>JAWWEU010000111.1:87706024-87775492 GCA_035583155.1 Acropternis orthonyx
GCCAGCATGAGGAGAGATGGTGACCACCTATCAGAAGATGGTTTGGAATTGACAGACAAGTGTGCTTAGCAAATGACGTGTAGCCTCTGTGTGTGTTTGCAGTAGAAGAATATTATAAAAAGGTTACTATATAACTAATAAATTGGCTACTCTTGATCATCATATTGGTGTGTTGAGTTGTCCAGGCCTCGCACGAGAATACAAACCCCAACAATTAAATACAAAACAGTTACAGCCAACTTAATGTGTTTTTTGAGCATGAATGTTAAAAGGAAAGACAAACATGCAGACAGTTATGTAAAATAGAAAAGTTTCTATGTAGTGGAGAAAATTCCTTTGACAATCTTTTCTGTTTTATTTTAAAAGCTATTCTTTATTCAACCTTCCCTGAAACTGAATTCTAGGCCTCATTTAAGTTCATCTAATGAAACAGAAAAGCAGCTCAAAGGAATTCATCAAAATCTTCTCTAAATCCAGATGTGAGGGAGGACAGCCAGGCTACTGCCTTTTAAGCCACAAAAGACTTTTTAAACATGTTACAGAAACGTTGCACTTAGTTTAGAGGTTGGGAAGTTATGAAGCACGGGGCTGTATTAGTGTCCCTCTTCTGAATGATAAATGGAGCAGTGGCCTTTGGAAAAGGAGGCAGAGTAATAAGAATGTCAGTAAAATATATCATGCAGGCAAAGCCATTGTCCATGAGAACCTTCAAAGGCATGCTTCCCACTATAGTATTAACCTGCTACATGCTTCAGCTATGGAAATAGAGTGTAATGGATATACTAGCATATGCCATGGAGGTATATTTCTAATTCACAATGTATTACATCTATGCATATAAACACATTTAGGCAGTAGATAAATGTATAATGCATATGCCTTGCAAATAAACTGTTCATTAGGCATACTGAAAAAAACCACATAATATTTCTGTTTACTTTTTCCAAGAGACTGCAATAGCTTTACCCTATAATCATTTCCTATTGTTACATTTGAAGGTGAAGTTCTAAATTTGATAGCAAAAAGAAATATTGTTCCTGGCTTCCTAGTCTGCAATTAAAAAATTCAGAGTATTACAAAATTCTCAGAAAGTCACTCTTACAGAAAATCTCATTTATTCCTATCTCATTCTCTAATAAACCAAAATATGTCTTACCTCTGCAAAAATTACCCCATAAAGATTTCACACAATGAACATGAAAGAAGGAAATCTGAATCATTTTTCCACTTCTACAGTAAGACAGAGGTTATTTCACTAACATCAGCAACATATAAGATCCAAATAATATCCATTAATAAAAACTATTCTTTCTCAGGTCTACTTTCCTCCAGGCATTTCTGATCAGAAATCTAAGGGTAAATAAGTAAGTTTTGGGGTTTTTTTTCACACCAACAATTAGTAATGAATAAACAGAGCAAGTACTAAAGCTGGCTTTGCACCTACTGAATGCTGCAAGTGTCTGTACTCATTTGATATGCATCTAGCAAAGCTTGGTTGTTCCCAAAAGGCCACTCCATGAACACTGAGAGAGCAGCGTCTGCTAGTGGTGCCTGTAAGACACAAAGAAGACAGAAAATATTTATATAAGTGAGAGCAACTGGAAACAATGAACCTTATTTAAATTATATTCCATACTATTTCAAAAGAACACACACACAAACAATTTCATGCAATGATCATCAGTATATGGAGATTCGTACAAGATTCCAAAACACATTTCAGTGTTTACATGATCACTTTTTATCAGTGTTTACTTAATTAAAAATGTTTATGTTTTGCTTCATTTTCATCACTTTGCCTGGTAGGTCCAGGTAGCAAGAAATTGATTTCTCCTCAGCTTTTTTGCTTTGGATATAATGCACATATGTATGTTTATACACATATATATATCCCATGCATATATGTAAGCTATAAGACAGTATATGTACATGTCTATATATGCATGCACATGCATAAGTAAATATGTGGGGTTATATATTCATATATTCACATATATACATTTTTATATGAGTCTAGTAATGATTTATCTAGGACACCATGCAAAATATTACTTCCATTTTTATCATCCTAACATTTCAAAATAATATTGTACCTGTGGCATTGAGAGGACATCGATTGAATGCCATGTCCCCAGCTGGGGTCCTTTTCCACACCATTGACATCAAATAGTCTTCAGGACATATTTCATAAGGCGCTGTCATTTATAAATGAGAATTTAAATAGAAACATTCACATAAAACAGATATTTTATACCAAAAATAAGTGCTCCATTTTATCCTACTTTTTCCTGAGACGTCTACATTAACATAGATTTAATTTTAAGTTTGAAGTACAAAACTGCAAAAATGAGAACCCTGCAATTTTTATATATCTCTCTTTGTGATGGTATTTATCTCATATAATCTGTGCCTTTATTTTCTTCAGAAAACAAGCACTCTTTAGGTTGTAGCTGCAATGTTAATAGGTTTCAATATTTCCTTCTTGCTCTGTTTTCATCAATAAAAATGAGCCTCTATCAGAAGATGATGATATTTAAAATGTGATAAGCTATGATGCTTATTTTACATTAAAATTTTTAAGTATTTTACTAAAATTGAATGTGTATGTCAAAGAATCAGTTCTGAAACCGCAGTTGAAACATTAAATGTGCTAAAGGTGCTAAATGAGAGCTGTATATTCTGAAGACCAAAAACCAGGTTATTTCTTTGAAATGTGTTTCAGTACAAGTTGGTAATTAGGCAAGTATAGTCAATAATGTGGGACTGAGTGGCTATAAAACAAAATAACCTTTTATTGCTTATCACAATACCATTTAAAAGGAAAAAAATATTGTCACAATTTTTTAGTAACAGAACTCCATGGGGGAAAAAAGCTTCAGCGAGTGCTTCATGTTTTATTTTCACCGAGTCACGACTAGATTCCTTTTGCTCTTTGTATTTACAATAGATTCCCAGTTTATGATTTTTGAGCAAATTAAATTAACACAGAAAACATCTGGCTGAAGTCATCTCGCAACTTACAGCACTGACATGCGAGATACTGAATCTAATTAATTCCAAGCTCAGTAGAGAAAAGCCAATAATTTTTTATTATTATATGTATTCAAAAATATGTAACTCCACGATATTACAGCAAAGTGGTTACAAAGCAAGAAAAGAGAAAAGAGAAAGGACATTCAGTCTAGCAGATGGTGTGACAAGGCAGAAGGTAATTCAATGATTCAGCCATGGTTGCATGGGAAATCTCTAGCCAAGACAGGGACAGACTACAGATTTTGCCCATCCCATTATCTAAGCCATAAAATTGTCCATCTTCCCTGTTTTGTACTTCTGCTGATGGAAGTGGGAACAAGGGAACTGAGTAGACTTTTTCACAAAGCTGTACCCTCTCTTGTAGAGGACAAAGAATACCTAGCAGATGGCTCAGTAATACTAATATGAATCACAGTTGGGCTGAAAAATTGCTTGCTAAATTTGCCTCACCATCAGCATTCCTGAACCGTAAATCAAGACAGTTGGTGCTGCTAAAAAAGCAAGAGATCCACTAATGGCAAAACCCAAAGAAAGTCAGCTACGTTCAGAACCTAGAATACTAGCCCTGCTTCAGATATGCCCAAAGAGTGAATGCATCAGGACAGTGTTACGATGTGAAAAGCCAGATTTTGATAAACGTAAGCCATCTGGTGACATAAGCAAATGAAATTACCATTCTATTACGACCTTATAAACAAAAGAAATGTTCTGTTTTGGGGAGCGTAAATTAACTTAATAAGGAGGTTATATTATAAATTACATAAATTTGCTAGAGCTTAGAGCTCTTTGAGAAGTATATTTCTCATGCAGCTGTGGCCCTTGCAAACATGTTGTGCTCACTAATCAACACTTTAGGTGTTGATTCTCAGAACAAAAACTCTTATTTTCCTCCACATACTGATTGTTAAATGTGTTTTTTTTTTTTCTGGAAAAAAATACAAACATGAATCTATATGCACACTTGCATACACCATATTTTCTCTTTTATGTTAGCAAGTATCAGAGATTTCCCACCTATTTGGAAGGGTACTAGTGTGCTTTAGCATTCGAGCTTTCAGAACTCAAGAATATATTTCAACTTTAGGCTAGTGTGAGAAATAAACTGTGCACCTGTGTGCTGTGTTCAAAGTAAAAAGCACTCCCAAGATACAGAGTTACCAGGAAAGAGGTGTGGGAGCAAGTTAGAACTTGGCATTCTTAGCCCAGGCAAAGAAGCTTTCCTGGTCCCTGGCTGACCCGTGGCTTTTTAATGCCTTGTACAAATATCATGGATCACGGAATGTTGTGCATAACAAATATAAGGCAGTTCTTCCCAAAGCTAAAGTATATCTGGCAGAGCTTACTCATCAGACATCCACCCACATTAAAGCATCTGTGAGGCTCCAACCCATGTTGCTTAAGAAGACACAGTCACACTGGAGTGGTATCATATCTGGGTTAAAAAGTCTTGCTGACCCTGCTGGCTCTGCTCAGGACCAGTTCAAGTATTTCTGTAACTATGGCACAAAGAATTCATAACACACCCACAGACAAATATGTTTGCTGTACAAAATGATGGAGAACTGCTCAAATTTAGAAGCAAACAGAACAAGTACTGAGGGAAATTTGCTGTAATTGGCAAATAAAAAACAGATCTCTTTCACCGATGATGATATTCAGTAATATCTTCCCACTCAGAGCATGTACTCAAATTTACCACATTATGCCCCTGTAATGATAGGCCTGAATTCATCCCACAAACACTTAACAAAGTCAATGGTCTAGAAGCACAGTCCTCTGATATTATTGGAGGGAGAACGTACATCTCCAAGAGGCAATTGACCCACTTGGGATCTGGGGAAGCTCTGTACAACGCCCAGACAAAGCAAGAGCCATGCACAGACCTCACAGATTTTACCATCTACCTAGGCAGGTAACAAATACGGGAAAGGATAATGGAAGGGTGAAGTAAGTTAGCACACATTAGCTCAAATGAAGGTAGAAGTACAGCTCCTTTCTTGAATCCTAGTTCAATTCCACAGGCAAGATTATCTTAAACAAAAGCAATAGAAAAAAAGATTTTGAATGCCTTTTAGAATAGTGTTGTAATCAGAGGCAAAAAAAAAAAATAAGTAGTGTAATTTTATTATTTAGCTGCTACAAATTATTTGAATTTTCTGCCTTCTCATATTCTATCTTATTTTCTTAAGATCTAGTATTGCTCTCAAGAAAACTTTTACCTTCAGGAGGAAATTGTTAGCTAGAAGTTGTAGCTAGCAGTAGCAGTTGTCCACTCTTGTATTTTTATTAACAAACAAGAGAGTCTAGCATTGTTTTCGGTAATATTTTAGTCTAAACAGTTCCTAAATTAGGTTTTCTACCACTGATAATATGCTTATGAGAAAAAATGTTGAGAATCTCTTTTGAGTAAAATCTGGGTAAAGCATTAATATTGGAAACATATATAGAGTCAATATAGATTTAACTATTATGGAATTAGTTGTTTCTGGAAACCAATACTGTATTATTGGAGCCTAATATACTCTTAAAGCTGTCATAAGAACATGGTTCTATTTTTAAAAAGACAAATTTACGGAAGTCTGCTATCCTGAATAATGTTCTTGGTACTCACACCTCTTAGTTTTTAAAGACAAATTTGATGGAAATTACATTATTTCTCCTACATGTTCTTCTAAAAGTTTCTGATCAACTTGCCATGTAACTACTTATTAGATATCAACTGCAATTTCTCTGTTAACCAGCTGTCTTCGTTATTCTTATGGGACAGACCTAGTGTTCAATCATCTTGTGTAAGTTTTCAGTGGTATTTCCTGAGTGACTATCTGCTTACCATATCTAGAATGTTTTTTACTTTCTCTGATTTTTTTCCAATTTTCTGAAGTTATTCTTCACAGAAAAATACTTTCAATGTAGAGTACTGCTGACCTACTAGGAATGAAATTCAATTTTAGACATTTGAAATGCAACAAAGAAAAAATAACTGACACCAAAATATCTTTAGATCTTTGTTTTTTGTTCTCAGAATATTACACAATGGAAGGAAAAATCCAGTTTTAAAATTTATAACCATGAATAGAAACAAATCACAAAGAAAGATACTCAAAATTTGCCCAGAAACCATGTTGTTTGAGAAAACAACTTTCAGCTAATAGTTCTGAGTGTGCCTTCTTTAATGCTGCTTATATTCAGCTTCTACAAATGTAATTCAGTCCCTGCTCAAACCATTGGAAGAGAATCACACAGAAACTATGAAGAAAATCTTGTGTAATGTTCAGAGAAGGCAGAACTCAAACTACAAAATGTGCAGTCAAGATTTTCAGTCAGCAAAGTAAACAGCTCTGTTTGCATAGCATCTTATTAATATCCCCCACCATAATAGAAGAAGGCTCTATTCTCCTTTAGCTTCCAGTTTAAAGTTAGCTATAATTTAACCCTTTGTAAGTCTATAGACCTCTGGGTGATAACAGAAGGTGCAGCTTCATTCCCTTTACAAAAATATTACACAGGTTTACAAAGCCGAGAATCTGGTCTTATGCAAAACAATGTTAATACAGAAAAAAATTCAACATTTTAATTTCTCATGTTTCTCAACAGTTTACATGGAAACAGAAACCACTGGGGGAAAAAACGCTTCTCTGAGATATTTTAGGGCTATGGAAGAAAAACAGACAAATCATGAAATTTCCTTATACTTTGAACACTTGTCTCTGTATAGTACTTTCCAATTTTGCTTGGTCATTACAGAGTGTAAATCTGTATATAATTTTATAAAATGTTGGTAAATTATCCATTCTTTTCATTTAAATCTGAGACACTTTATTAAATGTCAGTCTAGAAGCAGATAAATTAGATCCGTTATTCATGTATAATCATCTGCATAAATATAGCTTGTTAAAAGGTGCTTTAGGTTATTGGTTCTAGAAGCATACTGGTTTTAATCTGGAATTAATCAAGTAAATTAATAAATTTACTGAATGGCAAATAAAGCTCTGTGTGCATTTGACTCGAAAATACATCTGTAAAATATTTTATTAACAGCAGGTGGCAACCTTTGAAAATTGGACTGCAGCAGCATGGTTTTGCTTTTAAATACACAAACCTAAATTATTTCAAGAATGGTTTTATAAGCAGAAGCTGGTTCACCTGAATGTCTGCTTATTGAGAAGATTCATATTAATCTTCTATTAGTGTTGTGCTTTTATAGGAGATGTCTGTATTACCTGTGGAAATTACAGTTTGTTTAAGAATACAGTTTTGTACTGCTTTTCAAATAATGGAAGTTTTATTAAAATTAAGGAGATCACTTAAATAGCAAGTAAAATTCAGTTAACTTCTAAAGTATAGTGTTTTAACTTTATAACTACAAATAGTCTTTTTGTTGTTCTTTGAATGCAATGATATTTGTTGTTCTACTGTACTGAAAATCCCTTGAAAACTGTTCTTTGATGGCTGTCAAGGGATAAACATGCTGCCCATGAAAATGTGGACTTGATAACATAAAATTCACGTCTGATATATTTCTCATTTCCTGACCCAAAGCATCCAAAAGTCAGATTGCTAGATTGATTTTTTTGCTGCTTCCTGGCTTGCAGTTCAGATCACATAATTTCCCAAGTGAATGTCTAAAACATTCTACCCTACTTACACCTTATTTTGTTATCTTTCACCTTTCCAACAATGCATTCTTTTACTTTAGGACAATGTGTCTTTACTGATAAATATATTTGATTCTCCAGTTATTTTTCTTTATTCATAATTTTTTAAGAAACTCAAAAGTACAATTTTATTAGCTTTCAGTGGGAAAGGCTTAAATCTGTTGGGAGGGCAAAGTAAAAATGTGCTGCAAAGTAATATATTTAAGCATTATATTAAAAGAGGAAAGATGTGCCTTTTTCTCTTTAAATTACTTTCCTTTCAAGAAAATGTCACTCATGTATTCATCAGTTCTCTATGGTATGGTAAGGTTCACTTTTCCCCTTATTTTTACTGCACTGGAATTTACTCCAAATGTATTACACAGATATCACTTGTATACTGGATAAAAGGAATTCCATGATTTACAAAACCAGCTCTCATATTCTCAGAAATAGTGCATTAAAAGAGAATTTCTGTTGCAAGTCATTGACACTCCAAATACTATAGGCATTCCTAGGCAATCAAATACTTTTCTGACAACTTTTTTTGCTACTGTATTTTGCTTTATTTAAAATGTGATGCAGTACTTATATATCCAGTTGGGCTAATCTACACCTAGCTGCATAAACACAACTCTGCTGTGAAAAACATCAGTGACATGTCTAAAGCAAGGCTAGATATGACTCTTTACAGCTATTGCTCTGTGGACATTGATCTTGTCTTTCTTAAAGACGTCCACTAAAGTAAGCCATATGGTAGTGTAAATAATAACAGCAATTATATTGTCATCTCACCAGGACACCTCTGTTCACTGCACCGTCTAACTTCCTCTCCAGTTCCTTCACACTGTTGCCCAGTCACAGCAGCACCTTGACAGATCCTTATCCGCCTCTCCCAGCCACCATCACAGGATTTGGAACAGCCACTCCAGTGGCCCCACTGATTCCACTGGCCATTTGCTGTTTGAAAAAAAATATAATTACAGTGGTCATAAAGGAGAATATATAGGCTGTTCTTTACTTGGGTAAGAAAAGAAAGCCCTCCCATATATAACTAACAGTATATGTGGGCTCATGGAAGATGAGGAAGCCTCTACTTGTCTCCTAAATACGGGATTGTTGTTTAAATGACTGGCATCTAAGATAGAATAAAAAGAACACACATTAACTTTCACTGGGTCTGCAGAATCAACAGTCATCTTTTGTTTTAATTTACATATATAGCATTGTTGTACAGTAATGATACACATTTACAGTGTGCATACGCACTCTTAAAAAAACTAAATTAAAACATTTTTGCCTGTGATATTTTAAGATCTTGATTTTTACATGCTCTGGCAGAGAAAATGAGGCTTAAAGGTAAGTATACACATAATCCACACACCCTGGAAGGCTGCTTTTGTACTGTCAGAGGATCATGAAGTAGTCTTAGCGCAAAGGGAATCTGTTCACATACATTGATTTTCTAGGTACATGAAAAACTTAGAGTTTTTTTCGGCTTCAAACTAGTGTGGCTAAAATTGCTGAACGTCCTTTAAACAGCAATAAAACCAAAAATCTGATGTGCAGCCTGTCATGAAGCCTTTCAAGGTGCATTCTTCAGACTTTTCCCTCATCAAATAAATAAGAATGATGTCCCAGGCCTCACAGAATCACAGAATTGTTAGGGTCAGAAGGGACCTCTGGAGATCATTCAGTCTCCATCCCCCTGCCAAGAGAGGGTCATCTGGAGCAGGTTACACAGGAATGTGTCCAGGTGGGTTTTGAATGTCTCTGGAGCGGGAGACTCCATGACCTTCCTGGGCAACCCATTCCAGTGCTCTGTCACCCTCATTGTAAATAAGTTCTTCCTCATGTTGATGTGGAACTTCTTGTGTTTCAGTCTGTGACTTGCTGTGTTTCAGCCTCCCTCTGGGGGTGGCAGCTGTGCCCCCTGCAGCCCACCGAGGCCCGCTGCCACGTGCCCCTCGTCCTGCGCCGGACGCTCCAGGTACTCACCGGTGCACTCGGGGTTGTAGCACTCCCGGCTCTCGGCCCAGGGCCCCCTGCACTCGGAGCCGCCGTGGGCAGCCGCCGTGCACTGCCGGCTGCGCTGCTGGGTGCCATTGGAGCACGTCACCGAGCACTGGCTCCACGAGCTCCACTCCTGCCACTGTCCGTCCACTGCCGCGGTGGGCACAAAAGAGATGGACACAGCAGAGTTACCACCGGAGCCAGGAAGGTGACCACAGCCCCTCAGGATGGGCCCAGCCTGGTTTCTTACAGCAATCAAATACGGAAACTGACATTATGAGCTGCTTTAAAATACTTTACAACTGTTTTCCTTTTTCTTCACGTAAAGAGCATTCCATTTCCTCTAATTGTACACTGTATAACAAAGCATAAATAACTATTTTGTTCACATGCAGTTCGAAGAACTTATTAAAAACAAGGTCTTATAAAAAAGACTGGTCTTGCCTTTTTAGGCAAAAGTGAGGGCCAGTCCTGTATGAGGTAAAGCCAGAGCCCTTTGAAGTGATTTATTAGAGTTGTAGTGATAGTTCAGATGAGTCAGCGTACAAGATTATTGGTTCTGACCATGAAACTAGGCGCCTTTAATTGAACAGGGAAAGGAAAATGGGAGTTACCGCTTTGCCTTACACACAGTCCCTCTGCTCTATATTTACAACGCTGAATACACTTTTGTCATTCATCCTCCCTGTAAGGTAAACAATCCCCATTCTTTGACACTCTTTAGAGATAAAATGTAGGAGGACAGAAACAGCCTGCCTTCCTTATCGGGTTGCTATTGTGTTTGCATACTGCACAATCTTCTTTCTGAATTTGGCAAGTTAAATGTCTAAACAATAAGGATGTGGTGATCAATCCTGTATTTAGTAATTTGCCTTAGCCCATGCTTTTGAGTTTGGATGAATAGTCTTCTAAGTAAAGGTTAATGACTGTTATTTTTAATTTTGTGTATCAGACAGCTTCCTGAGGTAAATGAAAATATTAAAAACCAAGATAATAAAAAATGTAACCCAATTAAGATTCCATACAAATGAAAAATTATATGGTTTATAATAGATAATAGGACTAGACAGTATATTTGAAAATAGGCAAGCATTACAAAATGTGTTATGACTAATTGTGCTAATTCAGAATCCTGCATTCATACACTCTTCAGTAATCATCAGTCCCTCATTGCCTCTGCAGTTACCCAATATAAACCTAAAATGTAGGTTTCAATATGATTTTGATTAATACTCATCCTTGAAAATCAGGTTTTAAACCCACTAGTGCTATAAAAGCACCACTGCTGAAAACTAGGAACATTGCTTGGGGCACTTGCCAACCCCTGTTTTCAGGATTCTTCTGAAGGAGGGTTGGAATAGCAGCTCCCTAAGCTGATGGTGTTGATAGTTAAAATAGGAAGCAGAATCTTTAAGTTAGTTTGCAAACACACTGTTCTGTATGGGTGCACCACTGTTCAGTGAAGTATGCAGGTGAACTATTTTACTATTGTCAGACATTAACCAGAGAACATTTCGAAGATACTGTCTGTATCTCTAACACACAGCATCTCAGCAAACAGTGAATTAAAGGAAGAGAGTTTTTGAGGCTTTTCCCTAAAGTTCTGTATTAAATATTCTATGTAATGCCTGGTTCTGAACCACTTCTCAATGCTGATCCCTCTGAAGCTATGAAGTTGTGCTCTGATAATTTATTCAGCAGAAAATGGAAATCTTTCCAAACATGGAAGCTAGCTCCACTCATTAATCATAAAAGCTTTATATGAAGAAGGAAACATTGTGGAAATTACATTTCAATGCACCCTCTTCAGTTTTATTCATTGCTATATACTATTATTTAGGGTAGGAAAGATCAAATCAATTCTTATACTGTCTTTGGAGAAAACTCATTCCATGGCTTCTCATATATATTTCATACATCTCCCTTTATCTTTGGGAGCAAATAGCATGTGAGTTTTCTGTTTCAGAAATGCCATTAAAAATAAAGAATTCAAGACAAAGATTCCCTTATAAAACTGAACATGCAAATTGCAGCAAATCCTAACACTGAGAAAAGATTTAAAGCATTATTTTAAAATGTAACAGCATACAACTTCCTCTGAAAGTCATTTAGGTACAAATGACTGTTCAAAATCCAGAATTCTCAAATAATTATTTATTTTGACAGATTAGGTGTAACATCTTTTGTGTTTCTTTGCAATACTGAAGTGAATTGAATGCATTCATTTCTTCCCTGCTGTTTTATTTGGCATTTTTCTTGTTGACAACTCTGTTTCATTCTCATATATCATGTTAGTTACTTTGATGTACATACATGTAAAATTGCTCAGCTGCCAATTTGGCCAAAAACTAGATTAATTAAAATAAATTTGCAGCTGCATTCAACACTAAGGCCCTCCCACAGATTTTGTCCTAAAGTTGGAGTATGCTTTGCAGACCAGAAGAAAAGCCAGGTTCAGGTTTCATAACAATCTAAGAAATTCTGTTTTAATTTTGTGAGGCACTAAGTTCCATTTTTTCCTTAATCTCAGTTTTCAAATCATCAAACAACCCTTTGCTAATGAAATGCCTATCAATCCTTTTCAGGAAGAGCTCTGGTCATGGAAACTCTATTTTCAGTAGTGTTGTAAACTGTGGATATTCAACAAATCCACTGCACTGGCAACCTTCACACTGTCAGACAGAAATCATGAAAGAAATTTCTCACATTACTGCTACTTAACCCTTTTTTAATACCCAAGTATTACAATCAGTTCAACAACCATAAATTATTATTATTTTATATATTATATGAGCTATTAGAGTGTCCAAAGGAGGACATTGAAGACACTGAAGGGCCTTGAGGGGAAGCTGTATGAGGAGCAGCTGAGGTGACTTGGTGTGTTCAGCCTGGAGGAGTCTGATGGGAGACCTAATTGCAGTTACAACTTCCTTGTGAGGGGAATAAGAGGGGCAGGCACTGATCTCTTCTCACCTGAGGGAATGACCTGAAGTTATGTCAGGGAAGGTTTAGGTTGAATATTAGAAAAAGGTTCTGCACTCAGAGGATGGTCCCACTGGAACAGGCTTCTCAGGGAACTGGTCACAACACCAAGCCTGACAATATTCAAGAGGCATTTGGATGATACTCTCAGGCACATGGTGTGACTCCTGGTCCTGTGCAGGGTTAAGGGTTGGACTCGATGATCCTTGTGGGTCCCTTCCAACTCAGCATATTCTGTGATTTTGAGATTATTATGAGATTATTGTATACAAGCATCTTTATGGTTACTGAACTTTTTGTAATACTCAGATATTATATACACATATATATGTATACATATATTTTGAAAAATTTTGTCTAAATCAATCTTAACCTATAGACAAAAAGTTAAAAATTTATTTTGAAAGAATATATGACTTTTTTTTTAGTTAGTTTCAATTTTAGTTGGTGGAAGGTTTAACATGAAGTCCATGCATTTTTCATTTGGTTAGTGATAGTTTTTTGAAAGTGCTTTAGTATGTAACTCCAGGAATAAGGCACTTAAAATCCTTACCATAATGGTTTAACTGGTATTCAAATAATGACCTAGTCTTTCTGCCTTTACACATGTAAATAAAATCCATTTTGAATAAATTAACAATTTAAATATTATGGTTTTTCAAATATGCTTACTGTATGATGAATAAATAATTACAGTAAACCTTTAAGCAAACTTAATTCAAACAGATACAGTGGACACAAACTGTGTGACCTCTGAATCTCTCTCTTTAAGACACACTCAGAAAGTTGTTTGCCTTTTGGTTCTCCAAGATCCGTCCTGAATCAACATATCCTACACAGGATACCATGCCCTATAGAGAGAGTATCTTGAAGAAACTAAAAATTGTGTGTTTGTGTAGTATCTTGAACAGAGTTACCATCCTGATTACATAGTTTAACCACAGCTAGAATTAGGAACAATATAACCCAACCACTCACTTTGGCAACGTGGTTTTTTACCTATGTGCAAAGGGCTATGAAAGAAATCACAAACAACCCACATCAAATGCACTGTAACAAAGCAGAGACTTGCTATATGAGCTCACCAGGGCAGAGTGCAATATTGCAAGGTTTGTGTTGTGTTTCAGGTCCATCACATGATCTTCCCCCATACTGGGGAGGTATACATGACCTTGTCCTAGTTCTTTGGCCTCGACCACATGTGAATGAACACAAACTCCAAGGTGACCACTCCTCCCAAACGCCATGTACTGCAACAAACCAGACAGATTTTAACCAGAAACAGACACACAAGTAACAAGGATTTAAAAATAAACAAGATCAATATTTTAAATGGGAATTATTTTGACAACTTCAAGGAAATCAGTACATAGGCAATCTTTACCATCAAAAAATAAATACTTCTTAAAACTTAGTTAATTCCAATTTAAAAAGCAAATTGGAATTTAAAATTCCAATTAAAAATTTTTCTCTAAACTGTTTTTGACTTTGAAACATTTGCTGTAATCTTTAAGCTAACCTCACTACTACAGATTCTATTCTTTCACTCTTTTAAGTAAGATGACTTCCCTTTTCAAAAGTTAGTTATGACACTTTGCATGTCTGACTTGGTATCTTTAATAGCCTTGATTTTCAGGAGGCTAGTCTTTGTGAAAATCAGGCATATGCTTTCTGTATCAAGGCAACTCTAAAAACTAGAAGCAATGAAAATTAAGCTTTCTTTTGAAAATATGGGAATAAGTGCAACAACTGATTAGTGTCCCCATCATAAATTGGGGCAGTTATCTTACAATTTTTTCATTTGTTTAAATTCTAGTGGAAAAATAGCAGCATATGTGCTTGATTGTACTCCTCAAAAAATTCCCAGATGCCATCACCAAAAAAGATATGCGCCATTTCCTCACATGAACATATTAATGGATTTAACAAGCACAGTAATACATGCATCACTCTTAGAAAAATGTTCACTTAACAAACTTCAGATACCTTCAGAGTACACAATAAATTGCAAACATATACCAACATTTTTATATACAAATATTTCATAAAAATTAATATAAAGAATCATAGAAGATGAATCTTTGTCTACCTTAAATATTTTCTACTGTAGGAGAAACTAATATACCATATCCATATGAGCTTACATACAATACACAATTACTTGACAAAAAAAAAAAAAAAAAAAAAAAAAAAAAAAGAGTTACATTTTCAGAAAGTTCTCTAATATACTATAATTAAGCAGGTACTAGTAAGACAATTCCATATATACATTGGTAAAATAGTTCTCTACAAAACTGAAAAATACTGCAAAAAATGCTTTATCTATTTTTCTTCTTCTTAAATAAGAGCAGATGCACAGGTTTGAATTTGGCTGTGTGAGAACAGGAATGCAGTGATGAGAACTGTGGTAGTGTTAGGCATTTAAGCAAAATCCAAAGACGTTACTCAGACTGAGCATCACACTCAGTATCATATAACTACTTCTGCAGCCCTGTCTGTTTGAAGGGTGTCTAGAGGGAGAAACTCTCTAACATTTGACTGTCTCATTGGTAATGATTCACAACATTACAGAAGAAATTGATTTTGTGGTTTGTCCTCACTTTTTTCCATCACTGTGAAAGAACTTCTCATATGTAGGTTTCCTTCACCCTGAAGGCACATCTCACCTGCCCAGTTTCTACAAATACAACTCTTTTCTTGTAGGGATCAGAATAACGTTTCCTGAGGTGAAATTCAGTTACAAGACTGCAGAAGAACATTCAGATCCCTGGCATATTATCACAAATTCATCAGTAAGATCAAGGGGAATTCTGCAAGGAGGTAAGTTCTATTGCTTTTCATTAAAAGTAAGAAAAATTGTCATTTCAGATGCTATGTTAAGATAAAAAGTTTGTTAGCTAACTTCTGAAAAATCATACCTGACAGAAAATGTCAAGCTTTATTCAGGGAAGATTTTAACCCACTGGATAACAGCTCAGTTGATGAAAGGTTTTTAGTTGGTCATGTACAAATGGTCAAAAAGAATCAACTCTTACATGGCTAGCTTTATTAAAATTATCTTATTCTAAAGATCACATCCATCTGCATTACATTAAAGAAAAAAAAAAACACCTCAGGAACAGTTCAAATTAATGTTAAAGTGACAGACTTTAGTTTAGTTATTTTAGAAACCTTGATTAACCGTGACATTTTGGTCAAAACCAGAAAGCCTAGCTGTTCTAAAACTAGCAAATTGATATATAACCCTTTAAGTTTCACCTGTTCTCAACAGGTACTGTGCTTTGACAGCTATGCTGATTCACCTTTATGATCTGAAGAATTTTTTTCTTATTGGCAAAGTATTAGACTTCAAATCCAGACTTATCTCTAAGACTCCTAATTTTTATCATATGAGAAAAATTGAAGAGAAACCAATTTGTCAGATCAGATTCCAAACAGTAGCCAGTAATAACAACATAATTTCATCTCCTGATGCCACAATGGTTGATTAAGATGTTCAGATGCAAAAAGAACTTATAAAATGATAAAATTTAGCAAAATAAAATTAATCCCAATTATAAAAAGAATATTCTCTAAAAAAATAATAATTTAGAAAGGTCTTGACACTATGTAGACACAGGGTGAGGTTTTCCAGGGTACATATAAGTTAAAGACTATTGCTTAATTTGGAACTTTGCTGTCAAAATGTTCTAAGCTAGTTGTCTTTATTTAAAAATGACGACAACAACATGTGCTGGGGGATCTTTTAAGATACTATCTTAAACAACCCAAAAGGTTGTATACTACTTCTGGCAAGAGTGATGCATATTAGCAGCAACACAGAATAATTCTTTTGCAATTTTGGATCTTAACCTCAGACAAAGCAAAATGTTTCACTTTGGGTGGCCTCAGAGCAGCCTCTATTTGTTTGTGGTTTAAATTAAGCTGTGTCCAGAATTATCTTTCATGACAAATTTTAGTTCATTAAGTAAAAATTTCACAGTACCTCTTGCATTTTTAGACTTGCAGATCTGAAGCTAGTAGACAAATAATAAAGTCAAAGGTGGCAAATGCATAACACCAAAAACCAGTCAATGTCAGCAAACAAATATCGATTAGAATTAATAAGTTCAATGCATTACAGAAGTGTCTGGTATTATCCAGATCAGCTTCAAAAGAACATCTTAACTTAAAATTTCTTACCCCTGAATTATTTTCTGATATTTCATTTAGATTTTCTTTCTTTAATACTATTCTCTAAATGAAAAAAACCACCCTATAACATCTGAC
This sequence comes from Acropternis orthonyx, assembly GCA_035583155.1. Taxonomy (NCBI): domain Eukaryota; kingdom Metazoa; phylum Chordata; class Aves; order Passeriformes; family Rhinocryptidae; genus Acropternis; species Acropternis orthonyx. The sequence goes on from JAWWEU010000111.1 coordinate 87,722,956, forward strand.
AAATTACATCCAGATGAGCTACGCCAAATTACACCAGATGGAGAGCTGGCCCGCAGAGGAGTTACTGTTTTTTCTATAACACAGTTTCAGATGCAAGATTCATTATTTGGGACAAAAATATTCAGATTATTGCCAACTTATCTGTCAAAAACATTGCTAGTGTAATGAGTTGGATTAACTGCAAAGTATCTCTCCCTTCTCTCTGCCACTCTGTGAACCGCATCATGTTGAAGTGAACACCCACAGTGTTCAAAACACGCAACTGCTGTGAAGTGGGAGGAGGTGTGAGACCATGCTGGCCTTCATCCTACAAGCATATTTTGGGAGATTTTTGTTGGGGTTTAAGTGCTATTGATTTGTTCGGCTTGAAACTGAATAGACACTGAAAAGCTGTTATGGCCACTGATGTTTCATTTTAAGTACATGTCCAGTACTGTTTAGTATCTTCATCAATGACACAGACAGGGGGATTAAGTGCATACTCAACAAGTTTGCAGACAACACTGAACTGAGTGGTGGGTTGATAAACCTGAGGGACGGGACACCATCCAGAGGGATCTGGACACTATGAGGTTCAACAAGGTCCTGGACATGGCTTGAGGCAATCCAGTATCAACACATGACATGAGATAAAGGGATTGAGAGTAGCCCTGCAAAGAAGGACTTTGGGGTGCTTGTGAATGACAGGCTGGATGTGAGCCAGAAATGGGCATTTGCAGCCTAGAATGCCAACTGTATCCTGGTCTGCATCAAAAGAAGTGTAGTCAGCAGGTTGAAAGAGAGGATTCTGCCCCTTCACTCTGCTGAGATCCCACCTGGAGTGCTGTGTCCAGCTCTGGAGCCCTCAGCCCAGGAAAGACATGGACCTGTTGGAGCAGGTCCAGAGCGCTGTCAAAGATGATCAGAGAGATGGAATACCTCTCCTATGAACACAGGCTAAAAGAGTGGTGGTTGTTCAGGCTAAAAAAGATATGGCTCTGTGGAGACCTTCTTGCAGCCTGCCAGTACTTAAAGGGAGACTCGAAGAAAGATAGGGACAAGCTTTTTGTGGCAAGTATTGTTGTACTAGGACAAGGGAGAGAAAAAAGAGACATAAGTAAAATGACCTTAGCATATCACACCAGCCAAAATATAGCTTTTGAGCATTCAAATGGTCAAAATGGTTTAGGGTGTTCCTGCTCCTGACACGTCTTGCTTTACCCATAAGCCTGAAAATGCTGAGCTTCAGTTATATTTTGCAGTAAAAGGTGTTGAAGGCAATGGAGAGGGAGAAAAAGAAATTGAGATGACCTAGACGCATGGAAAATTCAAGTTGTCTCCCCTTGAAGTTTTAGCTGTGCTAGAAACTATTCACTAAAGTGAAAAGATACAGTGGCACTGCAGTACTGGATCCTGAGGTATCTTCACTCTCAAAGGAACCAATGACAACTAAGGTTACGTGAGCTATGTTTTGCTGCCTTCTATGTTGCAGTACTCTAGAATACTATTGGTCTGAAATAAATATAAATAAACCAAAAATTATGTAAACAGTGGTTCCTTCTATTCTGACATGTAAAGTTCTATTTTTATATATACAGATGTATATATACATGTATATGAGTGTGTGTATGAAGCTTGTGAATCCCATTTTCAAAATTTTCCAGGGCATTGAGATCAGAGAGGTATATTCCCTAACATCCCAGTGAGTATCTTGGACACCATGTGTAAAGTGTATATAAATGCAATAGAAAAAATAGTCTAGAAGCTTTGCTTTAGTATTTGCAAGTTTAACAGGTTCCTTTAAAGCCTGTGGATAGATGCTTGAAGTATAGTACAGTAGGTCATTCTGCATACCTTTTTATGTTGAAGGGGTAACCTTTTGATTAGGAAACATTATTCCAGCTCTCAAAATGGCCCCCACCCTTTTACCAATCATTTTGTCAAATGCCTGTTTTAAATACACTAGTGCACACGCTAGGTATTTTGTCATGCATGGACCAGCAATAAACCTGAACCATGCAACTCTGAGTGAGGATACTTAATAGATTGGGGACAGAGGATACTTAGGCTAATAATTAAAGGGATGTTTGAAAAATTAATGGAGCTGTGACCAGGAAATGCACATTTCTAAATTGCTAATCTTGCACACTGCCACACAGTAGTGACCCTGTAGTTCAGACAGAGAACAGCATAAATTAATAAGGTTATAGTAACTGTGTGAGACAACATGCAAGATTAAGCCCATAAGTCTAATTATTTAGAAAAGGTAACTCAGGATGCATAAAGATTACCAGAATCAGCTGTGGCGAGCTAAAAAGGAAAGTATCTTGGCAGTACAGGTACTAAGAATTGGTAGCCACTGCTCATACTGAGTATCTGGAAACAAAAGCTGTACCCTAAAGTGGGAAGGTGTAAGGAAAATGCTCCTTTGTGACTTGAGGAACATGAAGCAGTCTTTTTGAGTGAGCATTGATTAGAAGTTGCTTGAAAATGTGATTGAATTAACTTTTTCAGTTTATTTTGACAGCAAATTAATTACTTTGGCTTTTGCATAACCTGGTTTGTTTGGTTTGGTTTGGTTTTTGCTTTGTTTTGGTTGGATTTTTTTTATGGTGTGTTTTTTTGTCTGTTTGTTTGTTTGTTGTATGGAAAATTCTTATTCTTTACTGGAGAGAATGAAGATAAAATTCTAAAAGTTAGGTGACTTAACCACCTTTCCTCTTCTTAGTTAACAGTAAGAAAGAAAGCAGGCAGAACTACCTCTCCTTGTGAGAGCTGAACTGTGTGTTTTCATGTTCATTCCTCACCTAGTTTCAAATTAATCTTTAAATCTATCTTTGTTTGCTTGCAATGTTTGTTTGGGTTTTTTTTTATTTACAGTTCTCTTCTTTCACTTCTTATTTTTGTACTTTTAAGTTGAGAGTTCCTTTGCAATATATCCCACCTCTGGCACATTCTAAGATAGCTTGACCCTTTTAGAAAAACTGCCATTTTTGTATGAAAACGCTTCAAGTGTTAAAGTTCAACTCTAACTAGGCATTTCTATTCTGAAATATTAGAAAATCTAATGTGATTTGCTTGTCTTAATCATAATAGAAAAACATTAGGTGCTGAGAGCAGTTCTTATTACAGTCATGGTTTATTTAGAGAAAATCTTTTAAGTTACTTTTCATTACAGAGGTCCCCTAAATGTTTATAATGTTGATCCACAAACTTTGATGGGATAACATATGCACTTCCCATTGGATATTTTTCAACACACAGTAACAGCATGAGAGTTTGACTCTACATATTACTACTCATTGAGATAAAGTCCAGGGGTTCTCTGTGTATGACAGTTTAGTTTACTTCAAAAAATGGAATGAGTTTCCCCTGAAGAATGGCTGAAGATGGCTCACTACCACCTTGTTACAGAGATCAAATGTTACAGAAACCTGAGAGATTTGTACATCTGAAGGATGGCATGCCTTTTTTTTTTTTTTTTTTTTTTGCATTTCAGTCACAGCAGACAAAAATTAATGTAGTCATGAGGCACTTGCCTTCCCTTTAGCTTCCCATAGCAGATTAATCAGATCCACAGGTAGAGTCTAAAGAAAGATGTGTCCTTTCAGCAACTAACTTGAACATGCCTGTCTCTTCTCCTTAGTGTATAACTACTGCTGAACTCCAACTATGTCCAGATCTCTCAGACAAAAGGAGTAGGAAAACTGTGATGCAAGATACTGATGACCTTTACTATGTGTCAGATGTAAGAGAGTTACTTTTGTCTGATCTTCTTCCCTTTGATGGGTAGCAGTTGCCCTTTCTTGCCAGAACAATGTAAAGGGAAGTCCATGAAAACATAACTGTAGAGAACATTGTCTGGCCCATTGCCTAGAAGACTGTATTCTAAATGGCGAAAGAGTTACACAATGATGTCAAATAATATATGTTAACTTAACCCATCCTGTTAATTAGATTCTGCTTCTTAATGTATTGATGATCTGGATTTCTTCCCTAGTTTGTATTTTAAACTCATGCTACCTTCTCTTTTCTGAGTGAAAATGAAAGAATATAGACTTTTGGAAAAAAAAATCTGAAACTGTCAGGAAAAAAGGTGCTCTTGTTCAATATCTTGACTGTTCTGAAAGTAAAAATAACAACCTATATGAAAAAAATTTCACAGCTGAACAGAATTACAATTCTCTGCTTTAATTGAAATGTCCTTATGAAATCCATGTTAATAATTAAAAAAATAATATATAGTTTCAAATTCTTATCATTACACAGTTCAAAAACATCCACAATTTTATTTATTGGCTGCTAACACTACCTGGACAGAGGGCAGTGTTATTGCAAACCCTTGATTCTCTTAAAGGGCCGCTGCAGTGTGTCCCGTAAGGTGATACACAAGTTCTGGTTCGCACCTGCGACCCTTGACCACAAGTAACTGAACACGTACTCCACTGGGCCCACTCTTCAACACCAGATTCACCTGTATTCAAGACAACAAACAAACATGAATATAGACATAAGTATTAATGACACAACTCTTTTTTCTGAAGTTCACTATCATCTGCTCTTATAAATCAAAGAAAAATGTACCACACCAACATAAATATTTAAAAGTTCATGGAGTAAAGCAGCTGTGAAAATGTGCAATGAATAGAATACAAAGACACCTATAGTGCTGCAGTCACATAACAGCTGTCAGAGGGGAACACTTTGATCTCTTAGCATCATTTACAACTTTATGAGAACTACTGCCCTTCAACATTTCAGAAACAACACTGCCCTCAGGATGCTAAAAAAACATAGACAACTCTTTTCATATAATAGCAAAGGATTTTATCTTTGAAATTTATACTTATCACTCTAGAATTAACTCTCAGTAACAGTTTAAGGAACCCTACCAGTAAGGGAATTCCAATGAAAAAAAAAAAAAACAAACAAACCAACCCGCTAAATTCTTATATTTTCTTCACTGGAGGAGAGTCATCTAGCATTTGAAAGGATTTCCCTGGCAAAGAAAAACACTTTGTTTACTAAATTTTAACCTGAACTGTGGGATGGTAACTTTGGTTTGATCATGCACAGATCTACTCCTTGTTTTTGACCTACATGTGTACCAAAGTTTTGTGTGTGCTAGACCTCATTACTGCATAGTACATACCACCATGTTCAAAATTGTCAGATGTGATTTATTAATACTGTATATTAGAGGAAATTTGTTTATTGTTGAGAAATAGCACATTACATTATTTTTATTTTTTGAAAGCAAGTAATGCATAAAGTCCTCTTGCATGGATGCTCTGGAAAGAATGTTTGAATTTAATTTCCATGAACAGCTACACACACAATTCTGGAATTCCCTTCACAAAGGAATTCATGTTCAGAAAACTAGATCCCTTGAGAATTCTCAGAAAGTGAATGCAAAAAAAAAAAAAAAGTGATTATACCTCAGTGAATAATTTGAATAAATAATTGTGCGTTGATGTTTAGTTTCTTCCACTAAAAATCAGCATGTAAAATGGCATGATGAAACCTCTATTACATGCTTGATTTTTAAATGTATGTCCTTTTCGAAACAAGTGGGATTTTCTGTTTTAAGATCAGTGGCATAATACAATCTGCAGACTTGAAAAGTTTGCTTAAAATTTTAGTTATCTCAATATATCTCTAATCTTCCAAAAGTTTTGATACTGATCACAGTTGAGAGACTGTCTGCAATCCAGGAAGGTTCTGGTGCTGTCTTTTAAGAACGCAATAAATGACATGCTAATTCTTGAAAATGTGCTTTTGTAGCAAGAATTTGTGAATCTGCTCAAGCTCTCTTTTCTTGGTTGTTGGTGGTTTTTTTGGGTTTTTTATTTATTTATTTTAGAGGTCAAGCATGAACCCTTGCCTTTGCTAGACTTCTAAGAAGCAATTCTGAGGCTGTTCAATGCTTTTTTTTAAAAAAAAAAGGTGTTCCTTATTCAGGTGCAAGACAGAGTGTTTTGTAATTAGCACAAAACTCCCTCTGCTTTTCATAAAATTATATGCAATTCTAAAAATTTCTATGGATAACAACAAAATTATAAGCTTTTCACAAATTATGAGCAATTTTCTTTATTTGTTAGGTGAAAAAATTAAAAATTCAGTTGCTATCATTCTTTTAATATTTTTTCTAATATGAATTTAGCAGTTTGTAGGTTGTTACATGGCTTGGGTTCAGGTTAGATAATATAACATGATAAAAATATTTAATATGTGGGTGGACACTAAAAATTATAAAATATGTAATATAAGTCCTATGTACATGGTAAAAAGAATGCATTACTATGAGTCTCTAGGATAATATTGTTTGTCTTTTCCTACATGTTTGAAGTTTGACTTTACTTTTGTTATAATGGTTATATAACAGGTCAAACAGCAGAAAAAGTCAAAACTATGTTCCTCAAGACATTCCTCATTATGTAAAACAGTCATATATACTCAGTGTAAGTTATCCATTATCCAACACAGACAAAGTGACAGTGCACAGCTAAAAAAATACAGAAATCAAGTACTAAAAATTTTAATTTTTTCATAAAGTAATAAAAATGTTGCTCTTAACCCTTGGAATACGATGGAAAAGAGCTGCAACACAATCCTAAGAAATGTGACTGTATTGAATGAATTTTGAAATTAATGTTAACTATTAGAAATTCTGAGCATATATGTACTATCCATTCACAAAAGGTATAAGCTCTCAATATATTTTATCATATGTAAAGGATACAAGGCTTGAACATTTGCTGGAGGAAGGTATTCCACACTAATATGATGTACGGTGCAAAAAGAGTGAAATTAAGAGAAAAAAAAATAACAAATTTATCTCACCAGCTTCTTTGCTTTCTTTGGTACAATACATGATGGTATTTTGGTAATTTTTAGATTTTCAAAGAATTTTGTACTGCTGTCAGTATGATCACTACTTATTTTGAAAGGTTTAAAAGGAGGGAAATGTCTTCACAGACATAGCACATCATAGTTAATTTACCATTTATAATTTAAGCACATAAAGACTTGTATATTTTCTAGAATAAACCTAGATTGACTGCATAATCTGCAAATACATCTTCCATTGTTTGCTTTACCTTTTTTCCATTTTTTTATTTTCTGAAATGAACATTTCAAAATGGCTATTTTTTATTTTCCTTCTGGTTTTCTGTTATTTGAGAACTTTTACATTTTATATCTATCATCTTAAATCTACAATCTCAAATTAGCTATTGGCAAGCTATCAAGCCCTTTTCTCCATCTGCTTGACAGGTAAGAGGAAACATAACTTACTGCATGGAAGGTTTCATTGATCTGTGTAAAACTTACCTGCATTATACTCTCTAAATCCCATAAAACCTAAGGGAAGGATCAGTCCAAACACATAAAAGGACAAATATAGAACAATAAATTATTCACACAATATTTTTTAATATTTTTTTTACTGCCTCATGTCACTCCCCCAAACCAGTAAAATGCGTATTTTAATACCACATTTTAAACTCTTCTATTCCCAGCAAAACTTGGTAGATTAATTCCACTCTCCTAATAGTATGAAATGTTTTTCATAAATCTTTCCCAGGACATTTTTCTATTTCTATCTCTCTGCCTTTTTAAACCATACAAACATTTTGTTTCACTTTTGCATCTGTTTTATTATCACAGAAAATAAAATATCAAACAGGCTTAAACATAAAACCTCATAAACTCAGTATCTAATTACTATTAGGACTTCTTAGTATATGAGTAATTTAATGACATATGTATGTTAGAAAAAAAACCACTTATGAATCAGTTTAAGAAGATATCACAGTAATTTTATTGCAAGAAAAAATAATGCATTAGAGGTGAAGAAAATATGCAATGATCACTAGAAAGGAAAATCAAAATGAAGAGATGAAAATTAGTATGTTCAAAAAGAGCACAGTATTACTTAAAATGTGTTAACCTCCTGCATGGAAAATATAGATTTCCTCAAACTTGGGCATGTAAATAAATCTATATGCTCATATATCTCACATGCTTTCAGAACAGGACCTTGAAAACCAAGCCTGCATAATTTTGAACGTTCATCTCCCACTCCACACACACAATCCATCGAAAGGTGCTGGTATAAGTAAATGCTGCCTTTATAAGGCAGTTCTCTAACACCCATAATAGATGCACTGCAATGCATAGAAATTACCAGATACAAGTTTTAAGTGATATTATTGAAGTTCTAGGGATTTATGTGAGGAAATATACCAGGTAATTTTACTTATTTTTTGAGTAATTGTATGAATTCAAGAAGCAGCATAAAAGCAAAGGTGTTATTCTGTGTAGTAAGCAACTAACATTCTAAGTCTGAGCTAGGTACGTAAGTAGTAAGTTCTACTTCCCTAAACAAAAACTGCATGGAGACCTAGAGAACTCTAGGCTCCCTTCTTCCACTACATTTGCTTATAGGAGTATCTGGAAGTTAGCCATAAAAGCAGTCCTACAGATTATTAGGAGGGAAACAGACTTTTTGTCCTTCTAAATTCTTTACCAAACAGATCTACACTGATTGGTTATACATGTATTTAGATTGCATAATATATTGATTTCTGCAAATCTGTTAAGTAAAGCACCCTACTACTAAGGAAGTCAACATGCAATATAACTGGAAGCAATCATAGCTCTCTTACTGAAGTACATAAAACCTGGAAGCATTATGTATAACAGATGCAAACAGATGCAGGCATATTTTCTAGGTTAGTAACTATGGAATATAGAGTAAGTTGTTTCAAATCCATACAAAAATTATGGGGCACAAGATTGTCAATGCCGTAACTTACTGGAATGGAGTGTGTAGGGTACCAATAAAGAGTTATATTTTACCAACAGATGCAGGGATTATTATTGTCATCAAAATGGGCAGTAGTTTTGGTGTATGAGAGCTTAATTCAACTCACCACTGAAATTTTATCATTGACCTCAAAGGCAACTCTGGTAACTGTTGGTAAACAGGCTTTTTTTTTTTTTTTTTTTTTTTTTTTTTTTTTTTTTTTTTTTTTTTTAATTACTTCAGCTCTGGGTTTCCAATATCATTTTGGTATCTTTAGATAAAGAAGATGAAATTGCTCAAACAAAATTAGAAAATATGTTTTAGATGAAAAACTGTTAGATAATTTGCACATCCAATTAAAAATTACTTACGGCCAATTTCATTTAGCAATTATGAATCTGGAAACTAGAGAATAGAGTGTCGTGCTGGGCCAAAGATAGTAAATGCTGAATGCATGCACATTAAAGTCACCCCAGTAATTAATTAATTTGATAAATGCCTAAAGCTGGGATTAGACCTCAGTCTATTTATAAAGACATTCTGAAGCATGTTCTTATCATCTTTGAAAAAATGTTAATATATCACAGTGAGCTGTCCTGTGTCTTGTACATGTGAGACTGCTTTTACTACTAAAGAAATTCATGCTTACATTAAATGATTCAGTACCCACATTCACAGTGCATGTTTTCGTATGATCTACCTAATTTTCAGCTACTTTATTTATGGACTTTAACTGGTGAAAAAAAAATAAATGATTCAAAAAAAGTATCAGCTTAGAAAACTGACAAATATGCAGCAAAAGATTATGGAAACATGCAGTGGTTTTGCTAAAATTAACAACAGTAAATAGAAAAATGTAACTGATGTATTACCAGTTTGTGCCATAAATTTAGCAGCATCAGCTTGTTCCTGAGGGACCCTTTTCTCATGAACAGATCGAGGTCGCTGACTTTTAATTGTATGATCTCCCATCATTCCAAATTCTAAAGACAGAATAAAGGTTTATGAAAGCTTGTGTGTAGACATTTCTCAAAAGTCACATACTGTCTCATGCAACATGTTCCTAAACATACCTGGAAGTTGCTGGTAAGAATCAGGCAAGTGATCATGGCAGTCGACATCAACTTAAAGTTTGCTACACTCAGCTTTTAATAAATACTTAAATTTATGTCTGCAGATTTTCCACTATGATTTTAGCGTATGAACCAACATTCAATGCAGTGACACATACTATAAATCAGCTGTATAACACAGGACTAAAACAATTATTCAAATGCAGACATTTTATTCCTGTATCTTGGGTCAGTGCAAACCACACCAGAAAATAACTGTGACAGTGTTAGACATTGCTGTTCTACAGCAGAGCCTGCTGCTCCTCCAGAGGACTTCTATTTCTGCACTCGTCTTTCAGGCTGATGAAGCCTTCAACAGAGATAATGAGTCATCTTTGGGAATGGTGGCAATGTGAAATAATAATGGTTTAGCCAAAGAACTGTTTAATTTTTAGACTGAATCCAGCAGAACAAATGCTCATGATCTGTTTCCTTGCTGAAACCTCTCAGTTAAAAGGACTATAGGTTATATCTTGCCCTCCACGTTGATTTTAATAGGGAATCCTATGAAAAACCAGTGACACAAAAGCCCAGAGTGTGAGAGACAACAGTGTTTCAGTTTTTTATCCCATCGTTGCTGTCATTCTCCCTCTCTGGTCCTTTGCACTTAGAGGGGACTGCTGCGTCTTTAGCACAGATCCCTCTGATCCTCTCAGGCACACACAGCTGTCCGCAGCTCAGTCAGTGCTAAATATTCTTTCTGCTGGGACTCTGATTCAGGAAGTGTGTGCAGGGGTATGTGGGTTAACACTGAAACCACTTCAACTACAATCACACAAAGTTTCTGATGAGGCAGAAGGTGTCTGAAACACTAGGAACATACACATTGAAAAATACCTTTCTACTGGAAGGTTACCTTGCAACTGCAAAATTCAAATTTCTCCCCAATTTTTAAAGGCATGAAGATAATAAAACTTACCTTTCTGCCTCAAAAGATGAAAAACATTATAATAAGATGCAAATGTTACTAATAAATATTATTTGCAAACACATTGTTTTGATAAACCATTAAACATATTTATATTTCTATTTAGAGGAAAGGAACAATAAAAGGTAAACTGATTTTTAAGGGATCAATCAGCAGAAAGAGGCTTTTTCTTGTCTAGTACATTATTAATGTATTTCTCCAAATTAGTGTTTCTTTTTGTAAATATTCATTAATGTCACCACTTAAAATATAAATTTAATTATTCATTTGAGAACAGCAATGCACTTTTCATTCTAAAGAGAATATTTGAAAATCTAGTTAATAAAATATATTTTGAGGATTAAATATTCAACATTTTTAATACATCCCAGAAATAAATATAAAATATAAATTTTTTATTTATATATATATATATATATACACACACATGGATATATAATTATATAGATATATGTATGCATATATGTATAGATATGTATGTGTATATATGCATACATGTGTTAAAATTTTTATGAATAGATATTACAAAATACATCTCTTAAAAATTTTATGAATAGATTTTTGCAAAATACATCTCTTCTACAGCTCCCCTGATTTAATATAGCTTTTTATTCTGTGGGAAATCTCTCCCTATAACCAAAGTTTTACAGTCAATATTCTAATGCAAATTACGATTAGAATATTTTTACAATTTTTACAACGTGCAGTACAGATGACGCATTTAAATCGTAATTAATAACATGGTAATGGCAAGAGACTGCATAGCTTTCCCCCCAAAGAGGCCGCTGCAGCAAGGCATGTTTACTCTCAGTTTGCTGCCTGCATGCTCTCTGCTTGTCAGGCAATTTAGAGGATATGGCACCATTCTTGCAGACGACGAAGTTCTACTTTTTAAGTTACAGAGTGCAATAATGGGAGACCTTTGCTAGAGGAAGGCTTTCCAGAGGCATACAGGGAGGTGGTGAATGTTCCAGTCCCAGTCCTGCAGCATCTCGTTCTGGGTGCAGGCACATGCAGCGTCCTGCAGGACAGAGATCGCGGGTGAAGGGGCAAAGGGAACTCTGGGAGATCGATTTTCTGGGATAGCCGATGTAGCTCCATTCACAACAATGTGAATGTAGCTCCATTCACTCACAAATACCACCAAGCATGATAATCATACCTCGATTTTTTCATTTTTCCACTTAGCAACAACACATTTTTAATTTACACATACAATTCACTTTAACTATTGCTGATGGTCTTTGAGATGCACTTTTCAGCTAATCTCCCTTTGTAATGAAACATTTATCTTTAATGTATACTTACTATATAAATGCTTAATATATAAAAGTTAAAAATATTTCTGTATAAATTTTGTCAAAAAATGGAACCAGATTTATGCAATGCTCTCATTTGCATAGTCAGCTGAAGTATTTAACCAAATGGTGCATGAGAACAAAAGTGGTACCAGGAAACGCAGTGTACTGGCATGGGTGAGGCCTCATTAACATGCAGGCCTCACAAGAAAAGGAAAAAAGGGTCAAGTACATTTTTGTAATGGGATCAGAAACGTCCACTTTCTGTGTATAAGTACAGACAATGGTCTCAAAATTGTTTAATCTAAGAAGCTTAAGATGCATTTTTATAATATAATATCTTAAGTGACATCCATAGTTTACAATAAATACTAAAAATACTAGAATAAAACTTTCCTCCCTTTTCAGATCCTAGGTAATGAATGTAGAAGATGAACCCATTATGCATTTGTTTTTCTTCAAATACTTCACAGAGGAGAAGTATTTAAATGCCTTCTGGGTTGGGAAAGCATTTTAATGCAAGTCAGCCTAGAGTATGACTAAATGGCACAGTAATTTTAAGGGCCTGTTTGTGTGGGAAAGGTGATAAGAACCACCTTAATCTAGGCAGTATCTGGCGTAAGAGGTGTTCTGCAAGGTCAAGTCAGCATAATTCAAGACCTGATGGCTGGGATATAAGATTGGATATATGAATTGACATTCTGAGTACAGGAATTTTTCTCATTTTCACTCTTCTTAACTAGTTCTTGTTGCTGAAAATAAGTTTTCTAACCCAGAAGAAGGTATTTTTGTAGACACCAGTTTCTGAAGAGAATTTTTTTTCTGATGTCTGTCCTAAATTTTCTTTGGGTGAAACAGGACGGTCCTTCTCTGCTTTTACCTCAAACATTGATATTAACCACGTCGTTTCATTAAGTAAAGGGAGACAACAAATCCTTTCAGCAACAAACAGGTACATGGCCTAATTCAGAAACCACCAGTGTGACTTTTAAGTTAGGCCTGCAAACATAAAAGGGTTTTAAAACTTTTTACTACATTGTTAATGCTATAATCTGACAGCATGAAGGCAACACTCATAAATACCTCAAAATGTAAATAACAAATAGTGTTATGGGGAACCTTGAATAGCTCATTTTTACTAGACCATGACTGAAAACATATCATAACACGTTGCAAGCATTCAGGGTAGAAAACCTGAGGCTTAGTTATCTGACAAAAGAATTTATCCTGCTGTCAGCGGTCTTTTGGTGGCTATGGAAGTACAACAGTTTTCTGTGATAGGACGCATATTTTATCTCTCCTCAGCTTTATGCAATGGATCAACACTTCAAAGCATTTTAGTAATGCATATATTTTAATATGAATATGATGCATCATTTGGTTAAGCATTGGAACAGACTGCCCAGGGAGGTGGTGGAGTCATCTCTCTAGAAGTGTTCAAAAACAACTGGACAGGGCACTTGGTGCTATGGTTTAGTTAGCATGTTGGTGTTCAGTCAAAGGCTGATGATCTTGGAGGTCTTTTCCAACCTAAATGGTTCTATGATTCCATGATTTTATTTTGCACATAAGCTGAGGCATGTAACATAGTTCCACCCCTCCTAGGATTTAAAAAAAAAAAAATAATAAAAAAATTGAAATTCCGTAGTTTGCAATTGTTTATAACTCTTATCACTAGTCCCATTTGCTTTACCTTTATTTTTATGTTATGTTATGGGAATTTTTATTCCTATTAAGTAACCTTTTTAGTTTTTAAAGGAGAAGCTAAAATCTTGCGGCCAGTATATTTTTAGGAGAGAAAAGAGGTGCCATGTGCTCTCTGTAGGAACAAAGAAGAAAAAAATAATCTGTTAACAGTGTAAAAATGCAAACTATGAAGACTGAGCAATACAAAGAAAAATAGCAGTTTTGCAACGTTCTACTCACCAAGGCTAGTCTTTGCTTTTTAACAAGTGGATAATCATTAAAGTTAAGGTACGTGCCAAACAGATTTTATGTCTAGGCTGTTTTATATTTCACACACACACAGAGCTATATATATATATATAGTTACATATACATCCTAGTCATTAGATGACATTATAAACCATGTTGGTTTGGATTTTATGGTTATTTTTTGTCCCATTTCATGGGAACTTCACAGTGTAAATGTATTGAGCTGGTTATGGTGTACCATCTACTATGAACTGTGCTATTTATGGTGCTGAACACACTGGTATTAATAATAATAAAAAAAAAAAAAAGCCTTTTTCAGCATACTAGCTGGTGATGACAACACGAATGAACTTCTGAACTGAAAAAAAAAAGTGATTCTGAGACCTCTATGAGTATCCCCTTAGGACAATATCAAGGAACCTCTGAGAGTTGCTGAGTATTGTCAGCTTGTATGGAACCTTCTGGAAGGTGAGATGGTGAGCAGCTTGCTGAAGGCTTTTCAGAACCTTAAAAGCAAGAAGAGGCAATAGATTCCCCAAAGTGACTGTCATTTTCTTCTCTCACCCACAGCACTCCAGCAGTGTGCTTCAAACTATCCTACCCACTCCTGAACTGTAAATAGCCAAATGAGTGTTTTCAATTACTCTTGACTACAGAATGAATATTAAAGGTCTTGCAGCCAGAATGTGCATTAATGCAAACTGTCTCAGGTGCAGTAGCATGGCATGCTCTCTGTGCCAACACACAAATGTTTTTCCCAGAAATTATGCAAAATGCTAATGTAAGTTCCAGGTGAAGGGGGAGGAGAGGATGCAGAAGGGGAAAGGAAGAAAGAAGACTATAGAAATATAGAAAGAATCAGTTTGTTTAAATGAATTTTTGAACTGAATTGTTAATTAATTTCAGTAGATCTGATCAATTTCTGTCTTCGAGTAGCTTGAAAAATTTTTCTGCATTTAATTTGTTTGGTTTATAGCCCATTCTACAGGTTCTCCCACAAAGATACACAGCAGCAGCAGTATTTGGGGTTTCTGGTCAGTACAATTTCTTCTGGGCACTAGATGGCAGAATGTGTGTTGACTTAGAATCACAATTTTTCATTGACTTTCTGTTTCATTGTTTCATTTTCACTATAAAATTATCTCTTCTCTCTCTATATATAAATAAAATAAATGTCATTACATTCAAAGGACTGAGGGGATTTTTTTGGTTTTGTTTTTCTGTTTTTGGTTTTTTTTTGTGGGTTTTGTTTTGGTTTGGGGGTTTTTTTTAGTTCTTCTTTGTAGGACTGACGAGAAATAAAACCCTAACAAAACACCCAAACCAAACAAATCTCAAGCTGCAGTTGTCTTCCAGCCCTGCTTCACTGTAGGAGGGTACCCAGGGCCCATAAAGAAGCACTTGTTCTCTAATGCTGCACTGGCAGGGCACAAAGCTTCAGGGCATCAGCGAATACCATCACTGCAGTACAGATTTAAGCTATAGCTTTCTATGGGAACTCCTTAAAATGATATTTCCTCACCAGGCAGGCAAGTTGCCAAAAGGGTAACATAACTATTAGCTGAATTAGATTTCCATGGGAACCTTTTCTTAGTGAATGTGGAAAATGTTCTTAAAACAGCCTTTGCCTACTTCCTACATAGATCCTGGTCCCATAAAAAGTTCTCTTTTGGCTCTCCAAAACAGTACAGAAGAGCTTTGACCAGTTTCAAACTGAATGGAATAATTTCTTTCACTAGAGTGAATTAAGATCTGAACGGAGCTGTATTCATGAACTCAGTGAAAAAGATTATTACTCATGAAAACATGGAGAGAATTTTATAGCAGTGGAAATATGAAAGGCAAAAGCATTTTTACTAACAAAATATATTTTTTAATTCTAATACATGCTTGCATTTTTTCAAGTAAAAGGAAAAAGACAGGTTAATATTTGTAGGAAATTAGATACAAGATTTCCTTTCTCTCACACACAGAGATATCCTAATGCATACACGTATGCACTCTTTCATCTTTCAAAAAATTAGGGAAAATAGTTATGTATTTTAAACAGTCAACATATTGTACAAAGGTAATTAGTTTATATTTGTCTCTAGGGAGACCCATTTGCTCCTAGGACATGATTTTGGATTAATACGACTGCTCGTATTTTTAATGACATAAGGAATAAAGTATTACTGAATTAAACTATAAATGATAGTACAAATCCTGAGGAGCTAGACTTTCTCATGGCAATGCAATCTGAATCTCTCTGTGCATCTCTGCAGTGACTCTCTTGGCCAGCCATTATCTTCAGTGAATCTGAGCCTGTTTATTTATGGTTGTAGATTTGGTCAGTGAAGAATATCATAAAGATGCAATATTTATTAATTTTCAATGTGCACAGAATGTTGAAACTGTTCAGACTCTATTACTTGCCTTCCTGGTTCCAATTGCTCATCATCTTATACCTAGGCACAAGAAACTGAGCATAAAAATCTAGTGAAGTGACTCATACCTGTTCAAAATGAATGTAAAATGTCACCACAGCAGGTAGTGTGTTTTCACATGTGCTTTGCAGAATTAAAACTAAGCAAAGAGGAAAAGGAGGGGTGGATGAAACCCCAAACTGCAGCTTTATCCCTTTTTATATCTACTATAACTGATATATTTGTAATTATCGTGGCCAGGTAGGCAGAAGATGCTTTGTAGTTCATATTTTTTCCATTCAAATATTTTCCTAGTAATCCACCCCAAAATGTTTATATTTAAACAAAAATAACAAAACTGATAAAAGCACTTTACATTATCAAGTCTAACATTTAAATCCCATAAATTCAGAAGTATGTTATTATCTCATATTCCATATTGTTCTCTCAAAAGAGTCATGGATGTAATAACACATTAAAGAATGAAAACACAGGGGATTACTTTTATTTAATTATCCTTTTTTTTAAAATTATTTTTTTAAGGCATTCTCTTGTAATATTCTCATCATTTTAATGTTTCTACTACAATAACTTATTTTTGTGTAGATTTAAAAAATTTAAATCATGATATCACAATAATACCTCAGTATCTTTATTGCTTCTTTATATTTCGTACTATTTTACTTCTGCATTAAGTATTTTGCTTTTGACGTATAGTTAATTAACTGAAATATTGACATTGTTAGCCAGGACAGGAGTTATTTCAGAATGGCAGCATTTTTATATAAACAATGTCTTTTTACTGAACACTGCAGTGAGCTACCTAGTTATTACACACAGGCTAGTATGTGCCTCTTTATTGCTCTATACATTTAAAACTGAAGAGATGATGACTGAGGATAACGGTAATTTTCTAAGCTATTCTTGAATTCAATAACTCTGTCTTTTCTGCTCTAGAAAGACTGAAAAGTAAGTAAAGGTAATTGTAGAAAGCAGGACTCACAAGGACATCTAGACTATTTCCTTGCCCTGCAACTATTCACTGCAGACATTTCTGCAGATGGTTGCCTAATCTTTTCTAAGTGATAGCAACATTCATTAAAATATGAGATGAATTATCTATGAATTTATGACAGGGAAGTCTACAGTCTGTGAAAGAAGCTAAGGTGGTATGGAGAGAAGGAACAAGAATCAATATTTTAAATAACAGGTACTGCAAACTACTCACTAAAATAAGTTAAACTATTTTTTAGAATGGTAAACCTTCTAGGTGAAGCTAAATGATATTACATGCCTTTTTAAGAGCATTTTCTTGTCCTTGTTTAAGTCTCCTAAATTGCTTTTATGAAAAAATAACCAAAAATAGAGGAAGTATCACTGGATGTGAATATTGCACATTACATTTTTATGGTTTGTGGTACCACAAAGCTGGCTGTTTTGTACACGGACATCATGGGTGGCTGATAAATTTTATGTAGAGAAGGATAAAAGAAAAGGACAAGAGCCTTGGCTGCTGTAAGCTGGCCTGGTTCCACTCAGCCAGACCAAATTTCATCAGCTGACAATGTGGCCTAGAAGGTGTTTTCCAAAACCACAGATCTACTCAGAGCTAGAAGGTTTATATAACCTGTTCACAAGGGTATGTAGCCCTTGCTGCCACTTGCAGGTTAATGATCAGACACATGCAATTTCAAACAATTTATTCCACCCAGTTCAGCCTGAGAGATGTGTATATGGTACACCTCCCTAATAGCAGGAGGTTGTAATGGTTTTCAAAATGTACCTGGGACGTCTTAGAAGGTCTCTTATGGCAACATAAGTTCTCTCTGAACTCCTATGGTGACACCTATGGCCTTAACAAATAAGACTCATAACTAACTCTTCTCTAGTCAACAGAATAATCCTAATGGGAAAAAAACCCAACAAAACAAATGAAAGGAAAATCAGTGACTCAAAATTTAAATCTCAGAACCACAGAATGCTTCACAATCATACAATTGTTAAAGTTGGAAGAGACCACTAAGATCACCACGTCCAACTGTCAACATAGCACCACTACCATGTTCATTCACCACTAAACCACGTCCTTGAGTGCTATATCCACAAGTTTTTTGAATACTTTCAGGGATGGTGACTCCACCACTTCCCTGCAGAGCCTCTTCCAATGCTAAATAACTAAAACTAAATCCTAAACTAAAACTAAATCCTTCCTTCAGAAATACATGCAGAGGATTTTAAGTAGGAAGGCACATAAGAGATTTAACTGAAAACTATCAATGAAAATCACTTGAACCTAGATCTTTTGAAAATATATTATATGTTTTCACTGGCTTTAGTAAAATAACACTTTTCTAGGTCTCTGAAATTCTGATTTAGGGTCAGACCCAGCAGTTCATATCATGTTTATAGGAACTCAGACATCTCACTGAGGCTAAAAACCAAGGTTCTCCTTCACTAACATTGCATAATGCACACTTCGAAAAAATATCTGAGTGCATCTGCTAACACATCATTCCTACTGCTATGGCTCAATAGCGTCAGAGAGTACTAAGTGGCTGGCTTATTTCACAGGTGTTGCTCATTCAACACATCTATAAAAGTAAATGAACTGTTCAGGTGCAGATCTGAGTTAAACAAAGCATAGTTTGTCAAACACCTCTTGTGAAGTTCACCCTGAAGTCTGCATTAAAGAATAACAGAGATGCAAGACTTCTTGCCTACTTAACACCAGATCAAATATCCAATGTCAAAATATATAAACCTCTCCCCCCCCCAAAATATATATAAAAGGGCAGAAAATTTGACCTAAGAGCAGATGTATTTGATGGGCATAATCTGATCTTGGTGTACTACTCTTAACAGACAAAAAACCAGCACTTTACTGGATTGCAAAAATGGAGCCATTAGAATTAGTGAGACTACTGTGTGGTGTTTTTTGCAACATACATGTTTTTAAAAACTTTTAAAAAATGCTGGTTTTCAGCTGTGACAGAGATTTCTACTTAGTCATAGCGAACTGCCTCCTGGCCCAGTTCACTGATTAAACTAGAAAGCAATAGAAAACATAACGTAGTTGACACAACATTGCTGGCCAGAGGTAGAAGAGCATGCTTCTTTTTCACCAATAAGATTCAAACTAACTGATTTTAGTATCCTCATTGTTTCTACATTCCTACATGATGTCAGCTACTTGAATCACTTAAAATTCTCATGCCTCTTCTGCAAATACTACTGCAACAATCTATACCTTATGACCTCCATAATGATTAATGGAAGTGTACTCTACAGAGAATTGTGGCTGTTTCCCTTACAGATGCCAATAATGAGAATCATTGAAAAGTGTCCGTTTCATGATGGCTATGCAGGATATAGCTCATGTAATTAATTTCAGCTTGTCAGCATAATATGAAATGTGGTAACCCAAAAGCTGTCTTAGCCAACCATGGTGTATCATTTGGAGAAATTATGCCAATAGTCAACCTATATGAATGTCTGGAGATTGCAAGCAGTGATTTTTCAGTGAAGGTGTTTAGTTCTGGACGTAGAACTACAGAGTTTGTGGTACCCATTAAGCTGGGAACTCTGACTGTAACATATAACTCAGAATGACCTATTGCTTATGGACATACATAAACCAATATATAATGGAGGTCTTCAATTAGTTGTGTTTTACTAAGCTCAAACAGACTTTCTCTTAGTAGCTAGAGACCTGCTACTGGGATGTGTATTATGGATCTCTAAGAGAGCCTTAAGACTTGACTCTCCTCATGCCAGTTCTATGACATTTCTTTTGAATTATCTACAGCGCTACTTGCACATTTGCCAGCAGATATCCTTTAAATCTCTCCAAATGCCTCTACTCTGCAGTCTAGAAAGGAATGGAAAAGAAGGAGTTCACCAGGGAGCTCAGTAAAATAGCTACAAGAATAGATTTTATACAAAGCTATTTTCAGACAAAAAATGGAATGTGCCTCAAATTAGGCTTTTGCCTCTTTTGTGTTGGTTCTCTGAAAATATCCCAGTAAGTTACCTGAAAGAAGTCTACTATAGACATGTATAATGAAATATTTACATCAAAACAAATTCTGAATAAGTAAATTCAATTATACTCACTATAGACTTAATAGCATACTTTGACTGTCCGATCAGCAATCAGAATCAGAACTATATGTATGTACTTAGATGACCATGGCTCCAACACTACTACCATTATGAACAGATTAGACATATTTCACATCTAGTTAAGTGACTAACAGATAACTTAAAAAACACAATAAAATGCCAGAGATTATAAGTTCAGAAAATTCAGAAAAAAACCCACTATGTTAACCACAAAAGTGATAAGGCATATATTATTTACTTCAATCAAGTCATCAAGAGCTTGCTAAGTACTGTGAAAAGCCAAAGTTATAGCTCACAAGGTATCAGTTCTCAGAAGACCAGAAAAACAAGCCTATCTTTAGACCTAATACACACTGCTCATTCTGTATTGATCTTTTGGAATATTTTGTTACATTTTCCAAGATATATTTAAGTTTGATCTTCTGTTTTTATTTAAAAAAAAGTTACTTCAACTTCATACTCATTCACATCTCAGAGTAAATAAAGTACTTCAAAGACAAAAATATTTTGATTTTATCAACAACTTTCAGGAAATGAAAATACATTTTTGTTTTTTAAACATCATCTTCTTGATATGTAAGTAGCACACTCGATTAAAATCTGTTCAAGGCACCTTAAGCTACAAAAGTAACGTTCCATTAGTTTTAATGAAGGTTTTGAGAGTACTGCAGCAATGGGTCTGCAAAGCTTGACTGAACTGGAGTGCTCTGTGCCAGAACTGACTGTGGAGCCCTGAGGTAGTTATATCTACAGTCAGAGCAGTTTATTTCCCAGGATAACTGCAGAACCCATTGAAGCAAGGCATGGTTATACAAATGCCCACATGCTAACATATGTAAAACATCTCCAAAGGATAGTCTGGGTGCACAAGATCTACCTCTGGGAAAAGGGTTTGGTGCCATATGACAGCACATGTATAGAGTTTAGACCACAGACCAGATGTTCCCATTTTGTACTTTCATGCAATTTATACTTTTCAAAAATCATTGCAAGTTCCAAAAAGACACAAAGAAGCAATTTTTTATAAAACAGGTTCTGTCCAAAAATTAGTCATTAATACTAATACACAACCCCAAGTATTGGTAGCCACAGTTAGTGCATATATAATTTTGACCACTTTATGGTGCCTTTCAATTATTTTCCAATAACAAAAGAATAGACAAGTTTCATTTTGCTTCATGTTGTAGTTTTAATACGTCAGAGGATCATCTGTAAATGACAACACTATGACCTCCACTAGTGTAAATCAAAAGTCATGAAATAACGGAATTAAATGTGTGTATAATTGCTGTGTGAGCAGAACTGGCTCCAGATGGATTAATTCCTATGGATTAATTCCTCTGGCTTTGAGCAGCACACAGGACTGACAGACCTACAATAATGACTTTCTAGGTCCTTACTCTACCTTCTGTTAGACCATGTGGATTCTTATGCATATCCATAGTATTTAACACTATGGATTATAGAACAATTGCAACTAGTTAGAGAGTGATTTCACTAAATCCTTACTCACGATGAGGTCAGCTTGGATTTGCCTCTAAGTGGCAGTCTTTTAAAAGGTAATGACAATAAATTATTCTCAGTATTAAAAATTACAAAGTTCAGTAATTCAGGAGAAAAAGTGCCAGCTGGGACAATGTCTTTTGTCATTGTTGCTGTTCCCTTACTATCCCAAGGCCCATCACTGTTATGGGCTTGAAATGTTCTAGTTGCATTCCCTGGATATGTACTAAACTGCAGTTAGGAATATCTACCACTACACCTTTTTAAGGTTCCCGTGGCGGGGCCTGGGCAATTTGCTAAAAAAGCAAGAATGTATTACAAGAAGTAAAACACTTGTGCAAATTAAAATTATTATATGTGATCACTGAACAACTAGTGCTTGTCTGAACAAATGTCTGCAGCAATTGAGAAGTACACAAATAATAGTCTACGGAGGAGCTATTCAAAATATATAAATAAAATGTAAAAAAAAAAAATCCCAAACCTCACCCTAGAAATAACTCTTTCTTTGTGTAAGGAAAGATAAATCTCTTAGCTGATACTTTCAGTTGAAGCAAATTTTAAGTCCCACACCAGTTTCACAATCTGTAGGTCCAGAATTGGGACTAATAGTCGGAGAGGTGTAATATTTCTGTGGTCATTTAACATTCTAACTCAGTCAAAACAGAGTTAGGGATTCTGAATTAAAATACTTATGGATTGAAGATCTGGGGAGTGTTTATGACCAAGTTGGAAAGAGTCTGCATAAACATCACTCCTTTAAGGTGGAAATTGTTGGCTGAGTTCCTTTGGGTTCCTCTCCTTACCTTGGCAAGGAGTACATCCTCTCACAGGTCTTGGAAAATTTGAAACTAGACAGTTACTTGAGGAACACAGAACTTGGTGTAGCAGGCAGGAGAATTCTGCAGGCTTCAGGAAAAAGTAGGTGTTCTATGATTAACTACATAATATCTAAAGAAGAGTATCAGCTAAGCTCAAAAATGAGGGTGGGGGCAGGGGTACAGGGTAGGGGAGAAGGCAGTTTTGGAGAAGGAGGAAAGGAAAACAAAGGCATGTCTCTCCAGAAGCAAAGAAATCACATATGCATACATGCTTCATCAGGGGCAGTCTGGCTCTGCTCACCACAGGAAGATTATAGGGTGGAGGAAGACAGAGGATAACTTAATCATCACGGCTTCTGTTTTCATTGCCATTATATGAACTTAATTCAGACCATCCTCAAGGTATAAAAGCTGACTGCTACTGGTTTTTAATTGCTCTGCTTTTAACTAAAATTTTAGTATGTGTTATATATATATATATATATATATATATATATATATACATATATATACATATATATACAAGTTTTTTTCAGTTTCAGGTTTTTCCTCCCTCCTTTCACTGGAACCATGTGGGTTTCAGAGGGGCTTGACATTTTGCCAAGGGCTAACCCACAACAGAGATATATTTTCTTTGCCCTGCTTAACTGACCCCAGCACCTGTTCCTTATGAACACAAAAATTATCTATAAAGCAATAAACTAAAAATAATGACAAACCTGCTAGAACTACAGAGCCATATAGCTTCCATTAGTAAGGTAGTATTGATTTCCTCTAGCTAAGGCTTGATGATATATGCCTGACTGAGATATGGCACTGCATCACCTGACTGCCTAACAATTACTACAGCATTTATCTGTCAGTCTGCCTTTTAGTTCACTTTGGAATTATTCCTTTATTTATGCACTGTAAAACCCTGCACAATGCATGGAAATAAAAACTCCCAAATCCAACCCTACAGCACATCCCAAGAGTTGTTATTTGTTCCTGAAGCACTACATCAACATAGTTCTGCCATAAATTAACTTTCTCCATGGAAAACCAGGGTTTGTTATTTGAATCACAGTGATAATCAGAAACAATTACTTATATTTTGGATTGAGATAACATCTCTCTATCTTGCACTGGATGTTTGCACACATGGCTCATGTTAGGTCTGGTATAAGTATATTTTCCTTTTTTGTAATATATAGATTTGTCCATTTCATTTGTCCAATGAAAGCCAATGTTTCCTCAGGGAAAAAAAAAAAAAAAAAACCACAAACCAGGACTTGAGTACAAGTACTGCCATATTTAAGACCTGCATCTCTATATATACATTCTTTACTAGGAACACAGAGATGAAAACAATGAAATTTTGAAGAAGGGAACAGAAAATTTTTGTTCCTCATAGCAAATACTTTCTGGGGTCAGTCATGCCATGATCTTAAGAATGTGCTTTAATTTTTAACAGTTAGGCAAATTATGCAAAACTAAATTCAAATTCATGGCAGAAAGTCCAGATTGATGTTGCTACAAGAGGGCAGAGATGCACAGGAGAAGACAGGGAACCAATGCATGACTGCACGTCGATACACCAAGAAGGCCAAATGCTGTGGGAGTAAAGTAAAGTGGGAACATGCTGCTTCTGGTCCATCAAACCACCATGAAAGAGAGTACCTGTGTAACATGAGTGCAAAAAAATCTGATACTATAGGCACACTGTTGAAGGGTTATTAACTATTATGGCAACTGTTAAATCCACATAATCTGAAAAGGAGAATGAAAGCTCTCTTTTGTCTCCTGTGAAGATAACTAGAGACAGCTACAAAACTTGCTCACATTTTTCAGCCCTATTCCAGGCAGCACTGCATTCATTGCCATGACTGAGCAGATGCAGGGCCAGTGGAGAATAGATAAGGTAAATAGGTGAAGTCTTTGAATAATCACTTCAGGAGGTGATCTTTGCAGTTAGACCTTGTGTTTGTATGTTACAGTCTTATGACAGTAATGTATATAGTTTATTTCAAAGAACTCAGCACCAACCTCTCAAGGTATTTAAACATCTAAATTCTCCTATCATTCAAAATTCTGCATTCAGCCCTCTACCTATCTGCTGTTACCAGCCCAGCAACATTCAGTGTGGGTGTCTTATTTTGGAAGAGCAAAGACTAAAATTCCCCAAAATTATGCTAAAATTGCATAACATTCATGGAACAGTTTATGAGAATACAGGATTTAAAAAATACTAGAGAAAGGCTTCAAGTGGTGATTTGGCTCACAGAGCAAATCTATCTGACTTCTGGACTATAAGTTTTGCAAACTGTCTGCCCACTAGATTTGAAAACACAGTCCTTGATTTTATAAGCTGCTTCTGGTATTTGCAAAAATATTGGAGTACCTTTGCAGAAGGTTAAGTATCATTTAGTAAAAAGAAACATTTTTAAATAAACTTATCTGTTCTTACTAAATCTGCTTCACTAAAATAAACGTGATTATTCCATGTGTTGTATGTACATACTAGGGCGGCCCCATGGCATAAAGGAGAGTACTGTGGACTCTGAATTCCAAGGACCTGAGTTCAAGTCTCAATGGGGACCGTCCCCTGGGCAGTTAAATGCCTCCCTGCCATCCGATTCCATCAAATCTTGGATGCTACACAGGGTCAGCCCCGGTTAGTACCGGGTGCTGTAGACAGTCCTGAGGATTTCACTGTCACTGTCCAAGCTCACTTGGCCGTGGCAAATGGACCTTAGGACTTAAACAGTGGGGCCAGTTCTGCGCACGCTGTGCCTCACCTAAAAAAGACACTGCGCAGGCTGGAAGGGCACACCCACATGGGGAGAGCCCTTCCCAAGATCTTCGTTAGCACAGTCTGGCCGTACATACATACATGTACCTACTGATCTACTGATGCAAGTCTTTCTGTTTGAGATTTAAGTAAGAGGTAGTCCATCTGTACTCACGTTGTACTTTCATCAGCTACAGTTTGCCACAGAAATGGCAGCACAAAATTGTGTATGACTTGTTATCATTACTAATTGGTATAGTTAACATAGTAATGTAGGGATCATAAGTTCCAATATTACAGAATCACAGAGAATCAGAATATGTCAACTTGGAAGGGACCCACAAGGGTCATCGAGTCCATCTCCTGGCCCTGTACATGACCAATCCCAATAATCACACCATATCAGGGCATAATCAAACCTTATAGAGTTGCCTCAGCTTTTGGCACACAAATTTTAAATTCACAATTATATCACACAGAACATCCTAAATGATGTTGGTGCATGAAAAGCTAACAGATGCTAAGCTATTAAAGAGTTGATATGGTTAGTTACATGGCACAATACTCATAATTATTGCTTGCTCTGTCAATTAAGTACAAGGGAGAAGAAATGACAAATTCAAATTAAAAAATCATCAGACGTGCATTATACATGTCTGGGAAGGAGACAGAGTGAATTCCCCTTCAGGCAGAACTGATGCTTCTCAGGTTCTGTTATTCAGACTGTGTTGTCTCTTAATCTTAGCAGCACAATTTTTCTGTGTCAGATTAAAATATATTCAACTTCTTTTGTCTCTTTACCCTTCTCTTCACCTTTGTTTCCATATGTTGTTAAACAAACATGTCTGAATTAGATTTGCCCTGGAGATGACAGAAGGAGAAACACAACAGACTGGAGAGATGTTTCCCTGGTGGGAACAGAGCTGTGCTGGCCTGTGGAATGTCACATATGGTTCTGGCTCAGGCTGACAGGCATTATGTAGCCCCAGTTACATAGGTGTTACATTGGCACAGTTTTGGTCTCAAATTTATAGGCTAAAATAAAACAAAAACACTGAGCCACCAATACTCCAGGGTACTCCAAGGGCAAAGAAGATTTGCTCCAGTGCATTTTGGGATGTGTTGAGAGAATCAAACTTCCAGCAGACAGGTTAGAATTAAAAATTAATTAAAAAAGGACAGTGATGCAGTCATTCATCACACAAAGAATATGTATTAAACCATTACCTCATGTTATTTCACAGAGACTGTGAGCAAAAAAAACAAAATCCAATTCAGTTCCACAAGGTTTTTGACTGTCCAAAGCCTACAAGAACTGGTTGGGGGTCCAAGATTAGAGATGTAAATAACTGCAGATTCCATTTTTTGATCTTGTTCTCTAACTTTCCTTGTCTGATATATATTTTGATTGAACATATAATCTATGTATTTACTGTTGTTCTTTCTTTGGTGCAAAAGAGTGTGTTTGTTTCCAGATAGGCATGAGATGTTACTACACTACTGCTTCTTGTAACTGGCGCAGAGTTAGGCCTGAAGAGTTAACTCAGGATGCATATACTGAGCAAGTGCATAAAATTCAAAACAACAGAAGGTAATACTCTGCTCAAGGATACTAGCTGACACAAAGGAACAAAAAGTAGACAACACACAAAGATAGGGAATGCTTAAGAATGCACACATCTACATAAATGGGTATCTGGTCAGAACACAACAGGATAAAGAGAAAGGAAAGTGCCAAGAGCCCAGGAACCCCTGCCAGAATCACAGTGTCAGAAAACATACAAGGAGTTCAAAAGTTTACCTGAGGAAGAAGAGTAAAAAACGACCCCTCAGGGATGAAGTAACAGGAACTACCCCTGAAAGTTTCCCCAAATTAAAGACTCCGCCTTCAGCTCCTCCCTAACCTCACCTATTACAAATATTATAATTAAATGATGTAATAATATGATTATGCATGTAAAAATGGTGTAATCTCACACAGAAATTGTATAAATAACCATGCTTTTTACTGATTAGTTGGGAATCTTTTTTCCAACATGAGCTGGGATTCCCCCAACATTGCTTCAATAAATACCTCACTGTATAAAGACCCAAATTGTCTTTGTGCAGTTTCTCTGTGTCTTTTTTGGGGGCACAAATTTTTCAGCATCATAACAGTTTTCTTAACAGTTAGTTCAGCTGTGGATTCTTCATTGTTGTGATGGGTTTGATAAACCCCCAAAAAACTCAGATTAAGACCTTAGTATAGGTCTTCAGCAAGCTTCAGTTTTGGGCTATAGGGCTTTCCGTAAATTCAGAGGGACAGGTATCACCTGACTTAAGCAACTAACTAGGTATTTCATATCATATGACATCAGGTTAAGTATAAATCTGGGGGGAGTTGCTTCCAGGCTTCTTCTGCCTGTGGTGGTGATAGGGAAGAGGACACCCTGTCATTTCTTCTGGGAGTGATAGGCCTCGCTGCTCCTTGCCGAGAAATTCACAGCAGCTTTGGTCTTTGGGAAGTAAAATACTTTTGTTTTGTTTGGGATTGCTTTTTCCCTCTCTTTGCTGGGTGTTCTTCCAGGAAAACATCTTTTGGGGTGTTTCTCTGGTGTTCTGGGTGGTGGAATCTGCATGTTGTTGGGAGGGAAGTTTCGGGTAAAGCTATTGTTGGTTTTTCTTTTATATTTGTACATATATATGTTGTAAATTTGTGTAAATATATGTGTGTGTGTGTGTGTATATATATATATATATATATATATATCAGTTTCAGTTTTAAGGTTTTTTTTCCTTCACTCCTTTGTTGAAACTCTGCGTGGCTCTGAGAGGCTTGGCATTTTGCCAAGGTCAAACCAAAACAATAACAATTGTCTTCAACTTCCCTCAGCCATCAATTTGCAATACTTCGAAAAATACACAAAATGGATTCTCACACACACCTGCAGCAATCTTATGCCTTCTGAAAGACCAGAGATTATTTTACATAGATTTGCAGCTAAATTACTTCCTTTACAAATCCATGCTTATGGCCTTCACACTATTTTGATCATCGTTTAAACCTGATAGACATAAGTTTGCTTTTGTTCTCACTGTAAGATCAAAGTGAAAAAATGCACTTGGAAGAAATATCATTCCAGAAGCATTTAGACTGCATTCCTAGAGCAGCTAAAAATGCAGATGCAAACACCCTATAATTATAAACTAGTAATAATATAGAAGTTATTTTCTACCAGAAATACAACCGAAACTCAAGAACTCCATTATTTCTAAGTCTAAATATACACTATATTTATATCCATAAAGTCTAGCCAAATGTATGTTCCCTGTGTGAATATCAATGTTGAAAAAGTAATGAAGGGCTCTTACACAGACAGCAGCATGTTGAATCTGAGTAATTCTTTTTTTTTTTTTCATATAAGGAATGTATCTTGACTTGGCTGTGAACAGGTGTCTTTCACGCATGCTCTGAAAAAAGCCTATACACTGCAAAATTCAAAAGTAGTTTCTCACCTTGAACTGCAGTGACACTTTTTAAAAAATTACAGGTCATTTTGGGCCTTTGTCCAGAGTTCAGCCAGCTCCTGGGTTTTCTACCAAGCCCATCCCAGATGCCACAGTCATTTTTACCTCATTTTTTTACCCCATCTTAGTAATGTTATAAATTATGAAGACCAGTTTAGAATAAAAGAAAATTTATTACAAATTTAGCAAGAAGCAGCAAGTGTTGCAGCGCTGGGCGACCGGGGGAGTCTCATGATCCTTTAACGGTGTGCAACTCCCCCTCTCAGTCCTTGCGGTTATATAGTTTCTCAGCTTCCGTATAGCTTTGCCTTGCATTGTGCCACGTATACTTCCGTGCTCATCTGGGCATCTGTGATGTGTTGCTGGGGGATCTTTTTCTGCCTCCTGGTGGTCGCTGGGATGAAGGCCCCAAGTCTTCCTCATGTACCCTGAAAATGATTCTTGAACATCATTACGCAACCCATCCTCCCTTGTTATTCAGTTGCTTGACAAAATGTACCTTGCCCAGTTCTCATGGTTTCTTAGTCTTTCCGTTTAATGAACAAACACAAAGCATCATCCATCACAGTAAGAGCTGTGGCTCTTAGCTCCTAAACAGCTTTATCTAAACTTCCTGGTGAAAGCCCACATGACTACACAATTTGGGGAAGAATTGCTTACATTGTAGATTATAGATAAAGCATACAGATTGGTTTTGTTTGAAGTCATAATGTCTTTTCAAATGTACCTTAGTTCTGTTCTTCAGGATGTATAGTGTTCTCAACTGACTTAAGGTCACAAGAGGTAGAATCAGGTATTTCTAATGCACATTTTTGCAGAAATACTAGGGTAAGAAACAAGACAAGGGGGAGTTCAGAGGAGTTGCAGGGGATTTCTGTGGATGCTAGCAATATGCAAGTAGACATGACTCCATCTACATGCGGAAGCTCTCTCATTTATGAATGTCAATCTTTAATACTGTGTAGAAGTGACTTGTAAAAGTGACGGGGGAACTCATGAGTATCTTGACTGAAAGAAATTATCTTTAAATTGCCCTGGACATGCATGATTTTGAATAGGATGGTGATACTTACTCATGTTAACTTTGACATAATTTTGTGAATTATGGGTAGTTGATGAGCAGCTCAGTCAAGAAAAACCAGAGCATCATTAAAAAGAGGACAATAAATTTGCAAGCAAGAAGAACAGACTCTACTGAGTCTGGATGTTAGTGTATTTCTCAGGTTTGTATTATGTTTGGAATATATAGCCTAAACCTACATAAGTTACCTTTTTACAGTGATAATGGGAGAAAGATTGAACAAGTTTTGAATTAATGTTCTGTGTATTAATTGCCAAATGTGTCAGGCTTCTATTTTTTCTAGCTAAATATTTTTTCATGGTTGAAAGTGTACAGAATGATTATTTTTCTTTGTGGTGTTTAGATGACTAAAATTGAGCAGCAACATAGCATTTTTTAAATATATTTTTGTAAAAGTAATAAGAAATACTGATGCTTCCTTTGACACATTTGTTTTTTTAATGATTTAAATTCTACTCAGAGATACTTCAATTATGTGATTTCGTATTGTGTTTGAATTACCTCCCTTTTGCTGATTAATAAAGCTCAGCAATTAAAAACAAAACCCAGTACTATTCATATCTATTGTTGTCAAGGAAAAGGAGGAGGAAAAATGACAAATGAAATATCAGTTATTATTAGAGACTATTTTCCATCAGTAGAGATGAATGTATTAGTCTACATGATCCTATGATATTATGCTCATGAATCTTTATTGCCATTGATGGGAAATAGGGAATCACAACCTGATCTCGATTTAACAAAGCCAGTAAACACAGGTTAGTAAATTGGAGTAAGGCTTTCTTATACATGGTCCTTTGATGGAAAGTAGAGGCTTAAATCATATGGTAAGCAGCAAGGCTGAATGTTCAAAATCAGACATTTTCAACAAAGTACAAAATAACTGATAAACTAATGCCAAAGATTAGAGCCCTCCTTACTTTTTTGCAGGTTTCCCTGGCACAAAAAGTTCAATGTGCTAAATGATGGGGAATAGTAAGTGTTGCCTCACAACCAAGCAGTTGCTTCAATCCATTTTCTGTGAAAATAAGCAGCGGAGAAAGTACTCTTCTTCTGAAAACGTTCAATCCCAACTTTTGCAGGTGCAGGTACTGGTACTATTACAAGATGTTGTCCTCCCTTCATTTTTGTCCTCTGAAATCCTATTGCTGAACCTGCTTTCCAAACTTAAAGGTGTTGCACATTTCTTAGAAAGTTTTGGAGTGGTTGGAAGACATTACTGAAGAGAATGCGGCTTATAAGGGGTGCACTGATCTTATATAAGTATTGTCATATGTCTTTCTAGCAGATAGATGAATCATCCAGGGTTGTAGACAGGTTAAATAGTACTGATATACTAAGTGTGTGAGTTTTATTTCAGTAAATATAAATCGGTAATAGAATACATATGTTAGGCTAAAATTGAAGAGCTTCAAAATATTAATAAAAGGAAGTGTGATACCCACACTGCGGAAACTGAAAAGCCACTGATTTAAGATTCTTCCCAGTTCGTGAATCATTCACAGATTATTTCTAAGTGAGGCATATGGAGCTATACACCAAGAAGATAACTATTCACTGATTAGCTTGAGTGGTTGTTTGTCAGACAGCAGCACAGTAGGGGTGCTGGTGCTTATTTGGTCATGGGACATACTCCATGTTCCTCAGTAGTAATGAGAGTGAGGAATGGCAAAGAAACTCATAAATTTTGCCATCATGCTGCAGTGGATCAAATGGGGGCCCCTTACAGGGTTTAGTGCTTCTGGACCCACCTCATTTGAGACCTTTCCAGTCTCACCTCCCTTGATCATCTCTCATTCAGCCTGTTCTGATCTCATCACATTATTTGAGGCAGGAAAACTAGTACAGGGAGAAAAATAATTTCTCATGCTGGATTCCACAAGTGTAACACACTGTAGTCTAGCACTGAAAAATAGATATATCTCACTCACATCCTAGGAAAACTTCTTTGTCAGTAAAGCTGATTGAACATTTTGACTAATGGTGTAGTTATGTCACAACCTCTCAGTAGCTTTAAGAAGAGGTCAGATGCACACAATGAATGGAGTACCACAGGATCCTCCTCTGCTCAATGCAAGGGGCTGAATCCGAGTAGTACCTTGATCCTTTCATTCCCATCATCTGTGATTTATCGTTAAAAACACTTCCTCACAGAAAGCTGACAGAAGTCCAGTTTTGTATGCAGGGGGAGCTGCAGGGACCGAGCCATTATTGTTCTGTTATTGTCTAAGAAGCCTGTGTGCCAGTAGATATTTATAATCTGGTATGCTTTTTAACAAGTGTGTTATCTCTCAAAGAACAGCATGTTTGATATAATTCTAGTGGGATATATGAAACACAAGTTTCATGTGAATGACAGAGCTTCCAGGGGAGATATGTGACAAGCTGCAATTGCTAGGCTCAGTCTGTTCAGAAACACACTAGAAAAAATAACCAAGCTGCCACCTTGACTAGATATCTTCCTGCTAATAAATTAAACAACTAAAAATGGGAACACTAAATAAAGCTTTCTGGATGCCATGAATTGAGAGAGCACTAGTGTGCCTGCACATGAGTGTTGCAGTACCAAAATGAAGGGAGTTTAATCAGGGCAGCACTAGTTGCCCTATATAAATTTTGTTTGGTTTGAATCACATAACACATAGAGCTATAAAGAGGGCATAAAAAGATCCCTTAGAGGTAATTTTCTTACAGCAGAAGATTCACTTTGGCTTTGCACGTGCAATGTCACATTCTCACTAAGTGTAAAATGTCACACAAAGCACAGGATCAAATTATCTGAATGTTTACAACAAAAACCAAGGAACTATAAACCTTTGTAAAGAGGAAATATTTTTCTTTTTCTTCTTTTTTCCCTCTCCTGAATCCTTTGCTTTTCATGCCTTAATACATATGTAAGGCTTTTGTTTGGAAAGCCATATTTGTATTTCCTCCAATAAACAAATATGAGATCATGCTGTGTTGCTGGAAACATGGTAATTAGTTTTGCTGCAGTATGAGAGCCTGAGGTGATGTAGTGATAGATTAGGGCACACAAACCACATCCCTAAGCATTTTTCAGCAATCAGATGAGGAAATTATGAGATTTACAACTGGAACAGCTACAGAAATAAAATACCTATTCATAGCTCTCTCATTGCAACTAGAGTTCTGTGTGTTTTACTGTACAGTGATGCTAGGTTTCCTTGCTCGTGTTGCTGAAATGAGAACCTCATTGACGCTGCATTTGGAGAGTCCTCTTGAAATGTTTCTGTTTCAGTTAGAGTACATAAGCACTTTCAGAAGAAGAGGAATAGACACAGTAGCAAGCATCAGCGGAATGTTGATTGGATATTTGAGCTGGACTTTGAAGCAACAGAACGAAATCAGTTTCACTTTTCTTGCAGATCAGCGTAAGAGTCAAAGACAAAGACAGTACTGAATTGACAGATTTAGTCCAGACAAGTTGTAAGATCAAAAAATTTAAACACAGATATCAGCAGGATGAGATGTTTCTCCATTTAGTTTTGTAGTGAAAGAAAGTATCTACTGTATTTTATTGGCTTCTGCAAAACTAGTTTATTAAAACACACATCACTGGAGAGGTATTGAAGCGATATGTTCTTTTTTTTCAAAGTCTTGTTAGAGCCCTATTAGGATATAATTTAATATCATATCCATCATGGATCTACAAAGGCCTTTACAAAGGATAGATGGATATGGGTCATATTTTGGCTAACAAAGCCAATGGTATCATACTGTAGTTCAGCTATTGGAACTGTAAATTGCATAGGTTTGTAATGATAATTTCACTATAAAATATTGGTGTTTCCTAGTAATCTTAGAAGAACATGCACAAAATTACCTTCAGTGAATGCTGAACATCAGGATACCTTCTCATCCAGTAACCACAGACACAACAGTCAGTGTGCTGTTTTGAAGGAGATATAGAAACCGTTACCTAATGCAGGAGATTTAAGGATTTCAGAGCACATTCACAGAATATGTTATTTAGCTTCTAAGAACAAATCTTGACCCTTCACTCAAGCTAGCAGGCTTTGCACAATGACACTCATGTAAAATATGAACCAACAGAGAAAAAACCAGAGGTATAGTTATCACTGTTCACTGGCTTCTTAAAATGAAACATTGTGCTGGACTGCCCTCATTCTTCTGTGGAAGTATTCCCTTAGTCAATAATGACTAAAAGCATTTTTCTGTTTGCTCCATGGAGCTCCCACTGATTGAGTGCAGTCAATTTTGAAAACCAGTCATGCTTGGCCATTTTATTGTCTAAGTAGGCATGATTTGACATCAGTGGTGTTCTTCAAAGTCTATGTCCTTCAGAACAGTTAGATTGCAGGTCCATGAAAAGCAAATAAAAAGTTAGGCCTGCTATGAATGGAATCTATATGGTCAGCATCTCCAATGACAATATTTTAAAGTAGATGCAAATCAAAGAAAAAAATATGAAACTCACAAGCTTGCAATAAAATATATCTTGATAGTATGCTGTAAAGAAATGTGTTCCAAACCTGTTGCAAGAAACCACTTCTTTTCAACAGATTCTGGGTATTTCTGATCATGTCTGGCAGGTGTATGCTTTCCAGCATGTAGATCTTCTCCAGTATGTATCCAGTGTAATCTCAGGATACTTGTTTATCCCAGTGAACACAAATATGAGATTCATCTGTCTTTATACATTATATATTCTCAATGCATGCTTCTCCTCTCAATGTGTTCAGCACTTTTGAGAGTTAGAATGAAGAAAAAGAGAAAATTGTGGAAGGCTTTACCTTGATTTTAAATTATCTTGTGAAATCTTGTTGGCTGTAAACTCTGTATCCTTTATCAGTTTTTCACCACAAACACAGAAGTATGAAGAGGAATGAATATCTACCCCAGAGGGACATTCATGTGGATGTTCCACCCACCACCAAGTCTAACTGGGTGGAACATTCAACCTACCCCACTCAGTCTCTCTCTGTGGCTCTGTCCTAGAACTGAATATCACTGGCCACAAAGGTTTTGAAGTTAATATGTTGCTGCATACATGTCAGTTTCCATACAGTGATATTCCTCAGCAAGGAAATAAAGTTGCAGCATTTTTGGACATCCCTACATCTCCTGTTCTGCTGACAATATATTGCCATATCATTCTGGATAAGAAGATAGCTTCTTTCTTGAAGAAAGATGCAAAGAAGCATTTTCACTTGTAGATGCAGAAAACTTTCTGAATTCTCAGTCCCTGAAAGTTTGTTGAGACACCTCTACTTGCTGGAGATCCCAAATGTAGCCAGAAAACAAACTTCTTTATGCAGTAGCACTTGCCAAGACCTGTCTTCAGGATAGCATACTACTTTTCCCAAATCTTTGCTTAAGTTACTTGGGATCATGGAAATGAATAGCCACTTTCTTTTCTCTACTGTGCTCAGAGATATTTTTCTGCATTTTGTTGGTTTCTTCTTCTTTGTCATTTTGCACTTGGTTTTGCCCAATGCTGACGTTGGGGTGCCTGTGCTCTCATTACTACCAATGGTTTATCTCTGAGATGGCTCCCCTTCTGCTCTGTATTTATGTACAATCTTTCAGTTTTCTTTAGCTGCCAATAACTTTTAAGAGAATTAGAATGTGATATCTAAGTATTTATCATTCAAACGCCTGCATTTTGATTCCATTTCCTAAGTTATCATAAATCATTTTCAAAATGTGCTAACTGCATGAGTCTGGTCACCAAAACATGGATCCACTGTTTCTTCAATTCCTTGTTAGACTCACTAAATAGACACGACTCTGACTGCAAGTTGAAAAAATTTTTTGAATGCTTTTAGCACTTTATAGATACACCCCTTATCTGCTCCACACTTGGCTAAATACACTTGAAATAGGGAGTGTACTGAACTGAAAAAAATTAAGAATCTGGCTGGGGTCTTTTTTTTTTTCCTTCTTTTTCTTTTCTTATTTTCTTTACCCTGTTCCCCAACACCTCTCCCCCTTCCTCTCCGCACCCTCCCCCTGCCTCACTTTTTCCTCCTTTTTATTTTTTGTTTTCTTTTTTATTTGTTTGTTTCACTTTGCTAAAACCAGCACAATGTATCCAGATTTATCTAAAGGCAGGCCAACCCATAGCCAACTTCAGCTCTGCCTCCTTGTATTCCCTTGAGGAGATCTGGGCATCAGGACCTGCCTGACTAACCATCCAACAGGAGCCAATTCTCTCCAATGGGGCATCTCCTGCCACTGATGTGGCCTGGGGAAGGAGAGGGGTTCCAGTGGACAGCCAGGCAGATCTGCTTCCTCTGGGATGGGGATACACAGGAGAACAGAATGGTGAAAAGAGCTCTGAAGCAACATGCAACCTCTACCATGTCTGTACATGGTGGCAAAAAGGACAAGAAATGCACCTCTTCTATTTCCAGCCAGCACCACAAAGAATGACAGGGACACTGGCATCCAGTTCCTGTTGCTGCTGACTTCTCCCTACCATGAGCTAGAGCACATCCACTCACTGAACGCATCACCACCATCTGCTCAGGGACAGGAATGTGACATGTGGTTCAAACAATCTGCTTTGATGAGACAATTTTAGTTTTACTGCTTGCTTTGTTTTTAAATAGGCTTTTTGGTGGTGAAGGCTGGAAAAGAGTGGAAATACTAATAGTTTCTGATTTCACAAACCTACAGGAGCTTACAGTCAGTGTTTGACTGAGCAAAAAGACACCAAGACAACACAATGCCCCAAGATATCTCCATAGCCCTTTCTCCATGTGCAATATCCTTTCCCCATCTAATACTCTTTCTTGTTTTCCCAGAGGCCCCATGGAAAGCTTTCTGTGCCAGTCAGCTGTAAGATGTGTTCAAAAACATTACCCCTCTCTCCAGAGAAAGCACACTGGGCATAGGATTGAAGAGGGGAGGTGCAGTTGTCAAACGAGGCTGAGAAATAGCTCAACCACTCTTTCATGATCCACAAAGAAGAAATCTTTCCCCTTGTTCTGCAGAGATCCCTGCCTGATCTGGGTGAAAGATGGACAATTCTGTTATAGAAAATAAACATAACCTAAAAGAGAAGTATCGTCCTGCTTTTCTGTTTCAAGGGAATGGTCAAAACCATCTACTTGTATTTTTTATCTTACACTACTGAAATCTAAGCAGGGGTGAAATAGCTAGTGCAAGAGCTTGGAAGACACAAGGACAAACAGCTCACTGCACAGAGGTCTACCCAGCCTGGCTGCTCCTGGTTTCAGTCCAGGCTCAGCTGTGCAGGAGCAGTTAATTCACAGTCACATGGCCACATCCCAGTCCTCTACTGAGGGAATGGCACCTTGTCCTTACTTGGACTGAAGGCTCACAACTCTTTCATTTTTTCCTCCTTTTATAACTATTCCAGGACAGGTATCCCAAGGAGACCTTTTAATAGAAGGAGAAAGAACAAAAGTGGTTTTTTCCATTCTCCGTCAAGGAAGACATCTCCTGGCACACCTCTCTTCTATCTCCTACCCACTCCTTCCCCATCCACACAGTTGGCTCCCACTTCCCTCCCATTCGACTTCCAACTGGAAAAGTGCTGATCCCCATCTTTTCCAAAGCAGATCACACAACATCCCTTTGACAATGACACTGAGTGTGAAGGAAAGTAATACTAAGAACAAAGTAGTGGAGCTTAAATTCTTCTGATGCAATTTGGAGCTGGAAACAATGAAGCAAGCCTGATTGAAGGTCACCGCCAGCTACCCCTGAACCAGCAGCCAGTATTCCCAGCAGCCTTGTTCAGAAACTGGTGTCCCGAGGACAGGAAGTAGAAGAAGGGAGATGGCAAGAGCTTTGGAAAAGATTACAGCATGCACAGGAACTTTCCAACCTGAGAGCAACCTTAACTGGTGCCAAAGGAAGAAGTAATGAAAGGAATTTTTACTGACACAAAGAGGAAGGATATAACAAAGTGACATTCCAAGTCTAACCCCAAGGAAAGCATTTAATGAAAAGAAAAAAAAATATGTGCTGAGAGGCCAAAAAGTCAGGAAGCCAAAATGGGAATGCTGAATGGATCTATCATGTCCAAATCCTCAGTATTTTCAGAGACTTTTTTTAATCTTACTTATGGAAACAGAAGACATTAGTAGCTTACACAAGATCTCTGTGAACACAGATGAATAGAACACAATTGGCTCTATACAGTGACAAGAATGTAGCTGGGATTCAGACTAATAAAAAATGTCAGGTCAGAAATACCCATATGAGTATTGCCCCAATCAACAGAAGAAGGTACATAAGCAAAGAGACAGTACTCAGGATCCAGTACTAGGTAGCATATAATACTGGTCAGCGACAACCAAAAAATTAAGTGAGTCTGGACTTGGTCACAGAAAGACCCTCAGGTGAAGCAAGCTAGTCCTGCAGACTTGACATCAAAAAGGGTGCTATTTTTATGTGCTTTTTCCTGGGTGCCATCAGAAAAGCATGGGGAGAATGTGCTGATCTACAGGAAATATATTTCAGTAAAACCTTTTTTTCAGTCTCTGTAGCCATCAGAGGTCGTGGACAACTGTTTTCTCAGGTGATCTTTAGGAAAATACTTCTCTGCAATGGCAGGTTATATGTTTGGTCAGTACCTAAAAGTACTTGTAAAATAAGGTAATTCCTCCTAACAATGTTTTAATATCAGTCAGCTACTGGGAGGTCATAACTATACATTATTCATTACTCATAATTGCTGTGGCTCTGACAAAACTTATGGACCATATATACAAGAAAAATTTTTCGGTTGCAAGCAAGGTTAAAGCATGGAGTTGTTTCCTATGAAACCTTACAACTTTCTGTGGAAGATTATCTGTTTCACAGCCAAGGCTTCTGCTTCCCACATTGAGTTGAAACATTAGAAGTAAAACTTCAAAAAAATAGTGGAAATATATTTTCAGTTGGACTTGATGAGTTTAAAGGTCCTTTCCAGCCTAAATGTTTCTGTGATTCTATGACTGATTCTATGACTAGTTTTGCTTTTTTTGCTTTTTTTGTTTTCTGGGAGACAGAGGAATTGAAGATGTTGATTTCTACCCCTAAACACGCAAGCAAGACACATGACAAGGCTAAACTCTGAGCTCTTACTGAGACAAATGAATGGGAAAAGCAGAGTCAAGTCTACAAGTTCATTAATAAATGCATTTTTCTCCTTTCAAAGTTGGACAAAAAGATGAGCTTTCCCCTCTGCATAGGCTTCTTTCATGGTACATTTAAGATCAGTAGAAAATAGTCAACTCCAGAACAGCAGCCAGACCACACACACTCTTACTATCCTAAGAAGAGACTTACCTTTTCATGTCAGTTCAGCTTCCTCACCTCAGCCCCAGGTCCATGCATGCACTTTATGACCAGGCTGCTAATGGGGGTCATGCTGATGCAGGAGACATGACGCATAATGACAAGAAAACCAGAATCACAAGGCAGTTCTTGGTAGAATATCCTGCTTCCTTCACCTCCCTCGCCACTGCCTGAACTGCAGTCCCAAGGCCTGTCCTCTAAAAAGACAGCAGGGGATCAGTTATAGAAGAAGTCTGTGCTATTTCATCACCAAAGTTTTTGCACATTTATCTTTTTAGATGATTGCAGTCTTCAGCTCGCAATGTCCTGTAAATGTACTGATAGGAGATATCAATTCAGATTATCTTTTGGAGAAGGGAATTCAGCATCAGGTACACACACTGACACAGGTCATAAGCCACTGCAAGTGATTAAAGACTTTTTCCAATATCTTTTCAAAACCAAAGTCACTTTAAACATCTTTGTCATTATTTCACACCTGATGCAACTCAGTTCCATAAATTCCTTGCAATAGGAACAACAACTTTTTGACATTCATAACTATCATTGCACACATAGACTGAACATTAATTTATTGTCCTGAAGTAGAACAAATGTATGATTGGAAGCAGGATGAGCTGTAGTAACTTCTGAATACATTCCATATTGTTACACTCTGTGTAGTCCATGTTTGTCAACTTACATTTACTCTGCTGGAATTGGATTTTATCAAGGCAAATCAGTAGCAAGATGGGGATTCATATTTCAGAATTTTGTGCCATTGTCCCATGTGAAATCAGAATATAAGTCTATCATTGAGGCTAATTATTCCCACCACTGCTTTCTGCAGTTTCACTGATTTCCCACCCAGCTGAGAAAACACTTTGCTGTGAAACATCTGGCTATGGAATGTCGGGAGCTCTGAAATGGCTGGTGCATCCTCTGAAATAGACAGCTTTGAAGAAAACTAACATAGTTTTAAACAATTCTGATTGATAGACTGAAAAGTACTTTAAAAAAAAAACCTCACCAGAGACTATCCAAGATCCTGTAGCTGTTGTCATAGACTTCTCTGAGTACGTTACCCAGGCACATGCTGGTATTACTGGGACCTGAGACTGTGAAGATATCATGGATGTAAAAGTACAACCCCAGCAGAAAAGCTGTGAGGGGATGCACACTGGAGCAAGGAAGGAATTGTAAAAACAGTGAAGTGGAAAAGCAAAAGTAAAGAAAACCTGTTTTCTCCAGTTTTCAGTTTTTCTCTCATGAATAATTCTCAGAGGTGATAACTATCCAGCTCTACTGCAGTTCTCCAAAAAGAACAGAAAATTGTCAGAGAAGAAGAAAATGTGCCTTCTTTACCACCTTTGTCCTTAAGCAAAAAATTAATAACTGAAAACAGAAAATAAGTAATTGTAGATAAGTCCAGTAATTATTTTATTCATGATAGTCTTGGTCCAAAGGCTGTGGCAGAATTCAGACCAGCACTTGACCACGCACAAGATTACAGCATCATCATCCAGCAGTGTCTGCTGAAATTCAGGCAACCCCTTCCAGCCCTCTGCATAGTTAGTTAGGCCTGACTTGAAGAGAGCATTCATGCTTTCTTGAATTCAAGATTATTATTCTAATTGTTATTCCAAAAAAAAAAAAAAAAAGAAAAGGAAAAAAAAAAAAAAAGAGATAAGTTTTTTTGCCATCATCCTGATACAGCTCCCATTAATATAAAGGACTAGCCATTGTAGGAACTGCTCACACAGAAGCACTTGTGATGCAGTGGAATGATACAGACCCCAAAGTCAACAAAAGAGTCATAAAACTGTCTTGTGAGGTCTCATGAAAAAATAGGTAAAGAAGAAAAGGGGTTGAAGAGAAGGGGGCTCCTGGAGAACGGCACCAACATAAATTACATCACCATGAAAGAAAATAGGAAGCATTGCAAGGAATTAACTTGGCTAAGTGAAGTGTCCATGCATCTTACACATCTCAGCAAATTATGAAGGCAGAGGAAATAGAATCAGATTACTAAGGACAAGCTTAGAAGTACATGTTGCACCAAGAGTACCAGGTAGGGACACGGATAATGTTCTATTAATGACCACATTTATAGATATGTCCACAGAAAAGAGGCAATGAAAAGATTGATCCACTAGGCAAATGTAATGAGAAGTATTGAGATATTGCTCAAAGAAAGCATGAAAGTCATATCTGCAATCAGATAGTTTTCATCAAATTGACGAGTCTTGACACATTGTCATCATAAAGAATTTTAAAAGCAGCTTCTTTGAATCTTCAAGCCATTAGCAGTTATGTTTGAAAAGATATGGAAAAAGGTGAAATGTTTGAAGAGACCAGATATGTCATCTACTTTCAAGGAATAGAAAAAACAAAAAGGCATCAGGGAACCACAGACATATCTACTCCATTCCATTTTCAGGATAATACTGGAATAGCTAAATGAATAAATGATTACAAGCATATAAATGGAAACAAAGTGTTGAATCCATATGAAAAATCTATATAGATTATTCAGGAAAAAATTTCGTCAATTCAATATTAGTAATTTTTCTGGCAGGGCAGCAGGTCTAGCAAATAAAGGAGAAACAATAGATGTGATGTATCTTGACATTGGATACGAGTTTTAGTATTTCATACAATATTTCCCTAATCAGACTAGGGAAATATAACTGAAAAGTGACACTGTGGCAGTTCTTCTATGCACTGAAGACACAAAAGTACAGTCAGACATTGACTCATTTTATCCATAAAAGTGGTCAAAGATAGACCTCCAGGAAAGAATGGTAAAGAAAAAAAAAACAAAAAGGAAACAAATACCACAATGCCTTACCAGAATACTCTTCTTGATTCAAACAGATCAGGGTCTGTCTAAGCAGAGGGTGATCTCTTTATACTTTTCCTTGTTAATTTTTTGGTTGCTTTACCAAACCAGCATATTTTAATGCCATCTAAAACATGCTGCGGCAAGAAATATAGGAACTTGAGTTCATGGTGCATGACAAACCATGTGTGGTTGTTTTGAATCTGATTTTTGCTATTTAATTTAATTTCCACTAGTTCTTACATTAGAAAAGAGAAAAATAAGTCTGTTTTCTGCTTTTCTATGGTACCTGTGATATGACAGATCTCTATGCCCTTCTTAGACACTCCTCCTATCTAAAGTTTCCTAATAAGATTAGTTGATTTTCACAGAGAAGCTACTTTTGAACTTTTTTCTCAAACTTTCACAGTTGTGCTGTACCTTCGTTTTGATGGGAGATCAGACTGCTCTCAGTGTATAGAATCACTATCACAATATGTGCTGTTCTGAAGAAAAGGATTTGTGTCATTGTTAGTCAGAACCTGAGCATGAGTCAAAAAGGGACTGCTATTGCAGAAAAAGCAAACCCATACCAATATATATAAACAAATCAAGTGAAGTTGTCTATCCACTCATAGATGATAGATAAAAACAAGCTGAGAAGAAAGACTAGGGAAACTGGACTTGGTTACACCCTAAGAACAATCCAGAAGGTAGGCTGGACAAAAAGTCTTCAAATAGGTGATGGAGTAAAGAAGTATTCTTGTGTCTGCTTTTGTGGCAGGCAGGACAAGAGGTAGTCCCATCGTCTATGAGTAAGGAGAAGCGCAGGGACACTGTAGGAAAATCTGGTGGTTTGCAATAAAACACTGGTGCATGGACAGGCTGGGAAACTCCATGAAGAAAGACCATAAAATGAGGTTAGAGAGATATCTGTGAGAATAACACCTCACACTGCTCTAGGGCAAATGATGGGAAAAAAAAAAAAAACCCTCCAGATTCCTCCCATCTCTGGATTTTTCTGAAGCCCTGGAAGATAGTGAATTCCTAAGGGGAACAATGAATGCTTGAAAGTCTTTTTCTTTAAAACCTTGCTAGATTACCTTTAAATAAAATTTGTCTGTCATATTTATCTTATGTGTTGAGATTTTGTTTTTATCTCAACAAAAGTCTCTGAAAAAGTCACTGACTTAACTGGACATTTCCCATATTCCGGAGATCAAAGTCAAATATAATCTTTTAAGATAAGTAGTAGTACTGATCCACTGTACCATTTACTCTCTTGAAAGTCTTTAATCTGGTTTAGATTATATATTTTGCTCAGCACTATTTATGGAACTTTGTGTGACTTGTGGTTTCTGTATATTACAACTGGGAATAATCCTACTCTGATAGTATGGCTTGCAAACCATCAGACTTTGGGAAGAAGGCTCTAAAGCTCATTCTCAGATTTTCAGCTCATATCTGTCTCTATTAATGCAAAATTGGTTTTGTGGTTTATTTGCCAAAGAGATAAAAGAGTTTAGAGATATGTTCATATTTTGATTTCTAGCATGCTCTCCTGAATTTAATTTTCCCTGAGGAAATCTGATACAGGATATGCTTATGCTGTCTTTTCACTTTTCAGACTGCTCAGCAAATGGATGGGGTTTTTTTCTTCTACAGGATTTCCCACTCAGTGTATAACCCATTAATAAATTTTTTCATGAAACAGGAAAAAAAAAAATCAACAATTTGTCACACTTAAATCCAGCAGTTTCTACAACTTAGTCTAACATTTCTTTTTTAGCACTGACACATCCTTGACTGCATAAAGTTACATCTTCATCCAGAAAAATAAACAATATTAATGTTTATATAATACTTTAAACATTCCAGTGTGGAGTAGTATTAAAAGGAAGCACGAGGTGAAGGCACAAAGGGGTTAATGGCCTTTCTTGGGAAAAGTGCTACTTTGGACTTTTCCCACAGTGGTTGCCAGCAGAGACAAATCTAGAGGAAGGGGCCTTCCAGCGGGAGGAGAAGAGAGTGGAAAATAAAGACCAGAAGGCTGGAGAAGTGTCGGAAAGGAGTCAGAGATTTTTCTCGTTTA
Source organism: Acropternis orthonyx (assembly GCA_035583155.1). Taxonomy (NCBI): domain Eukaryota; kingdom Metazoa; phylum Chordata; class Aves; order Passeriformes; family Rhinocryptidae; genus Acropternis; species Acropternis orthonyx. Next base: position 87,767,415 of record JAWWEU010000111.1, read on the forward strand.
AGTGGCTACATGAAAGGCAGTGGGAGTGTAAGCAAAGCTGTTCATATGCCCACACAGTCTTATCTCGGGTGTACAATAACAATAGCACTGAGCAGCAGCAGAGGTGCCCTATCACACCTGCCAGATTATCGGACAGATAGCAAATCTCTGGTTTAACCCCTTTATCTGGTTCAGCATTTGCTTCCAAGAATTTCTAAAACTAGTCATAGTCCCTCTAGGCATATTTTTATCTTCTGAAAAACTAGCAGTGGGCAAGATATTTAACCTCCCTCTTGGGTTTATCATCCTGACAGGCATGTGTCAGTTAGGCACTTGACTCTGCAAGAGCTGCCGCTGCTCTAGATGTGATCCTCCCAATGGCCTGCTGTGCTTTCCTCCCCAGAGCTCTGTGCAGCAGGGAGCTTGAGGTCAGCACAGAAAAACACTGTGTATTCTCTTTTTGTTGTTGTTGGTTTTAATTTGGGAAGGAAAGCCTCTACTTCTCTCTCAGTAATCAGCAGCTGATTTGCCTGTATTGATACATAAACCCCCCTACATCTGCCCCAAACTGCAGATTGGCCCAAATTGTAATGTCTGTGCACATACATCCTTCTTTTTCATACTACCTTTTCATGACACATCCATTGTGTTTTCTGAGACAGGCTGAGCCTGCTCCATGCCTAAGGTAGGTTTTTGAGTGTACATCTTTCACCCAGGAGTGAGGAAACCAAAGGAGGAATTACCTGACTATTATTGTATCACAGCACATTATTATAAAACTCACCCATTACACAGCATTCATTCAAAGCATGTTCCATTTTCACCAGCGATTCACTGAACTTCATAAATGTTTGAACAATCAAACAGTCCTTACAGGAAGGGACAAAGCCTATAAAACTACCACCCTGACTTTAAAAACAGCCTGCTACAGAGGGGTTTTGCAAGTACTAAATGAAAAGAAAGAGAGTCATTCTAAAGTAGGAGATTATATTTCTGCTTTTCATGGTTAAATTTGAAATTAATGCCTCCGAGTAAACATCTGAACTTCATCTGTGTTTGAACTGAAAAAATATTGAGATGTGGATTCATTTAGGAGATAAAGAACAAGTAAATAGTTCTCTTTCTAAAGCTTACAGGTTTGGATTAATGTCTGAATTTAAAATCATTAGCTTTCACACTGCAAATAACCACTTTTGAAAAATTAGGGGTATTTTTCCTTTGATTCTTTCAAGGCAGTTTAGTTCTGGTGAAAACTGCTTGATTGACAGCCATGGACACCAACATTTTGAGCTCATAAGCAATCTGGGTAGAGGGATGCAACGTGCATAGAAGCAGCATGGATTTTCACTAATTGCTGGTACCTCTTAAAACAGAGTTCAGACATCTGGCTCCATGGGACGTGGTCTCACTTCCCAGGCAGATGTTGGCTTTTCAGGCCTGAAGAAAGCAATGCCCCTCAAGCAAATCCAAGTTTGAATGATTTCTGTGAGAAGTCACATGGAAATATTGCTGAGAAATTTGTCCTCCCAGGGATCAGAGAAGAAAAAGAAGCAAATCCAACTCTGAACCATTCTTCACAAGCTCTCCAAATTCCAATTATTCAAACTAGTGACTGCTATAATCTCTGTCCACCCACCAGTAATTCCTGTTTGACAGAAGAGAGGATGGAAGGGTAAAAGAGGCAAGGTTCATTTCCCATTTGCATCACTAATGGAAAAATATTCCTGCAGCTTTTACTATTACGATCCATGCATACTGTACAACTCAAAGGCAGATTTATGTATTCTGAACAAATTTAATTTACAAAGCTGTACTACATCAACAGACAAATAGGAGTGTGTGGTCAGCAGCTCCCATTCTAAGGTATTATGTATAATTGCCAAACCTTCCTGTAGGAATTTAAAGTGTCCCAGAGCAGTGTTGTGCTGACAAAGCAGTAACGGAAGGAGATTCTTTACATGTCTAAATTTCTGTTTCTGTCCCAAAGGTGTAGTCACCTGCACTAGGGTTAGTGCCAGTGGATTAATTCATGGGAATTCTGAGCTGGTCTTTACGTCCATGAGGAGCCCTGCAAATAATGTCAGACACTGCTGTAGGAAAGGGCATGTGAGGGAGGCAAAAGATCTGAAAGTGACCCTCTCTTACCATGAGGGCAGTCACAACATGCCCACCCTATCAAACATCCCCTGGTTGCAATCAGAATGGGTTTTTATAGTGCAGTCCAAACCCTTTAAAGGTTTTGTACCTGAAACACTGCTCAGAGGGCAGTGCCAATGTTTTCATTAACTTCAACAGAATTAGAATTACACCCATGACATTTCTCTCATTTCTGATGCATCGGTACATGCTTTTATCATGTGCTCCCTTCTCATGCTTTGCACTTTAGTCATTCACTGCACTTATTTTCGGCTTTTAACCTAGAGATGGGTTGTGTGCCAGTGGTGTCTTTAGAGTCTTGTTTGAACCCTGAAGACACCTGGACGGATGCATCTGCAGGATGAGTGTTTGGCTTGAAAGCAGTACAGCAGAGGAAACTTGTTTTTGCCAGTTCCTGAACAGCACTCAGTGATAAGGTTGTCAGACCTCATCAGGACATTACCACACAAGAAATCATTTAGAATAGCTACTCTGAACAGACAAATAATGTAACACATAATGCATAGCACATAGCACCTCACTAAATCATCCAAGGGGTAGTAGTGATGGGCAGTGTATACAAAGAGCAGGGACTTAATCAAAGTGAGTTTATGCCCCACACTTACTGGGAATTCCTCATTCATAGGGAATAGCAATTCCCCAATCCAAATCACAGATGCATGTGAAGTGCAATGCATGATGCATTAAGTTTCATTTTATCCAAATGCTCTACAAATTAGTCTTTGCAGCATAGTATCCAACTTGTTACCACAAATGGCCTGAATGTTTTTCAATTATGTGTCTGATGTCACTAGAATTTTCCTCTGTTAAAACTGTTCCTTGATATAATTAACCACTTTAACTATCAGATCAAACAAGCAAAAGGAAAGAACAGTACTAGATCAGATAACGCTTAATTCTATTGCTTTACTTGCTTCTTCTGTAACACTTTGTAACTGTCAGCTCTCGTTTTCACTAGGAACCTACTTAATAGATTTGATTTCCTCTGCAGTCTTAAGCCTCAGTGTAAAATAGCTTCCCATTTGCTTATGATTTCCACTCGACACCTCAGCTGGCTGCCAGCAAGGCTCGGCTGTTGGGCTGCATACCAGAATGTATTCCCATGCAGGTAGATGGGAGAACAAGAGATCACCAAGTCTGATATCAGAAATCATCCTCTGTTCCTTTTAAAGCAAACTAAATCAATAGGTTCAGCCATCATTTCAGGCTTGCCCATCTGAGGCCTGAGCAGTTCTCCAGTGGGCAGGATGTACGTACCATTCAGTAAGAGAATAGTTTCACATCTGTTGAACTTTGCTGAGGTTCAACAGAGAGAAGCTTAATTAGTAGCAGTAGCAGATCATTCTACTTTGATCAAGAGCAAATTTTAACAGAAATACTTCACTGGTTTCAGTGGAATAACTTCCTCCAGTGAGGTGAAAACTATTTGGCCCAGGCATTGTAAAATAGACTTAGACTGACAGCCACTTCTGCATTTGCTTTCTACCCTAATGAATAATTTAATGAGGTCATGACAGAGCAGGTCCAGGGGGACTGGCATATAGACAGTCAGCACAGTTTATTCATAAGGTTACTGGCCTTCAGGTATCTAAGTATTCACCATATATTATGCAAACAGCAAAGAATCTTGGCAGATCCTTTTTGTAGTCAAAGAAAAATTTTGAAATTCAGAATGATTAAAAGTGTAAAAACTATACCTCATATTGTCTGTGGGAGGGAACGTGCTAAAAAAAAGAGATAAAGGAAACACATACCTGATTTTTGTCTTGTCATTTTTGAGGGGATTTAGAGGGGAGGGGGGTTGTTTGCTTGGTTGTTTGTTGGTTGGTTTGGGGTGGTTTATGTGGTAGGAAAAGATTTTTAAAATTTTCGTGTCCTCAGAAAATGGAAGTAAATTTTCTGTAAATATCTTGGATATTCCAAGAAATCAACCCTTTCATTGTGTGGATTTTAAGACTTGATAATAGTACCTATCTTTTTAATAAAATAAAAGCATCTGGTATTACCAAGACACAGCCATTCCCAGCTCTCCATTTATATTTGCTGCTGTGAGCAAAGGAGTGACAGTCCCCATATTCATACCTGCAAGTGCTGTTTATCTCCCCACAGCCATCAATTGGAGAAGCCACATGATTGCACAGACCTGTCTACTCATGTGCATATTTTGCTTTTCTGTCCTGAAGCACCAAAGCTCCTTGCAGAAAGAGTTTCATGTATTTTAACAACATTCAATGCCTCCAATAAAAGTTTGTTAAATTTCAGCAGATAATAAGCTAACATGACAATTTCTGCACTATGTATTTCACTTTCATCCAACAAACATTTGTCTTCAGAAACGTTGCTTTCATCCAAATCCAATGCCACTTGAGACAAGCATAGACAAATGGTGAACTTTGCCTCACATTTCACTCCTCTCTCCTATTCTTATCACACTGAAATAGTAATGCGCTTTTCCCTGCTGAGTAGCCTTTCAAATTTGTACCTTTCTTACAAACAGAGGGCAAAGATTCACAAAAAAACCTTCTCAAGCTTTACAGAGGTCTGAAATTACGCTGGTGGAGCTCAGAAAATGCTTCACACTCTAGTAATGAGTCAAGATGTCTGTGGATCAGCTTCGGAGTTGAACTTATGTGTCTGTTTTAGCACAGAGCTCACCAACCACTTGAAACTGAGACCTGTTGAGAAGATAGTTTTAGGAAGCTTGGTCAATGTATAAATGAGCCTCACAGTCCCTTTGTCCCATGACTGAAAACTCACAGTTGAATTTTCCCATCTTCTGTGAGGAAAACGGTGACCCAATATAAAATTTTAAAATACTGCTATTTGATTCAGAAAATCTGAATTCCACCTGAGCTCCAACAATGAGATGTAGAGGCAGTTCTATCTCAGTGTTAGATGGTGTTCTAGCCAACACTCAAATAAGCAAATGGAGCCACAGAACCATTGGCTAATTTACAAGGTTCAGAGCCTTCTTTGTATAAATGTATGATCTTCATGTTTTGACTCTCTTTGCTTCACCATAAATCATTCTTTTAGATACAGGATCAGCTTTGAGGAAGGAGAGGAAAAAGAAGGAAAAAGAAGCATCCCTTGTCACACTGAAAGGTAGCTCCCCACAACTGGATTACAGGTACTGTTCTCATGAGGTTTAAGCCATGAGCTTGAATTCTTTGCCATCTGTCTTTCTCAGATGGAATCTACTGCCTCACATATTTCTGCCCAATTTCTGCCTGTTGTTGAGCTAAAACGAGCTCAAGACCATGCATTTCTGGGCAGGATTCTGGAACTGATCCTTTGGTATTCCTCATCCTGAAACAGTGATGTTTACTTTTTCTCTGCTGTTATAGCCACGTCCCAAATCAAACATCAACACCAACCTCCTTGTAGTCCAAGACATTTCCTTCTTTGAGGAAATGAACGAGCACTGTAGCATAGTACCATATCTCTCACTTCTAAACCCTTGGAGACAGCCTTTTATCCCCAAGGTAATACAGCATGATCCCCGGCAGGATATACCACCAAACACCATTTATTCCAGCCCTTGCATATTGGAAGTCTGTGACCAAGGAATCTGGTGGGACATAGGCAACTTGAATGCATTCACCTTCCAAAATTGACAGAATTCACACAAATCTACCCTTAAATCTTTTCACAAACCTACAAAGTTAAAAATATATGTGAAATAATCTCTTTTTTTTCCACTCCCGAGGATGACTACAGTATTCTATATAGCTTTCCAGTCTTGGTTTTGCCTATAAAACCAAAAAAAAAAAAAAACTGTTAAGTGGAACAGTGACTTCTTCCATTACTTCTAAATGACACTCATAGGAAATAGCTGCTATTAGACTCCAAGCACTTAAACTAGTTCAAAAAGCAGATCTCATGACCTCTGCTTCATTCAGTACCATGTAGTGCTCATGGTATCAGATCTCTTCCTAGTATGTGACAGAAATTAGCTGCTCAGAAGGTGAAGAGCAGGTCCCTGTGTCATGTAGACCTTGTCTAGACCATGATTTTGCCAAGAAAGGTTGAACCAGATACTCCTGAGGTCCTCTTTCATCCTGGTATTCCATGATTTTATGAATTTTAGCTCCCACTTATTTCACATCTTCCAGCACTGGTTCCTGGTGCTCTGTTACTCATTTCAGTACATCCTGTATGTTCCCTGCCAGGACAGAAGAAACACAGTCCTATAGGTCCACAAAGCTGTAAGCCAAAATGTCAACCAAATCACAGAAGTTCCAGCCATTCCTCTATAAAGACCATATTGTTCTAGCTCTATTTTTAGCTGAAAGGAGACAGTCCGGTTTGCATTAAACCCTAGGGGCAGTAGGACACAAAAATTAAGAAAAAGTAGTAAAACTCACGTGTATTATTCAAGCATAGTCCCTCTGAAATAGGAGAAAAACCCACTTGCAATGAGTTTCTATCAATAGATGGGGCCAGAACTAGACAACATACCTCTGATTGTCTTCAGATCACAACTGAAAAACTAGTCTAGGAGAAACCATATCCTTCCAAGTCTATAGCACTATTATCACTTGAACAAGTTTTAATAAGCTGGGTTAGCATTTGAGATTGATGCATGCTGAATGGCAGGAACCTTTTTCACATGATCACAACTACTTACAGCTGCAGTGTGGTCAGGCCTGGGCGGTGGTTAGCTATTCTGTGCCCACTGATTATTGCATTACACAAAATGAAAACATCTGGGATTTGCTTATCCACTCACTGTTAGTAAAGATACTACAAAATTACTAACCTGTTTGTATTTAAGATACTGTGTTTTAAGCATTGTTAATAAACAACCACATGCTCTTTACAATCCACAGCTGCACAAAATATTGATGTGCAGATAATAAAGTTTAAGTTTTTTCCAGAAATACCAAGCCCTTTTTGTCACCTCCTTTCTGTCTGCATACTTACTTTGGTTGCATTTGCTCTGACATATTCTAGCTAATTGCTGTGCCTGCATCTGAATAGAATATAAAGTTAAAATAACATTACAGATATGACAAATACTTAATGTTTGGTTTTAACAACTATTTCAGAGATTTGTGCATCTACTTAATTCATTCTCACAGATATGACTGCAATATTAATATATTTTTTAAAAAGCACTCTAATATTAAAAATTACAGTCAAAATTGACAGACTATGTCTTTGAGAGACAGATTGTATTTCTATTTTTAAAAAACTCATAACTATTGTGATGTATGGTAGTAAATCAAGCTCACAAATGTGTGCACTAAGACTGGAAATGTGTCCATGAGTAAATACATATTCTGCCTGTCTTCACAGACTATCTTTAAAATTAATAAATAAATAAATAAAACAACTTTAGTGAGTTGAACATATCTTCTTAGGATCAATTTGCTGAGAGGATAAAGGCCTTGGCCTCTGCTTTGCAGCACTGGAACAAGTCAGTTCATTCCATGCATTTATGAGCAGTGAACAAATGCATGGAGCTGCCTACTGAAAACAAAAAACTGGGAAGTTTTCTTTATGTGTGATGCCATTGTTCCCTAGTCCAATCCAGACAGAGCAGGAGGTCTGCCAAACAGGAATTGACAGAGACTTCAAGATGCAGGTTTCTGTTTTGTTGCCTTGTAAAGTCATGTGCAGTCAAACTGTTTAGCTTAGTAAACAAACTTTCACCAAGGTCAAAAGTTTCTGCATGGCACATTTTGAGTTTGACCAGCATATGTTTTTTGTTCCTTTTTATTTACTTATTCTCATTAATAAGTTACAGCTATGACTGCCTTGAGAAATATGCATAGTTAGTGCCTGTGTGAGAAAAATTTCTCTTTTATTAAATTTAGGAAAATGACAGAGTCCGTGGAGCAAAGAAAAATAACAAGTAGAAAAAATTTACTTACAACACGTGTTGGGTGCCTTGGCCAGGTAGATCCAAAAGCACACCCTTGAGTTTAAAATTCCCT
>JAWWEU010000111.1:87784145-87859548 GCA_035583155.1 Acropternis orthonyx
AAAGAAAGAAAGAAAGAAAGAAAGAAAGAAAGAAAGAAAGAAAGAAAGAAAGAAAGAAAGAAAGAAAGAAAGAGAATAAGCGAATGTAGGAGTGGGATAAAAGATTTCACGTTTTGTAAATTAGAAAAAAAAATTTCCATTTTGAGTCAAAGCATTTTCAAAAGCTGTGCATATATATACATTGGTAGAAATACACTTCCACGTAAAAAAAATGCATAAATGAGAGCAGAAGCATTAGAAGGGAATGGTCATGTATAAATATATATTTTTACATTTTGAATGGTTCTGTATAAGCTTTGCTGTGAACTGTACACTGAGTAGAGCACCTACATGCCTTGTCCTATCTATTTATAAATCTTGCCCAGGAATGGCATTCTAGATGGTGGCCAGCCCACAGCTACAACTGTTCTCAAATGCTGCCACCTAAAGGCTAAAATGAAGTACTACTAGAGAGATGGCTAAAACCAACCAAAACCAGGAAAAATGAGCAAATGGGAAAAGGTTCTCAAGTGTGCTACAGTGGGAAGCAATCTACAACATTGTAGTTGTTGCTTGGATATCACGTACCAAATGAATTCATGTTTAATCCTGTGTGGATAATTACCTGAAAATACTTTTGGGATATAGTTATAGATATATTAAGTATATAATCACTAAATTTTTTGTGAAAGGAAGAAAACTAGACTCTATGATTGGAGGGAATGAGTGGATGAGAAGTCTGAAAATGCAGCACTCATGTACCACTGTAGCAAAGCAAGTTCTGCATATAGAGGCAATATCTCACATTCTACGAACTAATGAATTTAGAACAAATAAACAAAATTCTAATCTTTTGCACTGAAGAAACCTCCATTACTTTCCCTACACCCCATTTTTTTAAAGCTGACTTAATACCTTCTCCTATAAAACCCTGATGCACCTCTTTGATGCACCCTGATGCTGACAATGCAGTTGGACACTTGATTATGAACAAGGCAAAATTAAATCAGACAGAAACTAAAATTGTTGAGGTGTTTCATTTCCTTTTTTTTAAAATGTGACCAACACTTACCTAGTTGCACTGGTATTGAAGACTTTGGCAAATATGTACAATTTTACCACTTCTATTTCTAGCTTTCTGATGTGTAAAAATTGAGTTTAGGAATAAGAGTATCCAGATTTATTTTACTTGTGGGCTAAAATGAAATTTGAATTTAAGTTTCTATGAAGAAAGGCTACATAAGATTTAATTGGTTATGCTTCATTACTTTCTTGTTCATTTTAACAAGTTATTTCAAGTAAATACTTAAAAAGTGAAACAATAGGTAATGCACCAAAAAGATGTGTCATGCAGTCAACCAATGCAAAACAAATACTTTAATAAAAAGTTATGAAAAGTCTAGTTCATTAGCAGAAATACTTTAGTATATCTAAGAAATACCTTTATTAAATCACTAGAGTGATGACAGCCTCTACAGGACTGCCATTCTGTTTATAAGCACTGTGGTGTCCCTTCATGTGCAAAGGCATATGTGTTTTATTTTAATTTCAGTTTCAGTTTTCTCTCCTAGGGCAGTAGCCAAGCTACTACTGCCCACCAAAAGAAATCAATAGGTTTGGATACTATCCTTTCAGGTACTTGATGGGCCTTGCCCACAATGCTGTTGGCATGACTGAAAATAAGGCAGGTATGGCAGGATACCGAAGGGGTATACTCAAGTCTGACAGTTCTTGTCTGGAAAGTCTCTGTACTTCCATCTGGCCTGCGTGCCTGCTTTCCTCCTCTGTGGGGGTGGGTATAGACAGAGGACAAATCTGGACACAAGATCTGCTTCCAGGTTCTAATAGTTTGGATAGAATTACGCAGTAAAGAAAAGAAGAACTCATTACTTTGGAAACCTGGGAGAAAAAAGCCCAGATTTTTAACAATATTAATTTAGAGAAATCAATGTTACATGCAGTTTCTTAGAACATGGGATTTTTCAGCAACTGATCCAGATAAGTAAAAAAGCTTTAAATATGTATGGCAGTCATTATTGTTAATGACAATATCTTCCATTGTTTACATTTGGCCAGAATGTATTTTAAGATTCTTAGTAACTGTCAATTAATAATGCTGTGCAGTCCAGGACATTTCTACAGTCAGTAACAGTTTGCACCACACAAATAAATCCTCAGTCTAACAGCAGCCCAGCTCACTGTACACTACAGCACGGCTGCATACAGATACAATAGTTGGGTCTAGATGGAAAGAAATTTTGCCTTTGGAAGGCTAAGTAGTTTGGGTGTTTCGTGAATGCTACTCTACTGATTCTGCTGTTCAGGGCTTGGGTGTTCAGGAAGAATTATTTGGACACTTCTGCATGCAGCAGAGCAATTAGCATAGATCACAGAACACAGATTTCAGAGTGTGTGCTGTATGTAGATGTATTTAATGGAAAGAAGGCTTAATCTCTTCTCTGGGGAATGAACAATTGAAATAGTTTGGATTTGATTCCTTCTCATGAAAACCACTGTGAAATTTGAGGTGTTTCAAGTTCCTAAAGCTCACAGAGGACTTAAGAAAAACTAAAAAGTAAGTGCTCTCTGCTACTTTGCAGTTGGAGATCTTATCCCATAAGCTTTTTTTCTCTGTAAAATCCTCATTGTTTTGATAGTACACTCTGAAAGACAGCAATCTTGCAGCCTTATTCTGCAACCCTGCTTCTGGCTAAGAAGGAATGTCCTTTAGGTCCTTAGAACTAAACATGAACCTCTGTCTGATTTCCATAGATGTATTTCATGCACTTCTTTCAAGTGTCATATAATAACCCCTCCAATTATGTTTTGTGGGGAATGTGCTTACACCATCAATTTTTTTCTATCCATTAGCCATTTTCATCACAAAGAAGAAACAACAGAAAGCATAGTTAATTGCATAAGAGGCCAATTCAGGACAAAGGCAATGTTTTCCCATCACATCCCATCACACAAGGTTGCCATTTCTCCACTTCTTAAATGTCTATCCCTTGCTGCTAACACACAAAATTGAACACTGCCTGTGGCATTTACTGTACCTTCATCTGCTGGATTAAATGTTGTCTCATCTGCTCTACTCTGTCCCTCAGGGACCAAATCCGTTACCATTCAGAATACTCTCAGCAGCAGAAACAGAACAGCACCAATGTCTCATCCAAACTAACGGTGTTTCCTCATAGTTATAGCCTTTTTGGTATCAAGCAGGGACCTGAAGGATCAACCACTCTTTTACAATTCCTGACTACATTTCATTAGAAGTGAGACAGAACACAGAACTGCTGCTGGGCAGAGCTGTGTCAAGGGTGGAAATTTTATTTCACATAGGATTAACAGAAGTACAGCCTGAGAAGACAGGGCAATGGCTCAATGATCCAGGAAATGTTTCCAGTAAGATGAAACCTTTTCATCTTACAGTACTACTCCAGAGATTCCAATGTCTGACTTCAATCAAAGTAATAATGGAAAGCAACAAATTTCCAAGTTCTCCATTGAGAAAAAAAAAACCTTTCAAGTGTTTTAGTTGAAACTGCTTCTTGTGCAATCTGATGAAAGAATCATCTGGGGAATTGGCCTTGGACATTTTTCAGCTGCCTCCCTGATTTCATCTCCAAGTAATTCTGAGAAAACTGACTGGATTTCATCCCAGTTGGGACAGAGAAGCTTACTCCAGTAGTATACAACAGTGCTCAAGTTTCCAGAGGAGTTTTGCAAGGATATAAGTGTGGAGGAAAGCTATAGCTGTAGCACTTTTATAAACCAAATGAAACTCTGCAACCAAGTACTGCAGTGGTGCTGAGAACAACACTGAAACTCCTTGAATTCCTCTTGAGTTGTAGCATTGTGAGAAATCAAACTGGGAAAAGCCATTGAGAACATCTACAATATCACCTTATTTCCCTTGATAGTTTTTCAAGAGTAAAGTTTTTTATGAAAATGTGCAAACAAAAGAAAGCTACTTTTAAAATCCTAAAATCTGTGGTTTTTCCTTGTTTAAGATGTTTCCTTTTTATTTACCATTCTGAAAACAACACATGTATTTACCTAAGTATTTCACATCTTGTCATTAAATATATCAAAAAGACTGCCAGAGCTGGTGCTTCATAGCAAGGCCTTGGACACCTTCTAAAACAACAATATCTTTAAAAGAGTCTCTATATGAAGATTTACTCAGTGGTGTCTTCTAACCTTGAAAGCAAGTGTTCTCATTTTTGGAATACAACTTTTACTATTTGGTAGCAGATGTAAACTGAGTAACTATTAAGCACTGTGAAATGAGAGAGTGGAATGATGTTATTTCTTCTTCATAATCCTAGAAACAGCCATATCATAAAGTGTGGACATAGTGTGGTCCTGGCAACTAAGCTGAGAATGAGAGAGCAGGGAATGCTAACATAAGAATAATTTCTTAATGTTAAAAATGTCTCTGCTTATTGTATCTGCAATAGGCATTACCCAAATATTTTGTTCAGGTATTCATCGATTCCTGAGTGATAAGCAATTCAAAAGAAAATACAAAGCAAGCAGAAAATTCTGCATATCATTTCAGTTTAACTCAAAACCTTTGAACTTCATTAAACTTCAATTAACTTTTCAAAATTATCATCTTTTATCTTACTAATTTCAACCATAACTTAAAGCAAGAACTATAAAACAAAAACCCATGAGGGAAGCTATGCTGATCATGAAGAACATCAGAAACTTTACAAAGAAATCTATTCTCATCACACTTCAATACTGTTTCAGAACCAAAAGCCTCGGCACAAACATCATAAAACCCAGCATTATGCAAATAACACATGGGGCGTCAGGAACTGAAGTTGCTGAAGCACATGGACAACTTTTGCCTCTCCCCATATGATTACCTACTGATTCACATGATCACAATGAATCAGCACATTCTCAAGGGAGTTCAGACCAAAACCTCCTTCCCAGTGTAGATTTCTTGTTGATTTATTTGGGTCTTTTTTCCAAGGCTGATGCAGTTGAAAGCAAAAGTACGAGCAGCACAACCTTGCAAAGAGTCACATTTTTAGACAGGAATCCCATTAGGAAGTCCTACAGTCAGTGCACATATGTGATGTCTGCTGTCTACCCTCATCCTCATCTCGACTTCAAAGCATAGTGCTTGTTTACAAGTTCATCAAACCCTTCCCTGGGGATGTAGGTGTCAAGCAATGAAAGGTGACTGCTTAGATGCCAGTGAATGGCATGTTTACAAAGGAAACATTTTCGAAATGGTGAACAAGACTGGAAGAGTCTCTCTTGTCTGCTATGTTAGTTTAAGTTAGTAATTATGACAGTTACCCATAATATATAACCAGTTTCTAAATTTATTATTATTTTACATATAAATTGTATTCACTCACTGTTTAGACATCATTTCCTAAGAGTTTTTGTTGCTTTTTTACATTTTCCCCTCAATTTTTAAGTACTTTGTGTGATGTATACTTGCAGATTATCTTTTACTTTGTAACACCTGATTTGCTTTATCTTCTGAGATTCTGTTGAATTTCTTAGACTATCCTTACCAAAAAACCCTTCACTATCACCTACAAAAAAATCCTGTCTCACCTCTCCATTTCTCCTTTAACTTTTTCTGTCCTTTCTCAATATGCTATGGTTTTAACCTTCCCTCTGACATTTCACACTTTATTAATTTCTTATTCTCCTCTCCACTCTTCCTTTAATATCACCGTAAGAAGCCCACTCAACCCCCCTTCTCATCCACCTTTTTTCCTCCTTCCAGCTGGAATGCGGCTTTTTTTTTTCACTTTACAATGGGATTGTTCCCACAGTATTTTGTGAAAATAAGATGAGAGTCAGTATTCTTCCAGCAGTTTTCATCTTATTTTTCAGATTCCAAATGAGTGGGAAGGGTAACAGCAGAAGGAAAGAGTTTGATTCTAATCAGAAACTACTGTTAACCATAAAATATCTCACTCTCTTTTAAAAAAGTCCTTTTAAGGACTTGTGAAAGCTTTAACCACCATCACTGCATGATCCCTATCACAGATAATCACACCTGTTGATAGTTATCTGCCAAAAAAAAGTAACATAAGAAAGTGAGATCTGGATTTCAGATGCACTTAGGAATGCACACTTTCAGATGCACAGGTTGATTTTCAGCAGGTGCCTTAGTGACTCATTGACGGCCACCTGACTGTGCCAAAAATGTATTGAGCACGGTATCTTTTCTGGAAGTGTCCCTCCTGCTGACAATGACACCACCTGCCAACCTGCACTACAAAAGAGTAAATCTCAGAGACTTCAGTTTACAACTTTCTATTTTTTAAAAAATTCAGTAGCATTGGAGAAGCTGGCTGCTTAGAACTACAGTAAAATACCTGATTTCAGATGGATCAGAATTTTGCACTTTAACACCTCAGGTAGGATGAAGTCACATGCATTTTCCAACAGCACCTCTCCGTTTTCCTACAGGGCTTCAGGAATCAAATAGCAGACAGAGCCACACAAAACAAATTTAGCAGTTCAAGTGCCAAATGTGTTGAAGTTGTAAAGATGGATAGAAGGGTAAAAAGCGGAAGCAGCCTGGATGTGGTAACAGCACAGCTGGTTTTAAAAGGGAAAATCCATCTACAGCCTTCTTGAATAACTGCACGCTGCCTTACATAATGGGGCTTGAATCTCAGTTGTCCCTAGGCACTACCACAATCCACTTGATTAATAGTTAATCATTAGCAATGTACATGTTAGGCTCACTTTATAGCTGCTCAAGTAATTCTGATTTAGTGGAGCAGTGCTGGAAATAGAAACACTATAGTTTACGCTAGCCTAAGGACACCAGTGAAACTTAGAGCAGAAATCAAGTGTAGCAGGTTGTTGTCTGAGATGGCATCAAAGAGACCTGTTAGCTCAGAGGCAGCAGAAAGGCAACGCTTGCATTTTGTCTTTGTAATTATGATCAGTTATGGAGTTGTTGTCAAAGCTACCTTTGAGAGTCTTTTTTTTTGATGTGTTAATGCCAGTGTTGTCTCAAAGTGAACTGAGTCAGGCTGACTTTAATAGAACAGATTTAGTTATTGGATTGGAAATACGACCTTGTATGCCAGACTAGTTAGGTTGGGGAATTCTAGACTGCTTCTGTATAATGTCTTGAGTGTGTTTTGGATCAAGTGTGGTAACTTGGAATGTTTATGTTATTTATATTTATAGTTATTCTATTGTAATTCTTATTGTGCAAACTGAAAATATCTATACCTCTGAAGTTGGGAATTTAAATTACTTCTGAAAAATACATAAAATGTCTTTCTTCTTACAGGTGTTGATTTAATAGTAACTTGAACTACTAAGAACTAACTCCTCTACTTCAGGGTTATCTTGCCTGCAGTCAGCCAAAGCAATTGCTTGAACATAGTGATGTTGTTCTCTTTGGTTTTCACTGTAGATCTTTTAGTCACATTTGGTACCATAGCACTGGCTTTTCATCAAGATCTGTGGGAGGTCTCCTTGTACTCAGGTGTAGAACACGTATTTGTCCTTAGTAGATTTTGGTACTAATGATTACTAAATGTGGATTTGCATTACAGTTCAATGCCTAAGTTCGCTCTTCAAATAAAACTCATATGAAATAATGTTTATATGAAAGAACAGTATAAAATTGCCTTCATAGAACACTAGGAGAAAAAAAAGAACTAAATTCTAAAACAGATCTTGTTTTAAAAATTCTGTGAGCTTTCCCTCTCATTTACAATCTTTATAAATAAGTTGTCAAATTGTTTTTGCTATGTAAATATTGTTTACTCCTTGTCACTGTCACCCTTCAGTTCCTATCACCATAAGCTGAGCATTTAAAATTGAGCTTTGAAGCTTCTGAACAAATGTCTAAAATGTTTTCCACCCTAGAAAATCCAGGGCTCCCCATTACTAATTAGTGCTGCTGATATGTGTGGCTTTTTTCTTTTCAAAACACTGCTTGAAAAACATTTGGAAATTAATCCTATACTTCACCAATCAAAATTATCATGAGTATTATCTTTTTGGATCTTTGATCAAAAGCATCATTATACAAATAAAAACAGCATCCAAACAAGTAAATTTAATTTAGCAACCAGCTGTAGCAGGCACTGTATCAACATGTAAAGATACAGTTAGTCTTCACCAGAAAAATAAAAACAAACCCATTGAGACAGGTTTTATACTCCCCTTTTCCATTCTTATATAAATGTGCTGAAAATGGGAACCAGGTAACTGATTCCTCTGACAAAAAGCATCCTGGACTAACAGAATTGCAAACTTTCTAAAACCACTCTCTTCCTAATATGCTTCTGCTCCAGCACACTCATTTATCCACAGCAAACTCCACAGGTGGGTAGGTATACATCTTGTGGCTTCAAGTGTTTCTGTTTTATAGTCAAAAAAAGACTGTCTGCCACCTTGAAAAATGTGCATGAATTGAGTCATAAAGTGGGTATAAAATGCATAAAGATGGTTTTATTTCTTCAGTGGACTCAGTAGTGTTAGTGGTTTGTGCTTGTAATTTGGGAGTAATCTGTCGAAGCGGGTGGATCTTCACACAACTGGTCTTTCAGTGGCTTAATACCTTCTAAACTATTTCCACTTCGACAAAGTGAGCAGAGCACTTAAAAAACATGCAAACAAGAATCCTCTGTTCATTCCCAATTCATATTCACATGCCATGTTTATGAGAAAAAGATACGAGGAGCAGGACAGTGGAGAAACAGACCCAGTATACTTTGATTTTCTGTTTTCTCCTGAAACATGTACCAGCAAAAACCTGATTAAAAGAAAAAATAATTCTGCCTAATAGGAGCTAGCAAGGAACATATGGCATGACATAGATTGTACACATTGAGACATCAGTCAACATGGCAAGAAGCTGAAGCAACATCCACAAATTACAACCTTAATTGCTAAAAATAATTAAACAGATTGACAGACATTTTAAAAATCACACATGGGCATCCAGTAGCCATGGAAAGTGAACAGGACTCGGTGATGTAAATAGTGATGTAATTTATAATTTAAAATGTTTTCCCTATTATTTAAAGTATATTTCAGAGTTTGGAAAATATTCAATTTATCTTATGTCCAAGGTTGACTGGGATCATCTTCTCTAATGCATGGAGCTTTTTTAACTCATTCTTTTCTCTCACTGTACCTCTACATACTGTATTTGAATTTTAAATCAGTTGCTCCAAGTTTTCCAAAAGTATCATAAATTATAGATGTCTGTAAACATGAAAAGTATCATAATTTTAGAGGAAAGAATAAAAGGAGAGTTTTACTGAAGGTAAAGGTAAAATCAACAGTTATTTTCTTTAACTGTCAGGAAATTAAAACCCCAAATGGAGCTTCTAAACTGCTTTATTTTTTCCAGCTGTACCCTGCGGACTGCTGATTTTTAAGGAAAAGAGACAAAGTTCTGAACAAAATTGTTCTTGTATCTTTCATCAGAAAAGTGAACACATTTAAGGAAGAAGGAATCCTATGCATTTCTTTTTATTATTATTATCTGTTTCAATAACCATCTCATTCTGTCACAGATTGAAGGAATTATGGACAATACTGTGCATGCTTCCCTGAAAAGGCAGCATAGTGTTTTACTTCTGTTGAATTTTCTATAGAGAAACACTGGTAATTTACCAAAAAAAGGTAAATACCTGAGGTTCAGCTTTTCAGTAAACCTTATCATTGCTGAATTAAATGTGAATGTCAGTATAAGTGAGAAAAATAGAGTTGCATGACAACAGCAAAACCGAATGCCTGCCTTTTGCTTTGAGAATAAACCCCACCAAATTAGACTTGTCCATATTCATGACCTCTTTTTCCTCCAGCTCTTCATGAATATTCAGTAAAAAACTTCTTCAAAAGAATATGCATCGCTACCAAAAATCTCTGCAAACTGGTATATGCAGGAATATTTGTACTAGTATACTGGCATATTGAAGTGCTCTTTTATTATTTGCCCAATAAATTCATTAACTGATTAAGAACATTCAGTTCAGTCGGAAATAGAAGAATCCCTCTCCTGCTTTTTAGGCTTGGGCCACCCAACCAGGGAAAGCGACTGTGCCACATGGCTCAGAAATTAAGAAGTTAAGAAGTAAATAATGTAAACTAAATGGTCAGCGGTGAACACACAGTCTGAAACACTTCGTGCGATCCATCCGCGGAGCAATTTTTATTAAAAAAAAAAAAAAAAAAAAAAGAAAAAAGAAAACAAAAACAAAATAAAAAAGAAACAAACCCTCAACCTGCCCGCAGAGTATTTGAGCACAGAAAAAGGCTCGACTCCTTAGTCAAACCTGCAGCCGCGACCGCGGGTAGAACCGCCCCGGTCCCGCTCCCGGTGCCGCCGCCGCTAGTGGGAGCCGGGAGACCGCGCACGGCCGCTGTCTGCCGCGGGGCATCGGCTGCGGCTGAGCGCCTGCCCTGCCGGCCCTGCCTGTCCTTCTTGCACTACCTGCCCTGCGTTCCTTGCCGCCCTGCCTGCCCTGCCTGCGGGAAGGTGGCATCCCTGTTCCCACCCACTGCTTTTGGAGCCCTCGTGGCTGTAACTGTTGGGAGAGCAAAATCCCCTCTTGCTGTTTCATAATTAGAGGGTTATGGCCTGGGGGAAAAAAAAAAAAATCACAATTGGATTTTTTAATATGAGCTAAGTCGTCATGCTCCAGTGATTTCTAGATGCTTCTCTCCCCTACCCTCGCTTCAGTTTTAGAGCATCCCAGTGCTCCAGTGCCACTTCAGTCTGAGTGACAGCAGGCCTGGGAAGGATTCAATACAAGGCTGACGATCCAGTGGTGTCCTCACTGCAGAACCTGACCCACGGTTAATTTAACACTTTTATTAATTTTCAAACTGTTAATAGGATGACAGCTGATGTTTACAAAGGATACTGAAAGGATATTCAGAATTAAATGTAGTCCTTAGTCTGTGCAAACGGTTTTGTTAATTTATATTGTTCCTTGTTCCCAAAACTCTTACAAGATTTTATGTAGGAGCTGGGGGGAAAAAATGTAGCTTAAAAGCCCGTACGACCACAGCCAGAGCTGTGGGAGTACTGCTGCTCAATATAAATTGTAATACAAGTTTTGAGATAAAATCTGCAATCATAAAAACACAAGCTGCCTTTCAGGTGCCTTTTTCTAGTCATGTATTTTAGAAATCAGATTTACTAACTGCAACACTTTATTGTTAGCATGTTTGTGAAAAATAGTACTTTAAACTCATAATCAATTAGTTACCTCATTATGGTTGTCAGCAATAAAAATTTGTTTAAAAGTAATAATGAAAGATACTTATTTCCAATATTCAGGTGCATATGGCTAATAAAAAAAGCTCTATTTTTTTATTATGATGATTTGAGATTCTTTTAAATGTAAGAGAATAATCAGAGCTGGGGATTAATTAAGAAATAATGGAGCTAGAAAGACAACAGATGACAAAAATTCAGTACAAAGGATATGTTGAAATGGAGCTGGAGAGATTAGAAAAGAAAGCCTGTCACAGCCTCTGATAATTTTTCCATGACACAGAATTAGACTGTGGTGAGAATACTTTCACTGTTACCTCGTACCCCTGAAACACAGTACTGCTATCACTAGTACAAGACCATAAGCTTTGTGCTGCGTTTACAAGGCCTTGGGCTTTCCCTGTCTGAACTTTTCCTGATTTGCCTGCAGCTGGTTTTTCCTACAGACATTTTTCTGTAGCAGGAGGATAGATCGAGCCTGTGGCACATTACTCCCTTTACACAGACACTCTGCTGAAGGTAGTGGCGTAAAGACGCAGACGATGAGTGGAAGGATGAACATAATGCAGGAAACGGGCTGAAAATGGCAAGGGGGTGTTTAACAATTTAAACTACATTGTTACTATTATTTAGACATTGTCTGTATAGAAAATTTTTATTTTTTTTTCTATAATGATGCTAGGGAGGCACTAGCTGATTGTGTGGCAAGAAGAGTAAGTACAAGAAGGAAGCACCATGGCATCAGGGCACATAAAAATCTCACAAGTGATTTCAGTGGTGAAGAGAAAGGAGGCATGCAGAATAGACTGCAACATCAGAAGTTCTCCATCAAAAATGAAAAGTCAGCAATACATTAGTGGAAAAGACAGAAGAACTGTTCAAAGGCAGCACTTGAGAAATGATCTTGAAAATTACTAAAATATCACAGTGATTGAAATGTTTGCCTTCTTATGGTTTTGAGATGCTTTAAACATCTCCTGGTTAACAGAAAAACCTAAACTAAATGTGCACTGAGCTGTAACTACTGCTTGTCCTGAGAAAGGACAAGGCATTCTGAAAGTGGTGAAAATGGATCTATCATGCAAAACCTCAAGGGGCAGGACTGAAGCAGACTGCCTTCTAGAGCTCCCCGTAGCTGAGGTAAATTCAATTCCCAGTTCTTACTTTGCCTCTTGATAACTGGGAATTTGCATACCATATGTAGCTGAATCTGCCAAGCTGCTTGCCTGGTCTGATGTGTTTCCTCTAAGATAGGGCTTTGGTCTCACTTGTCACTTCTAGATGATAAAGCTGCATCTGAAGCAACTAAGGCAAGGGACAAGTGGGATGAAAACAGTTACTCCATTTCTGCAAAGATGTGCTAGATATAAAGGTACTACCAAGATACAAATGTGTTAATTAATGCTATGCTTGGATCTGCAGCTGCCAGGGTTAATTGGAGGCTATCCTAATCAAGCAAAAAGGGCCAAAGCACAGGTTTAAGTACTGTCCTGTGAACTGTACAGTCAGTGTTTGACATGTCTTTGACCAGAGCTGGATCATACTGTCCCTGGATCATACTATCCCTGGATCATACTCCTGGGCATGGCTGTAAGAATAACTTGGGTGTCAAGGGGCAACCAGGCACAGCTGGAGAATTTTACTCAAGTCAATCAGTTGCTAACCAACACAAATTGCTGATTACTCTTCTAAGTACTGGGAAAGAGAGGAGCACAAACAATTAATCAAGCATATAAACATCTGTCCTCCCCCCTCCACAAACTTAGCTTTCTATATTTTCTGCACCAGTTACATCCAGTTCTCTAGTATTTCACTGGAGAGGGGACAGATAGTGGGAAAGCTGAGCTGATGCACACATGGCAGTTTTCTGCTGCTCCGAGCAGAACATTTTACTACCACCCTTTGGCCTGTGGGTCCCTCTCACACATACACCTGAGCAGGGACACAAGTTCCCCTGTTGACACAAGTTTCCCTGTCTTGATGGTTGTTTGGTGCCCAGTGGGTTTCCTGCTGTTTCCATTGGTCCCAGTTTTGAAGGGATAAGCGATTAGCCAAATGGATGAAAACTCCAGTGTCACTTTCCCTCAGGGCCAAGGTCAGGGCAGACCCTGATCTTTAGAGTTTACTAGTACAGGCACAGTCACAATGACTGGCTAGTATATTCTAAATAGTTTGACTTCGTACTCCAGAATCACTCGCCACTTAAATTTATGTTAGCTGAAAATGCTTATGTAATGGGTTTAAAACATGAGTATTTTCCCTCTGGCAGGCATGCCTGAGGAGTTAGGTCATTGCTATAAAAGTAAATATTTCTTTGTATATATAAATATGCATATTACATAAGAAGAATCCAGTGTCTTGGAAACATTCATTAAGTGTCCAGGCAGCTGGGCATTGACCAAGAAAACAACCATCCCAGGCAGATGTCTGACAATCAGCCTGCTGCCTTCTGAGGTATGACATGGTCATCCTTCCTGCTTGCTTCTTTCATTTGATACATGTATGAAATAAGCTGCTTAGGTGGTATGGGCTGCTCTGTCACATGCTGCTTAACCCTCATTCATAAACACTGCCTCATAGCTCCGAGTAAATTAAAGGTGAAATAGATCTGTGTTTATATTTCAGTGTTTCCTTTATAACTCATTCAGAGTTTTATTTCAGTACAAAGTGATGTGAGACCAAATAAAATAGAATATAAACAAAATGTAGAAGGTTATACCCCTAGGATGATGTTCCATTTCATAATGATGAGTTGTATTTATTTTTCCCAAGCTTAAAAAAAAAAAAACTAATTTTTTCAGTCCTAGCAAACAAAATGCCTGGATATTTCAGTAAATAGTTCAAGACTACAAATTATGAAATGTTCTTCTCTCCCACGTTGCTGATGGTACTTAGGAATGCATTGCTATGCATAATAGTACATTCACTCAGTCTCCTGCAAGGAGGTCGTGACCTTTGTGTCCCAGACAACTTCAGTACATTTTGTTTGAATCCACCTAATATTGCTAATATTTAGTTTTTACTTCTCCAGGGACTGTACCATCCTGTTTAGATTTTTCCAGTTTTTTTTTAAACAATGAATAATTTGGTTTTTTTCATTATAAAATTAATTTTGAAGTCTTCAGTTAGAACTGTATCATGCTTCATGACTTTGATTCCTTTTACTTATCCTCTTTTTTTTTTTTTTTTACTTAGGAATGTTCAATAAAAAAAGATTCTTGCAGATTTCATGCAATGCCAGTAATTAAGTTTAGCTTTTTTGGTATTCTAAGAACTGACTCTGCCTTCCCAGAGTTCTGCTGTGTACAGAATGACTCATTTGAGTATGGTTTTTCTCACCTTATTATTTATTCAATAGACCTAACACTCATTGTGAGATTTCCATTTGCTATTTAATACTGTAAGTCAGAAATATATGTATTTGTTCCTAGTGCAGAAACTGTATTAGTATTTTTTCTTGATGTGTATAGCCAAAGAATATATCATGTGAAAAACAGAAGTCACATAACTACATAGAGAAATATAGAACATATTTACAAAAAGAAACTGAAAAAGTCATTCTTCTGTCTACCTGAGTGACCTAAATAATTCCTGACAGGTATTTGTCTAACTTTTTCTTAAAAACAGACAGTAACAGAAATTCTACATCACCGCACTCCATTCAAACACCTGATCAATCTTTCCTTTAGAATAGTTTTCCAAGTATCCCATGCCACCCTTGAAGCCTGTTATCTGAGAGCAGTATATCACCTTTCTCATCATAGCATCTATTTACTTATTCAAAGACTACTATGATATCTTCTCCCCTGTTTTTCAAGACTTAACGACCTCAAATACCTTCCCTCAGAGGCCATGTTTTTCTCGACCTCTGACCTGTTTCATTGCTTTACTCTGGACTCTGTGTAATTGCTTTATGTCTTTCCTGAAGCTTGATGGAGTACTTGAGCTGAAACCTTACCTGCATTAAGCAGGATGGAAGGATTACTCCTACAGGTTATATTCCTGTTGACAAATCCCAGTAGGATATTTGCCTTGTTTGCAGTAGCTTAATAACATTGAGTCATGCAGAATTTGTCATCCTCTCCAAATCTGAGATCTTTTACTGCAGAATTTCTACCCACTTAGTTGTTTCCTGTCTTGCACTAAACAGATCATGAGTCCTGCCTACATGCAGAACTTTGCATTCCTCTTTGGTGAACTGTATCTGCTACATATGTAAGGTTTATTCACAGTAAGTATGGACTAGTGGTTTCAGTGTCTGTAGACACTCATTGTGGAGCACTAACAAAAAAATTATAATAAAATGCTATCATGAAAGCACAGCTTTCAATGTCATTGCTTATGCTGATATCAATATAGCTTTAAGTTATTAAAAAAAAAAGGAAAATCAGTTAATATATTAGAAAGGAATAACCATTATGGCTAGAAGGCTCAATGTTGAGGGTTTTTTTCTTTTTATTTCATGGAAAATTGCTGAACTGACAACCTTGGGCAGCAAAGTCTTCTTATTCATCTGCAGAAAAATTCCGCCTGAGCAATGGGAGCATACACTTCTCAACTAATGTGTTTCGAATCTTGACCTTGGAGAAACAACTCCTTGTAGTACCAAGTCTATTCATTTTCCATAACCACTCAGTGCCTGGTCAGTCTGTCAAGATTGCCTACAGCAAAGACTTTGGAATGTGGACAACAGTTCTGTACGGACCACGTTAAATGGACAAACCTATACATTTTTAGGGCTAGTCTCCACAGAAACTGTGTACTATTTTGACTGTAGTGATACATTTGAACTGTTACGATTTTTTAGTGTGGATTCACCGTAATTTTAACATCAATAGGGCCAAAATGCAAGGCAGCAGGGACACTTGATTTAATCCTATATTGGTGTGTTTTTCATGGTCAATACAGTTTAAGAGATTTCAGCTCCTCTGCTTTTGGGAATTCTCTCAGCTCTGCTCTGCACCCCTTTATAGGTCCTCACCCTGTACCATGATGTAACTATTTTTGTACTGCATTGCAAAGTACATCACTGCTAAAATTAGAGGAGGTAATAGCGCCAGGTTTTGGAGCACTCCTATTTGTAGCCCAGCCATGCAAGAGTTGCCAAGACAGAATTGAGAGGGGGTAAGTTGGGATGCCTGGTGAGAAAACATGGCTAAAAGAGGGAAGTCGTGATAACCTCCTAAAACACATTCCCTGCTGCAAAAATTTTAATATCATGCTGCTGACTGACTCTTTAATCCACCTGTTAAACTGCACAGCTGGGGGGATGGAAGTCAGGATCAAAGTTTTACTTCAATAAATAGTTAATTGTAGGAGAAGAAAGCAATAAAAATGGCAGAGACTGAAAAAAGATGTTCCCCACAGAACTGAACAGTTTAGCTGCCTGGTGGCTGCAAACCTGTTTGAAATTACACCACTGGGTACAACAGGTAGGAACAATATCTTTCTTAGGAAAGCCTGATCTGACTTTCATGCATAATCCCAAAGCCCTGAGCAGAGGCATATGCCTTACTCTGACCTTCAAAGGACAGAGTTTGTGCCCACTTCATTTCATGGTGTGTTCTACAGAGTGGTTCAATCAGGTCCTTACTCAGAACCATGTTGAGTTTCATCAGGCCCATTGTCAGTATCTGGCTTTACTGCAGAGTCTGACAGTGCTGTGTGAAGATATCAAAGTCCATTTTAAATGCTTCCTACTGCAGGGAGCCTGTATTCTCAAGGTACATTAGTCTGCACAACATGCTGTACAGTGAAATGTTTCAGTATGCAACCTAGGTATTCCTACACTGAAAATCTGTAGCACACAAACACCACATAAACATACCTTTCCCTCAGGTGCCTCTCTTCTGTGAGGTATTGCACAGGGACTCCCAACATCTAATTCAAATTATTTGATTCAGCTAGCCAGTGGGATACCTAAAAATCTAAAATTATCCCAATTTTCTTGCACAATTAAACTTTCTTTTATGAAACACAGGGGTATTTAAAGCATTTAAGTCTCATGCTTTTCAATAAGACCTAGCATCCTAGAATTGTGATACATAAAGATAGATAGCAAATTTCTACTGAACCCAGTGAGAGACTAATACTCTCACAGACCTATACCTTTGAGATCCGGGTTTTATAGATGACATTGTAAAAAGGGCATAGGCATCTAAAGTGGGACATACCCAGGATTTAGGAACTGAAATACAAAACAGAGATGCCTGAAATATCTAATTTGCTGCTGCCTACTCATGTCTGAAATCTACAGAGCTCTAAGTTTCCCAAATTAAACCTCTCATGGTGCCTAAAGTTCTACTTTGGGATTTGCTAACAAGTGAAACACTGATCTTAGACTAAGCCCTATCAGGATTCACAAACTAGACTTTTCTTTACTGTGTTAACAGAAAGGACTCAATCTGTTAAGCTCTACCAGAGCAGACCTATTGTGCTCTGTTCTTCTAATGAAGTTGATATAAGTGGGATTTGAAGAGTTAAAGCATTCAGTCACAATAGAGGTTACAAAAGCTTTCCTTTCTATATTTGTCAGAGGGAATATTAACTCTTATCTTCTATAAAAACATTTTACACAATAGCTATATATTAAGGGGGTGGAGGGTTGGGGAAATGACAAGGAAAAAGAAAAAGGAATCATCCTCTAACTGCTGGGATTATTCCACTTTGCATATAATAATTTGTGAGGCTAAAAGAGAACATGCAAGTATGACCTCCTATCCAGTGGCTTAAAACCAGACCTTGCAAACCACTGAAATGTCAAAATATTTAGGAAATGAGGGAAATAAGGCTCTCCTGTATCCCAAACTAACCTATAACCACTGAAATGCTCTATACACTAATGAAACTGTTAATGATCAGCTTTGTTTGAAAAGTTTATTATACAGCTACAGATTTTTTTAAAGAAATAGTTCAACAATAATTAAAAACTATGAGTACTTTTAGTATGAGCTTCATGGCTTCCTATAGTGAAAGGATCTTGTATCTGCTAAGACAAAATGCATAAGCTTCAAGCAAGCTGTATAATAATTAAAAATAGGTTAAAAGTTATGGAAAAGGTCCATTTCCTGCCCTCATTTTTTTGATGCCTTCACTTCCAGTTGTGCTCACCCAGTTCTCAGGGGAGATAACAAAAGCACTGAGTGTGTTCTGTGAGAAGTTAAAGGGCCTGGTGAGAGGTCACCTTCCCCATTTCTGACTGGCAAGTGATAGCTGGATGAGGTCAGTAATGGGAAAACTCCATTTTACTACAGTGTTGAAGCACATGATTACTTTGTGTGAAAGAGGCTAGGATTGAAACATATGCCTGAAATTAAGTACATTAAGTATGTTTCTGAATAGGCCATATTGCCACCTGAAATTGTTTGAAAATCAGGTCAGTAAAAACTAGTTTTAAACAGCCATTCTCCTAAAAGATCTAGTGTTTCAATTGGCAAAGATAATGATTTTCTCTTGCATAACAAGCTTTCAAGGGCAGGGCTGAGATGCCATATTACAGAAGTTTATCATCATTTGCATTGCTGTGCAGCCTGTTGCAGGGATAAATACAAGCCTTCCATTTCCTGTGCCGTCCATATCACAGCTTGCCTTGAGGCTAAACATACTTGAAAAAAATCATGCCTTCATATACTAAGAAATTATTTTTTCTTCATTGACACTAGTCACTGTGGTATGAGTGAAAAATAAAAATTACAAATTACAAAAAATACCCTCTTCCTCCCTCAATTTCTAAACAAGTCTCTATGTAATTTTGAAGATACAAGAAGAGCTTGTTTGTCTTATTATTTCCAATTATAATACACTATTTCTGCAAATGCAATGACAAACTGTTAAGCACTTTTGTGTTGTAAGGTGAAATTCAACTTTACTGAAGTAGACATGTTACTAAAAAATAGTGAGCTCTACTGAAAACATGGCTGAATTCTTCATCATTTTTTACTCAACTACATTTAAATAAAAACATTAAAAAATTACATGTTACTTATTATGCCTGAGGGTTCCCAGAAAACAAGAAGGAACAGTAAGAAACAGCAAATCAAGAAAGGGATAGCAGTAAGCTATCCAAATGCAAGCATCCAAATGACTTAAACTTACGGATTTGAACTCTTTTTCAGTTGTGAGACTTTTTTAATGTCTGAAGTAATTTACTGAGCAAACATCCCAGTGATGGAAAAATGTCTGATCAGTAAATTGAGTATCTTGACACTTCGATCTAGATGTACTAGCACAATATATTACTTATTTTGTCTTGAAACAAGAGTAAGACTCGGGTGATTAAAGGTAGATTACCTATACAAAGTAGGTATTTATAAATGAGCTAGACAACTAGACTCGTTTTATAAACAGTGGAGAGCAACAGGCACTTTTAGGGCCTGATTCACCTTGTGATTCATTTTGTGTTGAGAAAAGCATACCACACATCATCAAAAAAACCTGCTGGAGGCCTTAAGCGTAAATCTAAATTCTAGCACATAGACAACTGACATATGTTATAGATTATTATGTTTACATAGATGTATATGTCACTGTTTTACTTAAAGTCTATTAGACTGTAATAATATTTACAGTAGCACATAGCTTCTCATACTGTTACTGTTATTCTGTAAAAACCAAGATATGTTGAAACCATTAGTGAGGAAGGAACAAATTTTCTAACCTATAAGCAGTTGAGTAAGAAGAGAAACACCAACTTCATTCATTTGGATGTGTTTTTTTCTCTTCAAATTCTTCTGTGAACCACCTGTAGTTTACAGATGACTATAAACTATATATTTTTCAAATGAACTATTAGGACAAAAAAAAAGACACCAGTTTATTCTTACATAAGTCAAATTGAGTCTCCTGCAGTTTAATTACCATTTTGTCCAAAATTAATTTTATATGCTTTGCAATTATATAGGGCTCTAAGGCACGTGGAAAAAAACCACTATGAATCCATGAAACTATACAGTATTTCAGCATTTAAAAAGTGCCTTGGAGTTTTCTTAAACTTTGTCATGACACGTGGATTATGCTACAGTTTTAATGACTGTAGTGAGATAATAAATTAATAGAATTGTAATAATTTTCCAGAGAAGCTTTCTGTCATTCTCTGAGTTACATGCTAAGCTTTCTGGCTCACCCAAATTAAATCCTGAAAGTCCTTCAGTGGTTGCTGTGAGCCCTGTGCTCACTGAACCTGCCCCAGTGTGCTGGATGAGCACAGCCATCAGCCAAAGCAGAGCAGCATTACCTGCAGAGTAACACTCTGAAGGACCGAGCTATTTACCTAGACAGTGCGAGTTATCCTTTGCCTACATAAAAAGAGCCAGATGATGTTATAAATACAAATTTACAGTTCTTTCTTTGTTTCTTTTTGCAACATAAAGCTTTCTACTTTCAATTTACCCGTCTTCTGAAATACTGTCATCTTTCACATTGCTAAGTAGTACCAGAAATATTGCCAGTGTTCATAAAAAAAGGTTCTGACAGTAAAATCTGGAGTAGCATTTGGTATTGAAAAATCCCCTCTGTGTAAAAATGAGATTTTAAGGGCTAAACTGAAAAATATATAGAACATTTTTGCAGATGAAAATGCTTAATAAATTATCATTTAAATGTACATTTCCAGTCATAAACGAGTACCTCTCCAACAGAGGTGCCCACAGCAGAGGAAAGCTGCCCCATGCTCACTGCTGCTGCACTATTCACAGGACAACAGACAACACAGAATAAGCCAATTACAGACTAGCCTGGCTGCTACATTACAGAGCTAGCAGCAGCTACTCACTCATGAATAAGAAGGGTCTCCATGCAAATTGAAGGCCTACCACAAAATATTAGTGACAGTCTAGTGAGTATGTCTTACGTTCTATGAAGCAACATGCAAATATATGGAAATATGGATTCTTTCATCATTAAATTTTGTTAATGCACCACAAATTTTAATCCTGATGAGTTTGCTCACTCTTTCCCACACAGGACTGCGCAGTGAGAGTAAAACACCCCAGCAAGGTTGTCATTTGATATTCCAGTCACACTGGGGACATGGCTTCCCAGTCCTGGCATTTCAGCCTGTTGAGTCTAAAGAAGTAGGTGTTATTATTCTGCACTCAAAGCCAACATTTTCCACTTGAGACACAATTCGAAAAAAAAAAAAATTAATGTCAGATGAGGAAAGCATTAATTCACTTTCCAAGTAAATTGGTTATCTAATTTTTGACAACTTGTATTGTTTCTGTGTGCAGTGCTGCAGACAAGAGAATTCTTACAAGAAGAAAAAAAAGAGGGGAGAAGATATTTTTTGTTTTTACTATTGAAATATGCACAGACAGTATTATGGGCAGAGCAGGCTACTTAAAAAAATGTCACAGTTCCTTTTTTGGCCCTGGCCCTAGCACAAGTAGATTATATCTAAATTTCAGATTTTATTAAAAGAAAAAAATCTGTACCTCTCAGTTATGAGGAAGGCTTAAATATATTTATTAAAGTCCATTGAAAAGGAATTCCTATTACCTATTGTGGGATTCTTTTGGCAACCATATCACAATTTTTTTTCTCTGCTCATAAAAGTTATCTCAAACTACAGAAAAGCTTGAGAAACAATGGACACAGACACCATATCTGAAAATTAATACTAATTTCATCACTTCACATAACAAAATTTTATGTATACATTTCCTTCTACATAATCTAAATATCACTTGCAACTTTTGTCTTTATAAACTATTTGCAAGTTTTCTTTTGTTCATTGTTTGAAGGAAGGACTACCATAATGAAAACAACTTATTTGGTATGTGTCTCATATAAATATGACTGTTGCACATGTTGCACAAATAAAACTTTTAAAAACAAACAAACAAAAAAAGCCAACCCTCCCCCAAAAAAACCCTGGCAATTAAAAGGTCTTCACTGCTGATTTACCATTGCAGCTGTTTCTCAAATAATTTATACAGGATGAAAATTGCTACTAGTGGGTACATTATAAAAATATGAATGCTAAAGCCAGCATTCTGTAATACCTCACTGAGCTGAAAACATAAGGCTATCTGAAAAGTAGAATTACAGTGCTCCCACTAGAAGATATAGTTATTAAACCAGAGAATTTACCAGACAGGTTATTCATGTAAAAAAAGACCCCAAAACAACCCAATCACAAAAACCAAACAAACAAACAAAAAACCAAAACCCACCACAAACCACAAACAAACAATAAACCAAAACCCTGCAGTTATTGCATTTTTCTACTGCATTTCAGTAAATTCAGTGAAAAAATCAGAGACACAAGGCTTTACTTAAGATAAGATCTCTGTCTAAATAAAAATTGCCTATGTAATCTAAATAAAAATTTATACAGGTTGGTTTTATCTATGTTTTATCATTGTGTGTTAGGAATAAAGCAACTTTGTGCTAGGATATGAAGAAAAAGAAATCTGGTCATATTTTATCTGTAGATTTGTGTTTAATAAGACACCGATGGGTCAGAATTCAATATTATATGTGAAATGTGTATGTGTTTTGTGAAATGAAGCCAAGCTATGAGAAAACAAAGGTCCTTTACTACAATTCCATATGTATTTTTCACAGGAATAAAAGTGTTGTTAGTCATAGAGTCTTGACTTAACTCTAATGTGGGAACATCTGCAAATCTAAATTTGTCCTGCAACTTCAATAATTTTTATTTCTCTGAAGGAATTTTTCAGCTGTTGGAGATGGGCAAAGAAGTCATGCTTAGATTTCAGCATTGGGTAATTAATCAGATCTCTAAATGTTTCTGTAACGTGACTATTCCAGTCTTTAGATACGGAAACTGAAGTAATGGGTTAATTGATTTTTCTGAAGATATCAAATATTTTAATGGCAATATAGCACTAATATAATTAAAATCTGAGCTTCCACTTTCTTAAATAAAAAAACAAGCTGCTAGTTCTAACCCTTTATTAAAATGATATTGCTGGAATCATGTCAGAAGCAAAGTTCAATCCAAACTCTGTGTTCATGAGTTTAACAGTCTGCATGAAGAAGAAAACAACCTTTGTTTATTCCCAAAATACAGGAAACTATTTCCCATTGCAGCAGTGATTATCAGTCTGCCTAGCTCATGGACAGCTCATCTACGCATGCTGTAGGCAAAGCCATAGTTTATTCTTCCATTTAATTTCCTGTGGATCTGAGCAAAGTAGTAGGGTTTTATGGACAATGTCTTTCATGTGAGTTGTGTGTCAGGTTTATTAGATGAGTAATATGTCATTTTTTCCTATTTTATGGTCACCATGCCATATACTAATCATAGCCTTCCACTTCTGCAGTAACTGATCATGAAAGCATGTTGCAAGCCCCAAACTGTGGCAAGTCAATCTCACATGAGAGACTGTTGATTGTAGACAGACAAATTATATGCATACTTCCCAGTTCTCATATCTCTATTGACTTTGTTAGCCATATTCTGAACTAAGTGATGGGACAAGACATCAGTACGCACCAATGCTCCTGCTCTCCTAGGCTCTCCCAGAAAGGAGGAAAAGGAAAACAAACTTGGAAGAAAATGACAAGCATTACTTGGGCTGAATAACCAAGAACTCAGGACTATAGGGGCCATAAAACATGTCTTCCCTGATATCTGGATGGATCTACAGATGCTATCAAGGAGATAAATACATTATTTAAAATCATTTCAGTAACTTTAGGAAGAAATTAAACTGTTTCATTTCCAAGTGTTATGAAGCGTAACAACATTTAGTAATGTAGGTCTTCCATGAAATAAGAAAAGCCCTATTCCCTAAAAAAAATTTAAAAAATTTAAAACAATTAAAAAAAATTCAGTTTTCAACATGATATATACCTTTGGCAAGATTCATAGGCAGACTTATGTCTTCCAAAACTGAAATATATGTATAAACTCAGCTCATGGGCTAAATGAACCTTTCAAGATCTGGTACATTACCAGAGCCTCCTCCTACGCACAGCGTTCAAGGCAATTTCATATTTGATTACCACCAGACGACATGAATGCCTGGGGGCAACAGCGGTCCCACCTGCGGTCTACCATACGCCCCCATCTGGCTCATAAGGGATTTTCAGTCTAGTGAATACCATTGTTTCATCTCAGTTCTGCAGAACTTCACTGAAAGAATACCTTTCCATATATGTCTTGAAGAACATAAGAAAGGAGAAAATTAAGACTTTAAAATACACTGTTGTTCTGATTGCTCCCTTTCTGACTATGTCATGCAATTCTAGCCCTGGGCTCCTCCATTCCCAGTAATAGACACATCTCATGCAGGTGCAGGTTTTCTTTTAAATCAGGAAACTCTGGATTTTGGTTTATAAAGGCTTAAAATAGCTGATCAAAAGCTCCTATAGTATGGTTTTAGATCATAAGTGGCATTACCACTTAGTTTACCTCTAGGTATTGGTACACTTTTCTAGGGCAGTGATGAGCTATATGAATTAATTATACAGAAAAGATGGTCATGGTTATTCACTGCAGTGAGACTATACATTATTAATGAGGCTGATATGCAAATGAATCAGTCAGTACAAAAATTATATGAACTCTTTGCCAAAAATTTGATGCAAATCAACATCTGGTTCAGTCGTGGGAGGAGACGCAGTCCCATCTGGCTGAAAGTAAACCATCAGGTTTTAAAAAACTTAAAAATCAGAAAGGAACCTATAATTCCAATCTGTCCTGTAAGGCAATCAGTCCTGAGGAGCAAAAAATTATGATGTTAAGGCTTGAACCATTCAAACGGAAAGACTGCTATGAAAAAAAAAAAAAAAAAAACCAAAAGAGAGAGAGAGAAATTAGTATTATATATTGTGGCCTGCTGGAAATGTTGTTGAAACTACTGAAGTTGAAAAACTCAGCTATGCTTCCATGGATAGGTTCAGTATGATGGCTAGCCTCTTGAACTCTGAGTTAAAAACCTTTACAGCTGATGCAAGATTTGTAGAAGAAAAATATATCAATTACAAGGCACTCCTGCTGGAAGGTGTTAATTTATTTAAAGCATTTTGTGATTCCCAGTATCTCTTTCCTTTTCTTATGAAGCAGATATTTGTCCGATCCAAACACTTGAATAGCCCATGTTGTCACAATAGGATTCCTTTTCACCTCACTTCCACTTAAACAGCTCAGTCAAATATTTTGTCGCCTCCTGAGCTTGATTATGGTTCTGAGCAGACATTTACCTTTCATCAAAAATGTTAGACAGAAATCCATATTATTTTCTTCTCAGATTCCCCACAGGTTTCAATGATTCCCTTCTCCTTTACTGGGGAAAGAAATCAGAGACCTGGGCTCTGATGCTCTGAATGGTCTCCTATTGATAGGCTAGTAAATGTCTAGACAGTTGTCGTGCATTTTTACTGCATTACAACACAGACAAGTTATACCTTGCATAAGTAGATGGAAAGTGACTCATTTAGCTGAATCTTGACTCTTTTGAAGAGGAAAGCAAATAATGAAGAAATTTCTTTCCACGTTAACATATTTAAAACTCTGATGTGCCTCCTATATGTGAAATGCTTACTTTTTATTTCAAAATGCAGCGCAAAGAAGATATGCATTGTAATAATTTTGACCATAAGCATCTACTGCATTACTGATGTTAATTTTTATTATAAACTTCTATTTTCAGTTATAATTTCAGGAAGGTTTCTATTTACGTCTTCAAAGATACATAATCTTGTCATAAAGTTTAAAAAATATCTTCTGGAAAACATTTGGTATTCCACAAGCAAAACTCAAATGAGGAACATAGAAAGTAATATGAAATTATCTAATAATGTAAAATAATGTAATTTCTTTTGAAAAATAATTTTTCTAGTAGTTTCTGTCTCTAAACTTTCAAATAAGTGACTGGCCTCATCTGTCAAGATTGCAGATTGTGATGGAAAGCATGATGTCAAACAGGGAGTGGCTTTGCTAACAGTACTACAATACTACTTTTATATATGATGCAAATTATTTAAGATAAATTATCTATTTCATGTAACAGGGATAGCCTATTCACAGAAGTAACTTTCATTTGTTAAATCAGAATCAGAGTTCATGCTTCGGGTGTTAGTAAATCAAATATGGTCCCGTGTTATATGGACTGTTAATCTTTAGTGTTGGAGGCCTACATAGAATAAAACTTCCTTTCCTAATAATACCCCTCCCACTAATCAAAACTAAATGCCTAAAATCACTAAAGACCTTAAAAATATGAATGAACTAGGGCTCCTAGATTTTCTGCAGATTTCATTATCATATTTATAATATGGGGAGTGAAACACGACATACCCAGTCAAGTAACGGTCACTCAAACAGAAAAAAAAAATAATTTTCTACAGCAGTATCTTAAAGCCTGAGCACCAAGAGGTTATGTGGTTAAACAAAGACTATAACTCAAATCTGTGACTGAATGGACTAGAAAACATTGGTTTATAGTTGTATGAGACCAACAACATTGATTTCACAGTTGTTGCAGTATTTAAGTACCAATTCAGCAGCATTAATTTATTTTTCTCCCCTAGCTCTTCCAGAAGAATTCTATCAGCACAACAGAAATGAGCGGGCCTTGATGAAAAACAGATGACAAATGCCACTTCAAAATGGATGGAGGCAATTTCCTGTACAGGTAAATCCAGACCCAAACGCTTCAGATCTGTCTGATATTTCAAAAGAACATCTAATGTTTATTAACTGTAGTAATTGTTTAAGAATTGAAAATAATCAACTGCAATTCAAGTAATTTATGCAGGAAATGTACTGAATGTGTTCACCTGAGAAAATTTATCTGCTTCTGTAAAAATCTGTATAGTGAATATTTTTTTTTATTTCTGCCACAGAGAATGTGCACCATGCTTAATATAAACATTTCCTATTCTATAGTGATGTCACTATAATATTTTCAGCACTACCCATGAAAGGTAGGTTATTACCATAATTTACAATAACTTCTTGTAACGTGGTGATTTTTATAGGGATGTAT
Source organism: Acropternis orthonyx (assembly GCA_035583155.1). NCBI lineage: Eukaryota > Metazoa > Chordata > Aves > Passeriformes > Rhinocryptidae > Acropternis > Acropternis orthonyx. The sequence goes on from JAWWEU010000111.1 coordinate 87,811,335, forward strand.
TTAACTCATTGTCTTATCTCCAAGGCTTTTACATTTGCTTTGCCTTGCACTCTTCCATTTTAAGGAAGGAGAAAAAGTCCTCATAAAACAGTGGTTATGATGGCAACAAGAATAAATTATATCATGTAGATATATTACAAATGTCTGTTGTTTTCACATGGACCTGTATTTCTGTGCAAATTCCTTTTCCAGGATCACACAAAACCACATTGTATCGGTTATATGACTTTATGAATTAGGAATTCATATTTTTCTCTGGCAATGTTTTCACCTTATCCATCTAAAGTGTACAATCCTATATTCTTCTGATTTACTACTCACCTACCTGATCTCATCACTTCTTTAGTTTTGCTAACGGCTCTTTATGCTTACTATATCTTCTCTCTATGAATTTAATTGTTTTCAGTAGAAAGACATCTAATCAAAGCATCACTTCAATTAGTGGAATACTGAGATGTCCTTAGGATAGCTACATTTATATTCAGTAAATATTTTTAACCACCAAGCTGTGGCACTGTCTTTTGACAACTACTTTGGAAGAAAAGTGTTTCAGCCACTTTCAAAACAGGATTTTAATTTGAATGGATTGCTATAAACTATAGGTAAAGAGAATAAAATGACAGTAAGTATGCAGCTGTAGTTCTGCATTGAGTCTATGTACTGCATACTTATTTTGTACACATGCAATGTGCATTGTTTTAAACAGCCTGTAAAAATAGATGTATCTTTATTAAATAAAATCTTACTTTTGAAAGATTGCTGTTTTCAGTCAGCTTGAACTCCTGATCAAGACAAATTCATAGACCTTAATCCTGCCATCATACCTTTGCTTGCACTCAAAAGATGTGAGCAACGTCACTCGTGTCAGGTATGCAGGGCCACAGATCCATGTTTTAGTGTTTTCCAAGTTGAGATTCTGTTGCAGTGGAAGACTGATTTCCTTCCAGTTATTTCAAGCATGCATATACCTTATTTTAAAAATACAGTGGTATTATGTCTGTGAATCTAATTATTTTAAAATACTTGAAACATTACTCTAGTAAAACAAAGTTTATTATAGGACATCTTTATCTCATTGTCTTGGCTCCCAAGCATTTGCATTTACTTTGCTCTGAATAATTCCTGTTATGAAAAATTAATTTCAGAAAAGAAGAAAAAAGCCAATCCAATGTAGAAAGGTTTACCTTCGTAATGTCTTATTTTGACATGTAATCACTACAAGATTAAAGACATCTCAGAGCATTGCAGCTTTCTAATGTTTATATCCTAACATGAAGCACAGTCTGGTAATGGTGGCTAATCTGACATTCTTCTCCAGGGTTTAGTCTTTCATGACACGTCTGGAACAAGATCTCTGCTCTTTCATTTTCAGTTTGGAACACTTCAAATTAGTTTGATTGAGAATTTTTTAGCTGATGGTATACATTACTGTCTGCTCCACTTCAAATGAAAGACATTTAAGGTATTAGAACCAAAACTACAAACCTGAACACTTTGGAAACTGCAGGGTAGAAAGTCCAGTTATCACTTTCTGTCTGTAACCAGGCTTGATCCAAAAGCCTAATTGAGACAAAGGGGGAACTCCTGGATATGATGTGCATTAGAGAAGAGAACTTTCATAGGAACCATTTTATTAGAGACTTGTTTGGCTTGTGAACCACCTTTTGAGAACAAGAATCTTTTTGGAACTGCAGAATTCCACAAAGGTTTCCCAGGAAAGCAGAAGCTTGGGAATCTCAGTCTAGCATTGAAACCATGAATATGGCAATATTTTATAAGGTTTCTAGGAAGAAATAGGTGGAAGCGAGTAAAAAGAGGGTAACTTTTGTTTCTAATAAGAGCAGATGGAGCAAGAAAGGCTTGTCTTCCCCTGCCTCCTAAGAGATAAACAATGAAGATTCTGTGATGAATAAAAACAAATAAATAAAGAGGCTTTCAATATCATCTTCAAAAATAACATATAAGGAAATATCCATTTGCTGTCAGCTCTCAGATTTATAGTAGTTCAGCTTGAAGCACTCTCCTTAAAAAATCAGCGTAACACTTTATGTATTACTACAAAAGGGACCTGCTGTTCTACTCTTTGCCTTTGTTTGGTAGAGTCTCCACATTGGCCCTATATTTGTACATGTCACCTACTGTGTTAATTCTTGGAAAGGATTTTATTTAAAAATAAATAAATCTACTTCTTTATTCACCCAAACTGTGTTCAAAAGTTGAAAAGTGAAAGAAAGTTAATGTCTAAAAGAAGACCAAAGTTGATGTCATCATATGAGAATCACCTACAGATTTGTTTATCTATCACCAGGAACACTTGCCTCAATGATTTTGTATCTATTACCTGCACATATGGAGTGCACACTGTGCATCATTCCACAGAGAAACTTAGGCCACATTTAAGAATATGCATTTTACATATATATACATATACATATCTATTTGTGCATGTGTATACAAGGTTGCAAAGAAAGTGTGAGTCCAGTACTTAAAGCAGTATAAAATGCAAATAAAATACCTGTTTTGGCAACTGCATCTATCTTACATCTCAACCTTATAACCATTTGCTTATGGCTGATGTAAAGTACAGTAACATAGATAAAATATTTGTTCTTAGGCAACATTAGTAGTGTAGAAAACAGAGGTTCTATAGATCTAACCTCCATGGTTGTGCTAAGCTGAATGCCAAAGACTAGAAAGAGTGCCAGGAATCAGTTTTCTTGCTAGGAAAACTTCAGAAGTCAGGAAGCTTATCCGTAGAGTGCTGATGCAAAGTCACAGCAGTGCAGTCAAACCCAGCTTCTCATAGTACTGCTGTCCACGTATTTTCTGTTTCATATATCTCTAGTCATTTTACTATGGCTTCACTCAGTGTGCTGGTGCCACATTAAAAGGAAGAAAAGAGGACATTTTCTTAACTAGACAGTGGCTGAAGATGCTCTACATTTTAGTCAAAGATTGTGAGTGACAGTAAAAGAAAGAACAGAGCTACAGATGACAATTTTTATTTGCTCCATTTTGTTTAATTTGTACCATCTTTTCATTTCTCTAAAACATGGATGCAAGTTATTTTATATGTGTGAAAAGATTAATTAATTTGTTTTAATCTTCTAACTTACTTTTTCTTTTTTAAAAAACTAGTGTTACTGTACACCTGTAATTCCAGCTGTGTCCATTGTGAATAGACAGAGGTATGCTGATGGAGCTTCATCTTATTCATACAGGAATCATTGATACAAATGTCCACCAGAGCAATCTGCTAGTTCAATCAGCTCATATTTTGGAAGAATGCTCTGCATCAGCTTCAATTCCAAAACGTCACGTTATCTGTACAAACATCTCCACATAATGTATTAAGTCAATACCATCATATTTAAGATATAGGAAATGTAAAAGATATTTTGCATAGAGAAGGCTATTGAGACTAAGAAGTAGAAGAACTATTGCCCTATCAGGAAATTATTTATTACCTGTCCTTTGTGACCAGATATTCAGAAGATAATAAGATACAGCATCATCAGATTCACAGTGTAGGTGAGTACTGCACCTACAGTAGCTAGCTGGTTTTCAGGTGAGATGTGCATTTGGCAGATGCTAAAACTGGGTTTGTTCAGAATGCAGTTTCCTGTCCCTTAATGGTGAAAGTAGTATAATTATATTTAGGAATAAGCAGGCTGACCAGTAAAAGGATGGAAACTATTATGTTTGGAAGGTGGACCATGCAGGAAAAAGTTGAAGGAGTATGTCAGTGATAATGGTACAGTGGTCTGTAATCTACACCCTTCTAATCCTTTCAGATACAGAGTGGGAGGGGATGGTAAGAGTAATTCAATTTTACTTTTAAATAAATGCAATTTCTGTCAGTAATTGTGTTCATCTGGCAAACTGAACAGCTAGAAACAGGGAGAACAATAAACAGAAATGACTAGCAGCATCTTTCTAAAAAAGAAGTTCGGAGAAGCTGAGAAAAGAACATATATGGTTTCCTGGCTGTATTTATTTTCTATGAGCTTGACTCTGCTCTCTGAAATAGTCTGCTGATCAGCAAGCCATGTGGAAGGTAGTTCAGTGTTTTGCTTTGAAAATGAATGATGATTCCATGCTAACACTACAGGCAAAATCTACCTACCATGTCCATAAGACCAGCTGTGCAGTCCATGTCACTCCTTGTCACTCTGTCTGACAGAGGTGGTCCCTTATAAGCTATTTCAGTTCAAACCATTCTTATCTAGCAACAGAATTTAGAGGGGGGAAAAAAAACCAAACAAAGAATAGAAGGAATTGCTGTGTCTTTGTGCAAGAAAGGACAAGTAGTTCTGTTTTCAGACATTTAAAATTTGACAGAAAGCTTGGTTCCTTATCCAGCTGGTTTGTACCCAGCTACCAGACAGTCTTGAACCCAGACCAGCTCATTTTTCAAGATTAGCAAAGTTTCCCAATTGAGGTCTCAGAGAGTATGCTTGAAGCCTGAGAGGTGTTTGGAGAAGTCTTAAATGTTGCAAGACTCTGGGAGCATAGCTTAAAGAGATACAGGAGTTGGCAGTGAAGCTTGACAAACATATTAATGTTGGTGCATTACATCCTGCCCCAATCTTCTTTTCCTGGTCCATTGATTAAAGTTTCCTCTTCCATATTTGTGCAGTTGTTTCTGGAGCTGTGCCACAACCTGCATCACTAGGATGATACAGGCTAAAATCAATTTATTTTAGGGAGGTGATTCTTTACAGTAGCTTTTGTCCAATTACACTTTTCTTCTTCCCTTTAGAAATAGGCAAGAGATTGGGAAAGACATGACTGTGTGTCTGGGGTTAATTTGTAATTTATGCTGTCTGGAGAGGTCTCTGTATATCTGAGTGATGCTATATTCTACACACGCCTGACAATTCTTTGTGTGTAATGTCATCATGTGAAATATAAAGGAAATGAGAACTGAAGTTGCAATTTAGCACTGTGAAGAGTCCTGCTCCTAGTGATAAAGTATTTACCGTGAGAGAAGAGAAGGATGTATCTTTGCTTCTGCAGAGTCTGTTAAGAAGCATTGCAGGGTTTTCTTAGCTAGAATTTAACAGATTCCATATTCAATTTTCAATACAACTTTTTTCTTAAGTGCACATTTCTCTCTCCCTTCCTCATTCAAAGACCAAGATGACCTGAAAAAGTTCTGCACAAGAAACTAACAGGTAATGGAATAAATCTGTACCATGATAAGTATGAAATCTTTCTCCACATCTCTTTGATGCCACACCTGGAGACTACTGTGATTTAGTCAGGAAAATGTAGTGTACATACCAGAGAAACATTTTGTTAATCAACCTATGAATGTTGTTATATGTATTTTTGCTATTTTCTAGCTCCTTGAGAAAAAAGATGGTTCCTTTTAATATTGCCTCAAAATTTCAGCAAAATCACCTCTGACAACCCAATCTAGTAATTGTACCTTATTTGATAATGGAGTTGCAAGAACAAACGTGCTACAAGATTCTGCTCACATTTATGGCTTTGGAAATAGAGAAGTAGCAGGAAGCAGATGAAGAAAGAATTTATGACATCTGTGTCATAAGTAAACAGTTATAACTTTGCAATACTCCAACTGTATCCATCTTTTGTAGTACAAATTACCGATATTAGAGGATAGACAAAGAAAGGCAGAGAGGCACAGTTCTATTCAATTTATCAGTTGAGGCACTCGATTTACTAATTATACAAAAAATGAAAGGTACAGACCCATCAGCTTTCATTACTACCTTTTTGTCTGAGTGGGCAGAACAACCTTAACTCTTAACATTTGTATTTTCTTTTTTACATTTTTACACTGTCATCCAGTTGGGGAGAAGTGTGACTGGACTATAAACTGGGAATTGACAAACTTAAAAAAGAGAGAGAGACACTTGCCTTGACCTGTATAAAACCAAGGGAGGATACAAAAACTGAAGAACCAAGCGTATACTGTTTTAGCAGTCAAAGTGATCAGCTGCAGTTTACAAGTGGCACAGAGTCAGACACCTGAACTTGCCAGGCAGAGAAAAATTGTATCTCAAAGCCCATTAGTTTAGTCTGCGTGACTGCAGTTTAAAGACCTGTATTTACAAAGCTGGTCTTTACACTGAGGACTACTATGAATCACAGTGGTTATAACACCAAATGATAAAAAATGTCATGGCTTAACTACAGCTGGCAACTAAGGACCATGGAGCTATTTGTTCACCTCCCCCATCCGAGTGGAATGGGGGGGAGAATCAAAACTAAAACTTTTAGGTTGACGTAAGAACAAGTTAATAATTGGAAAAAAAGTAAAATATTATAAAAATAGTAAATAATAATAATTTATAAAATACAACCCCAAACTCAAGGGAAAAGAGGTGATGCACAATACAATTGCTCACCACTAGGTGATTGATGCCAGACCCTGCCCTCGCACCCCAATCAGCCACCCCTTCTGTGTAACTCCCTCAGATTATATACTGGGCATGACATTCTGTCATGTGGAATATCTCTTTGGCCAGTTTGGGTCACCTGTCCCACCTATGCTGCCTCATGGCTTTTTTTGTGTGTATCTCCTCACTGGCAGAGCATGAGACACAAAAAAAGTCCTTGACTTAGGATAAACACTACTTCGCAGCAACCAAAACCTCAGTGTGTTATCAGCATTATTCTCATATTGAATCTAAAACACAGCACTACACAATCTACTGAGAAGAAATTAACTCTATCCCAGCCAGGGCAGAATCACAATCAGGACAGAATCACAGTGGTTATAACACCAAAGGATTAAAACTGCTTTAAGAGAAAGTACATTTAAAGTTAATCCATTTGTTTACTAAATAAATTATCATACATACTTTTCCTTTGATATTTTGTTCTTCCAAAGGCAGTGAAGGGCAAGGTCTTTTCTTTATGTGCTGAAACTAGGCTAAGTCTAGAAATGTCAAAAATAATATTTGTCAGTGAAGACTGCTAACTGATTCTGATTATGATAATGCATCTGATTCATAAAAAGATGAAGCCTTTTGTTTTAAATAAAAGCATCATCTGTCACTATTCTTTCTGAAGGTCAGCATTTTAGTGCTTTTAAACACATCTATTTCTTCAGTGTGTTTCTTGGCACCTACTGTACTGCTTATTTCTTGACCTTCAGCAAGGTAAATTTTTTTCCCAAGTGTTTTTATACTTTGGACAAAGTATAATAGAACTTTTGTGTTCTACTGTAATTAAAGACAGGAAGCAGTACTACTTCCAACAAAATTTTGCCTCAGCTTTCACTTATGGTCAACCTCGTTAAGATATTCTGTCTTTTTAAAAAATAAAATAACTGTTTCAGCAACCACTAATTAAAGTTGCTCATATGAAAGAAATATGAATGACAGCATGAAACCTTCTATAATAGAGTCTTTTTGCAGGTTCAGCCTAAAATTGTGCATGGTACTTCCCATAGAAAGCAAGGAGAATCACAAATGGACTTGCAGCTTTCTGCTCTAAGGAGGAAAAAGGAAAAAAGCAAACCAAAAACCCCCTTTGCCCTTCTGAACTTGCCTACAGCAACATTAACACATATATATGAACATAAGCATTATATATATTGCAGAGGCATGTGCATATATGATACAAAAATAAAAAACTGGCATTGAATATCCTGCAAAAATGCCAAGTGTCAGAACATATTCAACACACAATAAACTACTGGAAGATGCTAACAATAGGATGTGAATGGCACAGGAATTTTTATATAAAGAGTAAATCAAGAAAAAAGATACTCAATTACATTTTATGCCTTAATTTTACTGAAAGTTTATTACAAAGCTAGACTGTTCAAGATGATTTTGACTGTATCTGAAAATTGAAATATGCAAATACTTTTCTCATAATTTTTCTTCAGCTTGTTTATACAGAAAATGCTACCGTGAGTCACACTGCCTGTGTCTAGAAGGTAGTGTGCAATGTTTTCTAAAAATATAGCTGTTTTTTCTACATGATCACCATTTGATAGTAACATTATATTCAGGAGGGAAAAAAAAAGTGTTTTTCTTATTCTTTCACTTAAAAGACCCTTAAGAGACAGAAATTTAACAGTACATTTTCTTTGAAAAAAGTGCTGTTCTTTTTTTAATTATCTGCCTAATTCTAATAAAAATAAAGTGAATGATCTTAGTTCATAGGTATGAATATCACTGCCTATGTCTTAAGTGTATCAAAATAAAATTTCTTTTCCCTATGAAAATGTTTATTTTTTCACTTAAAAAAAAGTGTAGACATTAAATTAAACTTTTTTGACACCTGAGTACCTCATTCTCCTAGTTACTCCATTAAGGGATGTTTAGAGACAGACTTTGCCTCCCTTGGTGCACAATGAGGTATATTAGTAGCTGGAAAACTATGAGTTTTTCCAGGGTTTGACATACATCTGGAGAGCCTGATGACCCCTAAAACAGATGGATCAGAGATGCTATGGAACATCAGTTCTTGAAGAATTTAGAAAGTTGTCAGGATAAGACCCTGAAAAACCTGATGTAGCTTTGAAGTTGGCCTTGCTTGGAGATAGCGATTGAATTTGACAACCTCAAGGTTCTGTCCAACCCTTTGCTCACACAGTAATCATCCTCCCAAGCAAGTGAGAGCTACTCTTTGGATGGTTCTCACTCATCTTGAATTTATGATTTGGGATTTCTGGGTGAACACATACTCTAAAAGTCAGGGGTTAAAGCAATTGGCTACAGCCGCACCAGAGTTCTCAACCCATCTAATGGTTTTGAAAATGTGTATTAAGGTTCAGAAACAGCAAGGTAAGATTTCATCATCTGTCTAGATGGTACATTCTGTCCAAAAAACAATTCTATTAAGCATTGGTTTTGGCCCTCAGACACATTGAAAAAAGACCTAAGAAATTTGTTTCTATCTCAGCAAATCACTGTATTGTAAAAAAAAAAAAGCATATCACTGTACGAGTACTGCAGTCAGTAGTAATTTTGATAATGACAATACTGCATACAAGCCAGACAAACAGTGCCCTGGTTTTACACCTGCAATCCATACCTGAGAAGCATGCACAAAAAGGTATTGTGAGAAATTATCACTTAGGCTATAATACTTCTTTGTACTGTCAGACCAATGATGTGTACATTCATTTTAAAGAGAAATAGGATAGCTTTTCAGATGAAATGTATTACATTTTCCTATGGCATCCATACCATTAATTTATAATTACAGTGTTCTGAAATAGGACTGAAACAACTGATACTCTAAGAAATTGCTTTCATATCACTGCCACACTGGTTTGGAAGAATAAAAAGTACTGAAAAAAGAAGGGAGATAGCTATTTGCAGTTCTCCTTTCTAAAAGCTCTGAGTGCCATAGAGTACATGTCTACACCAATAACTTAACCAGGGCTCAAACTCTGTAATACAGACATCCCAGCTTTTAAATCACTAGCACACTATCTGGCACGGATATGGCTTGGGGCCACCTAGAAGAACTCTTAATTCCAGAGCAAGGCTTAGGAGTCACCCTGGGACAGGGTCCTTTTCCAATAGGCAGTTTAGATGTGACCTCTCTGTTTTGGGGGGTGAAATCAGCTGTACAGATCTGAGTTGTGGTTTACCAGCCAACCAGAGAGTGGTGCCTCGCCCATTTCATTTACTAGCACACACATAGTCAGGGAAAGTACTTTAAAAACTCATCAATTGGTTACTTTGCTCAACAAATTTATGAACTATTATGAAACAAATATTTCCTGTTGCCTACTTAAAATAGATAGATTTTTTAGTTTGGTTTTTTTTTTTTTTTTTTTTTAAGATCTTAGTATTTCCTGGAATTTCTTGCTGGATCACCAAAAAAAAAAAAAAAAAAAAAAAAAAGTGGGATTTCTACTTTGCTTTGTTTTGTTCTGTAATGACTGAGAAAATCCTAACAGATACAGAAGTACTGTTGTTATTTTAAGATATAAATCAAGCAAACAGTCAAGATGCTCCCAAAATAGAATTATTTCCTAAGTTAGAGGTAAATTGCTGTAACTTCATTAAGGAGCCTGAGGGTACTGCTATCATGTCAGCTCCACAAGGACCATGAGGGAAAGATTAAGGAAGCAGAAGAAAATCACCATTTGCTCCGAGTCCAGGATGAGATAAATAAATAGCTATCAGTTTCAAAATTTGGAAACTCACTTAATGAATCAAGCATTTCAAATAAAGAATATGTGAGAACTTTGAAAAATCTTTACATCCTTGGAAAGCAGGAATTCCAGTACAGGTTAGTGATGGTATTTATAGATTAGAAACCTATTACACTAAATTCCTCAGAATTCCTCATTGATTTTGCTGAAGGCACCATCAATAAATCTGACTGGGTTCATAGTATACAATACACAATTTACTCCATCTGGTTTCAACCTTTTCCATCCTCTCCCTCCCCAGTCCCATCACTTTTTATATTTCAGACTCAGATAATTCATATTTTGGCACCTAAGAAAAGGCAACACAGAGAAAAAAGTGCTCAGAAACCCAAATGTTAAGAATTGCCTTACACCAGATAAGAGGTCCCTGTAAATTGATAGTTTGCAACTGACAGTAGCCATTATCAGATAAGCCTTTACAGGAGTGTCTCCAACTTTTGTGAAGAAAAATACTGATGCACTTATAGACTGCAGGCAACATCATACTTTCCTTTTCCTGTCAACCTCAGTTTTAACTTTCTCATCTCCAGCAGACACAAGCAAATGCCTGTGATTTTATACTCTTTCTAAAGCACCAACCCTTCTCTTAACACTGCAGAAAATAACATAAAACTCCATTAGCCCTTTTCTTGACCCTGTGTCCCTTGGCTTCACTTTTACCCATAAGACCTGAATCTTGGTTTAAAAAATAGCATTTTTGGAAGAATGGTTGTTTGATTAAAGAAAGATTGAGGATGAGTGCTACAGAGAACCTTAACAACGCAGACTGCTGTCTGTGTAGCATGGATTTCACTTGTAACATTGGAAGGCAAGAAGCAATGGAAATAGAGGAAGAGCAGAGGACCTTCCTGAGAGTTTGGAAACATTTACAGAAAATAAAAAGTAATTAAAAAATACATAAAAGTGGTAAAAAATATATAGAACAAATATCCTGAAAAGAGAGTAAAACACAATAGGATTTCTGCCAGTGGTTTAAAGATCTATTTTCTTTTCAAATTGGGTTAATTATTACAGGGCAAAGATAAATGTTTAAATTAATTGAAACATTGGCTTATACATATTCCAAATACTTTGCCTACATTTCCCTCTTCCATCTATCTGTAGGGTGGTATTTCAGTCATATTTCACTCAGATCTGATCTTACTCTCCATGAATTATAGCTGCTTAATTTCAGCTAACACATTGCAATTTGGCTACTGAAAGACAAGAAAAAAAAGTGTCAAATTCCCCAGCTGCTGCAATAATAAAATAGTTTCTATATTTTTCTAAAGAATTTCTTGACTGAAACATCAAAAATGATACTTAGAATTTAATTACAACTTTATCTCAAATTCTTACCATAATGCATTTTTTTGGTATTTGAAAATTATTAGGATATTTTAAAAGTGTAATTTTTTTTCCTATACAAGTGTATGAGCATAGGCTTAAGCAAGAACAACTAGACAAGAGAATTGAGTTCAGCAATTCAGTTATGCAACTGTGCAATAGCATTTTAAACTAGAAATAGGCCACAGAACATCTATCCTGCAATTTGCCACTCGTTGCAGGTCTCAAATCTCCTCCAAACATTTTCAAACTATTTTTAGATCAGCAGGGTAAAATAATTCCACGGAACACAACAGCCATATTCAAGAAGGTTAGCAAAAGAAATAACAAACCTTGGCAAGGACAAAAGATGAATGCAGTCCAGAAAAACAAAATGGCATATTGTACTGACATCAGCAAGGAAAAAAAAAAAAAAAAATTAGTGGCCAAACATACCCCTTGCTAGCCCCACTAAGTGCAGTGCAAAACAGAGTTATGTTTGAAACACCATTCAGTATGGTAATGTAAGTACCAAGAGAGATCTAGCAAAGCAGCACGGGGTCTGTTCCAAATTATTATGTCCTGGTCAGAAGTGAGACCACTTCCACAACTTGAGCTAGTCAAAATTACCTCAGCTATTGCTACACTGGAGTAGACACTACCACCATTTCTGGAGTTCTGGCACATAAACTACATAAATAATAATAATGGCCAGACTTCGTGAACAAAGATCTTGGGAAGGGCTCTCCCCACGTGGGTGTGGCCCTTCCAACCTGTGCAGTAGATTTTTTAGGTGAGGCACAGCATGCGCAGAACTGGTCCCACTGTTTAAGTCCTAAGGTCCATTTGCCACGGCTGAGCGAGCTTGGACAGTGACAGTGAAATCCTCGGGACTGGCTACAGCACCCGGTACTAACCGGGGCTGACCCTGCTGAGCATCCGAGATCTGATGGGATCGGATGGCAGGGAGGCATTTAACTGCCCAGGGGACGGTCCCTACTGAGGACTCGAACTCGGGCCCTTGGGATTCAGAGTCCAGAGTGCTAACCATTACGCCATGGGACCACCCCCTATAAACTACATACAAACATGATAAAAGGTATACAAAATTAAAAATTAAAAACTACATAAGGGACAGATGTGAATAGTTGTGTTCAACTCAAAAGATGGTACTGGAAGAATCAGCCTTCCATTTAACCATTAGTCTGCTAAAATTTACCTTTACTTCAGGTGGCAGAAATCACATATGATTGAAGTTGGAAAGAACCCCTAGAGGTCATCTGGTTCAACCTCACAGATCAACAGGGTCCCCTATACCAAGTTGCCCAAGATTCCACAACCTCCCTGGACAGTCTGTGTCAGTGCTCAGTCACACTCACAGTGAAAAAGTGTTCCCTGATGTTTAGAGGGAACATCCTGTCTTTCAGTTTGTGTCCATTGCCTCTGGTCCTGTCAATGGGCACTACTGAAAAATCCTGGCTCTCTCTTCTTTGCACCCCTCCTTTAGGCATAGATATCAATTGATAAGATGCCCCCTGAGCCTTCTCAGCTCCAGACTGAACAGATCCAGGTCTCTCAGCCTTCCCTCACAGGGGAGGTGCTTCAGGCCCTAACTTATCTTTGTGGCCCCTCACTGGACGATATGCTCATATCTAATCTTGAGTGAATGTGTTCTCTGGAGGTGGTCAAGCTGTGAGGTACTGCGGATGGCAGCAGGTGGGGGTTTCTTAGGCAAGAGAAGGGCTTTTTCTGCACCTGCTGAACACTCAGAATACCTTTTACTCCCTCTCTGCTCCCACCTTCTACTGTCGTACATATAGCAAACTTTTATATACATATATATGTTTTCACACATAGATGTATATGAAAAACAGACACATTTATATGTGTGCATGATTATCTCTGTCTCACTCCCAACTCGGTTAATAGCACATACAATTCAATGTCACATAAGCAGTGATACTGCCAATGGAGGAATAAATGAGGATTCGATTATGGAAAGCAATTATTCTTTTTAAGTATTGTATCTAGCAACTAAAAACTTTACCTTTGGGGGCATACAAATGGACTGCATTATTTGGTTCAAGCTGTTGTATCTTGTGTAGTCAACAAACTGTATTAGTAAAATTGACAAAGCTGTGCTCTGAGAACTCTTTGCTGCAGGCTGCTATGGATAGTTCAATACTCAATCTCCTTCAGAATATCATGTAATACTAATGATATCTATGAATGCCATATGCTACTACCTTTCTTTTGAGATATCCTTTGAACTCTGTGATGCAAGTTTTGCTGAAAGATGCCTAAAGTAAACAACTCTGCTACCTGTTACTACCATTCAATTTGAAGCAGTTGTGTGATTTTCTAACTGGGGCATGATCAGTTCTTCCTCTATTTCCATTGCTTCTTGCCTTCCAATGTTACAAGTGAAATCCATGCTACACAGACAGCAGTCTGCGTTGTTAAGGTTCTCTGTAGCACTCATCCTCAATCTGTCTTTAATCAAACAACCATTCTTCCAAAACTACCCTTAAGAAGAAGGAAAATATGATTGTACATTAGAAACAGATTATTATACACACCAAGGATGAAGTTCTCCATAAGAAGAGCTGAAACCAGTATACATGTTCAAAAGCTCATGAAAAGTCACGACACAACAATCACAATTTATCTGGTCTACTCCTATTTTTCTGGGCTTTCTTCTCCTTGCTGAGCAATTTACTTTAAAACTATATTTAATGGCTACCTCTTCTAAAGAATAAGTGAGCCAAACAGCCCGGGACTATGGAGATAGTAGGTTTAAATCTCAAGGACTTTCAGAAAAAAAATGGACAAAGTGTTTTTAAGCAGCCAAAATTAGCTTGAGGCAGCTGTATCTCAGTGCAAAGCCATGGAGCCTGGAAACAACTGCTCTCTTTCCTGTCAAAGAAAGTAGAGACAAAGAAAACATCTGATCTGTGTACCTCTTGAACACAGAAGTGTGAACACAAAGTCTGCTGCCAAATAGCAAAGAAACATAGCGAGGATTCATGCTTTTAGATATGAGGAGTGTTGTTCACATTTAAATGCAAATATTGCTTATTTGAGAAGGAAATATTTCATGTGAGGATTACACCTAACTCTGTATTTGTAGAGCAACTTATTCCAGTGAGGCCCTGTGAAGATTAGGCCTTTGTGCACTACAGCAGTACAGATAAGTAATTTTTATAGGAAAGGCTGTATCAAAATGACTTAAGTTAATGAACAGGTGTTGAAACACATTTAACAAAATGAAGTGTATGTAAATTAATCACACGGTAAAGACCTTGAGACGATCTACAACTACTTTCTGTGTACAGCTGGAGCTAAGCAACCCTAAAGCAGGAATTTATTGGTGGCCCTGGAAGACAATGAGGACATCTGTGTGCACTGTGCACATCCCTTGAAACTCCTGGGGCCTGAGAAAAACTATATGAGCTAATAAGGGATTTAAAAAACACAGAGGTGTCTTGAAGTACCTCTTAACTATCCTCTTCTGTGTGCTGTGATCCCTTCAGCTGCAGCTAAGGAGCTGAGACAACACCAATTAAGCCCTTTGCTAATACACAGAAATGGAGACCCTTCCCACTCCTTTCTTAAATGTTCTTTCTTCAACCCTTATGGAAAACCTGGCAAATAGATAGGGCTTTGAAGCGTATCTTGAAGGTCAGTAGTAAAGAGGGAGGGAAAAAAAGTAAAACTTGGCATTAAAACAGCTAAATAAAGGGCTGACATCTTACCACTATTATCTATTTCCACGAGAGGTAAATGAGGTCATGCCTAACTGCATTTATATCAAGCTAAGCAGCCCAAAAGAACAGCTCAAAAAACCCTTTAGGCTTGCCAAGGTCCTAAACGGTCATTATCTTACATAGGACAAATTAAGGGACATTTATTGAGGGACTAGGAGAATCTTTAATTAAGGTGAAGAAAAAAACCTGCCTTGCAATCCTTATACTTGTTTGGTTCCAAATTGGAGCATAAGTAAAATGCGCAGATTAAATAAATGCTTCCATAGGAACCTGTATGTCTGTGAAACTTAAAGATATAAAAACATTGAAACCCTCCAAAATTACTGCAATGATTTCTTACACCAAACAAATAGAAAAGAAAGATGTTTTCTACTTAATGTTGTCCTAATTAATTCTGCAAGCATTATTCTTGTGCTCCTGTGGAGTTAATTACAAATCAGTTTAGTATAATCAGATATTAATATCCTCAGCAATATTTCCTAATAACTCTTAACAGTATCATTGCTCAATAGAGATGTTTTATAACTGTAGGCCAGGTCTTGAAATCCTGCAAGAACCAGCGGATTGCTTGCTGAATAAATATTAGACAGCATTGTAGAATCTGTCCCAACATTTAAAATTCTGATATTACAACAGAATTCATGCACATTGTGTTTTGGATGTTACCTGAAGAATTCAAGTGCACATTATTCATTTAGAATAATCCCAATCTTTTTTTCAAAACTCAGAGAATAGTGTGAATTTTCATCTCAGCATTTCCAAACACACTGGAAAAGATAAACTGCAGACTGATGTTATCTAAAGCAAGATTATTAACTCATAACTAGAATCCTTTGGGATGTGTGATTGACAGGTAGATTTGCCCCAGCCCTTATGGCCCTCTCTGGAGGCACTTAAAACAAAGTGCGGCCACCACCACTTCAGTTTCCTCTCAAGTGCAGAATGTAAGAGAGAAATTCTGAGCAGAACTCTAAAAGGATGGGAGGAAGATTATGAGAAATTAATCAACACTTGAACAACATATCATGTATTGTAGCAGGTGAATACAATGTCTTTTCTATGTTTTGGCCAGTACCATTCCCCAGCTCTGTTCAAACTACATGAAATTCCAAGTAATACTTCCCACACATTCAATAATTACAGAGTTTCTTACTCCAGAATTGCTCCTTCTGATTTTCATGTAAGTCACAACTACAGGACCAATACAGAAAAGTGCTGCATCAGGTCTCTATACCCCAGACAGGCATAATGCCAGGTTAAGATACAGAGAGAGCTCTGAGTATCTGCCAGTCTTCAAACCATTTCTAGGAAAGCCACAGACGTAGCTGGAGATACTAGATAACTAACTGTCATTTTCTTATTATATACATTTCATTACATACTACAGTCCATAGTTGCTATATAAATGTTATATAGACATTGAGAATCACTTGATTTTGAGAATTTGAACAGTCTTAGCTGAAGAAGTTTCATGACAAAACAGGTATGTTGGCATCTTGCTGAACATGGAACTCAAAAATCCCCCTTGTGAAAAATTTTGGATGCTTTTTAAAGAATTTCATATCTTTAGATAACTGCTTTCATCAATAAGATTGGATTTCTGTCATCTTTTTGGCAGCAATAACTTCAACCAGAAAGAATATGATTAGTGAGAAGAGTAACAAACACCAAGTACCAGTAACCCAAAAAAGATTGCTGGGAGCTCTAGAAGCAGATTTTGAAGGAGAAGAGAGTTGCTATTGGGGCAACAAGTTAACCATTACCCTTTGAGTCTTGAGGATAGAAATTATAACTACAGATTCAGGCCAGGTAAATTTATGGAACTTTGTGAAGTGAATAAAATCCACATTGCTTTAGTGGAGGCTACCAATAACTTCAGATTGGTGAGAAAGCAGTGTGTGGGAAAATAAGGCAAAGAACTTGGCTTGTTTAGACAGGTAAATGTATGACTCTTGCTGATGCTAAGAGGGACTTTGCTGTAAGAGATAGATATTCTCCGTTAGAAAGGTCCATCTATATACCTACATCTGTATCGTGGTATAGAACAAGATTAATTTGGATAATGAAGTAACCTGCATTAGAAGATGTCGGAAATCAAGCTGAATCCCTTGACTCCTCATTGATTGTCAAAGGCTCAGACAGAAAAATTCTTTCATCTATGTAGGATTATCTGTGCCATTTGCTGACAAACTGTGACCAGGGCCTTTAGACCCAGAGGTGTCAAAGGGAAATTGGAGTTGTCTGCTTCATCACAAAGCCAGGATCATATCTGACAGAGGCCTTTCAGCACTATTTTGGGTTTGAATGGCCGCTGCAGTCTTTGAAAATCTCAGGTTATTTTCAAGTGTTATTTTTTAGTGCTCTACAGCTTTATCTTATGATTGTGTTTTTTGAAGACAGGGTACACTCTACACTGCAGATGAGAAACCTGGACAAAAGAAGGGCTGTAGCAGTGGATAAGAAAACCAACAGAGGACCAAAAGAAAAACAGTAGGAAAGAAGAATAGCAAAGAACTGTGTAACAAGACTTTTTTATTCAGAAAAGCAACTCTACCATGAAATATCTTTGGGTCCCCACAAGGACTCATGCAGAACTCTTCTTCAACCAAGTGGTTGATAGAATCTGTCACAGTACTTTTTGTGCTTGGCTTAGCTTGTTTAGGCTGGAAGCTTGAGGAAGTGAGGGATCCTGTACACACATCAGAGTTAAAATATAATATTTTGCATTTGAGTGACAAGGCAAATGAGCAGCCACTCTGTGAATGTGTATGTGGACTTTCATGACAGAACAATAACATAATTTGTCACAGTTCTAAACTGAAAAAAATAACTGGGATAAAATATGGTAAAATATCAGTATCTCAAATTTTCTTTCTAAATCATGATGGAAGTTACCAGCTTCCTTCACAGAATATAAATAGTGTTATCCATGATCCAATACAATTATAAAAACCTCTATCTAATTTAAAAAGTATGGAAGAATTGAGTCATACTCCAAAGCAGGTACAAATTTCAGTTATTCCAGGAAGACAGAGATATCATTGGTCTGAAATGCAGAAAAAGGGCAAAGAATGATAAGCTCTGATAATTTGTATTGCCTTAGCTGTTTAATAGAAAGACTGTGTGTGCACATTCTTACATATATATGGACACAGCAACAGCAGTTAGATGACTTACTGTCTGGACAAACATTCATAAAAATGTAAGCAATCTATACTATCATAAAGAAAAAACACTGTATATACATACATAAGGCATGCAATATATAAAAAAATAAAATACTTGACTGTTCATAAGCACATAGAACTACAAGGAAAGACTCAAGCAATTAAAAACTCCCAGTTTTTTGCTTTTATCTTAATCTCCTTAGACAAAACCACTCAGAACAACAAAATTCAAATGGAAAAGAAACCTCCTAAAGTCATTTAGACTTACCTCTTGCACAACACATTTCTAGTTCATAAATTTTGCATGGGAGAGAAATACTCTACTATATAAGTAAATACTATCAAGCTCAACATCTTGGGGCATAGTTTTAGAAATAAATTATATTACAGGTAAAGACTCCAAGTGATAAATTTACTACTTTATTCAATAAACCATTACAATGATTAATTACTCTCACTCTAAGAAGGTGTGATTTATTACTAATTTCACTTCAACTAAACTCTATCATTAGACATTAGACCTCATGCTTCATTCATGCAGCTCCATCTACCATGACAAAACTTCTGCTCTTCCTCTAAGTTTTCACAATATTTTTTCATTTGCTATATATTCTTTTTGCTTTGTGTAGAAGCTTTCCCAAGTTAAAATACCCATCATCAGTTTCTTTCTCACAGCATAATTTAAATAATTTTCACTTCCCAATGCCTAGCATTTGCTGCGTATTCCTGAAAAATCTTTCAATTCACCATCAGCTTATCTCTAAATTAAGTGATGTGGTCCTTTTGTGTGCAGGCAGTATATAAAGTTTTCAGAGAAAAAAAGTAATTTGGAATATTATTTTATTTTATACTACATTTCAAAAAGTGAGAGCAAAATTTCTGCAAGGCCTAGCAAAAATATTTATCATATAAATTAAAAAAAAGTTCTGATTTTTCTTCACTCTCTTTACACTGGTTTATGTCTACTACTGTCTGTGGAATCACTTCTGATTTACATCTGAGAGAGAACTGCAATACACTTCAGCATTTCTATATTTTTACAGGTTGGTACATAATTTACTCTGTTACATTTAATATCATTAAGTGTGGACTCAAAGTACTGTCTGAGACCCTACCTTGAAGGTATTTTATAAGATCAATGTTTAAGCAGGAAATTTGCTCAGAGCATTTTTCTGCCACTAAGTTCAAAACAAATATTAATATCCTACTGGCTATACTTTTAGATTATAATTTCTAGTTCAGTTTTATCACTACCTTACAGATATAGTTTTAAACTGTACTGTTTTAGCCTAGTAAAATCCTCTGTGCTGTTTATTATAATTTATTTTATGATGCTTTTGTCACAATTTCAGAAACTGGAATTTCAGAGGTCTAGATACTGTAATATTTTTACTTCAGTCCTTTTATGGCTTAGCCACAGCTATATTGGCAGGGTCTCACATATGTTTATGAAACTACATTTAATCTGTTCCTACTTTAAAAAGAATACTCTGACCCCCAGAAGGGAATTAAATTCAAAACAAAGACATAATCTTTGTAACTTTTTAATAAAAAGTCACAAATTTCAACAACATGTTTCAGTGAAGGGTGGAGCTTCTTCCCAATCAATTATTTTTTACATTACTATTTTGCAGCCAAGCTTTTAATTGTCTCTTTTTCCAGGAAGGAACAGAAATATTGTTCAGTTTGCAAAAATATTTGGGATTCAGACAATGGGAGGGACACATAAACTGTGGATTTAGGAGATTTTACAATACAATTATATGTATTGTATTAAGAGCATATGAACTTGGAAATGGACCCAGAAAAGAGAAAGAGAAGGACAGTATAAGAGACTGTCAAGAAGAAAGCAATGATAAATCTAATGCTTTAGAAGCTGGCATGTAAATACAGAGAAAAAAAAAAATCAAAACCACCACCACCACCACCAACCCCCGCCCCCCCCCCAAAAAAACCCCAAAAAACAACAACAACAAAAAAAACAACAACAAAAAAACAAAACCACCCAAACAAACAAACAAAAAAAACAACAACAAAAAAAACAAAACAAAAACAAAAAAAACCCCCACACAAAACAAAACAACACCCCTCCCCAAAAAAAAATAAAATAAAAAAAAAACCACAACAATGAAAAAGAACCAGAAATATTAAAAAATTTATAAGACTGATTAAGGTAATGGCCTATTAAACTAACAGATGGTCTTAAAGAAAAAAAGTGTGTCCAGAATATGAATAAATAAGACATCACTAGGAAAGAGACAAAAAAAAAAGGTAGCTCTAGGGGTGAATATAAAACTGATGAGATAACCATAATCACTAAGTATCACTGGTCTATTATTGACATGGAAGAAAGTATCAAAGGGTTGCTGACACACTTCAATTTAAGTCTACTTTTTAAAATACTTTCATTAACGACATTTATGATGGGAAATTTAAAAGGCTTATTAAGACAGCAGATGACACCAGGTGCACAGAGATTGCACTGGGAGACAGGATTAGAATTCAAAAGCATATTGAAAATTGGAGGGATTTTTAAAAAAGGATAATATTCAAAATAGAGAAATGCAGATGAACTAGATTGAAAAAATCAAATATGTCACCACAAGACACAGAAAAAAAAAGGCCAAATAAGTCTTCTGCTGATTAAAAAATATCACATTTCTGTGAAGACTGCATACACCATACTGATACTGGGTTGTTTAGACCGGAATGAATCTTGCACACCAAATGAAATCATCTTGTTGATAATCTCAAGATGGGTAAGACCTCAAATGCAGTACTGTGTCCAGTATTATGCACTGCAATTCAAAAAAGATATAGGTGTCAGCTAGAGGATTATAATGAGAATGATCAGACCAAATGTCTTATCTGCTAAAGAAGTCTGAAACAACTGAATTTGCTCAGCTGCAGAAAGAGGAGGATAGAATAGCAGTGCTCAAGGATGTAAAATATTCTTGCCAAAAAAAGAGAAAATATTTTTCCTATCACAAAATTACAGAATGTGCTGAGTTGAAAGTGACCCACAAGGATCATCAAGTCCAACCCTTAGCCTTGCACAGGACCATCCCCAAGAGTCACACCATGTGCCTGAGAGTATTGTCCAAAAGCTTACTGAACTCTGTCAGGTTTGGTGCTGTGACCACTTCCCTGGGGAGCCTCTTCCAATGGCCAACCACTCTCTGAGTGAAGAATATTTTTGTAATATCCAACCTAAACCTCCCCTGACACAACCTCAGGCCAGTCCCTCAGGTCCTGTCACTGGTTACCAGAGAGAAGAGAACAGTGCCTGCCTCTCCTCTTCCCCTCACAAGGAAGTTGTAACTGTAATGAGGTCTCCCCTCTGTCTCCTCTTCTCCAGGCTGAATAGACCAAGTGCCTTCAGCCACTCATACGGCTTCCCCTCAAGGCCCTTCACCATCTTCACTGCCCTCCTTTTTACACTCTCTAACAGCTTAATATCTTTCTTATATGGTGGTGCCCAAAACTACACACAATACCCTAGGTGAGGCTGCCCCAGTGCAGAGCAGAGTGGGACAATCCCCTCCCTCGACCGGCTGGTGATGCTGTGCCTGATGCCCCCCAGGACACGGTTGCCCCTCCTGGCTGCCAGGGCACTGCTGACTCTCATTCAACTTGCCATCGACCAGGACCCCCAGGTCCCTTTCCACAGCACTGCTTTCCAGTATCTCATTCCCCAGTCTGTACAAACATCCAGGGTTTCCCTGTCCCAGGGCCAGAATCCATCACTTCCTTTGTTGAACTTCGCCCAGTCCTCTTAATTTGTTGAGGTCTCTCTGCAGGGCCTCCCTGCTTTTGAGGGACTCAGCAGCTCCTCCCAGTTTTGTGTCATCTGCAAACTTGCTTAGTATTCCTTTGAATCCTGTCTCCAAGTGGTTTATGAAGATGTTGAAGAGTACAGGGCATAAGATGAAATTCTGTGGAACCCCACTAGTGACAGGTCACCAGTCTGATGTTCCCCCATTCACTATTACCCTCTGTGCTTGACCCATGAGCCAATTGCTCACCAACCATATGTTGTGTTTATCCAGCTCTGGTCTGGACATTTTGTTCAGCAGGATACTATGAGAGACAGTATGGAAAGCTTTACTGAAATCCAAAAAGATGACATCAACTGGCTTCCCTTGATCAGCCAGGTGGGTTACCTTGTCATAAAAGGAAATCAGGTTTGATAAGCAGGACTTTCCTTTCATGAAGCTGTGCTGGCTGTGACCAGTGACAGTGTTGTCTATCAGGTGTTTCTCCATACCTCCCAGAATAATCTTCTCCATAACTTTAGCAGGTACTGAAGTGAGACTGACAGGCCTGTAGTTTCCAGAGTCCTCCTTATTGCCCTTCTTGAAAACTGGATAAACATTTGCCAGCTTTCAGTCAGCTGGGACCTCTCCAGATTCCCAAGACCACACAAAAATCATCAAAAGATGTTTTGTGATTACATCAGCCAGCTCTTTGAGGATTCTGGGATGAATCCCATCAGGCACCATAGATTTGTAGGGATCCAGCTGGAGCAGCAAATCCTGTACAATTTTAGGGTCGACTTGGAGTTGATCATTCTCCCAGTCACGGTCCTCCAGCTCAGGGCACAGAGACCCACTTGGTACCACATCCATGTTGAAGACAGAGGCAAAGAAAGTGTTAAACACCTCTGCCTTGGCTCTGTCCCTGTTTCTGAGATGACCATTCTCATCCTGTGACGGACTGATGATATTTCTATACTGCCTATCACCATTAACATATTTGAAAAAATTCTTTTTATTGTTCCTCACATTTCTGGTCAGCTTCAACTCCAGTTGAGCTTTGGCCACACAAATTTTCTTTCTGTAGTGGCAAGCAGCATCTCTGAATTCTTCCCATGTCACTTGACCTTGCTTCCACTGGACATGAACTTTCCTTTTTTGCCTTATCTCCAAGACAAGATTCTTTTCCAGCCATGCTGACCTTCTTCCTCGCCTGTTTGACTTCCGGCATTTGGGAATTGCCTGCTCCTGTGCCCTTAGGAGGTGATGTTTGAAAAGTGATGATATGTCCATAGCTGATAGAAGAAGGAACTGACACTATAATGAGAAATCAAATGGCAGTAAAGATACAAGCCAAAAACTAGTAAAACCTTCCTGATGACAAGAGTAGTTAAGCACTGGAATATATTGCCCAGGAATGCTTAAAAGTGATTTTGGTGGTGATGGTGATGTCATTAAGGACAGTTTCAAGAAATCCTTATCAAGCATGAGTGTCATAGCAGATCGCAGCCTGGAGCACCGAAGTACACTAGATGACTTTACAGGGTCTCTTCCAGCCCTCATATTATGCATTTATGATGTTGATTTGTTAATTTTTTTATTTGGGAGGACTTTTTTTCCTCAGGGACAAAATTCCCAAGAATTCAAGGGTGTTTTTTGACCCAAAGCTCTAGTTTTAAAGCTTGCTGGTAGGCTAAAATTGTCAATTGAATCCTTCAGCTATAACTAAAAATAACTTCTGAGATACAAGTATCTGTGCAGCTTAGAACTTCCTAAGTTACTTATGTAGAGGAAATAGAAATATAATTTTCATTTTTCATTTAATTTAGAAAGCAAGAATTTGGTACACACTTAAGACAGTTTCCTGTTGGAAACAGTAGAAAGGGCATACATTAATCTCTGCAACCCTTCAGTGATTTTTTCCTCCATTCTTCTCTTCTTCAGAAAGACTTACGGTGCTTTTGCAACAGACTTTCAAATTTCTGGGGCAATTTAAAATGCAATTGCCAATACACTGTGTTGGTATCTTGGACATCTTCACCAACATTTCTGTTTCTATGATTCTATGATACATGTTGCAAGATGACAATGTATGAATACTGACAGAGAATAAAATGGAAGAAAAGTTATGTTACCAAAAAAAACCCTGCCAAATGACAAAAGTATTGAAACTAAGGTCTGGAAGGAAGTGAAATCTCCTATGGTATGTGTTAACGATGGCCAGACAAATACCCATATTCAAATGCTTCAGGCACACTACTATAAAAGAACTGAACTTTTCATTAAATAATTTATGCTAAAATATGTATTTTCTGACATTAGTTTTCACTGCTTGGAAAGAATTGACCTGATTTACATAATATTCTTATGCTGAAGATCTGACTTTTAAAAAGTCCTAGCTTAATAAAATGTTTTTTAACACAACTTCCCATTGCATATGTCAAGTTAAGTTTCATGCTAGAGTATTCTTCATCAACCAGTAACTATGGACAAAAGTATTAAATTATGTAAGTCCAGACAAATTACAGAATTATGACTGTCACTTGAGATAATTAATACAGATATAATAAAAAAATTCTCCTTTCCACCAAAGTCATCAACATTTCAAACAAGGGAATTGGGAGAACAGATTGGATTTTACTCCAAGACTTTCAGAAAAACTCAATAGCAATTATTTTTTGACTACGTAAGGTAGGAAAGAGTAAGGAAAAAAAGTCCATCTAAGTGACCAAAAACAATTCTACAATTCAGAAGACTGCACTGCAGCACTTTACTTAAAGTAATATTCATAGTAAGTGTTTGCCTCAGTGTCATTTTCATGAGGTGAAACCATGCTTAATATCTAGCACTTCTATGGAAAAGCCAATCCATAGACAATAAATTACTGTAGCAAATGTTTTCTAAAATTATTCTCTTTTTTTAAAGATGGGAAGCTGAAATATTCAGTAGTTCAGTTCTATATCTAAAGTACTCCTGTGAATCAGTGATGAAGGCAGAAATAGTTTCCTGAGTATTAATCCAGTACATATGATGACATGTACTAAACACAAACAGAAAGTTGAACAATCCATATCTTATTAAAATACATTTTAAAATATATAGAAAGTGAAAATACAGGTTATGTGGTATCAAGGAAGGGCTTCATCTGACTCATTAATATAGTGTATGTAGGCACTGGATTGATGATAGACAAACTAGCAGCATGTAAAATAGATTATGCTTCCACTTGGTATCCAGTGACAAGTTGATGGATGATAGTATCTGGCTGTTCTCTGGTTCACAATTTCATTACACTTTTGATACAGTTAGAATATCTGAAACCCAGAGAAAGAATCCGAGGAATAAGAAACATTAATGTTTAGCCATTTCCATACAGATATTAAAAAAAAATCAGATCAACTTCAGATTGCAAAGTTGTATATAAACCTTGATAAACCTACTATATTTATGCCCTATTTGGGAAAAAAAAAGTGTTGGGAAGAACAATTGGAATAAAACTACAGCAGTATGAAAAGCTTAGAAGTCTGTCAATATTCTTTGTTCATCTTCAAAGAGAGCTTCTAATATCTTCCGCCAGTTGCCTGTGCATTTTGTCTGGGCTGAAAAGGTCTGATTGCCATGGTG
Source organism: Acropternis orthonyx (assembly GCA_035583155.1). Classification (NCBI taxonomy): domain Eukaryota; kingdom Metazoa; phylum Chordata; class Aves; order Passeriformes; family Rhinocryptidae; genus Acropternis; species Acropternis orthonyx. Next base: position 87,837,112 of record JAWWEU010000111.1, read on the forward strand.
TCGAAGTTTACAATTTTTTCAAGTATAAAAGTCAAAAATCAGTTCTGTTGAATGAAATATTTGTCAATACAGATAAAAGGTCAGTGCCATTTTATCTACAATATAGGATAAGGCTGACCTGTGGAAGAAATGCTTCACTGCTTTATAGGCTGCAAAACATAGTCTTTTGACACATTAATTCTTTTCTCAGCCTTTTATCTGAAAAGACATTGAGGGATGTTATAAAAATAAGGCATTTATGATGCACTGTTATGTACCCCTTCTCTTAGGAAAGTCCTCTACCATTATTTATATTTTTATTGACTGGTTAACTTTCAGTTGGATGCTCTCTACTTCATAATCATCACTATTGCACACATCCATATTAAAATAAAAAGGTAGCCATAAAAAGCTAGGACAGTAGAATGAAATAGGAGTTCCAATTTCAAATGCTAGTAACAATCTGTGGAATTAATTTAACAAGCAAAGTAAAGTTTTCAGGCATATTTGAACATATAAATTGCCCTATGAAACCTAGAAGCCCAAGGTCCATGTGTGAAGTTGTCTAACAAAAAAATTGTTACTTTCCCTTGCATCAAAAGCAATATATGTGAGGAAGACTGTAGTCACTTATCTAAGCAAGGTTCTGTCAAGTTGCCTACATACAAAAATACAACTAGCTCTCGGCAGGTATGTCTGAAAACACTCACCTAAAGCTGTCTCATAAATAATAGGTGACTAAGTGAGACTGTATTAGATTTGTAAGTTCTCTTTCCTCTTCCAGATGGGATAAATATTTTTCAAACACATAGCTGAAGGCAAGGGGATATAGATGTCTTACATATATACTTCTATGTACACAATAAGGTTTACAATTCTACTTCAAAGATTTTAGTCTTTGTGTCATATGAAACAAATTTAAATGACTAAACAAAGTTTAGAAAAATTTAAAATGTAAACAGATTGCAACAAATTAATTTGTGCTTAAGATGCAAGAAAGCTAACTAAAGCTTTTCAACATGGCCTCTAAATGAGTCCTTACATTACCCATTTGCAGTACCTAAAGCTAAAATTTATTATCAATCATGGAAAAATGTATAAATTACACAATCTATGGATAAATTATTTTTAAAAGTACAGGACTTAATTGTTGTAAAGGTTTTATAGGTTTGGAAAGCATTTTGTAACTAAAGAAAGGGGAGGTTACACTAAACCATGCCTTGCATTAAAAAATGTGCACAACCCAGAACTGTTAATGAGAAATTAGACACACAGCTCCTATTACTGTTAATGACATTTTCATGGTCCCTTCTCTATACTCCAAGTAAAAGATATAAGCCTTAAGACACTGTTTAAAGAAGGTGCTGCCAAATTGTATACTGCAGAACAAGATATGATTTTTGAGAGGTTATGTGTGTTCTGTAAACATCAGCAGCTTATCTCATGTATTATTACTTGAATGAACTTCAATGAAGTTGTGTGTATTTCACACATCTTCAAACTCCTTGTGCAGTTCTTAGGTCATCTCAGCTTGTAATTTAGCATCTAGAAAGCACTGCAGCCTTTAGAAGGTCTTTGTGACATTTTTTCCATATTACTCTTTCTGTATGAATAAAAGAAGACATTCTTTCATATTGGCAAGATGAGATACCACAGTGCTTACTTTAGACATGTAAAGTGCTTATGGATATCTCCCCTATTCTTGTCCAAATGCTCCTCAAAAGACAAGATCCTAGATAACAGTCACTTCAATTCATTGAGGGACCCTCTATCGTGACCGATGGATACAACCCACTCATCTATCCACTGTAAAGGTTGTACTAATACGTACTGCAACTCCTGACTAGCCAGCGTGTGCTCTTTGGGTTTCTACCTATCACCTCCATGAGATCTATGTAAAGTTCAGGCGCCTCAGCAACCATGTTAGCCGCCTGCTCTTAAACAGATTTAACATCTACATGTGGTCCTGTACCACAACACTTAGCTGCATCAGTATTCAGAAGAAATTACCCTGGCAATTAATCCCAGTCTTCCTTAAGCTTTGGTTAGAGGAGAAGTGTTTGATTCATCTGAAAGTGATGTGTTGGGTTTTTTTTTATCCATGCAATATTTTTTTTTCTTTTGTCCCCAACTATTGTACTGTATTGCTGATTATTTTCGCAGCTATACCGAGAGTCTGGCCTTAAATCCAGCTCATCACAGATTTTTACAATATGTATTAGTGATAGGCAGAATAGTTCCACAGCTGTAATTTCCCTGGTGCTACAAAGTGGTAAGTATTGGAAAACATTGAATTTTATATGAAAATTAATTTGTCTTTGATATTTGCACTACCAATATGTTTAATTTATCCTAAATACAGAAAGCTCATAATCTATTTTTCTTGTATTTTGAAGCACATTGAGGCACATGTGCTATCATACTTTAAAAAAATAAAAATGTTATTTGTTCAGCACTTAAATATAAACTGTCCAAATATAGTCAAATCTTTCAATGAAATATTTTCATATCTGGTATATTAGGTTCTGTGCAATACATTGCCAAACCATGCATTTAAAGAAGTCAGTTCTGAAAAAAGGCAGGCTTAGCATAGTATAAGTACCATCTCAGCAAAGAAAGGGGGTTTTGCTGACTTTATGCAGGATTTTTTCTCACACAAGCTGCTTAAGTGGGTCACTATATCTTATTAGTTTACTGGCCCAAGGGCAATTTAAAAATTTGACTGAATTTTTTCAGTGTATATAGCGCTTTAATCTTATTCCCATATAAATATATGTTGGTTGCAGAGGAAAGCCGAATAATTTTTTTGTGATTAGAAACTACTGAAATTCACAAGGAAATCAATGTACTTCTGAAAGGTCTGGCACTGAGCTGGGATATGCACTTTGTAGGAGAGCTCTCATTGCCACATTTAATCATGTTTTCCCATGTTTTTTTTCCTCCTTAATTCTTTACAATTACTCCTGATAATTTAACTGCAGCCATTTAGTCAGCAGTGTCATTATGGCAGCAAGTTAGCTCCTTCTCAAATCAGTACAAGCTTTTCTGTATTTTTTTGTGACAGCAGGATCAGACCACAGAAATGAACATGACTAACAGACCCTCTGGCCAGCTGACACACCATTATAAATATGTAACTTCACAAAAAACTCTGTTTCCTGGAACTAAAGCTGCCAGGGACAATTTACTTTGTCTTTCCCCTACAGTGTACAATAGAATAAAAGTAGGATATTTTTCTGTCTCCAGATTGGTGATGTTACCAACAAATGCTCTCATGCTCGAAGATAAGCACTGCATGAAGAGTGCAATTCTTGTCAGGAGAAATCAAATCTTAAGCCAAAGGAAGTTAGTTTTAAATGACAATAAAGAACACCTGGATCAAATGAAAAGTACACTGATGTATGTGTAATTAAAACTGTAGCAATTACCCAGCATAAAAAATTGTGTTATAAAATGATATTTGTGCATATACTTGAAAAATTGAGACATCACTACTGTAACAGTAGACCAAATTTCTCCTGAAACTGTAAGCAGACTACACTTGCTTGGATTAGCATGGAGTTTTCTAATCCTAGGTAATATGCACACATAGATTTTTGTGTTTGAAGAAAAAGACAGCAACAGAAAGCTCAGCTATTTACCATGTGTGAAGAAAAGAGAAGAGTGGGGCTGCAATGAAGCTACAGTATTGTCTGAAAGTGTATATGTCCGTGGATCTGAACTAAACTAGATCCTTCTCTAAACCAGTGCAGAGAAAGAGGAAAACTTTGCATTTTCAACCACAGTACTTTTAAAAATAGAAAGCACTATTTTTTTTTTTAGCAACAAATATTTACTAAATGTAATCTTTTGCACTGAGGTTCTACCAGTGAAATGTCACTGCTGAAAGTTTTTAGTATATAGAGATCTATCTCACAAATTGTACTGATAAACAACAAAGATTACAGGTTAAATAAGAACTAGTCACCAAGATGAAGCAGTCTAAAGCAGCAGAATTCAAGTATTTCCACTCTATTCACTTAAAAGTAAATATTCAAAACTATTCCATTCCAAACTGGACGATTAGCAGAGGCAGAGAAGGATGAAAAGCACAAAATCTTTTGCATAGCAGCATGTACTGTTTTTACGTAGAAATAAAAGGAAACATCAATGAGAGAAAAATACAGTGTTCAATGAAGACTATGGTGAGATAATGGAATATATTAGAGATGATCACATCAAGATCTACATTATTACACAAAAGCAACTATTTCAGTTTGTGCATGGGTATTTTTAAATTGCAAGATCAACCAGCAGAGAAAGCTAAGCTCTTGTGATAGCTTCCATTGTCTTCAAACACTGATACTGGGATTCAGCTGTGAATAGCAACCTCTCAAAGAATTATTGAGCAAAATGTCAGAATACAGGACACTGTGCCAATACACTTTATATACAATGTTAAATTCAAGTTCTGTCTTCTTTGACCCTTCATGACCCTTCTGAAACCTCTAGAACCAAATAGCAAAAGAAGTAAGTTTATATGAAAATTAAACAGAATTTCTGTTTGAAAGCCTAAGGTTCCCACCTCTTCTATTTACTCTATAACAATAGCACTGATTATCTTGGGATGGAATTCATCAGACTACATTTAGATCCCTTTAGTGATTTACAATCAAGAATATGTACATAAGATTCAAATCCAACAATATTATGAAGTTCCACTGTCTGATTGAAAGGTCCAGTCATTGTGAATAAAATCCCTAATCTCTCAAATACAGAAATGTTGCACTCTCCTATGAATTGGATTATAAATTGGCAGGTTATGGAGGTACTCTTGATTCTAATCAATGTGTCCAAGAAACTGTTTCAAAATAAATACTCTTAGAAGTCTTGAAAGAGGCCAGCTAGGTTGCATAATGGAAACTTGATGCAAGTTCTGTTTCATGCATATGATATGTGTTTCTAATTTAGGATTTCCTCCAGTTGTAGAAAGAATTTCTATAATCAGAAACTAACTTGTTTCTCATATCACTGAGTAGTTCAATCAGTTCAAGATTCAAGTATCTAACAAGTACAGTCTTACAAGTTTACAGGAACTTAAGACATTGATTTCCAACCTTCTCTCTTGATTTAAGCAATTCATGTGTTGCCATTTTCACATTTTTAAAATCTTATATGAAGCAAGAGCTATTGTGCTGTTCTTGAAGAAAAAAGTGCTACTCATTTCTTATACCCTGGTACTCCTGAAATGAATTGAAAACAATTTTATCTGTAGGTTTCAGTGATAGAAAACACCCTCATTTCAGAGAGGAAAAAAGGACAAATGAAAACTATAAAATCAATTTTCCCCCATGCATTTGACAAGAATAAAGCAGTTCAGAAATTCATGTTCCCTGAATCTTATTCAGTTAGCAGTTTACACCATCCTTTTTGTATGGATCTGAGGAATTTTTGACTTCTGAAGAGTAAATATTCAGGATAACTCATAAATATGCTGTTCAATTAAAGAAAACACTTGTGTGCACTAAAATCTTCTGCTTTCAAACAAGTAATCATCCTTTTTTTTTGTTTTGTTTTGTAGTCTTTTATAATCAGGCTAAGTATCATGCAGCTGCTTTTTCACCCCACTACCCCACTTCCCCCACCAATGGAATGTGGTGAAAAATTGGAAGAAAAGGTGAAACCTGTGGGTTGATACAAGAACAGGTTAATAATAGAAATAAAATATAATAATAATAATAATAATAATAATAATAATAATAATAATAATAATAATAATAATAATAATAATAATAATAATAATACAGTAGTAATGAAAAAGGGAACAACAAAGAGAAAGAGAAAAATAAACCCAAAAGAAGACAAGTGATGCAGAGTACCATTGCTTATTACTTGCTGACTGATGCTCTGCCCACTCCTGAGCAGATGCCAGTGCTTCCTGGCGAAGTCCCCCCAGTTTATATACTGGGCATGACTCTCTAAGGTATGGAATATCCCTTTGGACATTTTGGTCAGCTGTCCTGGCCATGCTCTTTCCCAAACCTCTTGAGCACTGCCTCACTGGCAGAGCTTGGGAAATTGAAAAGTCCTTAACTTAGTAAGCATGACTTAGCAACAACTAAAACCTCAGTGTGTTATCAGTATTATTCTCATATTGAATCCAAACCACAGCACTGTACCAGCTACTAGGCAGAATATTAACTCTGTCCCAGCCAAAACCAGGACATCAGGAGAACAAGCTGCAATTTATAGTGTCATATATTATATATTTATATTTTGTCATATTTTAAAAGAAAAATGGGGAGAAATCAAGGATTGATGGCATGATAGATAAAGGGGAGGAAAGCATCCAAGGACGCGATCTTCAAACAGACATAATCAAGCATTTTAGAGGACTGTGAAGCTATTTGTGAAGGCACTTAAAATGTGCCATGTGGATGTTTCCTACATCTGAGAGATGTCCTATCTACATCATTTTGATGCTAAAAGGGAGCATTTTTTTTCTGCATGTCCACCTGTCTCCACTGTAGTTGCTCTATTTCATCAAAAGAAAAACATTACCTTTGTCTGCTATGATTTTGAATTAAAAGACCTACAGTCTCTTTGTTTTCCTTCTGTGATATCTTACACATGGTGGAGAAAGAAAGAAGAGATGCAAAATTTCCCAGGCAACAGACAGGCAGACAAAACACTTTAAGGTAGCAGCTGTTGTTCTCCTCCTGATGCTGCATTTCTGACATGTTAACTTTCCCTTTCTTTGCTAGGGGTGTGGTTTGCTGTTTTGCCTCTGGTTTCTTTCCAGTTGTAACACAGATGTGAGGTTCAGGAAAAAATACTGTCTCTTGCTGAACTGACCTTCCCCATTAGAAGATGGACACTTGATAACTGTGGGTGTCATTTTAAATTATTTGGTCTTATTTTTTATTTTATTTTGCTGATTGTCTTAGTTATCACTCACAGAGATATGTGACTTGCAAGATTTGAGCTCTTTGTGTGTTGTGAAATACAGGAATAAGTAGATTAAAAAAAATAAAAATCAATTATTCTATCTAGGGATGGTCACTTTCCATATTTCACTTAATCAGAAGTTACAGCTTGTTAGATCTGGCAGATGGCTGGTGAGAAAGACAGGCAACTGATGTGCTCAACAATTCTATTTTCTATCATTCCACAATGAAGTTAGAGGGAGCATTTTTATTTTGCTCTAGTTTTGCTATTTCGTACGTGATCTATGTATATTTTAAAAAGTTTTTTGTAAGCCTAAGTACTCACTCAACCAATGTCTAGAGTTTCACTACAGTATGTTGAACCAATTGTTAAAATAAGCAAAATCTGTAGATAAGTAAATAAATGTACCAGCTCTTTCTTCGAATCAAAATGTTAATTTAAAACAAAAAAGATGAAGCAGCATAAAGGAATGTCAAATACAATCTAATTTCCTAGAAAACTTTCTGATCATGTCATTCAATCCCTGCCTTCTTCACTTAAAGTGATACAATCAGACAAAATCCGTGGAGGAGGGTTTAAAGCTACAGGTGGCAATTTTTCCACATGTTAACTCTATTCTTTAGAAAAGTTTGAATTACAGCTTTATAAACATGCAAGCAGTTGTAGAAACAAGCAAAACAGTGCAATGCTACTGTTGAAATTAATGACACTGAGTCACTACATTCAAGAACTATTTATGTTTCATATACTTTTGTTATGCTTCCCTGTGTTTGTAGCTATATCAATAAGATGACAAATTGAATACAAATAAGTGTATAATAAATAAGTGATACCTTTGCCAGGATATTTTATTTGATTATTTACATTCCAACACAGAGTGCAAAAGACTATAGTAATGCCAAGCATTTAAAACTTTTTCCTAAAAGATGCACATATGCTAGAAACCAAAGTACCATTTTGATCAAAATAATTAACAGAAAATTGAGCATACTGGTATTTATGTCATACAGCCTTTCAATACTTAAAGGAGGCCTACAAGACAGATGGGGGTAAACTTTTTATCAGGGCCAGTTGCAATAAGGGGTAATGGTTTTAAACTGAGAGCCAATTCAGATTAGATACAAGGAATACATTTTTTGCAAGGAGGATGATGAAACACTGAAACAGATTGCCCAGAAAGGTGGTTTAGGCCAATCCCTGGAAACATTCGAGGTCAGGTTGGAAGGGGCTCTGAGCAACCTGACTGAGCTGAAGATGTCCCTGCTCACTGCACGGGGATTGGACTAGCTGACCTTTAAAGGCTCCTTTCAACCCCAACTAATCCATGATTCTATGATACATTGCTTTCCTAATTTACTTTTCAGTTTAATATTTTTGTGTTGCTGAGAAGAAACTGCCTTATCTCTGTGCAGTGATATATTAATAATTTTATTCATAAATCAGAAGATGCAACAGAATCAGTGATCAACTACCTGTGGGAATACAGTGCATTCAGGCATTTTCACAAGAACTGTTTATATATGTGTAAAAATAACTACGGAGAAGAAAAAGACCGAAGCTCTATCCCTTGTTAAAGACAAACAAGTGAGCCTGATAAAATTGAAGCTGCATTTTTCAGCGGCCTTTGGTCCTCGCTTATGTAAAATGATCACCATTTGGATGGTGATCCAAATTCTCTATCTTTCCCTTTCTCCATCTCATTCCATGTCTCCATTTTTGCAACATCCTACATTTCTGAGGTTTATTGTTTAGCTGGCTGCAAACAAGAGTTCACAAGTATGTCTTAACAAGAAAATCACTTGCTGAGAAAGTGAATAACTGGCAGTGGGAACAATTCAGCTTACTTCTCTGCCCTTCCCTAACAACAATGCGAAAGTTAAAGAAAGGACAAGATCTACATTGGTAGCGTACACAGACACTTTCTTTATTATCTGTTCATAGAAATCTAATGCTTTGGCAGGCTTCCAAATATGCACATATAATAGAGGGAACCACTTTTCATGTGAAAAAGAACCATTTGCTGGCACAAGTTTCAGACTTAGTTGAAAAAAGCAGCAACTAAAGCTCAGCCCCATCCCCACAATCATGGATAAAGTGGTCTTTGTTAATCAGGCAGAGCTGAAAGAAAGAATTGAAACTTGCTCTCTCCTCCCCCTTGGCTTTGCTTACATCAGAACTTCCTAATTAGACTTTGTTTTCATTCTTGAGATAGTCTTTACTGAATTATAAAATTTTTTACTTAAATGATATTAGTTTGTCTAATTTTGTGTCTGAAAAAAAATTAAAATTAACACTTCACTCAGATATTTCACATTTAATTGGACTGATGATTTCATGACCAATAATCAAAAGTTATTGCTTATCAAAAAGCAGTTCTGCTGTGAACTTCAATTGTGGTCTCAGGCCCTGGGAAGTAGGTTTTCACAAATCACATGCAAATCCTTTGCAAGTGGTACTTGTTAGCTTCTTTCAGTGGAGAGGGTGAACTGATATAGAGATCATCAGGCTGAGCAACACAGTCCTGCATGGAGTTCATGCATTTATAAATATCTGACAGCTAGTGAGCCCAGAAATGGTCTTCCAGCCTGCCATGTAGTTTCCCTGATATAAAGTTAAATAAAACACAATGCCTGTAGAAACATGAATCATATGGATTATTAGTGAGTTTTTAAACAGGTTTTCTGTTGCTTTTTTGCATCAGTTATTCTTCATTCTAATTACTCCCTAATCTAATGCAAATAGCACTGTCTATCCCTGAAGTCTTCCAAATTACATGATAATTGCCTGTGAGAAAAGTACCTCAGGCAAAGAGTGGTTCCAGGTACCAAAGGTGACAAGTGTGGAGGTCAGCTGCAGAAACATATGCTTGGCTCTTTAACTGCATATAACTTTAATCGATGCTTGCTGTTAAAGCAGAAATGGCATCAAAACTAGCGTGAACATTAGTTCCGCTTACTGTTACCTTGGTCATGGTGAAGAGCAGAATTATGGACACCACCCTGTTGCAAACAGCAGATTCTGCCCGGACTGCTAAATCAGTCCTTCCTAGTGTTGCTGCTCTCCATTTGGGCCTAAAATTAATACACAGTCTCATACAGGGCTAACAAAGGAAAAGCATTGACTTACGTGTTAGGCCACTGAAATATAACCAACCCAGATAACGAGGATGGCTCAGTCACAGAGATCTGGTTTATGAGCACGGGGGTTGCCTGGTAACAGGCGTCTGTCAGGTGCCCGTTATTATTTGATGAAAGCTGATTGGGGAGTCATGCTAAAGGAGATTGGATCATTATAAAAGAACAGTAATTTGCCTTTGTGCCTCAAGTTGAGGGATCTGATGCAGCAAGAGTCTACCGAGATAAGAGGCAACTCTATTTTTTTCTCAGTGCGGAGGGAGAAAATGATCCTTTTAGTGTGCCTTGCAGGGAAATGACTGAGCTAGAGTACTCTCGGGGACTGTGTTGAGACTCCACGGGCTGTCCGGGTGCCTCCTGGGCTGCTCTAGGAACTGCATTGTGGCACATTCAGTTTTCTGCTGCTTGCTGACCTCTTCTGCTTTTTTCTCAAGCAAAAGCAATTATGACTTCAGAAGCTCTGCACCATACCAAAGATGCTCACCTTAATGATAAAGTATTGCTCAAAAGGCTCTGATCTTCACTGCAATTCTAAGGAGAGAGGGGTTAAAGTGTGGAAGACATTAGGGTGAGCTTTACACAACTAAAACTGTAGGTTCCGGTACCCAGAGATCTGACTATTTTGGAATAAGAGGCAATCTTCTTCACATAGGAAATGCCCAGGTGACCAGTGACTAGGTCCCCCAGCAGCTATTTAATAGGTAACGAGCAGGAAATGCTCAGTCAGTTGCTAACATGAGATCCCACATTCTAGGCTAGGGGTATGCCTTCTAAACAGGGAACTGTTTTGTCATCTTGCAAAAGCTTCTGCAGCATGATTTACATTCTGTTACACTACAGTTCAGGGGAGCTATAAATTTAGGCAGAATGTTTAGGAAAATTGTTAAAAAAAAAAAAAAAAAAGACAAGAGGGGATACTGCAATTTAGAAAGTCTATGTGTTCCCTAAAACTGGTCAGGATCATGCAAGTAAGTATTCTTGTGTCTGGTTAAAGAGGCGACATCCAAATACACCAAGATCACAGCTGCACTATCATCTTCCTTGGCTGTATTTCAAGAGAAAAATAAAAAATGATATAGTAACTAAGCTCTGGACAGGTTTTGACAAAATCATGTAGATGCAACCCTGCCTCGGAAACCCCAGCTATGAAAGACAGCATTGTGTCTCTGTGACTCATTTTGGCTGTTCCCAACATACACTGGCTTGTCTTCCTAATCCTCCTTCTCTGCTCCTGGCCATGCTGCCAAACCTCCTTCCTCACTCTGGCCCTTGTCTTCACTTAAGTCCAGCGTTAGCTACTTCAACTCACTGAATTCAAGGAAATCTGGCCTTCCCTTCCTGCTGATTTAGTTTTCTTCCAGAATAGTGAACAAAATCAGCTCTCAGGGTGCCTGGAGAGCTACAGAGCAGATGGAAAGTGCATGTCAGGAGTGAAGAAAAAAACAGGAAAAAAGACAAATCTCCCTTTTGCCAGAAGTGAGCAGTTTTGTCTGCCTTACCTCATGTCAGGTAACTTTATTTGAAATATTTTGGCTAACAGGTCCACTCCTCAAGCAGAGTTTATGCAATTTCTGCTCTAAGTCCTCCTTAGGCAGTACTCTGATTTCCAGTCAAAAGGCAGATGCCTAAATTCTAAGCACATCACTGCTTGCTTACCAACAAAATACTTTACTTCTGCTTAAAATGAATGCCAAGAAAACCCCAATAAAAATTTCAAGAGATGTTTACTCATGGAATTCTGCAGTGTTGTTCAAATTTTGAGCAAATGAATTTTACTTATAGAGATGTCAAAGAAATCACATTAGACTTGGAACTTGAGTTGTTGCACTGAATGGTGATATATTTCATATAAGATAGAAAGCAACTTGATGACAGGGTTACCAAAAGCCCTTGATGCAGAGGCACTTAGATGAGACAGTCAAGGCTCTGCCAACACCCTTTGCAGTAAGAACCACTCACCCCCACACAACACTTTGTGTGAATGTCATGACAGAAAATTAATTTCAAAGTTTTTATTCAGCCAATAACACTTGTGGCAGCTTTTTTCAGCAAATGTGACTTTAGGAAAAACTTCTATAGTAAAAAGAAAGACTATAAGTTGCACTTTTTTTCCTGAAAGTATATTTATTCGATCTTATGATGCTTCTCAAAGCATTTCAAAGACCCAGTGGGTTATTCTACCTAATTTGAAGTGTATCTCTTACTTAAATTTGAGCGAAGTACTGATTTTCCTGCTTTCTGTGAGCCAAGGGAAAGATTAAATTTTATTTGAAATATTCTTTTCATAATATTCTTTCTAAAAATCTTTCATTTCAGTGACTGGAATGTGTCTTGTGGGTACTTAGTAAAGTCTGGAGCAGAAATCCTCTTAAATTTATATTTTATTAACGCAATAGCTTTACTTATTCTGGAATTGGTTTTCAAAGTTATTGAGGCATTTGAAAGTGAAGATCAGCCACAGTAGGACTGACAAATGTCCTTGAACATTCCAAATTTCTACATCGATGCCAAAAAATGCCTGAGAAATATGCTTATCTGCATCCTTAAGCATCTGACACAGGGCCGCAGTTGGACTCAATGATCCTGATCGGTCCCTTCCAACTCAGCATATTCTGTGATTCTGTGGCTTTTATATTTTTTTGTAAGCTAGCCCTCTGTTTTAAACTTGAAGCATATTCTAAGTGTATTTTGCTTTATGTGTTTCTCAGGTAGCTAGGCAGTGTTGTGCACAGCGTATGTGCCATACATTTTATGGGTCTACTTGTAAGTGGAACAAACAACAGGAACAAAGAAGCTCATGTTGACCATAGTTCTAAGGGTGGTTGTGCTCTCTTTCTGCCAAACTTCTGTATGGTTTGTAGTAAAAATTAATCAAAGTAATATAATCAAATTAATAGTGTTGGTTTTTTTCTTCCTTGAATATTCCACAACAAAAATGGAACTCAGTCTGCTGACAACATTTATATGGATGAACCATTCCTTTTAGGATGGAATAAAAATTAAAACAATACCTTTTTTATGCCCAAAGCTACAAATTTAGGTTCACCTGTTTCCATTAATCTTCTGATACTAAGTGGATAGAGATGATGAACTGTTCACTAAGATAAGCTGCTAAACCATTTATTGCTTCTTCAAGACAAGTATCTTTGGAAGTTTTATTTTGAAGAATGTTTTTGTAGCCAGGTCTAATTTCCCATATTCCACTGACACCCCTACCATAACCCAGTAATACCAACCTAATAGCTTTTAAGATAGTGAATCCTTTGAGGCTTCTTAAAGTGCTATGTCCTTCAACCATCCTTCAAGACAAGTCTCTGTATGTGTAGCTGAGGAAAAGGGGCATACTGGGTTTTTGTCACGAGAGCTCCATCATATAGTGAAAAACTCTCAGCCAAGTTCTGAACTGCAGAAGAAACCTACAGGTTTAGGCAGGTTGTTAATTAAGCACCTCCCTTGTTTGTAACACTGAGATTTCCTCCTTGGCTTTGTTCTCAATAGCTGTGTATCCAGAAAAGGAACAAAAATTGTCAAGAGAAGTTTGTGAATATGTTTTATGTGCTTATCTGTTTGTGTAAAATGCATCACTTTGTTTGAAACTGAAGCTGAGAGGGCTAAAGCAATAAACAGAGAGAAGAGACTACTGTGTGCGTAATTAGTGAGCTTGTATCTGGTATACTGTATGCTGCTATGAGGGCTGATCTGCTGAAGAATATTGAAAAATTGGTCAGGGTTTAGAGAACTGCCACAAAAACTACTTCAGATGAAACTGTTGAGGAATGCCACCTAAAAGATTACTCAATCATGCTCTATAAAAGGATAAAGTAGAGGTTTCTGTGGTCTTTGAACGTCATGAGAGACAAGTTTTGTCCAGAAATTAACTGAATATCTGGAATAGAGGTTGCAGCTTATCACCATGTGATGAAGTGGGTTTTGTATCATGAGGGATTATTAAATGATGATGATGTGTCATTTGTTTGTTTTGTTGGGTTTTTGTTTGTTTTCCCCTCCAAAGCATATCCAAAATATCTAATTATTAAATGAATATAATAATTCTCTGTGGAGGAGCAACAGATAAATACTATTCCTTTTACTCTGCAAAAGTTATGCAAAATGAACCTGTTGATCCCTTCTGAATTCGTATTAAATGCTGAGGGAAATTCAGCTCAACATTGGACAACTAACAGGGTGTTGTAAATATATTATTAAGAGAAAGAATATTGTATGCTGCTATCCTTTTAATAATTGAGATACAAATTATCTAATGATTTGCCAACATTCTTTTTAAACAGAAACCCATTTGGCCACTTCATATGCACTGAATTAATTTTTTTAATTCAGTGACCAAAAAAAATCCAGTTTCTTTAGTATTTTTGAACTTTTACATGTTAGAAATGGCTATACATATGCTAATTTTAACCCATAATGATGTGATTTTGATCTCCTTACACATAGGTTTGAGACAACTAATTTGTCTACTTTTCACACAGCGTACTGTCAATGTACTGAAATGTATTACAGGTAAAATTAAACAATGTACAAAAAAATGCTAAAATGCTTCACAGTACAAAGGAAAAAAAAATGGAACAGGAGAAATTCCCTCAAGAAACTGCCTACATCTCCCCTCATCTCATCTGTTTTATATGCTATTAGAAAAGCTACACAACTTTCCTAAGGATCTTTGGATTTACAAGAATTTTCAGGGGAGCTCAGGACTGTCTAAAACTGAGGCTCTGGTCCACCCACATAAGTTCAGAGAATTCCACGTACACTTTCTGGTAAAAGAGCATACCTCCACAGGCAGCTGCCACTTAAGGTCTCAATAAAGTGCAGGTTTGAATTTTCTAAGACACATGCTCATCTATTGGCCACGCCATTACTTTTGGTATCAGAAAAAATGCCTTGAACTTTATCATTTAGAAGATGGAAACAAAAGCAGATGCATGAAAGATGTTCTTGTCTGAGTAGAGAGAGGAGAGCTGAAATAATTCAGAGCCATTACAGCATCTTCCTCTGCCTGTTTAGCAATACGGCACTATAAAGCTGTGTGCCGTAAAGATGCTTCTGTTTCCTGCTGAAAGAGGTAGCTGCATTTCAGTGATGCATGAAGTAATTCGTCTCTGTAACTTATAAAGCACTTAGAGTTCCTTTGGGATAAAAAGCACTTTAAAATGTAAGGTATTAGTATTACGTGTTTAAGTTGTCAAATCTCACTTTCTTATCATTCAAATCAGCTTTAAAATTCATTTTTGCTGTGAAACGTAAAAATGCTATTTCACTTCAATTAAAAATCTATTGCCTGCACATCATTTTTAAGGGACGTAGGTGCTTGGGTGGACTATCCCCTTGAATCTTATTCATGCAATAGACTATAAGGTCCAGCTTTCCCTGACGTTTCTGTCCATGTGCAGGATGAAGCAGTCCTTTTGTCTGTCCGCAACCTAAAAATCCTTTTGCTGGGGTCAAAAAATATTCGGATTTTTCTGCTTTCCTTCTTCAGGTTTCGCTACTAGAATGATAAGGACCATATGCAAGGGTTTGCTATGCACAGTTTCTTTCCCCTGTTCCTCTTCACTCTTCTCCCAGTCTGTAAGGTTTTCACTAAGTATAGGAGGTCACAAATGCCAGTTTCTAATTCTTCACCCAAATGTCATTTCAGTAATTCTTACACTGCTGAAGAAAGCTTGTACAAGACTTTCTAGTTAAGTGCTTTAGTGTGGTGGGACTGTGCTGACATTTACATCAGTCCTTTCTGTGATTTAAAAGGGGGCAGAAGTGCTTGGGGTGGGGGGACATTAGCATATGTGCTTCACTGCAGCTCTAGTGAGGAAGTAGGAATGGGGCTGGATATGGGTAAAGGTTGGAGGACCACAATAAAAATTATTTTCTAGACATTATTGCATGATTTTGTGAAATATTGTTCTCTTTAAATTATTCTGTAAAGTCAGACTGGAAGAAGCCTATTATTACACAGAAAAAAAAAATTCAAAACACACTACAGTAATTAATTCTTAAATTTAGAAATTTGTGACATTCAAAACACTATGCTTCAAAATACAAGTATAACAGCCCAGTAGCTTTTTTGACTGCTAAAACTGCAAGTCACTGTGCCTTGGAAAGCAGCTGTAATAGCATGATCTGAAGACACATTTCTCAGATCTATCCAATAATTTGCATGTTAAGCATCCTAAGAACGTGAAACCATTTGGTCGATAATCTATATTCTTTAAGATTTATTTCTCTTTTAATTAATACTGAAGCTTCAGTTTTAGAAAAAGAATGCCTAATGATGTACTCTGAGTCTTCCTAATGGAAGACCATTGTGTGCATTACCCCAGCATAAAAAAGTAAGCTAACGACAGATAGAGATTTAGCTTTAACTCTGAATTTCCTGGGTCTTTCAGGCTCAAAAAAGACCCTTAATGTTACTTTAATGTAGTTTTTGGTGGTATAATTCTTCTTAATTCTGTCCATTGCAGTCCTTTGATACTTTATGAATTACTTATCTCACATTAATAAGGCTTAACATGGAGTATTAACCTCCTATACATTCCTAATTAGTTTTTAATGAATTTTAGTTTCCTTGTTAGAAAAAGAGCTAGCTAGCTAACTACCACAAATTTAATCTCCATTACTGGAGCATAAGACAACCACCCCTGGGGATGCATGTCCTTGAGATTTTCACTTTAAACAAGCAGCTTTATGAAAGAGTCAAAGAAATTTAATATCTGTCTTGGCTTACTCCTCGGCTTTGATGGTGTAATGAGTCCTGAACTATTTACAACTAGTGACACAACACACTATACAAACTTTCAGAGATTTCTATAATATGTTAAGATACTACAAAAAAATTTAAAAGGCCAAATAGCTAGTCACCTGAAAGCCTGATACACTGGAGTAGGAAGAGAAAAAAAGATGAATTAGTGTGTTTTCTAATACATGATTTAGTTCAAAAATAGCAACAGTCATGATACTACATATAATGGAAAACATAATTTTCTCTTTTTTTGACATGATAATCACACTTTTCCCCCTGAATAATTTTTTTTTTTTAATGTGCATGAATTTTATGAAACGTATGTATGAGCTATAATTATTTTTTGTATATAGTACAAAGAAATATGTTGTAATTATTTTGCAAGGAAGCCAATGGAGTACAGAGAACAAAAGCTTTTTTTCTGTTTTGGCACTGCTTTCAAATAAATACAAATGTGGGTAAAATTTATGAACTAGTACATTGGGATAAGTACAACAAAAAGAACAGTATCTTGTTATGAACTGCAGCAGTAGCTCAAGAATGAATTACAGAACAGTTTCCACTGGCATTATGCAGGATGCTGCTAAAGCAGCACTCAGTGCTGGCATCAAATCAGAGAAGCACAAACCCTCTAAAGCCTTTTGGCTCTGTTGGGACAGTGCTACAAGGAGGATGTTCTTCATCCTGGTTCTTCAACTTCAGGATTTGATTTCCTTGTTGATTTACCAAAGCCCTACAATTTTGCATTCAGAATATACTGCAGGAGCTACGTGCCACTCCCTTACCTGTCTCTTGGGGCATGGGGAGAAGGTGTAGGAGGTGTGGGGTTGGTGTAGGAGGTCTGCAGTGGAGAGCTCAGTTGTCTTCTCTGACATTGTTTGACCAAGTACAGAGGCCTTCTTGCTATTGGATATATGATATTTTAGAATGGAAAGGCATCTAAAGAGCTATAGTTGAGTGAACATCTATGCTAAAGTAGGCTGTAATTGCACATGTTGGACAAATAGACATTTCCTTTCAGTAATAAAAATTATATTTGATTAATTTCTTTTTGTCAGCAAACAGGAGCAAACCAAGAAATTATAGTGTCCCAGACAGTGAAAATGTATACATGTACAAATGCACATTATTAAAACATTTTAAATGCAGAAATCTATTATGAAATGCAGAAATCCAATATGAAATGCAACTCAAATGCATTTAAACATAATTTTTCTGAATTCCTTTCTATTGTATTTTTCCATACTTTCAATTGGTGAAAGTTTATAAATATGTAATGCTCATCATTCACGATGGTGAATAGTCACAATGATAGGCAAAACCAGATAGCTGAGTGTTTTAGCAGATGAATTTCCAGACCAAAAGCATAAATTCTTGAAACTCTACATATGCCATAGATCTTACTGGGACAGAGGGCTGGTACTGTGTCTGTGCACCACCACTGAATTTCACTCATTAATCTTTTACTTACAAATAACAGTAATAAATACATGGTTATCATGCATTCTTTAATTAGACTGCACATTACCTGTCTCATGTTGAGACCCATCATTGTGTAACAGCTGATGGGAAACAGAACAGCTGAAAATGAAAGGCTATCTAAATCCATGAAATGCTAGAGGCAACTTAATCACTGAGCCTGACACACAAAGTACAGACACCATATCCAGATGTGGTTTAGCTGAGTTCACAACCTTATTAACTTAATTCTAGGGGCTAGCAAGCAATAACTTGTACAGCGCAAATCATCAATCCTCTCCATTAGAGATTGTCACCAGCCTGTGACCCATCCATGACTGGCCTCAGATAGCATAAGCCTGTCTTGCTCTCACTTTGTGTGATGGTTTAGGGGAAAGCTAGTATACTCTTCCTTACACACACCCCCAAAATAAAAAAAAAAAAAAAAAAAAAAAAAAAAAAAAAAAAAAAAAAAAAAAGGGCAGCAGCTATTGGAAAGTGCTCCTTTTCCCGAAGTCCAGCAGCAGGTGATCAGGGTGTAGGAAGCAAGCCAGTGCACTAGACAGCTGCTATTGGATAGAACTACTCATTCTCTTACCTGCCTTCATCAACCCTGCAGTTTTCCAGATAGTCAAACCAGCCATATCTATCTATTTCCCAGTTTGAGAGAAATACCACTTTTCCCTCACACAGTTCTGAAGACTAATGTAGCACTTGGACTATCAGAAGCACTTCCTTCTGTTACACAGAATACTGTTACTGCCTTCTCTCCCTCTCTTCTGTTGTCCCCACTGACTATATTCCTCTTCACTTGAAGAAACTATTGCCGACATAAAAAATATTTTTCACTCCAGTCATTAATACTTCTTCCTATATTTTTTAAAAATACTCAATTTCCTGCCTCGTGCCTTTTGTTAATGACAGAAGATACAGACTTGCCTAGGATAAAGGTGGAAGCCAATGAACTTTTTCAAACTTCTTTGCTAAGCCTTTCCTCTTATCTCAGATCTGTGGTGGGTGGGACAGATACTTCCAATCACAGTAGCAATATATGAAGCAAGATATGAACTTCTCCAAAGACCCTATTTATTTTCTGTAACAGGAACACATAAACACCAGGACTAGCTTTAAATACATAAAAATACAACTGACCGAGCAGCATACAGATATTTTTTTTACAGGAAAAATAGGAATTGCAAAATTTTTTTTCTGCAGCTACAGAGGTAGTAGATGGTTATCCCTCAATCCTGTTGCTGAGTATTTTCAGGGAATTCCTTTTGGAACTGCCCACTAGCTTGATTGGTGGATGAACATCTTGGGTTTCAGTCATAAATACACCATCTGCAAGCACACCATTCTACTGAGAGAAACCAAGTTGATCCACCATTCAGTTCAATGTAATACCAATATGTTTGCTACTGATTCTTCGATGTATATGCTTTATTATATTTCAAATGAGTCTTAGTGGAAATTTTGACTCTCTTAAACACACTATTTCTGCAAAGCACACAGCAGCTTCCACAAAGGACTATAGCTTCTTGCAACGATTAAGCATTACACTGAATTCTGATACTTTTGTGATACTTCTGTGATACTTCTGTGATAGTTCTATTATACTTCTTTCCGTGGTTATCACAACCGAATTGACTAAATGCACAGTCTTTCAAACTGTATCATGTGCTCATTTTAAAAGACCAACCCAGCACTACAGCTATTCACAAATGTGGATACAACAGCAAATATAAAAATGTAAAAGCGAAAAATGCAGTTTTTAGAAAATGGTAGCAAAAGACTTAGGGGTTCAAATTGTCACTGCAGCTTTTTGCAAGTCTTTCAGCAAATATTGATCTTTTTAGATTTTACAAGCTTTCAAATGTATGACAAAATCTTTTGCCTTTAGACCTTTCAAACTGTCTTATTGAATACGTTTATGGCTGACAAACTTAAGAAAATTGTCTAATAACTGTTAGATGAAATGATAAGCAAAAGAAACTTAAGTTTACATTGCCACATGAATAGTCATTCCTTTTAAATATCATAAGACAATTTCCTATGAGACAGGAAGGTTGAGGGCATTGCTACAGTCAGTAGATGTGGACTGTTCATAAGAGCTCATTTTCAAGGACAGACCTCATTTAAAGTTGTATTGGAGTTTATTCATTTAACTTTGACCTTAGCCTTGCTTTAAGCAGGGAGGGTGTGTATGTAATGCATGACCTTCACAGTTTCCTTTTGACCAAAATAATTCTGTTTCTGAAAGACTACAAAAAGGAAGATGAAAGGAACAAGGAAGGAAAGAAGAAGAAGTAACAAGGAGTTTGTTTGGGGTAACAAGCTTTTCCATTAGAACGAACAGGTAGTTAGCAGGTGAGAAGCATGTTCAAGGGGAAAGAATAAAGAGAAAATAGCTTGACATCAGTTATTCCCAAGGAGTGTATAGTAGCTTCCTCAGTGTCTGCTTCTGTAAGTGGAGTCTCAACTTCAACCTTGCTTCCCACCCTAAATTTCTTTTCCCCTTGAGTAGCGGGTGTCTTCAGGGAATTTTTCTCTCATTGAGATAATTACTGTTGTTTGCAGACTCTTCCCTCAACAGTCTAAGGATGACAGGAGCTATTAAATGGCTTGAACGTTATTCAAATTAGTTCTTGACATGACACTGAGTCCTCAGAAGATTATTTAGGTGAAGGTTAGTGATTCAGTGCTAAAATCAGCCACATGAATTCTATCCTTCAGACTGTATGAAGATGTGATTTTACCTTTTGACAATTTTGTGGGATTTTGTTTCCTCAGTCATGTGATGCCTTAACTCTCCCCATTGGTATTTTTCTCATTTTGATCCATGCAATTCTGTGCTGAGTTTAGCTGCATATTTGTGATATGGCCAGATCTGTGTTGTTTGGTGAGGCTGAATTACTCAAAGGTGCCATGACCCTTTTTGCTTTACTCTCTCACAATCACATACACTTAACTTCTGAACCACAGATAGGAAAGGTTGCTGATTTATAAGAAATGTCATGGCATATCCAAGATCCATGAATGCTGACATTGATCCCAGTTGTGGAATAGATAGGTGCAATACTTCCAATGATGCTCAATCTACTTCCCTGTTTGCAATCTTCACAGAACCATCACAACACTAATATTTAACAGATTGGAGAGAGCTTTCACACTGCTGTATATTCCAGTGATCTGTTTCCAAAACTGATGAACAGAATAGGATGGTTGGAAAGGCATCTGTGCACAATCTCAACATGTACACTGCTCAGTTTTTTGCCAATTTTGCCAGTAGGCTCTTAAAACTTTCACATCTAAAATGTTTAAGGAAGATCTCAATTCATGTTTCTTCATGCTTCATTTTCAAACAGTTTTGGATAACATGGACTGAAATAATAGCTTCAAAACCAGTCTGGATGCAGAAGTTTACAACGATGGGGTGCTCTTTTCTTGGGTCTGGTTTGGTTTGGCTTGGTTTATTTCATACAGATGAAAAACAAAGAAATACTGGAAGTGCAAAAGCTGAATATATGCCTAAAGAAAAAAGCATGTAGATCTGTTATTAAAGCTGAGTAGTTCAGTGATTGAAAGCTTATGAGACACTTTGCTACTGAAAAAATTTCCTTAAAATAAAAGAATTGCCACTCATTTTAGAACTACAGTGTATGCCAACAACATTATTAAAAAGGATAAAGAGAGGAAGGAAGAGAGGGATCAGTACATAAACTGAATCAATAAAATTGCATTAAAAAAAACCCCAACCAACCAAATGAAAAAAAAAAAAACAACAACAAAAAAAATGGCAAACCCACACACAGAAAAAAAAACCCAAAACAAAACAAAAAAAACCCCAACCCCCTTGCCTGAAAGAATCAGAGAAAGACCTTGCTTTTTCATTTAGCATATCCAACTTCTTGGCAAAAAATTTATACAATAATCTGCATTTTTCATACAGATGAGTGAGAACTACCTTTCTATATTCTTCTCCATGGGCACCCCCTTGTCGTGGGGCAGAAGCTTGCATGCCCTTATGAGGTTGTGAGCTATGCTGGTGGTGGTTTGTGCCTCTGGTAGGGTCTCCCATACTAGTCAGGTCTCAACTGAAGGGTCAGAAAAAGTGTGTCCACAGGCAGGATGGGCTCGCCAGCCTCCTGGCAACCATCCTAGGAGAAGGACAACTCTAACTCCAAA
>JAWWEU010000111.1:87859648-87912799 GCA_035583155.1 Acropternis orthonyx
GCCTTTTTAGCCATCAGCGTGCTTGCAGCAAGCGTGGGTAGAGCCCTTCCCAAATCTTCGTTCACGAAGCCTAGCCATGATGAACTTTCTATATTACTACGAAAGTTTCTGAAATGTAGAGGCAGTTTTCCTCCTTCCCACATTGACCAAATAAACAAAATAAAGTTTAAGTAGTGTACTCATTACCAATAGAAACATCTTTATACTGGAAAACTACTAGACAATGTATCATTGTTGGTGAAGCTTACAAACACTTATTTGGTTACAGACATATTCAGCATTCTAATTTACATGAAATCTTGTCATATAAGAAAAGGTTCTGACTATTTGTAGAGTGGGGCAATTTATGGACACTGGAATAAACTGCTGGTCCAGTAACAAAAGGCCACTGGAATCTGATCCATATGTAAATCACAGGACAAGTCTGCATGTTGCATACAGCTTTTTTATTCAGCAAACAAGAATGGAAAAGGATCCGTAAAATGCAAATATTTTTTTTTACCTTGTAATAATAACACAAAAACATGGCACATGAAATTTTTATTGAAGCCTGAGTTGTTCTCTCTATATTTTAAATAATGCTCATATGATCTCTTGAATATATATTTCTTGTCTTATTTAAAGTTACTACCTGTAGTATTCTCAGGAACACCAAGAGTCTGAGTCAGAGGAGAGGAATGCATGATTCACTGCTTTGGTTAATTTTTTTTCAGCCAGTGGGCTCCACTTACTGAGATATATTCGCATTAGCCAGAAAAGTTTCTTCCGTTTAAAATAATGTTTGTATAAATTCTTTATAAAACATTGCCATTACACCATAACTTGTACTCTTGTTCAGCTGTATGATAAAGCATATTTTAAGAATAACAGATAGTCAAAGTTTGAGGTCCACTCCATCCCCACATTTATGGGATTTTCAGATCTTTAGTGAAAAGCTAGTTCCACATCAAATTGACCTATTGATTCAAAGTGTCAGTATGATTCTTCAAAGGAAAGAAAAAGAAAGGGTAGCTCAAAGCAAGTGATTTCTATTCCATGAGCTCTCATTAACTCAGCTTTTTCTACCAAGGGTGTCAGGCAGTACTGTAGTGCAGACCATTGCAGCTATTAAAACTTTCCTTAATTGCTCAATTGCAGGATAAGTTAAAGGTAAACCAATATAGGCTGACTGGAATTGTCACCTAGACACTCCCTTTAAAATTATTACTTGGAGAAATGCTCAGTCAGGCAAGAACTGTCTTTCTCAGCATTTTTAATTTTGAAGAAACCAAATTATTTATTAATTTCACATGAAACTATTTTTATTATTCTTGGAATCCAAGAATTTGCCTATCTTAAAACAGCAATGCTGACCTTACGGATGAAGTCGTGCATTCTTCTTTTGAAACATTCCCTGAAAAAACTAGGTGCTATCTAATGTAGCTTGCAATTCAGCTCTATCCTATATTATGTGATTTGGAGGTCTAAAAGAAGGTATTCTGTTTGCCTGATTCTATGATCTAAATCTAGGCAGTCAGAGGACAAACCCAGAAAACTTACGATTGTAGATTTAAGATTGAAGTGCTATTCGTGAATCTCCAGGGATAAGCCCAGACCACTGAAGTGAGGGGCAAGCTTACTCAAATGTACAAATATTCAACAGGAGGTTTCCCAGTGTTTTCAAGTCCAATCTGTCTGATCCTATCCTGACCTATGAATCTAGATGCCCTAGGGTGAGTTCTATAATTGTGGATTAAACAGACATCTTCAGATTTTCTTAGGCACCTAAACACAAACCTACAGGATACCCATGGCCATTAGACTTCACTTTGCTCTTCTTTCTTGCTGAAACTAAAGCAATGTGCAATCCAAAATGCAAGAATCAAGGTCCAGACACAATATGTATGCCACAAGCTGAAAATGGGGCAGATAGACTGATATCTTGGATTTTGAAGTTGTCAGCAGAATTTAGGTAGATCACAAGCCAGTTAACATCAATACAAGCTGAAGGATGAGACTGTAATTCAAGGTTATATATTCATATTAATATCACAGATATTTTTGTTAGAAAATACAAAAAAAAAAATTCTATCTTCTGTGTTACAGACAATGAGAAAAACTTTACATGCTATCCACAGGGAATCTGATGGAAGAATTGAGATAAGAGTAATAGAAAGGATTAGAGAGTAATACCATATCATTAGTTGATTAGAAAGTCAAAAGAACAGGGGAAGGGGTTTAGATTTCAGGCCATGGAGAAGCAGATTAGTAAAGGGAGTAATTGTTGACCTTCATTCATAAGTAATGTCCCCTTTTTGAGGAAGAAAACTCCATACATGCATCTGTACTTGTAACCATAAAAAAAAGAATAATTAATGTCATTAATTTCTCTACCTGATGGTCAGCATGTACCAATAAAGCATGAAAGACTGAGTGAGACTATCTATTGAGGACCTAATTTAATACCCCTATATTAGCGAATACCTGATTTCATGATCACTCTCACAAGTGGGATGAAGGTTAGAAAATGTATTTTTATAAGTGTAAGAATTTAGCCTACCATTGGAAGTAAGATTTAATTTTCATTATTTATAATAGAGGAAATTTAAACTTTTTTTTTTTAAGAGAAAAATCTAAATCTAATGGTGTAATAAAATAATAATAGTAAGGGCAACTATGTAAACAAGTCATTTTGTATTTGAACCAATTAAAAACACAGTATACAGTCAACCCTCAATTAGGGATCCACTTGATATATGTTAAGAGCAGGTTTTTTCCATGCGATTTAAAGAAGAAGCTTATCTACTTGACATGATGTAGCTTTCATTGACATGAATCCATATTCATTACTTCCGTTATTTAGGCTAAAACCATAGCAACAAAAGTAAATCTTGAGCCTAACTGTCTTAATTCAGTAGGAGAAAGAAGATCTCTGCTTTGAACTTGATACTTCTTAGGTTTAATGTTGTCAGTAGTAATGATTTCTCTTTACTTTGACTGGAAAGAGGCTAATTATATTAAAAGAAGGTGCCACAAGACAGCAGAGGAATGGACACTGCTATGTAAAGCACTGGGACTATTTTGGACTCCTAGAAAGCATCTGCAATGACTAACTCGACAGAAACCATATGAACTATAAAAACACATTTCCAAGATTATCCATAATGTCATACTGACAGCATCAAACCTGGTATCATTTTGATTCAACCCAAAGAATGGTCTGTCTTGGTTGAACAAACATTCTCATTGTGTAGTGTTGATGCATCCACTATGTTTTGCAGAGTAAGAGATTTATCTATATGAATATGAGCAGTGCCATACCAGTCAGCCTTGGGGTCCGAGGATGGCTCCTGCACAACTTTGTGGTACAGATACAGCCCTAGAAAGGAACTTTCCTCACAGTTCATAAAACAAGAGCCCCAACAAGTGTTACAAAAAAGAACAAGTAGGCAGCATGATGCATGGTTAGGATGGTGTCCTCTGCATCTACTGACCTTGGTAACTTTGGTCTTCAGATACAACAAAGCCAGATATACTATCTAATACTTCAGTAGTTATCTTTAACTTGCACAAAGCACCAAATTCATATATATGCAATATAAAAGAAGAGGCATTGGCCTCCATCCATCATGCTATAAAAGTATCAAAGGAACCTCAGATAGCCATGGAAGTCTAATGAAAAACTGTAAGTCCTCTAGCCTGTGTTTCAGGATAATTCTGCACAGCCATGATCTGTTTGGTGTCTATACTTCTTTAAACTTCCTAGCAGAAAGTATTATCTGTAACACCATTCATTACACCTCTGTTGGTGCAACTGATGGGAATCATCAATAGTGCAGTTGTGACACATGAAATTAACTAAGTCACACCTGAAGAACTCTGAATGAGATAGCAATCCACTTTACACTTACTATGATGTCAATTGGCTTGTAAGTTATGCTTTAATCATTATATTTATGTATCCTTGAACAAGGAAAGTTATATCTTTTTATTTTTAATACGTATTATTTAATACTAACCTTGTACTGAGCATTTTACCAGGCTAAAAATAAAGTTATTCTCCCTAAATTATGCATTGAGACAATTTGGCAGATCCTAGATGAATCAAATTTAGGAATACAAAAGGAATTATATGAAAAAAAAGGAAGAGCCATTTCAGAAAACAGGAAAGTGGGAACAGGTAGAAGACAAAATTATTCTTTGTAGCTAATAAAAAGAACATTCACAATGACTACACATAGGCACACTACAAATCTGAGTGTTTCACTCACCATCAAACCACATGAGTGAGATTCAGCATCCCTTGGTCCTTGCCCTATATCCCTAAGGATAGGATTCATATCATTTAAGTTTAAATGGGCACATTGTAGATAGACTCATCTCAACTTTCCAAGCGGGGCTTCCTTTACATCCAAGAAGGAGAAACAGGCTGTTCTAAAGTGCAATCCATCTTAACTCCTTAATTAAGGGCACTTTAGAGTTAAAGGTTGGACCACATGATCTTTCAATGTCCCTTCCAGCCTTGGCTGTTCTGTGGTTCTATAAATTTACTTTTCCTCTGTTAACAATAAACAGGGTCTGGAAGATCAAGTCAGATCTTTAAACCAAAGAGATTAATCTCATTCTGCATCCCTAAATACCATCTAACAGACAAATTCTTTCACTTGCTTTCTTTCATACATTCCTTCCAATACTTAAAAATAGCCTTGCTCTAGAAAGCCCACATTAGTATGTTCAAACATCCACCATAATTTTGATAACATCATGATGATAAGCAGTTGCTATGCTCTGATGAAAACTACTATTTACTACAAGTCTAGTCCCTTTAGTTTCCAGTGCTTTCTGAGGAGGTGGGCTGTGGGTTTTTGTTTGTGGCTGGTGGGTTTTTTGTTTGTTTGTTTGTGGGGGAGGTTTTTGTTTGGTTTTTTGGGGGGGGTTTTGTTTGTTTGTTTTTTAAACTTAGAAATCTATTTACATCTTTGGTATATTTCTGTATTTTCTATGCTTACAAGAAGATAGGTATAACATGCAGCCTAAAATCAACCACACAACAGCTTTTTCAATCCCCTCCCCTCCTCCACTACAAAGGGACACAGGAGAAATTGGAAGACCAAAAATGAGAAGATTCATTGGTCAAGATAGTTTAACAGATGAGGAAAAGAAAAGGAAGAAAAACCAAAAGAAAACAAAGCATGTGATGCAAAGCAGCCACTCACCACCTCCCACAAATAGAGTGATGCCCAGACACTCGCTGAGCAATGGCTGCCTTCCTAAAAATCCTCCCTTCAGTTTTTATTGCTGAGCATGAAACAGCATATACCACTAGCCAGTCCAGGTCAGCTGTCCTGGCTGTGTCCCCTCCCAACTTCTTCTGCCCCACCAGCCAACTTGCTGAGGATATTGAGTGGAAAAAGAAAACCCTTGATGGGTGTAAGCACTACTCAGCAACAGCCAAAACACTGGTGTGCTACTAAACTGTTTTAGTCGCAAATCCAAAGTACAGCAACATAGGGCTGCTGTGAGGAAAATTAACTCCATCCCAGCCAGACTCAGTAAAACATGCAAAATTAAAATCATTACCAGTGATTACTGATCTACCTACTCATGCTTGTAATTTATTCCCAGATGTGTATTTGCATGAAATTAAGTTTTAAAGTATCTATAGTTTAGAGGGAACAAGAAGATGATATTGTAATAATGCCAGTACCATTCATTACAAAGCAGAATAATGATTACCCTTACAGAAATCTAAACACATTGAGATACAGGAATGCATTTGAAAGACTGAAATGGTTTTAATCCTGAGTCATAGTATTGCGCAGGAACTACAAAACAGTATCTGAGACAATTACTTGCATTCAGATTAAATTCCATGTAGTTAAAAAAATATTTTGCTTTCCATAATCTTGGTTCTTATTTGACTGAAAAGAAAAATCTTTCATTAATTTGAAAGGCACTAGGAATACTATGGACATTGCTATAACAAATACTGACTAACACAGTTAGGAAATATTTTTCTTCTTTGAGTGTGGAGGGAAAGAAAAAAAGTAATTTTTTTTTTTTTTTTTTTTTTGAATGGGATAGCCTAAAGATTTTACAGTTCATACCTAGCCTGACCTTCGACTGAAGGGTTATACAGAGAAAAAAAAAAATGCTATGTAAATACTGAGAGCTCTTAGTGGTCGGTTACTTCTTAACAATTTTTTAGGGAAGGAGTCCCAAAGCCTACCCCATAGCATGACCATGCAAAAGCAACAAAACAATCTGTATGATGAAACTTCTTCCCATTAGAATTTGCTAAGTTGTTTTATTTCCACTGAAAAAATTCTTAACAACAAAGATAAGATAGAATCATAGCATCAAACAATAGTTCAGGCTGGAAGGGTCATATATTCCAACCCCCCTGTCACAGGCATGGACCTCAACTAGATCAGGCTGCTCAGAGCTCCATCCAGCATGACCTTGAATGTTTCCAGGAAACGTGTTTGGTTAAATATAAATAATGCAGCTACAAATTTATATGCATAATTAAATATTATGTACTATATATCTGTTCTATCAATCCTGTTGTTTATTCTAATCATCCAGGTTCCTGAGAATTCAAATTGACCGTGATTGCTTCTAAACACTAGCAAGTCAGATTATTTCCTTTGACAACCACAACTAGCCATTTCATGCTTATTTTTGAGGCACCACTGATACTTTTCTTGCAACTCTTGAATTCTTGAAGCCCTTATGTGCTTGTCAGCGTGGACTGACACTGCTGTCAAACTGCAACAAAAAGACACAAAAAGGCTAAATCAAATAAACCTAACTCTGTCTATTCAGGTGTGCCTCTAAACCAGACAAGAGCAATCTTATCCATTAAATTGTATTGATAAAACACAGTAAGACATTTTGTTTTTTCTTGTTACTTCAATGACTGTATTTGACAATTACTGCTGTAGAACATCCAGACTGGCTCATACAAGGCCAGTGGATTCAACAGCCTTTCAAAATCAGACATGCCATTTCTGTGCCTACAGATCACAAAGAGGTGGAGAGCTGATCTGGCATTGACTTGGTTCTGGACCAACATATAGCCTTTTACACAGAATTCAGTTTAATTTCTTTACCCTATTTGAGATGGTACAACATTATTTTCAGGCTTAAAATTTCTTCTAGCTCAAGGTTAGGGTGTCATACTTGAGTGACACTGGATCAGGGATAGCTGAATTAGTGTCTCTTGAAAATGCCTTAAATGATAAAGAACAGACTTTGTCCTAACAAGGTCACTTGGCTAATCTTCATTTTAAAGAAAATAAAAAAGTCAATAACTATATTTTTCTTTCCTAGTTTAAGCTATTAGGTCTTTAATCGCTTCTTCAAAAATAATTTTAATGTCCATCCATTACATCTCTAATAAACTAAACCTGTACATACTGAAATGAATTATCAGATATCTAGAAAAAGATGTTTGCTAGAAAGTTAGATAGAGAATGCTGTCAGCCTGGACAACAAGACAAAATGGGATGTGTCTCCTATCATCCATAACAGGAGCAGCCTGGAAGTAAAATGAAAAAGAAAATCCTTCCATGCATCATTTAACTGAGATTAGTGTATAAACATGAGTGAAATTAGATAATTAATGACAGATCTTTACTGTGAGGCATATGTCTTCACAGTGTATTTATACTCAAACAAACAAACAAACAACAAAAGGTAGTGCAGCTGTTGACAGTGAGGCAAAAGACAAATAAGACCAGTAAAAGTAAGCCTTTATTTTTCCATGTTGAAATGTTTGCTTGAAGTAAAGCCAAACAATTTCTCTTTTTTAGATGGAGATAAATGACCATTTCACTGTGCACAGATGTATATCTTAGTCTTAATTTCATCTTAGTCTTGAAAGAGATCTTCTGGTATGTCACAGGATGAGAAGACAGACTTAATTCTTTCTATTTCCAGCTTGACCAGCAGTGCAATGCACCATGCATTTAGGAAAATGCTGTTTTCATGGATTATACTGACACAAGTGTTAGCATTTTTCACTCCTGTTCCAGCAGCCCTGTATCAGGTAAAAGGTCTAGATCAGTGTAAAAATGCTTTCAGAATTTCAGGACTTTGGCCCACGGATCACTCTGCTGGGGCACCGCTGAACACTAACCTCTGAACCCCACACAGAAAACTGTGGAACACAAGGAAGAGTACCCCAGTCATAAATCTGTAGCCATGTGGTACTATCATCTGGTAGGTAGGGAGCCTTCAGTAATTTTATCATGTAAATCCTTCTGAGTTTGCTGAACTGGTTTTACATAACTACAGTTTTACCAGCAGGACAGCAGTGGCACAACAAAACAATGCATTAAGGTATCTAACTCAGCCTCTGATTCCTGCCTTCCTGACCTGTTACTTTACTGTTCTCTAATTTTAATCAGACCTCTGCATTTCTGAAAATTGAGCAATATTAATTATTAAATATTAGGGCAGGAAACGAAGAGATAGTGGCATCAGACACATCCAGACAGAGACAGAATACATTGTCTAGGACAATTAATAAACATTTTCTTTTTAAATGACATCTTTAACTGAAGCTAACAGGTCTAAACACATCAACACTTATTCATCAAAACCATATTGCTACAACACTGCTTCAGTGGACCCTACCAGAACTACCTGCTACTACTTTATGTCATTCAAAACAGCCCATGCTACTGTATGGTTGTATATGGAGGCAACAGAACCACAGGCCAGCCAGAGAGCTGGTATAATCTGATACCCTGAAATCATGCCATCAAGATTTCAGTATTTTGGTATTATGAGGTTCCAGAATAATCTGTCAAGAGAGGACCATGGTTCAGGAAAAAGATTCAAATCACATTAATACAAAGGTAGCAATAAAAACAGCTACTGTCAAAATTTACTAATGAATAGTGAAGTACAAATAACTGAAATAGGATGGAGAAAAGAAAGAAATCTAGGCTAGTGGAAAGAAGATTACACTTTAAAGCACCACAATGAATTTATCATTACTGACTTCAACCTCATACTATATTATTCTGAACGCTGTTTATTATGTCTCTGTTACTAGGGAGCTTACCCAATTTGAACCTCTGACATTCTCCTCTCTGAAAACTGATGGAGAATTTTTGCATTCATTAACCTTAATATGTTTTTATCAGTCTCAGAACTGAAAGCAAACAAACAAAAAAAGCAGCTATATCCTGAACGGTAAGAGGTTCAGCAACAAACAATAAAAGCAGCGATATCTTGAACGGTAAGAGGTTCAGCAAAAAACAAACAAGAACAAAGGGTGACTGTAAAAACCAGTTGATGAAATAGCTAGTGAAAGAAGACTTGAGTAGAAAGGACTGAGACTGGAATAAAATAATCAATTATCAATGGCCAAGGGGCATTTGATACGTGAAAAGAAGAGGGATTTTCTAATTTTGTTGTTGTTGGGTGTTTTTCCCCATATATACAGAGCATACTTTCATATAAGAGTTACTGATTTTATTTTAAGGGGTAAAATAAATAAAATAAAAAACTCCATAAGAAAAACACTATGGAACTTCTATTTTTCATATAAAGGGCAGCTGCTTTGTACAGGATAGCTTTCAAAAGGTAAGGATGCTCAACAGGAAATACTCTGTATTTCAAACTTATAGGCAAAAATGTCAATATTTCTTGCTTCATGTGTTATCCCGAGACATGAAATACTGAGTAACATCTCTGTCACTTTTTTTGCAGCCATGAAGCTACAGCTGATATTTAGAGCCCAAAGTAAAACAGTTCTGTTCATTTAAAAATCACAGTAGGTAAATTGTGGTTAAGTATTAATTTTCAAAAGTTTTAAAAATAATTAAAATGAAAATTGACATTATGAACACACAACAGACCTATAAAATACTTCCAAGCCTCAGCAGGTCTACTAAATGACTCAGTAAGCCTTTATTAGATGCCTCCATACTGTGAAGTTAGTCTTTACACTTCTGCAATGGTGAATTAATGTTGCTGTCACTCACACTGCATAGTTTCTCGTTTGTTTGCACATTCTGCCTTAGAACAACTATTTTCTGTGGAGAAGTCTTGATGACAATGGTCCATGCCAGAGTCCAGACCTACGTACTATGTGGATACAGCCCAGGATGTCTAACTCAGTCCAAGCATCCTTCCTGTCATTGATAACTAGTACATTTCAGTCCTACTGCACCTTGTTTTGAAATTTCATTTTATTGTAGTATCTCTCTGCTAGCTGAGTAAGATAAGGATAACAGAACTTAGAGGTGCAGGAGGAGGAAAAAGGAATGGGAAAGGCTGGTTTACAATTGATTGGCCCCTCTTCTGGTTACTTTCTGAGAGTATCAGACATATGATAACAGATGTAAATCCTACTTTAAAAAGTAATAATCACTTACACTTAATTTTTCACCGAGGGAATGTTCAGAGATTCCAATTTCATGAGCTGTTTAAGACATAAATTCCAGAACCACACAGATAAGCCAACTGTGAGTTAAAGAAATAACATAAATAGATACATGAATTATCAAAACTCTCACGATGTGTGACACATCAAAATAAATGCAAGATGCCTTATTCTCATAACCATTTCTCACTAAACAACCAATTATCACACCCAGAACTCTTTCCAGAGCTCAGTTCTGATCATCATTTTCCTACTGCATGCTAGACAGAAATTATGAAAAGAATGTTTTGTGTGCTTTGAGCTTTTAATATTTCATTATCAGTTTTGTAGTTTAGGAAAGTCTGCTTTTCTTATTTTGTATGCTGTCTACCAGCCATGTATATTTGGGCGACAGAAACAGCTCTCAGAAATAACCTCAGAAGAGGTAATTTTTCAAATATTCTCCTTTAGATGGAATTACGATTATAAAACAATTCTAATATTAATATTTCAATTTTTTTTCTTATAAATAATGTAGATAAAAATACTAAAAGCCACTGAAGTTTGACTGTTCGCTGCAAACACATTTACTTAGACCTGTGTTCAAAAAAATGACAGGCCTCAAAGTTTGACATCTTGAGATTTTTAAGGTCCAAGAAGAAGCAGTTTCAAAGATAACTGAATCAAAAGACAACCTGCAGAGGTTTTCTACCACCCCTTTTCAATCAATGCAAGTTACTTGTATTCTGCAAATAAAGGAGTACAGGCTCCCTGGGAGAGTCCTGCAATTTTAACTGCACCCTAAAATCTGAAATTTCAATCCTCACACCATATCACAGGATAAAAGAATGACGCTTGACTTCAGAAAGCCCTCTCAGTCTGTTATGTATTTCATCATTTAAGGATTATCCAATTAAGATCTTCAGTTAGTGAAGGAAATCTTTATGCTGACCCTGTCTCTAAAAGCACAGTTAAATCTAATGAAAGGTTTGAAATTGCAAGACACTGAAACTGTGTGTGAAACAAGTGTGTTTGAGCTTCCAGAGTTACCTGCCGAGCATCTCCACAAGCGGTAAGGGAGAGCTAACAGCTTCAGAAGTGTTTATTGAAAAAAAAAAAAAACCCGGCACACTGTGGAGCAGACTCTCCTGCACCAGCCAGTAAAATGGTGCTGACTGCAGGTGTTTGATCTCCTGGTTATGTTCCTCCTCGTTTGTGTGCCTGACCTAGTGCTGAGGAAAGGTGCCTTTGTCCACTCAGGAGTAAATCCAATGCATTGACTTTGCACCAAGTGATTCTAAGGTTTTAGGCATATGAAAGACTTCTTTTGTTCTTCTATTTTTTTTTTCCCCCTGTGAAACCTGTAGCAACATGATAAAAGGAATATGAGATTTGTGGCAGCAAAAAGGGAGACAACAAAACTAAGTCTGTAGCTTTGTGCAGTATTATGATATGTCATATATACAAGATTGGTCTGAAAGAAGCAGAAGAGACTCCATAAAGTCACTACAGAGAATAAAACAAGCGACATCTAAGCACATGTTCCCATATACCTGGCACATCACTGCCTGCACTTGGTTTTGATCAGAACAATTACAATTACCCGTATGTAAACAGAAATAAAAGCAGAATTTCCTAAACAAATACATTCAGGCACCAAAAGCAGCAGAAGACAAAATGGTCTGTCGATATTTCCAAACATGTCCTGAACCACCAGGCAAAAAGTCCTACGCTTTATCCTGTCCTCCTTCTTCCAGTAATGCTGCAGTTACTCTGGAAAGCAGCCTTGCTCTACAGGGTGGGGGGAAACTCCAGCACACCAAGCTCTATGCTGCCATGACCAGGTTTTTTCTGGCACGTGTCTTCAGTCCCACTTGAAGCTCACCCTGGCCTCAGAGCCCTTTAATCACTGCAAATTTTATCCTTTTGCTTCAGCCATGGGCATGGCTAATTCTCCTTTCTGAATCTTCTTGCAACATCAAACCAGTTGCAGGTCAATTTTAAGAGGGGTCCCATCCTTTTGGGAGGCCAAGGAGCAACAGCCATCTTCTGCCCATCCTGTGGACCCTGGTGAAACTGGGGTGGAAGGAGAATGCTTGGCCATGACTGGCATTGATGTTCTGCCCTAGAGCAAAGCACTGCTGCAGACCAACTGCTGGGGTACTTTATCGCCAAGCAAAAAGCCACGTAATTAGCTTTAAGCACTTCCCAGGTTAGGCAGCTGCTGAGCAAGGGGGGTTTGGATTGCCTAGATACAGCCTTAAACCTAGAGTAACTGGCTTCTAATGTGAAAGCTAATTCTCTGTGATGTCTCAATGTGCCATTCATGCTGTGCCATCAGGGAACTCAGACATGCTACACTTGCCTACCTGATACGAATTCTCCTTTGATAGTTACCAGATTGCCTATTAGTTAAAGCAGTATAAATGTAGAACATGCAGTTTCTATACCACCTGCATATTCACAGTTCTGCCATGAACTGAGATTCATAAACTGGGATAAAACTTTTACAAACATTGATTTTATGGCAGACTGCCTCTGGGGAAAATCACATCTTTTGTTAAGGCAGTAGCCTTCTGCCAAATGGAAATCATGTCGCTGAAAATCCCCTTCTGCATTGTCCATTTAATCTCTGCTTGCAATTTTTGCAGCTTGGTTTTTTTTGTTTGCTTCTTTTTTTAACCTTTTATGTAAACAATCATGCTCTCAGCATCAAAAGATAATGCTGGCATACATCTGGAAGTGAGGTATATACAAAACAAGAAATACAAAATACTTTAGGGTTTTTTTTTCTATTTGATGTGTCTGCTCTATATGTGGTACAAGTTAAAAACCCAGTCATTTAAAAAAAAATCAGGTTATGATTATATATTGAAAACTGCTGCAATATTTAGTATTATAAGCTGGTAGGATTTTCATTTACAAATACTACCTTAATGAGGATATGTGTGCAATAAACTGGCGAAATTATGATAGCATCTTTATGCAAAGCTGATCAGTAACACTAAAATTACAATCAACAACTGATTTATAGACTACAACTTACCTGTCTGTAACTTTTAGTATAATTGAATGTTGTATAAGAAAAAAGGATAAAAAAGGTGGCTGCACTTTTTCCTAATAATTTCCTTCCTCAAGTTCAATTGCAAAATATCTTCCTTTGCTTCCTCTCCTGAAGATAGGAGCCATTTACACATAGAATACGGAGACAAAAGGAACTGAAAAATTTATGGTTTATGAGAACAATTGATTGTAAAAATGCATGGATTACTGTTCTTCCATAGAAACATCCCTGACTCTAAACCCCACACTGCTGTGTCTAAGAGCTGGGGGAAAAAAGCATGCAGGAAAAAAATCCAGCCTGAGCCAGACATGATTAGTGTGGTCAGTCTTGAGACATGCAGTGGGAACTGCCTATAGAAAGTGACATTTTTCTTGACTCTTCCTACAGTCTCATCCTTAGCCACTCAAGGTAGAAGGGCATCACCATGATTAGAGAAATGAAAGAAAGACAATGAACTTTTTGGCATCCTTCTTCTTTTCCTTCTGTGCAGAAAGGGAATGTACAACTGAAAAGCTACATAGGAAAAATAAGTAATGTATTGTAAATGGTCAGTAAAGTATCCCGAGGTCAATAAATTCTCATCCTGTAGGCTCCAGGAGCAATTTTAATCTAAGAGGTATTACGTTGTTATTGGTATGCAACATTGTAATTCAGTGTGACCAATGGAAATAGTATTCAGTTCTAAATTGCCAACAAAGCAGCAGGTCCAAACTATCTGCATCTCATTTCAGATTTAATTATTGCAATAACATCTCATTTGATTCAAGGTATTATAATTATCTTCTCATTTGAAATGGAGTGGTATTTTAATATGAATGTAGTTAATGAGGCAATAGGTTGAAAATGTCCATAGTATTGGGCTTTAAAGTAGAACAAACTATTTTAAAAATTCATCATCACTGAAAGTTCAGTGCATTTTCATTCTGCCAAATGAAGAGCATACACTTGAGTGATTTATAATTTTTACAAATTGCAGTGGATTTAAGTAAAAAATTGCTAATAAATGCAGACAGTAATTAAGAGTTCTGCTGCTGCATTTGGCCACTTAGACTGTATCAGGCCATGATTTAAAATGTAAATGCTCATTTAATTTAAAGACAAAGAAAGAAGAAAAGTCTGTCTCAGCAAGCTTTCAGTTCTCTTGTACATCAATAAAAATATTCTGGTACATTTGTAATTTAACTAAATCGAAAAAAATATTTCTTCAATAATGTGTACAAACATTAGCATTTTATGTCTTAATTAATATCTACTGGATTATATAGTTTCAATATATATTATTTAAAAAAATAATATTCTTAAAATTATCTATAATTGACTTTGAATTACAAAGTGCTCTCTGGAAACTTTCAAATAAATTATTATCATAATGATTTGCAATTTAAAAATCCCCCAGAGCCCAAGGAGATGTTTCTGCATAACTATGTTATAGCCCTGAAACACTCATATATATATAAGATGTTCCCTAAGAAAGTACATTATTTTTTCTTTTATGTAGTTGACAATATTTTGTCATTATTAAGTAACCTGTTATAAGCACCTCAGCCTACACTAGTTATTTCTCTAAGGATTAGTTTGAAACTGATTGCTACCACTTGCTAATCCCTTTCTGCTGCCTGTAAAAGTCTGAAACACTTGGTATTTTGCAAGTTGACAATTTCTATTTGGCCATTAGAGATTTTCAATATTCAAAATTTTTAAAGTTTTTGTTGTTTTGGGTTTGTTTTTATTTTTTTAATCAGATGTAACTGCACATATTCAACACAGAGCTTAAGATGACTCAGGACTACAGCAAAAGTACTTTTTTCCTTGAGCTTCATGGAACAGTCACAGGCAAATTGTTTAAAAGACTTTTTTCCCCCACAAAATATGGTAAAGTTACCACTAAATGATTAGATTATTTTTGCTTCTTCTCTACTTACAATTTGACTTCTGACATTCCTCCAAATACTTTCCCTTCTGAACTCTGAGGTTTTTACCTGTGTCTTCATCACTGGCATCCTTTCCCCATTTTTTATTTTCAACTTAATGAAGCAATTACAAGCCAGAGAATGTTTGTCAAAATAATTGGTTTTTTTCACTTCAGTTTACTTTAAAGTGAACTTCTGCTGCACTCTTTCTGACTGCTATTTTGTAACACTTTATTCTCTTTCAAACTTGCAGAATTTGTATTAAAACTAACCTATGAGGAGAGGAGCAATACGATGATAGACTCACAGTGATTATTTTGCCTACAATAAATTAGTCCCAATTCTTTTATTCAAACTATAGTCTTTCTCTAACCCTACACAGAACCAAATGTTGGTAGATTGCTTTCAATCACTTCAGTTTTTCCACTGGCTATTGGCTAGATCTGGTGTGCAGTTTCCTAAAGCAATTAGCTGTAACTGATCCCTTTCAATTCTCTGATATATTTGTCGTTCCCTGGTTTTCCCTCCTCTGGCTTGACTACCATAAAACTTGCTTTTAATTATTTTTTTAAAAAATTCTATCAGAAACTGTTGCATACATTCATCCTAACCCTCCTGAATCTATTATCAGCAATGGCAAATCCCAATGGGACATACATACTTTTGCAGTACCTCCTGATTAAGATGTCCCAGAGGTATAGCTCTGTGTTCCAAAAATATAATACACTTTTTGCATATTCTGCTCTACATTACTTATGCCTACTGTGCTAATCAGTCACGTCAGTCAATACCTATTTTGAGTTCTTATTGCTTACTTTTTAAAACTGAAAAATTTATTAAATCAGGATGATGTACAATAACCTTTTTAGCAGTTTACCATTGTCCAGGAATGCTGTGGAGCAACTATCATAAAGACACTGGATATCATGATATTCCATGGTTCTATGACTCTAAATTATCCAGCACTGAGATTTAGCGTACTATGTCAATGGTTAGGAGGCCTTGCCCATAGTTCTTACTAATGAATATTTGTAATTTGAGAGTTCAATTTTAACAGCAGGATAACCACTGCTAAGCTGGTAGTACCACTTCATCCTTAATGATTAAGCCAAAAGCTCTTTCTATATTTAGGTACAGCTGCAGGGACATTGAATCCTACTAAACAGTACACTCTCACAAACATCTGGCTATTCTTTTAACTTTCCTGCTATCAGTATTACTTCCATGTTTTCACCTGTCCCAGAGCTCAAAGCAGGAGTATAATGTGATCAGCCAAATATATCACAGTTTCAAATGTTCCATGCTGTACTACCAGGGTCTATTACCCTGTGTTCTTGCCCAGATACTGATCTACATTCTCCTGCCCACAGATGAGGCTGAAATTTAGACAAGTGTCACAATATCTCTATGCTGTTGTTCTCCATTTTCACTTCTGGGGCAGGCATTATTTTTATCTGTCCTAACCCACTAGAATTAGCCTTTCACTTTCTTCATTCTGATAAATAGGCTACCAAATCCTAGTATCTTGGGAAGAAGGGTTCTCTAATTTTAGTTCTTTGTCCTTCCCTCTTTGCAAGTATTACCATCCGTGGCTGTTTTCTGCCTCACTATCACAGCTTATGCCATGTACAGAGAGGATGTTAGTTACAATTTTTTCATCCCATCGAACCTCTCCTGGAGGGATGTGGATACCCTCACAAAGATACCAGAATTTTTCTATTCCTCTGTGCTTGTGCAGAACCATCTGTAGTGACAAAACAGCATTGTTAAGTCATCAGTGTACTGAACATTTCATCCAGCTCTATGTGCAAAAACTAAATGTCAGGTGCCAGATTTACGACTCCACAGGATATAAATATTCCTTCTCTGGAAAGGTCACAGAAGATTATCATCAATACATAAAGCAGACAGTGACAACAGTGTCCATTTCAGTACCTTCCATTGCTTTTAGATCTGTAAGTTGCTGTGCAGTTGTTTTACAACCACCGTAATGATTAGTCAATATTCAGTAATGTTATCTTCTGATTCTACAGTAATGGTCTTTCATGGACCTCAGATCACAGCTTTGCCATGAAAAAGAAGTCTCCTCTTTTCTTCTATTTCTAGTCTTCAATCTCTAGTTTACAAGATTCATTTCGCATTGGAGTTGTCTAGAAGTTGTCATTAATTACTGCTGGGCTATTATTCACTGTCAGAAAACTTTTTTGTTCAGTTGTTTTTTTGCCTTTTGTTTTAATTGAATTGACAATGTTTGCTTTTTTAAACAATAGTACCTGGTTCTAATTCATCCTGGAATATTCACAGTGGATTGCCTTGTTGAAGCATTATCCGGTGGAGTTTTATAGATCCTGCTTTAATTTTCACATTGTATTCAGATGTTCTCCTGTCCTGAGTATTTAGTCTTTGTATGTTCCAGGACTGAGGATCCTACACTTTTCCCCCATAAAATTTTGCCAAAATCTTTCCTCAATTTGTTTCAATTGCATCTGACGCTACCATAGTTTTCTGCAACAAGACACTTTCCATACTTTCATGCCATCTGTCTCAGAAACTTCTATAAGCAAGGACTCCTGTCATTTGTACATAGTGGGAGGAAAGTAAAAACCTGACTAGTCTTGGTTACTCATCCTTCCAGGATATTCATTCTTGCCTTTCTATATATTTGTATGTTAAAACTGATTTAAAATTAGATTCCTCTTTCAGATTAGTCTTTCAGGTGGTATCCCCTACACTAGTTTCCTTAGAATGCCCCACATTATGTGACAAGAACTATTCACAATGTACAGAGTACATTTCTATTCCTTCATATTTGCTTTTGGTACTTCTAAGGATCTGTAAAACTACTTTAAGCTCTCATTTCCCAATACTGAGCCGGAAGCAAGCTTTAGAGAAACATACACTTCCCCTTACAGATCTATGACCTCAGAATCCCATGTCCACTGAATTCTCATTCTGGTTTCTCTCTCTGCTGCAAAATTCAGACATCTCAGTATTTCAGATATACCAGTACTTCAGTGCTGCAATGAATAGTGCTGCAGTAAGCACAATGTAAAAAACAGCTTTCATGTGCATACATCAGTCTCAGACTCGGCTGTTTCCAACTAATCAAAAACAACTTCAATTATGCCCTAAGTCCAAACTAATACATGTCCTTCATGAAAACTGTTCTTTTTTCAGTTCTGCTATAACCTTCATTATCTTTCTTTGAGAAAAAGAATAAGTCTGTTACAGCTGAGAATGCATATCAGAAACTGAAGTTAAGGCACATGATAGAGAAACTATAATTGTTACAATATCCCCAAAAGTCAGTGTGAAGGCTAAACTGTAAAGAAATTCAAGTATGTTAAGGGAGAAACACACAGTATAATCCCAATGCAATGTGAATTCTTGTACTGTAGTAACACCACAAAGAAACCATTTGGTTTCTGTTAAGATTTTCAGAGCTTGTGATTCCAAATCTTGTTAAACTGATTTTTTGAACATATTGTCTTCTTTCTTCCCGCTAGTTTCACACTAGTGAAAGATAGTTCACACATTTCTTTACCTTGGCAAGTCTCAGAACAGAGTGAAGAATGCCAATGTTTTTGTGAAGTACATATTTAACCCCTCTACCACTGCTCTTCATTAGCATTTGAAAGAGTGCCTTTTAAGCAATCAGAAATGCAAGACAAAGTTTGTAGGCAGATGATGATGATGATGATTAAGCTTAAAACTAAAATAAATGATGACAAGCTACTTAAATGCTACTTAAAAAGTAGTTCAGTAGAAGCTGATCTATTGAACAAAATAAATAGTGCAATAAACTCAGTGTAGACATTACATGCATTTTAAGGACTACTTTGGATTAGTTTTGGTATGGTCCAGAAAACGGAAGGCCTGGAGTATTAAAATGCACTTGTGCATCTCATCTTCCAGTTTGTTTTTGTTCTGTAGGAATACCTGGTATGAATTCTGAGCTCATTCCTTGCCACAGATCAAGCACAGTCAGTGGACAAGATTTAAGGATTCTATTCAGAAGTGTACACCTAATCTACACTAAAATGACCACATAAATGCACACCAACTTGCCTCACTTATCTATCTAATTAAGTTGAGTTTATAGCAACAGTTCCCACCTTCACTTACACTTCTCCGTATGCCTGAAAGTTCATCTCCATCTCTCTGCACATCTTTGTCCTCTCAGCTTGCAACCTTTTCCTACAAATCACCCCACATTTCTATTACTTACACCCTCATGGCTCCAGCACTGCTATTTGTTAAATGTGTGCAACTAAGGAAGATGGGACCCAGCTACCTACACACAGTATCCTCTCCTAATTAGTTTACTGGTTTCTATTAAGAGAAATATGGCCAGAAATTAAAAATGTTCTTACCTGAAAGCATAACTAGCACTCTTACAATAATCAGCCCATAGGTTAGGAAGTGCATAGCCATTTTGTTGAGGAGACTGTTCATTGTCACTGGTTATATGAGTAAGTTTTTTTTTTTGTTTGTTTGTTTTTTTGTTCCTAACAGCTTAAAATTAGAGGTCAGAAATGGCTTGCGTCATTTACTTCCTACCTATCAAGCTTCTTTTTCCCCCCTTATTTTTCTTTTTGAATGGGTACAAGGGTTGTATTTTGCCTTGTGGAATATGGGCAGTTTCCCCTCACAAAGGAAACTCAATGAAACCGCAAGAAAACTTTTGCAGGACTCATTTAGTACCCTAGGCAACATGAGAACAGCTAAAAAACACTACTAGGGAACTGTGGCGCAAATATACTAATGCAAGAGCAGAGTATCCTCAGAGCAGGAATGCATGCTTGTTTATGGACAAGGAAAAAGGTACTGTCCATTGTTTCCATTTGATTTTGGATGCTATTTAACATTTAACATACAGCATTTTGGTTATATTTTCTTCTTCTCTCATATTGTACTAAGACACTTTTCCTAAGACACTGTTGCCGTTCCCCCTCCTGGCCATAGCTGTCCCATCGCTCCCAGTGGAACGAGCAGAAGGGGTGCAGCAGACTGAGTGTGGGAAGCATGTATTTGACAGAGTTCTCCTCCGGACTGCTCCAGCACTCCCCCTCACTGCACTGCTCCGGCTTTATGGGGTTTTTTTGGCTTGGGTTTTTTGTTTTTTTTTTTTAAATGCTTTTCATGATAAGCCAAATTCGCTGTGTTGAAAGGCTGTGGGTGTATTGTGCTTGATCTGGCAGTGTGAGTGTAGAAGAAAAGCAATCTAGAAGTTTTTTTACCTTAATAGGCAAGACCTGTTAAATTTTAGGAATAAAACAACAGTGATGATGCAAGCATAGGTCTGGGGAGGGTGCTAAATTATAGGAGGTGTTGAAGCAACAGAACAAATTATGTACTTGACTGTAAAGCAGGTACATCTTATCCACTCTGTAAGAAAGCCTCAAAATTAAAAGATAAAATTTATGGCCTAAAAGTACAACTTAAACAAAAATGTGATGTCAAATTTATTTTAAGCAGACTGTCTATATTAACTTATTCTTAGAATTACATTAATGAAGTACAAGTGAAGTTGCTACCCTTTGTTAGCCTAACACCTCCTGCCAGGCCAGGGCAATGAAGTGTCTCTCCATCTTGCAATACTGCAGTATGTAGGATTTCACCAAAAAACAGAAAACCAAACAGATTAATCTGAAGGGTGTGCACACCTTACTGCATAGGATTCTCTTAAAATGAACCTACAAATTTAAACAGTCAAGCAATTTTTGTTTTTTTTTTTTTTTTAAAGAAGGCAGTGTCTTTAACAGCTATACTACTTGCACAGACTAGTAGTAACACAATAGAGGACCTAAAACAGCTATTCAGGCTTAGTTTGTTGCATTTGTAGGACTAGGGATCTGAAGGAATACTGGCTCCACTTGGTCAACTAAACATAATCACCAAGACTGGGACCTCAAAAACACCAAAACCAAAACCAACAAAAAAACCAAAAAAACTCCAGAATAAATTTACAACCCCCTTTGGATATTTGCAATTTTGTAGGTTTTTTTTTTTATAATTTGCAGTATTTTTGAAATAATTCAACAATAGCAAATGTAAGTGGCAGCAAATTTAATTATTCTCTGAAATAATTTCAAATGTCATATTTGAAACCAAGAAAGCCTACACCAATTAAAATAATTAAGTTCTTAGTAACTGACTATTATTCCCAAGATCAGATTCATTTAGTATCAGCAAGTTGAGCTAACATGCAACTGGAATCTATAAAGAGTAAGAGCTGTCATCCTGGTAATTCAATATTTTCTTTAATCTAAAAATTTTTTTTCCAATTTTTTAATCACAGTATGGATATAACAAAGTATCCCACTTTGACATTTTTGAAAGACAAGAATTTTTTTCCAATTCAAAATATTTCATTTTAACTGGTATAGACTCAAGCCAGTCCCAATTACCACGGTTCTTTATACTTTTATTCCCTCCAAAAGACAAAACTCTCAAACACCTTAGATTGCTTTTGTGCTATTAATGGTCCTCAGACTTCCTACAACAAACAGTAGGAACCAGCATGCTATTAAGAATGATACAAAAGTTGTCTGAGAACCATTTATGCCTCTGATCTCAGCACATCTGGAAAAGTGCAGAAGTTGGGATGCATCACAGACATAGCCTGCCACTAATGCATAGAGGTGATTCAACCAGCTCAAAAACTAGAGTGGATTTTGATAGATAATTCCTGAGATGGAAGGAACCACAGCTCTAG
The DNA here is from genome assembly GCA_035583155.1 of Acropternis orthonyx. Lineage (NCBI taxonomy): Eukaryota > Metazoa > Chordata > Aves > Passeriformes > Rhinocryptidae > Acropternis > Acropternis orthonyx. Next base: position 87,881,701 of record JAWWEU010000111.1, read on the forward strand.
TTTTTATGAGGTATTTTTTTCAAACAAATATATAACTGACCAACTGATCTAAATGAAAACATTTTGGTTGGTATGTCAAGTCAAAACATTTAACTTGCCTTCCATTGTGCCTTTAAGTAAATTTTTTATTTTTTTTTAAATTTAAGAAAATTAAATACATTTCATTTTTCTGGGAAACCTAGTTTTGACTGAGCAATATTGTCTCTCTTTAATTAACTGCATATAAAATTTTCAACTCTTTTAGAGTTTGACAGTACTTGAGGTTGAAAAGAAAACAGGAATACAGCCAAGAAACAAGGATATTCTTTCCTCCAGTCTCATTATTAGCTACAGTTTGTATTGCAGTCAGAAATAAAGTTAATTTTTTGCAAAACCTGAGGAAAGGAGGCTACCAGAAGACTTGAGTTTCAACAGAGGGAGCAGGCAGGGAACCAGTCACATGTTCCCAGGCTTCAGGGGCTGCCTTCTTGCTTGGCAAAGGCAAAAGAGCTTGTTTCCAAAACACTGACAAAACCCCCCAGAATCTATGCTCAGATTGTGAAGTTATGCTGGTGTTTTCTTGACTGTGTTTATGAGCAGTGATCACTTTACATAAAGATATGCCAAGAATCACTGGAAGTTACTTGGGCACAGTACCACAAGAACAGCTTATAATATTTTCAGAAATGTCTTTGCATCAGTTACAAGAAGCTCACTGCAGGAAGATAACTCTGAAGGAAACAGAGCTTCAAGTATTGCTTTCATCACAGTCTCAAATGGGAAACAGAAGGTGACTCCATCTTATGATGCCTTGAGATACTAAGCCTGGATGGATGAGCTACAGAAGATCTAAGCAGATGTCCAGCCAGAAACAAATTAATTATCTTTGCTCACAAGAGAGTTAAGGTTGTCTAACCCTGACCTTCATCCAAGACTCTGTTTTCTTAAGGGTTTATATCTGGTTTTAGCCATTCTTTTGTATTTTTATTCATATTGTTTAATTTTCCATCTTTTCAAAAAGCGATGATGGTGGGAGAGTGACTCTTGCTTTGGAAGTCTTTACAACTGTATGATTTAGTCAAAAATGAAAACTCATTCACCTACAAAAAAGGACAGAGTGCCCTTAAGGTTACCATGCCCTCACTGGAAGGTAGGATTTCATTAGCTCATTGACAGCTAGCCCCCAAACATTCATGAAATGGCACAAAAGGCTGAGCTCGGCTGCCTGACAGCTCTGTTGTGAAACGCAACTCTTTTATTCTTTTTGCTGCATCTGAAGCTCTCCAGGGACATGACAAAATGAATACATAAAAACATTAAAGAGTAAAGAATATATATTAAGTAGATAGCCCCAGCACTCAGAACTATACCCTCTCTCTTGCTTTTTTTTTTTTTTTTGCCATAACATTGAGCCATCTCCTTTGAATCCATCAGCTCCCTGAGCAATCACAAATAGATAAGCCCCTGAGCACTGCTCATTCCAAAAAGCCACATCTGTTTCAGTCACTATGCAGCCACAAATGAGCAACAACACAATTATAACATAGCTCATAACAAGTGAAATTCAAAATGCTGCTTACATTGCTGCTTGCAGTGATAACAAAATTAGTAAAGCAACAACAAACACTGAAACCACTCAAGCAAACATGTTAGGTTTTTGTGGTAGTCGCATCCTAGTGCTTTCTCCAGGCTTTCTTCTTCCCTTGATGTAATTTTTCCCCTTGACCACATCTCACTTTACATCAAAAAAAGAGGCATTCTTTCTTGTAGAATGTGCAAATTGGATGTATGGTATGAGATGAAGAAGGGTAGAGGTAACATGAATCTTAAACTGACAAATAAAAGAAGAACCGGAAAAGAAAGTTAACCCAAATAATCAAGTCACACATATTCAGAAATCTTTGAAGAGCTATGTGCATATTGCAAGTTGCAGCAGGCCTGCAGGCAGCTTTAATTTGCATGAATGGCTGTAGCACAGAAGCGAAGGGCTGGATGACTGGATGACCTTGGTAGCCTTCTGAGGGTCACTGAAATGCAGTTTCTTCAGTCAGGCTCAGAGGGACTGCTTTGATAGGATACAGATCAGTATTTTCTTCTTCAAATTTTTCTTTTCTTTAGTGAACATAATTCCAAACGCAGTAAAGCTGTAATATTCTCATTTGAATTTTTCCTGTTTTAAAAATTTAAATATTTCCCTCTCTGGGTATTATTTCATTGTATTCTACTGACAGAATGCATTTTCAATTTTAGCAGTATTTTGGGACACATAGCAGGCCATTGCTACTCATCACAATGTTAGTCAGCATAAGCTGTGCTTCTTACTAGATTTTGATTAATTATCATAAAATCAGCATATGAATACACACTTCATGCCCCTTTCCCTTCCACTTCTGAGATACAGCAGCAGAAAATGTGCAGGTAGTGTGCTTTAGGCAGCAAAAGTGGCAGCATCAACAGGGTTACATACCTATTTCCTAACTGATTCTCAAACAGTTGGTACTGACTACCCCCTGATTAAGTCTGTTACATTTTGGCTGAATGCCATTAAACTTAACATAGTTATCACCATGGTGTTACTATACATAAAGAAATCATTCCATACATAAAAATAGCATCCTAACAAAAAATACATAAAGATATTTAAATACTAAGGGGACAATGCATGCCCCTAAAATTTAAACATAAACCCAGTAAGCTTCTATAAAGCAGACACTCAAATTGCTGTGTTGACAAGGAGGACCTGTTTCTTTTCTGGATGATAGTTCAAGTTTGCAATTAGATCAGTGTATCTCATGGGTAGGAGGATAGGTAGAAAAAGTGCAGGAGACAATAAAGATACTGAGATAAGACAGGCTAAAATACTAGACATACGCAGAGATATTCAATAGTTCCAACACATTTCATCTTCTTAAAGTACCAGAGTATAGCAAAGATGAGATGACACAATGGAGACAAAACGACACTTGTTATACAGAACTCTGCTAAAATTTATTGACTTAGAAATAATATCTCACATTCCTGGTTTGCAGTTTTGATTACTGCACCTCATACTCAAAAATGGAGACAAGCTTCTTAAAAAGGTTCCGCTTAGTACAAAACAGTACAGTTTAACTGCAATACATTGTGCTTGGCAAAATGGATTGTCACAGGCATGTCACTTTTGCATTCTTTTTCTGCTAGTTCTGTCTGTATTCAGAGTCTAGCCCAAGTTCTGTGTCCTGCTATTCATAGCCCTAGGAAATAATTCTTTTGTGTAAGGAGCCATTCTGGTTGAGTAATCTTAGACAGCTGAAAACCACAAAAGTAGACTTGACGAAAACTAATAAAATGCAACAGGAAGAGCTTGATCCATATTAATTGCTAAAATGTCTCTAAAAATTGTATTGGGGAAAAAAAAAATCCCTTCCCTATATCCATAAGAAGGCATTTATTTCATTTAAAAGTGACTGCAAAATATGCATGATACAAGTCCACCACAAGGGAAATGAGGAAGGCTGTGTCCTGCATTGAAACAATGAATAGTGTCACATGTGTTGTAACATTTAAAACAAGAAAAAGAGTTAGAATTTCTCAGCACTTTGTGTAGGGCTCAGCTCCAAACTAAATTATGTAAATGTGTCTAGTTTTGAGTAATGCATCCAAACTCTGATTATAGCCCTTGGGAAGCCAATTCAGCCAGTGGAGCCTGAAGAGAGAGAGACCAGGATCTACCGCTACTTCGCTGATCATCGTTTTGAAAAATCCATATCAGTAATTCTGCAAAGTATTCTCTTTAGTCCAGAAAATCTGCTAACAAATATAAAAGTCCTAGTTATTTTGATATATTCTCCCATCACAAATTAGAATTAGGCTATTCATTAGTCCTGCCACTTTTCAAACTCCCGCAGTTTTACAGGGAGTCTCACATAATATTTTCTTCTTTAAAACTCCAGTTTTTGTATTCTTTTAATCCCACCATTGTCTTATAACTCTCTTTGAAAAAAAGAATTAGGTATGAAAAACAACATGAAAATATGAACAATACATGCTGCAAAATGGAAGTGACAGAAGAAATAGTCATCGTATAAAGTTTTCAAATATTTACAACTACCAGTGCTGGTCCTCCTTGACCCCACAAGCTCCAGTTATTCAAAGTGTCATGGCCATGAAAGTCCCGTATACTTCCAAGGTACCTTAGTTTACCTCCCAAGTCCACCCAACACAGATAGCTCCTCAGTATTGGCTGGTTTGAGAGCACAGCTGATCAATAACATTTTTTGTATTTACATATATAAATTCTGATGACAGACTATTCCCTGGGTGATGTGGGACAAACTTGAACATATAGCTTAAGTTACAGATCGTATCTAGTTCACATCTCGTGTTCGGTAAAAACTCTTGGCTGGTTTTCACCTACACCTTTAAGACTGATGTTCTGTATTTGATTAGGGAACACTTCATGAGCTTTGCCATCTTTTAGAATGTTTGCTTCTTAAGCTTTCTTTATCATCTCATGCACTTCTCTATATATTTTGTTTTAAATTAATTATATTTTCCACTGTGGTTAAGTAAAGAAGCAATTGTTTTTTTCTTTTTATAACATTTTCTTTACCTGTGTTTTCTTCGTAAGGAAGTCAGGATTACCCTTGTTAGTAACTAATTTTCTTCACAATAGTCATGATTTGCAATGTCACTGCAATGTTTTCCAGAATGAGAGAGGCAAATGAACAAACCTGAAATATTCTTTTTGAAGTAATGTTTTTTAACCAATCTTTTCAACTTTAATTACCTTCTGCCTGGACTTTCAATCAAGGTCAAAGTACCACTGAACATTTAAAACTGTCAAAAGATTTACCAGTATTTTTCTGACAGAAAATGTGTGGGTTTTTACTGATTTCAAACAAACTCTAAAGTCAAGAGAAACTTAGAATCATAGAATATTAAGGGTTGGAAGGGACCTTACAGATCATCTATTCCCCAACTGTACTTCCATGGATACCTTCCACTAGACCAGGTTGCTCAAGGCCTTATCCAGCCTGGCTTTGAACTTCACAGTATCTTAACTTTTATTCTCTGAAAAGCTCTGCTTTGAGGTCTGTCTAAAATATCCCTTGGCTCATACATCTTTTGTTAGAGGACCTATCATGGAAAAAGTCTGGGGATAAGTAAAAATGTCTCTACTCTTTTATGCTACTCAAATGATCCCTTGCAAAAAACCTGCAAACTAAACAAAATCATTCTGTTTCCTATGGTATTTGCTGGCAGTTATACCATCATGAGTGAACCACCTAATTACATAAACAGCCATGGTATTTCTGGGTCAGTTGGCAATTGCATTTGGAGGCACAGGAGTCCCAAGAAATATCTGAGAGCCGTAACTGGCAAAAGCTACATCTGCAGTATTTCTCTATTTAACTTAAGGGGCAATGATTCAGTCATTCAACATTTGTCCACCGATCAACCAAAGGCCAAGCTCTTACTTTAAGCCTCTGGACTTAACATGCAGATGTGATTTTGTTCCTTCACAAACTAAGCAGCATTTTTTCAGATATTAAGACTATTCTCATAATTTATTACACAACAGAAAGGCTTTTTACAAAGAACAGAAAATCAGAAATTCACAAATATATTAAAAAAGCCTTGCCCTTATAAAATAAGAGCATTGAAAAAATAAGCAAAAATACATGATGTGATGAGGACAAGTTGAAGCTTTTAATGCATACATATTGCTAAGTTGAACAGCTAAAATTCTTCTCTGTTTCTCACAGACATTTCTAGCTCGTTCAGAATTACTCATTTCCTGCTGTTTAAATAAGAAGAGAATTAGAGACTTTCTTTCCTTTTTTTTAATTTTTTTTTTTATTTAAGCATAATGTTCTTGATTCAGAAGATCTCCTGCAGAGATAGACTAACAATTCACCTTTCTTTTCAGAGAGGGACAGCTGTCCATAGACCTACTGTATGAAAGGAGACAGCTTTCACTCCTGTATGAACAGTGCAGGATATCTGTCAACAAAAACAGCTAAGGAGATGTGATCTGCTGAATCTTGAGCCAGCCTATGTCACACTGCTCTTTCTGCAGCTATGTTCTATCTCTCCAGCCAAATCCTGTCCTGGATTTCTCTCCATTAGGTACCAGTGACAGGAATTTACGGTATTGTAAGATATCGAAACTATAAGGACGGAAGATGAAATATTTTACAATTTTTCACTTGCAGCACACTTTATTTCCCTGTTCCTAATAGATACCAATGGCACAAACATGAGAAATGCATTAATTTGGGTACAAATAATGCAGTATTTACTCATCAATCTCAGTTAAAGTTTGTTCAGTAAGGACTAAATTTAGTCCTTACACTTCAAAATAAATAGACAACTCCCATCTCCCCCCCGGCCCCTGCCTTCCACCCTCCACTAAAAGCTTTCAGTTGTAGCACTTGGAGAAAAAGGCACATAAAACCCATAAATGAATCAGATCAAACTGACAATTTAATCAAACTTGTAGCACTTGGCTGTAAAGCACTATGAAAAAAAGTAAGAAAAACTGAAACGCCCTTAAGGATAACTGCACAAGCCAGGACTGCCATCACACAGGGAATAAATATTGGAAAAACAATAAACTAGAAAGGCTGATGCTGAGAGAATTAAATTAAATACCCACGCAAGTTAATTACTGGGAAAGAAAAAAGTGTATTGGAAGGAGCAAAAGAGAAGATAGACAAATAAACCTGCTACGTACAAAGCTTGATTCCAAGTATTCCTTCTTCTATTCCCCATATAGTGTAAATTACAGTTGGTACTCTGACAGGAGTAGATTCACAGCAGTGCAAGAAGAATAAAAATTTAGCCCATAGTTTTTCCACTTTACTGAATTTCATCTGTGTCTGTTTATTGGAATTCTTGGTAAGTACCCTGGTGTTACAGATTAGAAAATGCGGAACTTTTCCAATTCCTTCTTTCCCACTTCAACACTGTTCTTTAGAGAAGCCCTCCAGTGTGCAGCCACTCCTCTGTACAGGCAGTGAAAGTGCCCAAAGCAGTTGTGGCATTCATTTGGTACTCACTTCTTCTCCATATAGGCAAAATCCACACAGTTCTTGATTGCAAGTATTTATTTAGCATTTCACATAAAGGTACGACAAATCAAAGATGACACAAGAGCATTCTCTAAGGAGAGGGCTGAAGAGTATAAATCGTTAGTGTACTTCAGTTGCAATTGGAGCTTCCACTACTCTTGGAAGGAAGACACCTATTTCACAGCAGTAACTGAAAGTAGCCCAAATAACATGACACAGAGCATGGGAGATGAAGAGATGCTATCCAGAAGCCTATCATACATTGAGGAGTTAGTGACCCATGTAACAGGCAACATGAGTAGCCACAGGCTGGGCTGTTTGGTACTGCACTGCAGGGACAGCATGGCCTCAGGTCTGTGTTGTGTTACACTTTTTACTTGGCTGCAGGAGAAACTTAGAGGACTGATTATAACAGAGGAGGCTGCAGGCAGCTCACACTTGGTACCAGTAATCATATCACCTGGGTGTCTTTGTCTTTGCCTCAAAGTGAACCAGCAAGTTCTTATGCAAAAGTCCATTTCTTTCACAGCAGAAGTTATGAACGGAATAGTTTTTCCTCCAAGAATATGCCAAAAGACCAGTAAAGACTACAATGCTGGCATACCTCTGCACGCTGTGTCCAGACTGTCAGCACATCCTATGACACTGGACACCTGGAGTTCTCTCAGGGGATCTCTATGAGATTACCTATTCTCTTCATTTTTCTGCTAGCTGCAGTAAGTGGCATTCTTAGCAAAACCTTAAGGAGCCTGAGTCCATTTCTTACTGGGATCATAATGAACACTGCCACTAATGGGGTCTAACACAAAAGCCATATAGACCTGGACTGAAATTGCTCTGAGCACTAAAAAATCTTGCTACAGTTCTGTTAATATCATAGATCTGAGCCCAGTAGAAATACATTTTGCTCTCCTTCTTTAAAAAGTCAGTTATAAGACTGATACACATCTCACAAATTTACAAACTTTCATTATAATTACAATGCTCACTTGTTCTCAGAAGCAGATTAATTATCGAAAGTTTTTTTCTTTGAGATCCCATTTTAAACTAATTATATTTAAAAAATATATTTTAGAAAGTTGAAATGAGTTATAAAGATTTACATAGAAAATGTTTCATTGCCTTTCACCAAACTACTTCAGTGCAGTACTATGCATTCAAATCTATTGCAGGAGATACCATATTCTATCATGCTCTGGAACACAGACTATGTAATGTGATCCATGACATGGATGGGAGAAGAGTGCATGTCCCAACCTTCAGATTAGCTCAGTTGGTTAGACCATAGTGCTAATAGCTCCAAGGTTGTGGGTTCTCAATCCCTGTTTCGGCCATTTACTTGAGTTGGACTTGTGGGTCCCTCCAACTCCGACTATTCTGTGAAAGTAGGCCTTGATGTTAACAAGGCACCCTTTGACATTCTCTCCTATAATATCCGTATTCCCAAAAAACTCGAATGGGAACTGGATAAGCAAGTAAAAAGAAACTGGCTGGAATGTTGACTTGTGTAGGGTTGCAATTATAAACATCGAGTTCAGCTGGCTGCTGACTAACTAGAGGCATCCCTAGAACTGACACTAGGGCAAAAACCCATTTGGGTGGGTCAATCTTTAAAGTTTGCAGGCAGCACCAAATATGACAGACTGGGAGGTGGACAGCAGGATGATGAGAGACAACAGACACAGGTTGAAACACAAAATCATAGATTTCTAGAATGGTTTGGGTTGGCAGGGACATTCAAAAGTCATCTAGTCCAACTTCTTTGCCATGGGCAAGGACAGCTCTCCTTGGATCAGGTTTTTCAAAAGCCCCATCCAACTTGGCCATGAACACAGTTTCTCTAGGCAACCCATCCCAAAGAAATCCACAATTTCTCTGAACAACCAGCATCCCACCACTCTCATAATGAAACATTTCTTCATTTTATCCAATTTAAATCTACCCTCTTTCAGTCTAAAACCATTGTTCATTGCCCTGCTGCTAAAGGTCTTGGTAACAAGATTTTCTGCATCTTTCTTAAAAGATCCTTTTATATGTTGAAAGGCCACCCTGGAGTCTTCTCTTCTCCAGGCTGGACAGCTTCAACTCTCTCAGCTTTTCTTCACAGGAAACATGGACTATTCTAAATTCATGTACAAATTCACCATGAGAGTGGTCAAATACTGTAACATTATCCAAATTGGTGGCAGAAATATGCCTCTGGATATAGTAAAAACTCAGCTGTAAAAGTCCCTGAGCAACTTGATATAATCGGTCTCCCTGTGTGAAGAAACAATAAATATTTAACACGTCTAAAATCTGAATTTTCCACAGCTTACAGCACAGCTGGAAAAGAAATTCTCTTGTCATCCAATGAATAGTTGAAATACCTCAAATATTTTCCCATCTTTTAACAGAATGTAAAGAGAAAACATTTAAAATTTTCAGAAAGCATTTTTTTTTAATTTGGTCTAGGTCATTTGGTTATGACCTTTAGAACAATTGTTTCACTAGGATTAGCTTATTTTTTAAAATGTCATTTGTTGGTGAAAAAAGTGAGGTCTTTCATTTTGAAAAGGTCAAAAAGCTTTGACCTTTTCAAAACTCTTATAGGAAAAAAAACTGTCAAAAAAGTTTGTTTTGTGAATAGCTGAATGTAGTTGTTATAACAAAACCATTCCATTGTACAGATCTACTGCTTACATTAAAAACTCTGTGGCATGGTTTTCAGTAAAGACACATAGTCTGACTCTTTCACCTTTTTTCTGCCTGCCTAAAGCAAAATTTCATTTTCCTTCATGAACAGCAGTCATCTACCAAAACACAGTAATTATCTCAGAAATTAACATGTTTTTATGTCCAACCATCATTTTCAGTACCAATTACAAATAAAAATTAATATAATTCTAAATATTTTAATATTTTTAGTATTGTTTATTAGATATGGAGAAAGTAAAAAGAAAAAAGTTTCTTGCTCTACAACAGTGAGCATTCCTGTCTGACCTACAATGTTCTTCTCAGCCTGTCAGGATTGCAGCACCTCTGGGCATGACATTTCTCTTGGATGAATGTCTCCTCCACAGTTTGTTAGATATTGCATACTGGTGCATTGATTCCCCAAAGGTGACATCATTACAAGAGGTGTTATCTTTTTTGTGTTGACAGAAAGTGTCCAACTCTTGTTTTAAACAATCTTCTCCTCTTATCTTTCATTTTATTTCCCCCCTCACTTTCATAGAGTATTTATTTTAAGAATAGTATTTTAGACATCTATTGGTCCCTTCTGCTACTTATTTAAACAAAATTTAATACATCTCCTGATTCTTAAACACCAGGAAAAAATCCTTGACATTTTAACCAATTAATTATTATTATTTGAGGTTGCTTTACAATATCTTTCCCAAAAATTGGGCTGCAGCAACTTATTCATGTGTCACACTAATAAGTTACTTTGATTTTGGTAGAATCCAAAGTACTGAAACATTCTAAATACTCATAGTCTGTCCCAGGTTGCTAATTCCATTTCTGAGCTACAGGTTCATAAGGAAATAAAAGTAGTCAATAGTTAAGCAATTTCATTCCAATTTGCAAACTGTATCTACAAAGATGAACTTTTGTTCATTTATACACTTACCAGTTCATTCTAAAGTCACTGAACTGTGCATACACCCATCACTGTTTCAGACTGTAATATCATGATTTAAAATTGTACAGGATTGTCACATAGAAATGAATTATGGAAAACTTCTTTGACAAAATTGACAAGTTTTTAGCAATGTTACCTCAGCAACTTTGATCAAACTGCATGAATCACTCATAAAATGAGAGAAAGGGGCAGCCACATGGCTCACTGCAGACTGTATTAAGAGAACAGGAATTTAAATTTACTGTACCCTTATACTGCAAGACAGAACTGTCTGTAGGACAGCAATTCAGAATACCAAGACTTCTAAAAGAGTAGACTATTTGAATACCTTTGATTTGCTTGGTAAGCAAAGACAATACAATGGATCAGATACATCCATAACCAACAAATGCAAGTCTAAATTGTCCAGAATATTAGGATCAGAATGGAGTAAATCTGGCAAAAATTTCAAATGTCAAAACTGCAAAGGGTTGTCACACTCACTTCTCTACTTTGCTGCCAGTATCCCATGGTTTTGATTTACAGCTGTCCAGCAGTAGCCCTCACTTGAGCAAAAGCTGCCATTTCTATCAAACTACCATATATAATTGTATCTTCTCTCACAGTAGTTCCTGGAGATGTTAAGAAGACAGTGGTATCCTCACTCCTCTGGCAGTGACTGCCTGACAAACAATAGATCTTTGTGTGTGCAGGTTGTCACAGGAAACATAAAAAGAACTACAGGTGGATGCAAGGCTGGAATAGAAGGGTCTGCGATACTCCTCCTGACACATCCTAGCCTATCCCTCTACTGGCACCGGTGTTCCTGACCTTGTAACCCAGAAGGACCAGTATAGCAGCATAGAGCAGCATAGATATCACAAGTCTAACTGTATAATAATTTTGAGGGTATTATTCTGAATAAATCTGTACTGTATTAATTAGGTGCTAAACCACTTGATTATAGTTGCAAAAAACCAACTGTGTGGTGTATTTTAATGTGAATGTTCAGTTTCCAGTTAGGCTAACAATAAACCGTTTTCTCCATATCTATATGATGTTTTTCCTTTTGCCCAAGACAAGATTTTGAGCTTATCAATACTTAAGTAATTGATGCAAACTTTAATGGTATTTTAGCATACACCAGCCCTGAGTGATGTACTTATGCAGCAACCAAAGCATCAAATCACCTTCCTAATGGTTTTCTGAGGAAAAGTAAATAAACAAACAAACAAAACTGTCAAATGTACCAAGTGCAAATTCTGTAGAAGTATTACAGCCTTTTTAAAGTTTATCCCTTTGGATCTGATTTTTATCAGTATTAGCTGTAATGTAAACTGCTATGGAAACTGCAACGGTTGCTGCAGCGACATCAGCAGTGGTCAAAATGGTGCTTCAGAGAAATGAATAAACAAGCACTATTCTGCTGCTTGGTGTTTTGCTTTGTTTTGTTTTTCTTGCACAAACATGCCACATAGCTCCAAGATGTTTCAGACTGGCAGAAATCAGGCCATCACCACCACGAGCTGTCAGGGACTTGAACAGTATTATCACGGCTATTGCTAAACCCACCTGGGGATCCATCGGTGGGGGACAGCAGCAGCATGTACAGACCAAAACTCAGCATGGCACCCCCATTTTTATTATAATATCCCAGAGTGTCCTGACCCCACCTGGAGTACTGCGTCCAGGCCTGGAGTCCTCAGCACAAGAAAGATGTGGACGTGTTGGAGCAGGTCCTGAGGAGGGCCACAAAAATGATCTGAGGGCTGAGGCATGTATCTTTATGAAGGTAGGAGGAAAAAGCTCGGGTTGTTCAGCATGGATAAGAGAAGGCTTTGGGGAGACCTTATTATGGCTTTCCAGTACCTTAAGGTGGCTTATAAAAAGGAGGGAGAGGAACTTTTTATATGGGCAGATAGTGAGAGGAAAAGGGGAAATGGCTCTAAACTGACAGAGGGCAAGTTTAGATTAGATATTATGACAAAATTCTTTAATCAGAGGGTGGTGAGTCTCTGGAACAGGCCATTCAGAGAGGCTATGGATGCCTCATCTCCAGAAGCATTCAAGGCCAGGTTGGATGGGACTTTGAGCAACCCGATCTAGTCAGAGGCATCCCTACCCACAACAGGGGGCTTGGAACCAGATGACCTTTATGGTCCCTTCCAACCCTAAACATTCTAGGATTCCATGAATTTTCATTGCATCTGCACTCAACATCGTTTCTCTTTTCCTTGCTCCCTGCATCCCAAGGACCACCCTGGAGTACTCTGACACCCTGCTACCACCAGGGCTGAAGAGCCAGCCCTCATTTACAAGCCAAGCACATTTGTTCATAGTTTCCATCCTGTAGTTAATAGTGACCAAAGGAATTTTAGTAGACAGAAGCAAAAACTGTGTTTTAAAAAAATATATATACATCACAAGTTTCAACTTGCTTATTGTGGCTGAGAGGAAGAAGAACATTTACCCTCTTTTTTTTTTTTTTTTCCCCCCTAAAAGAATAACTTCAGTGCAACTTCCAGCTGGAGTTTTAACGCTATGCAGGAGGCCTGATTTGCAACAGCTGCTCTCTCCTCCCAGTCCTCACGGCAGGAATGGTCATTCTATAACCAGTGAGCCAGAACTCCACAAATCATGCATGAAGGTTGCTCTTGCCATCGCGCTGGCAGGAGGCAGGATACCACAGAAGCCTGGCTTAACGTTTCCCAGGAACAGTCTTAACCTGCCTCAGAGTGTCTATCTGCAGCAGAAGAGGAAGGCAAAACATGAGAGGTTTTCAAATCCTGCGAACAACTAAGCATTGAACAGAAAGCTTAATATGAGGTCTAGGATGCAGTGCTGTTGGTGTTTCAGTAAAGACAGATATAAATTAGGATGTCATTGGACACTCATTTCCTCTAAGTTATGGCCTCGATGTAGCCCTTAGCATCTACACTGTGCTTTCTGGAAAAAACCCTAACTGAATTATCAGTATTGTATTTCTCTCAAGAAAGGGCAGCTTAAAAAAAAAGCAACATCTGACTTGCCTTGCTAAGCAATGGGGGAATGATCCAATTTACAAATATATAGGAATAAAGTTTACTTCTGGGACTAGCAAAATTAAATTGAAGTATGTTCCAAATGTTACTTTTGTCACTAATTCCATCTGTTCTGCAAGTTAGATCCTGAGCTGGGAATATCATAAAAAACTGAACAGGGTGCAAGTCATCAGAAGCTCATTAGAAAAAACTACTTTTTAAGCACATCTTTTGCAAACACTCTGTATTTATGAAGTTGCTCTAAACCAAAACAAATGAACACGAGATATTTATGACATAGAATCAATCCCCACTTTATGCATCTACAAGCCAAAAATAAATGGAAGTCATATATCAAACAAATTAATATAATCGAACACTTATTTTTATCTTCCTGTTAATTTGGTAGAATAAAATTAATTTAATTATTTTCATTGATTCTTTATAGTTTGCTCCCACATAGGGATTCAGGAGCTGGTTTAGCTCAGCTGTTTTCGAAAGCACAACATATCCTAATGACTGACAGGATAACAGAAGAGGTTTGACCTGACTACCACTTTCATAATGAAGTTTCTCTGCTCAAAGAGAAATGTAATTCAAGAGTTGTATTAGTTCTTTTGAAAGGAATCTTCCATACTTTGAAACAGTGACCCCAGTAGACAGTTTTTTTCCCAAGACTACACACCAAGGACAAAAAGGAAAGAAGCTATTTGAAAGAAATTATTTTCATGTTATAAGAAGGCTGTTTTGTCAGAACACTAGACCAGGGGTGTTTCATGAAGCTAAAGCAATAGGATTAAGTTTTCAAAGTTCTTTATACTAAAAAGACAACCAAAAACTATTCTTACTTTGGGAGGGCTATAAATATCATCTTGTTTGCTGGCTGAAGTCCGATTGTTCTGATTCTGTAGTAATATATGCTAAAATACTTTTTATAAGCAACAATATTTCTTTACAAGTCTAAATACCTACAGGCCTTTTGAAAATCGTAGCTGAACTCTTAATAATAGATTTGCAATTAGTTGCAGTCAGTAACCACTTCTCACATTGTAAAGCTGATGAAAAACTGATACTTCTCTTGAATAGATAAAACATCTTATTTCTGAAATGATACTAACATATTAAAGATCAGTTCATTTTTGGTATGTGCAAGAAATTAATCTTTGTGTATAATTAAAATTAACATAAAAAACCCCTTGTAGATACAATCTGCTTAAAATATTTTGAACTGAATTTTACTGGGGAAATGTGTGCCAAGTTATCAATTGCCATGGTTTCCTCTAGCACTTCTTTCATTTCCTTTACTGAGATTAAGTCTACCTAGCTCAAGGATCATCTTTCTAATATCCTAACATTTGAACTATTACATTGCTCAAATATCATGGGAGGAATAAACCACACAAACAAAAAGTATGTTATTAAATGAGTAACACACTGAGCAACAGTAAAAGTATTTTCTCTTTAAAAATCGCATTCTACATAGCTGTAACAGACACCATGTTAAAAAACCCAATCCCTTAAGATTAACAATACAGGTAATTGCTTAAACTTCTATATCCTCAAAGAGAAGCAAAAAAGATTTTGCAAAATGGCATTTTTGAAAAGGATTTCACTGTCACTGTCCAAGCTCACTCGGCCATGGCAAATGGACCTCAGGACTTAAATGGTGGGGCCAATTCTGTGCGCGCTGTGCCTCACCTAAAAAATCCACTGCGCAGGCTGGAAGGGCACACCCACGTGGGGAGAGCCCTTCCCAAGATCTTCGTTCGCGAAGTCTGGCCATACATACATACATGGTAAGGTCATATTCTAAAAAAATTCATTCACTTCTTACACAGAAAAATTTCCACAAAATGTAATGGAATTTTGCCTGGCTAAGGAGCCTCAAGATTTTTGCATTAGTGTATTATGCCCCATTTGATAAGTGAGCAGGTAATGACTCAGAAAATAGTAATAATTTAGTTTGGTCTACTCACTCCTAAATGGCTGAGAACATCTTCCCTTTTAAATTATAACTGCCATAAGACCTGTGTCTTCAAAACTACATTTTGACCAACATTGAAAAAGAAAAACTAAACTAAACATGGTGGCAAATTCATTCTGGTTTTAGGCTTGTTTTTATGATGCCTTCAGCAACAATGAGCAAATCATGGGTCCTCCAGATAAAACTACTACAGCAAAGTCTGAGCTCTAAATTATCCCTGCTTAAAGAAGCACTAGGAAAACAACTTAGGCAAAACTAAGAAACATCAATGACCTTGGCAAAACCATGACCACCAGCCAGGTGACAGAATGGTGCACCACAGCTCTCATGCCCAAAAAAAAAAAAAAAAAATAAAAAAAAATCATAGTTTATTATGCAAATCTAGGTTGAACCCTTCTTCTCTGTTAATTTCAATAATCTCCATACTGTTAATTTTCAAAATATTTGAATTTCTATACTCTGGAAAAAGGACATTGATAATGGAATATGTATTGGAAGGCATATATGGAAGAGTCATAATTTTTTTTCTTTCTTTACAACATCTGTTTCCATATGTTGCCTGCACATTGTGACCTCCAGAGAAGATGTCAGTTCCTTAATTGTCTAAGCATTTATTGTCACAGCTTTTCAGCATTCCCAATTTCACAGTCAGGATACCAGTGAAAAAGTATTCAGAATTCTTTATATAGGGTTTCTGTGACAGATCTATTAACTCTCATTCTACTGCCTTCAGCAGAAACTGCTTTCCTGTAGTCATTTTGTAGATTTCTTTCCATAAGTAAATCAGAGTGGTGCTAAGAAAATTACTGAAGAAGTTTTAGTTACCTACTGCTGATGCACAATACATTAAAAAAGAGAATGTTCAGAATAATTCTGCATGCTTGGGATGCAAGAGATGAGTTTTTCCAAAGTCTATAGTAATATAGAAATATTATAAGACTTTTTTTTCCTCTCCAGGTATTATATGGATTTTACTATTTAAAGAGCAAAAGCAGATTGAAAAATACTGGCGTTGACACTACTATTTATACAATATAGTAACTTAATCATAGATACTTGAACCTAAAGTAATGAAATTCTAGCTCATGCATGACTTCTCAGATTGCAGATCTTCTGTAACACTACTTAATCCCCCAGCACTTTTTTCTTGACCAATAGATCTTTAATTCCTTTATGTAGAACACAACAGCTTCATCAGCAGGGGCAATGAACACACAATTCAGTCCCATTCCTGACACATCTAATGCCTGATCATTAGGCCATTCTCCTCAAAAATTGGAACATGTTTTTGAATGCCTTTGACACTGAAAGAAGCTAAACATTAGGCTAATGAAGAAAGACGGGAAGGCATCAGGGTAGCTCCCAGAAAGAAAGTATTAAGATAATTTATTTATATATTTGTTTATTTAATATATTGAAGAAACACTTAGGTCAGGAAATTACTCAGGACTGTAATCCCAAGAGGATGGTAATGCTTCCCAGTAGTGCTGAGTAAGGTGCTTAAATTTCAAAGAGATATCTAATTTAAGATGTATTTCTGTGTTCAGCATTTCCTACTGGCTAACTCAGTCTCTCTGCTCAGCATGATGCTATTTCTAAACCCTTTTCTGAGACATCGAACTCTGATATACATTCTACAGGAAGACTTTGTATTATAGTAACATATCAGTAGGTTACAAGTTAGGTGCTACATTACTACACAGCTGGGTCTCATCCCCTTGTGACTCCACAATCTTACAAAACTGTTTAAATTCAGATTTTTCAGATGATATAAACTTGCTCTATTACATCAAGAGAACTATATCAATTTACCCGAGTGAAAGGCTGGCCCTGATCGTACAATTAAAAGTATGAGCTTGTATCAGTCATAACAAGCACTTAATCACAATCCATATATGAAAGAGATGCCCAAGTGATTAATCCCTGAAAAGTGACATAAGAACTTTAATTTCTATTAAGACAACCCTAAGTAATGGGCAAAGTGAACACCAGATTGACAATATGGTTCTTTTCTAGACTGCAATTTGTATACAGGCCATAACCAAGACCTGACAAGTGATTTGTACAGCTTACCTCCTAGCCCAAAGGAAAGGCATTCTTTGAGAACAACTCAGCTGGTAGTTGTCCTACTACAGAATGACAAGTGATTTGATTGTGATACACAATGTAAGTGCTTTGTTCTCATTAAAAATGAACATGCTGTGGGAGACTTTTACCATTTACTCTACAGGTACCCCCTGTGAACAGCTAAGATATAATGAATATGTAATTTGGATGTGTATTTTATGGAAAAAATCCAAAGAATCCAAAATACAACTTGGGAAGAGCTCCTAGGGTTACACGTAATTTTCTTTGTCTGTTCTACCTACAGTTTTAAATGAGGTGACTTGTCATCTCTGGGCTATAACATCTTCTCTTTCAAATATTTACTGGATTGCCATGTCAGACTGTGCTATGTAGTACTATAATAGGATAGACAAACTATCTGTTACATGTTATAGCTGAAGTTCTATCTCTGCCACAAGGAAATTACAAAATCTATACACACATCGTATAATGTGCATGGTATTTCTGTGGGACATTTTTCTTTCATCTTTGGCTATCTTATCTGAAGTCTGATTGTAGGGATGATGCTTGATATTCTAATCATATGAGCAGATCCTGCAAATATTCTTTTAGGGAAAACAGCAGCACTGACACAGATTTACTCCTTTTTTTCCCCAGCCTGGAATTCCAACCCTCAAACATAAAACTAAAATAAATTTTAAAAAGCCTCAACACACTTCAACTAAAAATGTAGCAATTTAAAATATTTATTAAATATTACAACATTACAAATATTATAAAATGGCAGGATTGAAATCTTTTGATCATGCTTTCAGGGTGAAACTATCACGCTTAAGAGGAATATCCCAGCTTCAGCACAAGTTATACAATAGCTACTTCCAGTATTAAAAATGGTCATAAATTCAACCTTTAGTCTGTGAAATACAGCATTATAAACATTACAGAACTACACAATGATTTTTACAGAATCAAAGAATCACAGAATAATGCTGAGTTGGAAGTGACCCACAAAGATCATCAAGTCCAACTCCTGTGCCTGCACAGGACCATCCCCAAGAGTCACACTATGGGCCTGAGAGTATCATCCAAATGCTTTTTGAACTCTGTCAGGCTTGCTGCTGTGACCACTTCCCTGGGGAGCCTGTTCCAGTGCCCAACCACCCTCTGGGTGAAGAACCTCCTTCTAAATATCCAACCTAAACCTTCCCTGACAAAACTTCAGGCCATTCCCTCAGGTTCTGTCACTGGTCACCACAGAGAAGAGACCAGTGCCTGCCCCTCCTCTTCCCTCATGAGGAACTTGTAGACTGCCATGAGGTCTTCCCTCAGTCTCCTCTTCTCCAGGCTGAACACACCAAGTGCCCTCATCCACTCCTCATAGGGCTTCCCCTCAAGGCCCTACACCATCTTCATTGCCCTCTTTTGGACACTCTCCAATAGATTAATATCTTTCCTGCATTGCATTGACCAAAACTGCACACAAAATTCAAGGTGAGACTGCACAGTGCAGAGCAGAGTTGAACGTTTGAAAATTAAGGCATCTGAAGCATTGCAGAATAATAATAGACAACAAATAACATTTTTGTGGGGTTTTTGGATTTTTTTGGTGGTATTTTTTAGTTTTTTAACAGTGCTGTTTGCATAAGCATCATATATAGAAAATATATAGAGCATGAGAAGTGCCAGTGTTTGCAGAAGTCTATCAGAGGTTGCATATGGCTTTTTTGGTCATTAGTTCTGTAGCCGCTTCCAGTATATTATATGGACCCATAAAAGCTGCCTATCTGAAAAAATGCACATATGTATCAACATAGGTACATCCAACTTGAAGCACACTTGAGCAAGAAGTAACATGCCATAATGCTATCACATTTTTTCCAGGATCAACAACATTAATTTTCACTTCTCAAAAGGTCAGAAAAATAATTCTTCTTTTATTTTCAATCACTGAACAATATTCCTGGACAGCGCTGAAATGGAGTCAATTAAAATATTTTGATACTCTCTGCTACACTTGAAATTAAATAATTTTAAAAGAAAGTGAGTTATTAAAGCAGCCAGATTGTCTCCTTCATGGAGCATAAAGCAAAAGTCAAAAGCAGAGCAAATCAGAGACAGAACTAATTAGACATGCTAAGAAAAAATTAGTTTTGTTCTTTGTTCAGTGGATATATCTGTATTTGGAAAGTTAATAGACTCTGCCATAAACAGTTCACTGTATTTAATTGTTTTTAAACACCCCAAAAGGACCACATATAACAAGAAAGAAATATACTGGAAGACCTATGGAGTTAGGCACAGGAGCCACTAAAGAAGCTCCTTTTGGGACAAATTCCCTATTTTTTCCAGATTTGCTGCACTAACATATTGTATTTCCTTATGAGCCAAAACAAAAAGAATCTAGTTCTAAAAACTCTGCAGCAAGTTTTACCTCATAAAAAAGGCTTATCAATGGTGTAGGGGTAGCAGGGTTCCTACCTGGCCCATTTTCTACTGTGCAGTGCTGTGGTACTTTTGTTTTGGAGTCAGGTAATACTTCTTTATGTCTAACAGTCCCAATTCATCTCTGCCCTGGTCTTTAATGGTGAAAATAATTATTCTGAATCTGAGGAAAATTACATAGCATTTTTGTTGTAGTGCAGTCAAGATTATTTCAATGATTATACCAAACAACAAACACATATGAAGTGTTACATGATGTCTGGTCAAACTTCACTGGTTAAACAATAACCGCTGTTAATTTTTTGTATCTGGAATCCAGCCAATCCTCAAACAACCTCAAGTGGGAAGGGAGTAAGAAGTCTCTTTTTCTAAAGCCACTGCAAATTCAATGCAGAATTGCAGCAGTCCCAGCCAGCACTCAAGGGAGTATATGGATTGCCGCCAAGTTCTCTACTCAAGAGCAACATACAAACTAGGAAAGATAAAGAAATGTGAAACAATAGCCCTGCCATGGCCCTTGCACTGATAGCCACTAGCCTGCAGTGCTAGAGATTGCTGCTATATGCCCCCCCCTTTCAAAGGTGTCACACTGCTACCAGGCAAAATGTCTTCTCATGTTGCAACACAGGAGCAGCACTGTAAATTTAGCTCATGATGATTTATGGGAGTTGTTCCAAAAGAAAATAATGGTTTTATAGATGGGAAGAACTTTCAATAGCTTCTAAGTGCAAACCTCAAAAGTGTGCTCCTCACCGAGGTGCCTCAGTTCCACTGAAGGACACATGGACCTAGTTAATTAGAAGTGTAGTTAGTACAAGTATCTTCACTTCACATGTTAAAGGGAACAATGTTTTTTTCTCTTCAAATTAAAAACTGATGTTAAGAAGGCTTTTAAAATCAGATAAAAGTCTGCAGATAACTAAAGTGCTGCTTATAAATTACTAACAGAAAAGAAACCCATGTTCTCATACTTAATTTTATATTTGAAATACATATGCATTACAGAAATATTCAAATGCATAAAGTAAAATAGAAGCATCAGTAGTTTCAGTAAGGATGAGGCAATGGTAAATCCAACATTAGTGATCCTTGCAAAGTGTCATGAAGGCACTATGTGAGTATAAACTCAGACACTTACTTCACTTTCTTTTTTTGGATAATTTAACCTGTTATCAACAGTTTAAGTCCCATGTTCTTCATTAAGGAACTTGTCATGAATATACTATATTGATACTGCCTTCTGAAAAATTCTGGGGTTTTTATATTCATATCCTAAGACACAAGTAATATGGAGTGTATTAAAATTCTATTTACCATTATAAGTTTAATATGCTCAGCTTCTTTACAACAGACATACCATATTAGAATTCTGAGGTCAGAAAACTTTTATTAAGGTTACTAATAGGAAAAAAGGTTTGAAAGGATATTATTTTATCTCAATATATAATTTGCAAGTGCGTAAGATCTCATCATCCACATAACTGAAGTTATTTTTAATCATGAAGATCAAGGATTAATCTCTGATATTCTTTCATCACATAAGCTTTTATCATATGTTAATAATAAAACTTTTATGTAATGTTAGATGTTGCAACTCATCAAATAGTAGAAAGATTAAAGTGAGAAAAAACATATGTAGGCCACACTGAAAAAAATATAGATGGAAATAATTAGAAACTAGAAAAGTAAACAGACAAAAATGATAAGAACAAACGCATGCCATCAAAAGAAATTTAAACATAAACATGAAAATCTGTCACACATAAATTAGAATACCCTTGGAGAGCACACATTCTTAATGACTGCATAACAAAATAATCATTTTAATTATTAGTTGAGGAGGTCCTCTTACATTGGTTTGCAAATGTACAAAATTATCCTTTAAAAAAACTCCAACCTCTTGTAAGCAAGAGTCATTAGTAAGTGCAACATAACAATATGCCCCTTAGGAGAAGAGGTTTTGTAAATTCCTAAACTATTGAAGATAATGGAAGCTTTTAAATGAAGAAAAAAATCAGAATACAGTACAAATATGATGCTTAAATATCAGATGTGATGCAAAAACTGAAATGTATTTGAAGTACCACTTAATCATACACTTGTCTAGAAGCTAATCAGTTAAAAAAAAACTTATCTAATTTTATTACATAAATTCTGGTGTAACTATTTCACATGTATCTTTTATTGAAATGCTAAACGTAAGGACAAGAGTACAACTAATGGGAACACATTGTGAATTTTAGACTACCTCAGTGAATGCAAACTGTGTAAGTCTATACAAAAGGTTTTTCTATTGCAGAAGGAGCAGGTTTCTGTCCCTGCCTATCACTAAGTGTCAACTGTCAACCAGAGAGAGCCCTTATCTTATTTTTTCCCCCTGAAGATGGCGATCAAAAGAGAAGATGTAGCTTCCTATTGTGAATTACAAACATGCTGCCTTGTATTCCTGCAATTCGCCTGCTGTCTGGAGACTATCATGGCACTAAAACATCTCTTAATGTTTGATACTCTACTTAACCCTCAGCTACTCAGAGAATTTGAGAGGAACAACTACAGAAGAAGGAACAAACACCCTCTCTGCAGCCCCAAACCATCACAGTCTGTCACATCAGGAGGGTGAAATCATAGTTTCATAGGAAGGGGTGAGACTCTGCAAAGGACCCAAAAGAGGAACATGCAGCTGTACAAGTCAGGAGCTTGCATGCATTTGACACAAACAGCTGCTTAAAACACATCATGCTGTTTATCTCTGGAGCACTTGACAGAGGATGATGATAATGTGGCAGGTAATATCTTTGTGTCTGCTTGCTTTTGTGAATGGAGGGTGGCATGTTCTGCCTTAGTAAAGCAGTTCTCAAATCTGCACGGATCAGAGGAAAAAAAGGAAAAGCACGACCACAACTTTGAAAGTAACGCCAGATGATCTGACAATAAACAGGTCACAGCACATCTAACAGCTTGGTGTTTCCTTGGAATAAAGTATCAGAGAGTAGGGCAAAGTTTCTAGAACACTTGCAAGTATCGCTTTAGTCCACCATTCAGAATGTAAATGTCAGAAGCTCCCAATACTTACATCTTCCTGGTCCCCTTCAGCCAGCAGTTAGCCAAAGTACTAAAGCATAAAGATTTACATCTTACTTTTTTTTTTTCAGTTTAATGCAACTCTGAAACCCCTCCTTTCTTATGGAGGTAACCCTTACTATAAGCTACATGTTTGTTGGGGGTTTTTTTCTTCTGAGCAGATACAGTTCAATTAAAATGCAACAAAGTAAGAATCATAGAATCAGCTGGGTTGGGAGACCTCCAAGATCATCAAGTCCAACCCTTGTGATCCAACACCACTGTGATTACTAGATCATGGCACTCAGTGCCACATCCAGTCTCATCTTAAAAACCTCCAGGGATGGTATATCCACCACCTCTCTAAGCAGGCTATTCCAATGCCTGATTACTCTCTCTGTAAAAAATTTCTTCCTAATATCTAACCTAAACCTCCCCTAGCAGAGCTTAATCCAGCATTTCATAGAATTGTAGAAGCATACAATCACAGAATCAATTGGGTTAGAAAAGACTTCTAAGATCATTGAGTTAACCATTAATCCAGAACTTCCAAGTCCATCAGTAAACCACGCCCCTAAGTGCAACATCTACATATCTTTTAAATGTCTTCACGGATGGTGACTCCACCACTTCTCTGGGCAGCCTGTTCCAGTGCTTGGTAAGCTCTACCAAGATTTCCCCCCCGCTCCCCGGCCTCCTAATATCCCTTCCACACCTCCCCTGGTTCAGCTTGAGGCCATTTCCTCTTATCCCATCTCTTCTAACTCGGGAGAAGAGACTGACCTCCACCCTGCTACAACATCCTTTCAGGTAGTTGTAGGGAGTGTTAAGATGTCCCCTGAGCCTCCTTTTCAAGTTTTCAGGTTATTTCTCCCAAAATGCATTATCACGTGTGTACTAAGTGTCAAAGTACTTATTCAACCAGTTTGGTTCTCTCTTCCTGACTGAGCCAAGTTATTGCATCATCTGTGTTTGGAAAGGCACCTCATCTCTGAAGAAATGGTTTCATTTGAATGGCTGATAAAAACATATTACACATGGAATACCTTGATTACCATGGTTCAACATTCCAAGCACAACCTAAACCAGCACTCCAGTTGGTAGACAGAGAATAACATTCCTTGATATCAAATTTTGTATTAGAGAGAATATGTCTACATTTTGAACTGGAAGGCACACTCAAATTCTGAGTAATTTTTGCATCTTTGTTTCCCAAAGCCATTAATTCCCCATTTTATCCTTGGTAAATTAAACAGAATTCTTTAGAACAGACTCATCATCCCTCTCAAATCTGCATGATGTCTTTCCTCTCTCAACAGCAACTACTTCAAAACTTTCCCAGTGACCTCTTCCCAAATGTTTTTGTAACCTATATCCCAGTTTTATATTACCTTCCATTGAGCTCTGGCAGAAGGACAAAGGTTCCTAAACTCAACAGGGTTTGTAGCTCACAATTACTTGCTGTGGCCATCTATGCAGTCAAAGTTTATTGCAACAGAGTTGCAGCAGATCAAATATCCTAAATGGTGTCTATTTGGATAAACTGATTTTCTTGTGCCAGACACACAGGGAGTTCTTGTCACTACATGACAATAAGTGATATAAGTGCTCTCTCTCTCTCCTGTCTGGAGGTAGCTCTTAATTCATCCTTCTTGTTCCTGTATTGACTAGTTCCATAATAAATGAGTCTTGCCTGTATTCTTCATTTAGTGGTTCAACTGCTGAGGAGTCAAGATTTACAGGGTAAGTTTAAAGATGAAAGAAAGAAAAAAGTGTCATTTTTGATAACATGCCTTCCGTCTATTTTTTACATTACTTTTAAGCTTCCCATGCTCATTGGGAAATACAAAGCTGACAAATACATTTGGGGAATTTCTTGGAGACAGTCCATCAGATCAGGTTATCTACAGATTTTTTCATTCTCTTTTCCTGATCTCTGATAAACAAGCTGATCTCAAAGCATTACAAACCCATTGCTCACTCGTTCGTCTTTGCCCTCCCTTTTCCTGTTTACCTACTTTTGGATGGAGTGGTCTTTGATTGGTCTTTGCCTCCCACATCAAGAAAGTTAAAAACCTACAGTTCTTATGAAGCACGTAAAGACAAGAAAAGTAAGTTCTATATCAGTTAAAGGAGAACATATATTTCTTGTTTCTTTGATTTTATTTTACAGTCCAAGTAGCATAGCTTGCAGTCACTTTGACACAACTAATCTCTGCAATGCCATGACAGTTATCATGTTTAAATGGAGCCATTGGATGCCTTACTGGAACGATCCTTTGTTTGCTCCTATATAGAGAGATATGTTTCCTCTTAGCTCTTCAGGAAAAGCGCTAAAAATTCATCTCTTTTAAAAGGTTACTTACGCTAAGGATAACAGATAATTAGGATTAGAGGCTTCAGTAGCAATTACTAATATCATATTACCAAGAATTTTTTATTTTTTTTAAAATGATGGTATAGGTACACAACGTACTTTCAAATTAAATTTACTGTATATCCTGATTCACTCTAGGCACAGTAATTACCTTGTAGATCACTTCTAACACAAATTGATTTTCTCAGTTTTCTAAGAGTGTGCTCAATATCATTCCCAAATAAAACACTATACTTAATCAGAAAGAAGAATTCAGAGGGAAAGCAAGTAAATGATGAATTAGCCAATACATCTGGAGTGACAGGAGAATGTGCAACTGCCATCAAAACTAATGGGAGCATTTCACTCCCCTTAGGATTTTAGGTCTTAGTTATGAAAGCATTTTAGTTGGGATTCCTGTCAATGAAAAGATGTAAATCCAGTTATAAACAGTCTCGCTTATAAAGAAATGGTAACCTCAGTTAATGGCGGCACTGCCATTAGGCTCATGGTGCTAAGTTACCATTTCTGATTTCTTTGGATTTTTTCCCCTTGTGCTCCTCTTGACTATTTACTTCTTTGATAGAAACTTCTGTTGTGATAAAATCTAGAGGTATATTCATCACCCAACTATGGACTTTTTTTTTTTACTCTTTCAAACGTAGCAGCCACACACTAGGAAAAAATATCAGAAAAGCCACTAAATTTCTGGCATCAGTTCAAATCTTTTTCATACACCCATTTGCACTTCTACAAAAAATCAGACTATCTGCAACTCAACAGTTACATTTACAGAAATACTAATATTAAAATACCACCTTCTGCTACTCTGTCACTGTTAATAGGAATAAAAAGTCCCCCAGTTAAACACAGCTTTCTAATTAGGGCCACAGTATTATTAACTGCTGCATTGCTCTTTCACAAGAGAAAATAGAGGATTAAAAATTATCCTGGAGCAGCCTATGGTTAGTCTAAAGCTGATAAAGGGAAGAAAACAACCGTACAAAAAAGAAAAAGGTTAAAATCTTTCACAAAACTGCATTTTATTCTATAAAAAGGATACTATTAAAAAGCCAGTGTCTACCAACAATTACCCCAGTCCAGCAATTGATATATTACTGTTATGTCTTTTATTTCTTAATAATAGAGAAAAATTGGCTGATTTTTACAGAACTTAAAGAATCACACATAGTTTAAAGCTTAGTCTATGTGAAACTGGTCTGTCTTCTTCAATGAATGGAAATTAGTGGCACCACCTAAATTAATCTTATAACAGACTGAATAGTCAAAACAATACATTTCATCACTGAACACTTTCTTTGTATGATTATATTTCACCAAATTAGGTCACATAACTAACATTCTTACTCCTCCCCAAATTTTGCATTTGTTTTCCTTAGTTTCTCTACAATCTTTTTATCTCCTGAAAGGATTTTCAAGTAAAATTTACTGACAGTGCAATTTTGCTATTGACTCTTGTGCTTTTAGAGAAAATTAAACTGCACCAAAACCTCCCGACTGCAGATGTTTTATTCTGAGTACTTTGCAATTTATAAAAATTATTACATGTAGTAGATAAAATAATTCAAATAACTTGTAAATGTTCATAAATTTTGTTACTTTCTCCTAATTTATAGATTTATCAATGGGGTTTTTAAATGCACATTAAACTCTGGCATTAGTTTAACTTCTGATTTCCATTTTCCATGTCTTAAAAGCTTCTTAAGAGGTAAAATGGCTCCTGTGAAAATCACCCCTTTAGTCCCTATTGCTCTGATGAACAAGCAATGCAGAAATATTTGTCCTCCAAAACACCTTCCTCTAGTCTTGAACAAGCCTTTTCTTTGATGCCCAGGACTGAGGACAATCAGGGACAGCTTAGCTTGCAGTGATTGGTGAAGTTTCAGCCTGCATTTTCTTGAGGTCTCCAAGCTGTTCAGCGTCACATCCCGAACCTCAGTGTTTTACGGTGGTGGCACAGCATAAAATACCATGATGGGAGCTGTGACACTTCATCAGCTGACTGACAGGCAGTCCAGTATCTGTGCAGTGCAGGTGGCGAAAAGAGATGGAAGCAATAACATCAACATCCATTAAGCTGTCCCCAGTTGTCATTCAGATCCTTAAGCAACCACTCAGCTGTCTGGATCATCCTGCACAGTATAGGCAGCATATACCTGCCAATTTTAATATTTATCCCAGGAAAACATAAAAGGTCTTTTAAGCAGCCCTTCATCTAAAGTGCTCCTAGTTTCTAAGAAATTACATTCAGGAGTGGCGAGCAATGATAATCTGCTGCAGAATCAGGGGGTCACAATGGTAACAGAAGTGAGAGCGATTGAAGGTCAAAAGCTCCATTAAGACACAGCTCTGCTCACCAAGGTATTGAAGAGTAGCTCTGCTGAATACATTGAGGGGCTTCTCTCTTACAGGCAAGGCTGAGTGAACTTCATGATAGGGCTTTTGATAGTTCTAGTACTAGCAAGAACTGATTAAAAATCTCTTTTTTTAAATATATAAACAAGAGAAGGAATGTAGATTTAGGTATTAAGAAGAGGTGCATGTTGATTATTATCCAGTAAACAGACAAAACAAAAACAGATTGGAATGAGCAATGAAATCAAGTTGTGTCCCCTCCTCTGTTTTGCTGTTCAGGTTCAAAAAGGTGACAGCTCTCAGTATGTTAACATGTGTTCCCTAACTATTGAACAGATATTCACATAAGGTAAATGGCACTGAAACTGTATTTTAGGGTTTCAGTGAGTCTTTTTGAAACTTTTAAAGCAGTGCCACTCAACTTCAATGACATTTTACCCATCAGTTGCTGTCTTGTCATGACCTTGTCTACACCCAGTTCCGCCATGGATATTTTTGGTGAGCAGCTGACATGCTGGTGACAACATCTAGGAAGAGACAGACTCCTGTGGATGGAGCATAGGCCACCAAACCTGTTTTTGACCTCCTTCACTCACTTTCTATTTGTTTTTACTTTTTTTTTCTGTGTAAGAGTTCGTGAAAGACTGACAAGGTTTTTTGTTGTTGGTCATGTTTTATTTTTAATTAACATAGAAAATTCAACTGAATTTATGAAACTTCTAAAATCTGAGGGGTTTATTTCACAATTTTCCTTGTTTAATAAATCGATAATTCATTTGCCATAAGAGGTTCAACATCCCGTAAACACTACTAAGTAACAATTTGACTATAGTATTATTGTAATCAAGTAGATTGAAAAAATGTGAGTTACAGAAAAAGGGATGTTTTCAGTCCTTCTATTTTATAAATTCAGTGGAATGATCTGTTAACATTACTATGAATGCTGCAAACTTTTTTTTATATATATAATTGGATATTCATAAACAAAAGAGAAAATATCAGCAACTTTAAGAACAAGTTATGTTACCTAAAAATCATAGGTGAGGCTTAGGAAAAAAGTATTTGTAACCTCATTTATACAAGGTAGGAGATGAAAGACATTATATTCACATTTTTGTTGCCTAAATTCTATGCAGCTTTTTTTCCCTGAGATATGTCATGATCCCTGTTTGGATTGGCTTCGTCAGACATCTTTAAACATGTGCAAAGAAACTCGCAAGAAGGATACATACAGCTTGAAAGTAAAAAGTAGTTATTTATTGCCTAATAGACACAAAGGACAGCTTGGATTTAATATGCTATCAAACCATGCATTAATATGCTCCCCACACCCAATAAAAGACCCCAAGACTCTTTTCAGGCACGGTGGGCATCAGTTGAAGGAAAAAAAGGTGGTCTCAGCTGGTTCCAGGAGACAAATCTTCAATATCATTTCATTGCATCATCCACCCCATCCAGTCTGCACCAATTACATTGACTGGAGATCAGACTGATGACATAATTGCCTGGTTTTTTCCTCTCTGCCATGGGCAGGGACATCTTCCACTAGACCAGGTTGATCAGGGCTCTATCCAACATGGCCTTGAACACTTCCCAAGGTGGGGCGCCCACAGCTTCTCTGGACAACCTGTTCCAGTGCCTCACCACCCTCACAGTAAAGAATTTCTTCCTAATATCTGATATAAACCTACATTCTTTCAGTTTAAAGCCATTAGCCCTCATCCTTTCATTACATGGCCTGGTAAAAAGTCCCTCTCCATCTCTCCTGTAGGCTCCCTTTAGGTAGCTAAGGGTTGCTCTAAGGTCTCCCCAAGGCCTTCTCTTCTCCAGGTTGAACAGTCCCAACTCTCTCAGCCTGTCTTCATAGGAGAGCTGTTCCAGCCCTCTGATCATCGTCATGGTCCTCCTCTGGAGTCACTCCAACAGGTCCACCTCCTCATGTTGGGGCTCCAGAGCTGAACACAGTACTCCACTCTAAAGGATAAGGCAAAACAAATACCAAAGTACTTTCAAATGGCCTATATATTTCTCTAAGTTGCCAGTTTTGAAACTTGGTTTAGGTATTTCATTTGTCAGCATTGTACCCGTTCTTCCTAAAAAGATGCATGACGGTGATCAAGACTTTAAGTTAGAGAAATTGCTTTGTATTTGGTATCACAAGTAAGAGCACTTAAAAATACTGGTATTTCCCACTCTTCCACTCCTCTAGCTCCTGTGTGTAAAGAAATCAATCCCAAACAGCTTACTTGAATAAACAAGCACAGTCAATGCTTCATCATAACCATGCCAGTGAGTATCAGTGGAGCAAAAAATCATGTTTAATTATATTCAGAATATCTACGCAACCTGCTAAAAGAGGTTTTGTGATAAATATAAGCAAAAGTGTGTTTTTGGAGTGGAGATGGAAAAACACCACACTGTTTTCAATTTTCACTTCTGTTCTCAGGAATCAGTTAAATTCTTTGTGCTTGTTACAGTCAGATTAATAGGTTCTGGAAATTATTTCCTCAGTTCCCAATTTGGTACTTGGTGTATGTGGCTACCTAAGGCCTTGCCTGTACAGACAGATACAGAGAGAACTCCATTCATACCCCATATAGTCAGGCATGAGCCCATTTAGGGTCAGAAGTAATTTAGTCACAACAGAAATTGCCACATTCCAGCAAAGGAGCTTCAAAACAAGACATAGAAATGCACTAACGTGGGTATGCTGGTTTTGGATCAGAACTGGATCTTATCCAGGGAATTCAGAGTGTAGTCAGAGGAGGTCAGGTTTCCCTTCCCCCATTCATGTAGATGTGCTTGAAGTCATATTGCATTGTTTCTTCTCTCTGACAGTACAACTGAATTTTTTTTTCACAGGAGAGCCTGCACTGGGGTACAATAAAACTCTAGTGCAGAGGGTCAATACACATCCTATACACGAACAGTTCCTAAATTATGGTATAATTTACTTAATTGAAAATGGGAATTGTTGGGGGTGCAGTGGACTACGAGACCTGGCTGAAACATTTCACACGGTGGACTTATGAAGAGGATCATTCCAGACCAAATGGTGATGCAACATTTACTACGTTCACCTGAGGAATGTAGTATTGGACTTGCAAGGACATGCGATATTTACCACTCTTTGGAGTGGTAATGGACTTTTATGAA
>JAWWEU010000111.1:87912899-87941605 GCA_035583155.1 Acropternis orthonyx
CTTCAATAAACGTTGCCCTTTTGAGCCCACAACCTGCTGGTGTCTGTGTGGTCACTGGGGTCTCGGTCAACGGTCTCCCGCAGGGAATGAGCTTTAAAACCTTAAACAACACATAAATTGCAGTATATATAGGATTGTATGACTGTTATTAAATAAATCATCTATTGATTATTATACCTATCAACTGGATACCATGACAATTGGATACCCATTACATGAAAATGGAGTAATAAAACTGATGAGGATGCTGTTCCTCTCTTAAAGTTCAAAGTACATTATTACATTGCATACTGTTACTCTTAAAAAATAAAGCAAGCATGCTGTTCTACATACTGTTTATTTCACCACACTAACTGTAAGAACGAGGGAATTGGACACCTTTCAGAGTGTTTGACAACCATTAGGAATGACAGATCTTAAGTCACCCTCTGTATACTGTTTCAGTACCCTAACCTTAAAGAAGGCAGCCAGCAATTGGCTGAGTGATGCAGTAAAACAGCTGCAGCACTTGGTAGAAAATCATATACTGTCCTCTAAGACAGAGTTGTCTTTGCTAATGTTGAAATAAAGATGGGGGGAAATGTAGTGTGTGAATTTACATGTGAACATCTCATGTAAGGAAAAGAAAAAAGAAAACCCCAAACAAACATGTAGTGATAGATAGGACAAGGTGGAACAGCTTTAAACTGAAGGAGAGTATGTTTAGGTTAGCTATTAGGAAGAAATTCTTTAGTGTGAAGGTAGGGAGCCACTGAACACGTTGTCCAGAAGTGGGCTGCACCCTGGAAAATATTCAAGGTCAGGTTGCATGGAGCTCTGAGCAAGCTGTTCTAGTGAAATGTGTCCCTGCCCATGGCAGGATGCTTGGAACTAGATGATCCTTAAGGTCCCTTCCAGACCAAAACAGTCTATGATTCTATGTATTAACAACATTGTCTTCAAGATCTACAGTAACAAATTCAAACAAACAATCAAACAAATGAACAAAAAAACCACAACAGCAACAACAAAAAAAATTTCAATGACCTTCATTCTGGGAAGAAAACAATTTGGTACTCAAAACTATTCGGTATTTTGTTGCAGTCAACAACTCAATGTCCAAAAGGAGATCAGTAACAAGTGGTGTCTCCCACTGATCTATATAGGGAGCAGGTACAGTATCTTTATTAATGACATAGTCTATGGGATTTAGTGCACTCTCAGCAAGGTTTTGGATGACTCAAGGGTGCAGTTGATTCACTTATAGGAAGGGGTGCTGTTCAGGAGGATCTTCATGGGCTTGAAGAGTTGGCCCATGTGAACTTCATGAAATTCACTAAGACCAAGTGCAAGGTCCTGCACCTGGGTCGAGGCAATACCTAATGTCAATACAGACTGGGGGATGACTGGACTGAGAGCAGTCCTGGACTTGATACTGTTGGATGAAAAATTAGATATGAGGTTGCAATGGGCATGTGCAACCTAGAAAACCAATTATACACCGGGCTGTATAAACTCATGCATGTCCAGTAGATTTAGGGAGGCTACTTTCCCCTCTACTCTGCTCTAGTGAGACCCCAACTGGAGTACTGTGTTCAGCTGTGGGGCCCCCAGTACATGAAAGACATGAACCTGTTAAAGCATGTTCAGAGAACGTCAACAAAAATGATCAGAGGGCTGGGACAGCTCTCCAGAGAAGGAAGGCTGTAAGGGGTGAGCCTGGAGAAGAGAAGGCTCTGGGGAGACCTTATTGTGGCCTTTCAGTACTTAGAGGGATGGGGCTTATAAGAAAGACTGAGGGACTTTTTACCAGGGCCTGTAGTGACAGGATAAGAGGCAATCTTTTTAAACTGAAAGATGGTAGATTTCGATTGAACATAAGAAAGAAATTTTTTATGACAAGGGTGTTGAGACACTGGGACAGGTTTGCCAGAGAAGTTGTGGATGCCACATCCCTGGAACTGTTCAAGGCCAGGTTGGATGAGGCTCTGAGCAACCTGGTCTGGTGGACAGTGTCCCTGCCCATGGCACAGTGGTTAAAATGATGATCTTTAATAGTTCCTTCCAACAGAAACCATTCTATGATTCTATGAATTAGAAGAAGAAAGGAAAAACTAACATATGATAAAATAGATGCAAAACATAATGGAAAAGGTAATTGGAAGATTAGAGGATCACTTTCAGAACAGAAGGATTTATCAAAGCAGAATTCTGCAGGGTCTTGTTTGGGCTCTGGTTCAATTCATATTTTTAATAACATGGATACCAGTACTCTGAAGATTATATGCAATAATTCTAAGACGGTGGAAAACAATGAGAATTCACAATTTTCTCGGGATGAATAAGAGCAAGTACAGTGTTATTTAAGCAACAACTACGCAGACATTGGAGGTACAACTTAATACGCAGCAGTACTTAGGAGGAAATCTGGAGGTCTTTGGAATCTTAGCTAAACCAGACTCGGCAATACCCAATAGTTCTCAGAAAGCTAAATGTTATACTTGTCATCTGTGTAATCTGTGAGACATGAGGAGTAATCTGTTTGAACTAACAGCTGGTTTAAGCTCTGCATCTTGCTTTGAGAATTGCTCTCACAGACAGTGGTTCACTTGGAGGCAATCCAATAGAGAAGAGCAGGAATTATAAAGCTATAGCTAAAGAAATTGGAGATAATTAGCCCAGAAAATGGAAGAGTTATGGATGGAAGGATTTATTAAACACAATTTTTCAAGGTTATGTCTAGAGTGATCACAGTCTTCAGTTTAATAAGAGGTACTTACCAAAAAGAAGGAAATATTTTTTTCTTTGTATTCACAATGATTAATAAAAGAACTGATTAATATGAAAAATCTTTTAGAAATCAAAACCAAACCACTCAAAATAAAACTTTTATTAAGGACAGCTAGCAAAACAGCTTGTCTGTGGTGGCTGACAAATTTGAATTCCTGTCACTATCTAAAAACGGGTTAGATGGACATCTCTCAGGAACAGTTTAGATCAAGTTCAGAATTTTTTGGGGGAAAAGAGGAAAGATACAGTGACTTCTCAAGGTCTTCCCAAGCTCTTTTGTACAGTTCAGTTTAAACCTACTCACTAAGGTAGTGAAAGGTTTTACAATATGAAGTACTAAATCTCAGATGTAGAAGATACTTTATCTTTTGTAAAAACAGAAACAACTGCAGAAATGTTTCTCCTAGTATATAGTTCCTTCAAAGTTAGCTTAAAGTGTCCTGCCCTGTAGTGCAGTCAGACCTCAACAATATATAATGATAGCTGGTACATCAGAACTGCAAACTTGACCATTTAAAGGAAATAAGTACAGACAGTTTGTTCTGATATGCTATGAACATCTCTCTCCCTCAACATCTATGAAATATAAGTATACAGTAGGACAGCAGGATAAAATAATATGCCTGGGTACACTGTTTGGAAACCAACCAATGAATAAAAACAGGAATTCAGAATACAAGCATTGTAATACCCCTACTATTTTCTATGTTTACTCTGTAGTCTATATACTACATCTAAGCTATCTTGGACAAACAAGATCTCTTAGACAGAACTTAGATTTAATTGAATTTATTGAATCAGTTTGAACTGATTAGTTCTAACAACTTTCTGAGACATTTCACTCAATATAATGCAATCATAATATGAATTCAGAGCACTGTGCAAACAAGGAACTAAACCAAACTCTTTATATTTTTTTTCCCCAAATTTAAAGATCCATAGATTTTCCATAAAAGACAGACAGTCCTGAATTTGCTATTTGATCGCAGTACTCGTGGGTAATATGGGAGATCACATTCACATCCCTAAATTACTAGTATTTTCTACCATAACTAAGTTGCTCGATTATTGAACTGAAGAGTTATTGTCTTTCCCCTACAAGTACACTGTTTATAAAAGAAAATACTTTTAACGGCAAAAATGCAAGGAACTTAGCAGAAATCTACAGCCTTTTGGAGACACACAAGCATTACTATGTGTGGAATGACTAGGGAAGATTCATAGGAGCAAGAGTTGAGATAGCAGTATTGCTTTTACTGGCACTCTAAGTTTAAAGAACTGGGATATTGAAGAAAGCAAGGCATAGTGCAATTTACTCCTTCCACCCTCAAGGTTAAGCTGAAGACTTTCTTCTACTACTGCTTATTTAAAAGTCAGAGTCGGATAGATGGAACGACAGCTATGAAAATTCATGTCTCAGGATTTTCAAAAACAAGTCGCACAAACACAAAAATGAAGATTTAGATTGTGACAAGAAAATATACTTGTCTTCTGTATAGATACTGCGATTCACACATTCTTACACTTGGGTTTTAAAGGATTTGGTTGATATAATGTGACTTTATTTTTTGAACAATTTTTAATTTTTTTCAAGTAAGGAACAGAAAAAATGTTAAACAATCACTGGAGGGCAAAGGGCTCAAATCAAAGATTAAAATATAGCAATAATGATACAATATTTAGAAAAGAATGCATATAATATGATCCTGATTGAGTCACAAGTTTGCTTTGAGAAGGGAGGGGTAAACATTTCTGTTAAGTCATTCATTAAAAAGCACTCTCTGAGTTGTGCTAATAAATATTATCTGTTAAAAGTTATTGTTTTATCGGCATGTTCGTGCATGAACTCCCACTATCACTGTCTTCCCTGGGAGAAAAAGAGTAACAAGCAGTTTACAATAGGATTGGGATTTATTTAAAAAAGGGTTATATAATACTTCTGGAGGTTGCAAAACCTTTCAGAAAAAAAAAAAGATATTCATAAACTGTCAAGAATTTTACCATTGATCGTTTATGAATCAATCAAATGATGGCAAAAGGTACTTGTTTAGCAATAGACTTGATAAAAACTATATCCAGAAATAAAATATGCTAGCAGACTTAAGGTTATGTAAGCTTACATCTTGTGTGCTATTCATGATTAATTTTATTTACTGTGTTTTTACTATATGCTCTTCAATAAAAAGGTTAAGAAATCCATCTATATTCTGTTATATAAAACCTAATGTCAGATCTCTGGTCTGTTTCAAAGCCTGCTTCTCTTGAACTGAGTATCATGAAGGGTAGCATAGATTGAAATTGGACCTTTTATAGGACATTTACATTCTAGATTCTTAAATTATTGTTAAAAATTAATAAATCTGATGTTTTTAGATGAAATATAGCTATATATATAGAATATTTGACCTTAAGCCTTGAGCATATTAAGGCACAAAAGCTTTTTTCTCGGTTGGTTTTATGAATCTGATGAAATCTAAAGTGAAAGGCAGGATTTTACTGCAGATAAATCATTGAAGAAATGTAAACGATACTTTTACCACAAGACTCCAAGGTAGGATTTTATCTGAGAATACACCGACAACGCAGAAGTGGAATTCTACTTATGAACAACTACAAAGATAACCAGGAAAAAAAAAAAAAGTACTTCTTATTTAATGATCTAAGTCTGGAAATAATACATTTATTGGTTTTTCTCAAAGAAAATGTTGGAATTTTTTTTCTTCCTTTACATATACCTCTATTTTGTATTAGCATCAAGGATGTTTTTTCCAAATTTTTCTTGGTATCAAAGAATAAACAAAGAAAGACCAATGCAACGTAACTTGCCTTGTGCAAACCAAGAACATACACAAAATATTCTTTCAATGTTTCTCTGCTAGTCTAATGAGCAATGTATGTAAATGAGGTACTGTGTATAAAGTATACTTCTCTTTGGAAAGAATTTTTCAATGACATCTGTTAAAAAGATGAGATCTGGCATTTATCTGTAGCAAAGACTTCAGAGATATCTATTTTCTCTTAAATTAAATAAAATTTCTATATGGTTCTTCTGTACAGAACACAGCATGCTGAAAAAAAAAAGGAAAAAAAAGGAAAAAAAAGGAAAAAAAAGAAATTTTCTTGACATTTTGCAAACTCTAACACGTTCCTCCAGGCGCAAAGTTTATTTTTATGTCTCTCCAGCAAACTACTTTGCAAAAGACTCCAGGTTTAGTTTTCTTTTTTTAAAGAAAACCAGTAGTGTTTGTTTATTTCCTGCATATGAGAAAACCTGAAAAATACGCAGGTCTTCTGAATACTGCAAAAATAACAGAAAAGGTAAAATTTTCTATAGAAAGCAGCTTCCTGTGTTCTTACAATATCAAAGTGTTTCCAGGACTCATTTTTCCATCTTTTATATCTCTTTCAATTCAGAGGCCATTGTGTCCTTATAAATGGCATTTCATATTCCCTTGGGGGAAAAAATAAGTATACTTTTTAAAGCCAGATTTTTGTGAACAAATACATGACCTTAATCTGTTGTAATGTGTTTTCTAATACAGATTTTGTCTTTCTTCAAATACAGCCTCACTAGGCATTTGCTCATAGGGGCCTAGGAAATACCATGTTGGACCTGAAAAGGGTTTGTCTAATTTAGTATTCTCTTACAAGAAGTGTCTTGACAAGGAATTAAATGTGTTACAGACTTGAACTTTCTAGATACGAAGAAAGCAAGCCTTCTAGAGTTCAATACAACAGACATATGTCAGAATCTTAAGTTTTCTTTAGCACTGAGTTTTGGAATGTGTAAGAATATACCTGCTAAAGACACTTTAAATCTAAGACAAGTCTTATGACAGCAGAAGGAATCCAAAGCAAACAAGTCTTTTCCAAACATCTAAAAAGTAATTATCCTATGCCATAAGAAACAAATTAAACTTCTCTATTGTGTAACTGGGGATGGTCTCTTTTATTCCTATAGCTGTCTAATCCTTTTTACCAAGATCTTGGTCTCAGTGAATTAATTGTTTGCTGTAGTATGACATGCTTGGTGTATTTAGCCCTAAGACAATTTAGGGGTGACATAGGAAATCATTGCAGGCTTTCCCTAGAGTATATTCTTCCCTAGTTTTCAAGGAATCAATCCTGCAATGAGAAATTGAGCAGACAAACAAGAAAAAGTGCTGGAGGCTGACTGAAAGACTGTCTTTACCTTAATAGCAGAAAAGAAACTCCTGCAAAAATACCCTGGATTCCTGAATATCCTGTGACCCCTTAAGAAACCCTCCAGGGCAAAGTAAGCTGCTTTTTAAATGAGAAAACAGTGATCCATGGAAAGGCTAGGTTTGTTTTGCAGGTCCAAAAGGTTTTCTGGAGGTATTTAGGATAGAATTCACCTTACAACAGAGACTCAGGAAAAAGGTTTATGCACCAGTTAGGTTCCATTTCAGTCTTGCTGTAAGCACTGAAACATATATTTCTTGAGCTGTTTTTCTATTCTGAAATAAATGACAGTTAATACTCATAAAACTCAATGAACAGAAAGTCTCACCCTGGGGCAATGGGGATGGTTGGTCCAATTTGCTATCCCATGAGCTATTAAGCCTACCTACACACACTTTGGTTTGTGCCACTCCTGCCCACTGGTCCTTCTATCGTTCATACTTCATCCATATTTGTCATTAAGATGTCATTATCTGCACCCTGGGCTGCATCAAAAGAAGAGTGACTAGCAAGTCAAGGAAGGTGGTTCTGCCCCTCTACTCCACTCTTATGACACCTCATCTATGTCCAGCTCTGGGATCCTCAGCACAAGAAAGACAAGGACTTGTTGGAGCATGTCCTGAGGAAGGCTACAAAGGTGACCCAGAGGGCTGGAGCACCTCTCCTATGAAGACAGGCTGCGAGAGCTGGGCTTGTTCAGCCTTGATAAGAGAAGGCTCCAGCAAGACCTCGTAGCTTTCCAGCACTTAAAGGAGGCTTATGAAAGAGGGGCAGAGCAACTTTTCACACCAGCAGATAGCAATAGGAAAAGTGGAAATGGTTTTAAACTACAGGAAGAGAGATTTAGATTAGATAGGAAGAAATTCTTTACTCAGAGTGTAGTTAAGCACTGGAACAGATTGCCCAGAGAAGCTGTGGATGCCCTATCCCTGGAAGTGTTCAAGGCCAGGTTGGATGGGCCTTTGAGCAACCTGGTCTTGTGGAAGGTGTCCCTGCCCATGGTAGGAGTGTTGGAACTAGATGATCTTCAAAGTCCCTTCCAACCCAAACCATTCTATAATTCTATGATGAAAAATGCCAAATAAATTTAGGAGTTAAATTAGATTATTTTGCCTAAAATCTCTTAATTATTTCATGTTCAGAGGACCAAAATTTCCTTTCTTTTATTAACATACTTATTTGTGAGATCATACAAATTCTTTAATATCAGATCATAGTGGTTTGAATGGAAAATACAATATACAAATATGAAATATATAATATACATTATATATATTATAGACTCAAGATATATAATCAGACTCATTGTAAGATATTTAGTGAGTTAAAAAGTGTAACAATAATGCCTAGGATTAGGAAAAATAGAGAAGTGTTGCATGAAATTTTACCATATATTATTCTATGAGTCTATAAAAATTAGAGACTTATAAATGTATATACCGCTGACACCCAACACTTCATGTTGAAATCCACTTTTTCAGTCTTTGCTTACAAATGGACCTTTTGTTTTGGGTTCCAAATCACTCTCTGACACTACTTCCTCTCTGTAATCACCTCCAAGTATCATTCACTATTAGTACTTTCACAATTTCCCCTTTCCATTTTATTTCAACAAATATTACCAGGACAGAGAACTAGTTAGTTTACAGTATTTTACATTCTATTATCATACGTCCTCCCCATGTTTCTAATTGATACAAGCCTTCTTTCTTTTCTCCCAGTCCCCACTAGTATTTGCATGTCCTCCTAATTTATTGCTAAACTCCAAGTTTCATTGAGTACATTATTTTCTTTAAATCACTACTGAAGATGCAAGTTCAAAAAGGAATTTATGCAGATGTCAGTACCTCATTGATATTAATTTATACTGTCCGTGTAGCCCACAGTCCACTTTAAATGTGTTAAAACCTAAACCAATCTTAATTAAACTTTACATATACATGAGTAATATAGTAATATCCATATCTTCTCATTTAGTACTTTCATTTACCCATTTTCCAATTCCCCCCAAAAAGCTGGGTAACATTTATAGTACTAGAATATATTTAATACAGAAACTCATGGTAATTATTAACATCTTGTTACTTTCACAGTGATATCCTTTCAGATTAATTTCATAGTTTTATAGTCTAGAAACTGGATTCTTAGAACACTGAAGTTAGCTTTTTCTTGTTAAATTTTTTAAAAAGTGATTATACAATCGTGCGTTATTTATTTACTTTAATAGTCTATAATACAAATTCCCTATACTGCTGTATTCCTGCATACTTGGATTTCTCACAGATGACCTTATTTCTTGCTTGTCAAGGTCTTACATTTTTATTGTTCTAGAATCACCCTTAATTTCTTATTTCTAAAAAGAAGCTTTTAAACTCAGATATTTTAAATAAGATTATTATCATCCCTTTCAGTCTTTTTGGTATTTGTTTTTTCCCTATGATGTTGTAAAAAAATCCTTATTATCTTAACCCCTTTGGCTAGCACTAATCCATTTCTCTTTTTATACTGCCTTATCTTTGCCCTACAAGCCTTAACTTCGAATATTCTTGTCTGGCTGCCTCTTCTCTTTCCCCTTTCCAGAATACTATTCAATAGTGATTCCTTATCTTGTCTTTCAGTGCTGGAAGCTACCAACAGCATGGTACAGCTGTGACATATCACAAGCAAAAGGGAAGGCATGCAAACATGCCTCGCTTAGTGTGAGGGATGCAAAATACTGAAAGAAACTATTTTTTTTTTTAATGTAGCCTCTTGTCAACACTGAACCTAGACTTGCTAAATACCAAACTTTTTCAAAAATCTGTACATTAAGGACGACTCAACCATAATTATTTTTGGAAAATCTTCTCTAAAAAATTTTATTAGCTATTCTTCGGATGAACTATTTTGGCCATTCTGCACACTGTCATTGTGATTTAGGTCATTTTTCTACTAATCAGAATACTACAACCTGAAGCATGATAACTAACTAACTAAAAAACCACAGACCATTACAGTGACTGACAGAAATAGCAAAACTCATTGACAACACTCCGATTAGGGGGTCTAATTATCTGCTGAACACTGACATGTGTACAAACTATTAGGGATCAAAACCAACCTCACTATGAACCAAAGAGAAGACTGAAATAAAATATTCAACTCTCTTAGTTTTACTCTGAGAAAAGGATGGGACTACCTTCAGATCCTTTCAAACCAAAATTTATCTATGAATCTATTTCACACAGTTTCAAAGGACTGTGGAATCTACTCACAAAAATAGGTTTAAAAGCAAAATGTTAGCCTTAAGGCACCACCCTTAAGATCTCTTATTATTCCATCTGGTTACATGAACACAATGAACTAATCTCTAATATGAAAGAACCCCAAAATCTTAATATGCATTCATAATTTAAAAAATACCTCAGCCAAAAGTTGGAAAATTTGAGCTCTTGTCTTCTAGGAGTGCTCAATATCTGAATCCTACACACCACATCACACCAGGGGAATGCTAAAATATAACTAAATTATGAATATGGACCCTTAACCTAAGTGATCTTCCAGGGATTGCCTTCAGTTCCAAATGCTCACTTGCAATAAAAAAGTAGTCCAGCTAACTGTTCTCACCCAGCTGATGTTGTAAACGATTCAAGCTTCTGACCTCACCTATCAATGTTTTACAGAGGTTTCCCAATTCTAACTTTACAACTATGTTAGATCCCTTTCAGAGCAGAATATAAACCAAAACAAAACAAAAAGTAAAGCTCATATTTTTACGAACATTTTTCTTCTAAATGGAGAAATAGAACTGCTGCAAAGAACACCAGCAGTTTGTTAATTTATTTTATTAGCACTGTTATGGTTGAGGGTAGCTTCAGAAACCACGATTCTCTTGTTCTCATAAACTTCTCAAACTTACTGTGGAGGCATACATTTTCTTTTGATAGCTGTATAACAACAATTTCTGAGAAAATGTAGAAAATAATCTAATTCACAAATAAAAGAATAAGAAAGATACCAAATTTAATAAAAAATAAATTCAGGTTAATGTCATTAGGAAATCTGTTTAAACATTTTAACTGCATTTTCCTCAGTGAGATGGCACTGATTTTTTTCCAGGTTACCACAGATTTGTAGATTAATGGAACACGTAATTGTTAGGACTATACAACTGAGTTCTGTGTGGTTGTACTTCTCAGGTGATTAACAAGTGGTGTACACAAAAATGAAATTTCTTGGAAAACAGAAATGTGTGCTCAAAGGTCATAAGGGACACCTGTGTGGACAAAGATGTTTGTGTATAATATCTGGCCAGAGTTCAAAACTGATGCTACTAAATGTTCACCTGAGAGAATGTGCACAACTTCAACTGTGGCAAATGTGCCAGAGACAGGGAGACTAAAAAAGCGAGGGGTAATTTAGAGCATTTTCTTGAATAAAAAACAAACAGCTATTCAGTAATAAAAATGAAGATTAACTGAAAAAAGACAGCTCAGAGAGCAAGAGTGCTCCCA
Source organism: Acropternis orthonyx (assembly GCA_035583155.1). Taxonomy (NCBI): domain Eukaryota; kingdom Metazoa; phylum Chordata; class Aves; order Passeriformes; family Rhinocryptidae; genus Acropternis; species Acropternis orthonyx. Next base: position 87,924,365 of record JAWWEU010000111.1, read on the forward strand.
GCACCATTGCCAGTCAAAAGCACATAGATCTAACACTGCCTTGAAAAGGTCATCAGTCCATCTGTTTCTTTGGCAGAGGTGACAACCAGCCTACATGGATTACTCTCTCCTAACAGTATTTAACATTCCATAATCCTCAAACCAAACAGAGACAATCCCATAAAAATCCAGGGGACAATCTAAGGCATTTTTATGCTATTGCAGGCACAATGGGCTTGAAGGAACACTGTTATTACTACATAGTAAAAAAGCCCTGATTTCAACAGTTTCTGAGCACCTAGGTTCTCCAAAACAAATTGTAAATGATTGTCTCTATGTACACAAATATTTCCATTTCTCTGAGCTTATCGCGTGGTTTATTATAAATAATTTAAAACAGAAAATGTACAACAGACATTGAAGTATTTGTTTTAATAGTTTAATTTGTTACACATTTGTACTCACAAATGAAAGTATTTCAATGTTGCTTATAATTCATCTGATTTCAGAGACTTCTTATGTCATTTTGATTATGGTATTGTCAGATTTGAGTAGACTACGGTGCATTTACACAGGACAGATCTATTAAAAATGTAGGATTTATTTGTGGTAATGAAACCACTGTAGTAAGAAAAATAAGATCTTGATTAAATAACACCTGTATCTTTGTCTTTCTTACACTAATGAGTAACTAACTTGTAACTGTGCTTTTATATCAACAGAAAAACTAATGCTTGCTATGAATAAAATCTAGAAATTTTACTGTGAATTTCATTTTTAAGAGTCCATGTGGCACTTTCTAGTAGTTCTTGTGCTTATATTGGCAAGAACCCTAAGCCAGAGAACAGGAAAGACTCTCTGGCTATCTTTCTTGCCTTCAACTCTACCAACATCAGTGGAAATTAAATATTAAATTAAGCAAAGCTTGACAAGCAACATCATTAAAATCTTTATGATTACTGCAAATGGATTAATTCACAGTATTTGCGCATGGTCTAGATACCTCTTTTTGGTGTCTGAAAGAGGACTATGCAGAACTGAAAGCTTCATCTCAAGCAAATGGGGCAGATGACCTAAAATTAGCTCCTGAAGAGCCTATGTGGGGACATCCTTGTTCCCGAAGGGCCTAATAAAGGTTTCCAGGACTGCACACTGCAATTTGTTCCTTCTTTGAGCTTGGTCAGGGACCTAGGTGAACATGTAAGTCTGCTTTGTGCCAGAAGAAGGCATCTGACCTGCTGATGACCAAGCCTCCACATGCTCTTGGGCAATACTATATATCTGAGAGAGTACTGTGCTGACTCCAAAGACTTTTATTCTAAAATACTGGCTACAGAAAAAGATGGGAGTACACCCTTCACATATAAATATGCTAAAGTAAGTATCTCTTAAGGAGAAGGAGACACAAGTTTGCGGTTATACTTAGCCTGAGAAAACTGAAGGCCTTATTTGCTCTTTCCTGAGATACGGCTCTCAATAGATTTGTGAGGTCAGCAGAAGCAACCCAGAGGAAACTGCCCAATGTACTGGCAGTTGAAGTGATTCCTGATTGAAGGAAGACTAGGCTCTGGGACATCTACACACTGAACTCACATCCTATCTTAGCCCACTGCATTTCGGTTGCCCGCCAACACTTTACCATCAGAGCACTATTGGGACTTGCAGAAATGAAGAAGGCATGGGCTAGAAGGAATATCCTGCTTTTTGTGTCTGAAACCTCTTTTGTGCATAAAACCAATATAGAAAGCCAGTGGAAGCAGCTGGCACAGGGCAATGGGAGAAAAGAAACAGATTTGCAAAGTTTATAATAGAGGAATCATGGGCAAAGTAGAGCATAAAACTGAGAATACAGGACCCTTCATCAGCCTTCAGCTTCAACTGGTTGTGTGACTGGAGTGATTAGGAAACAAAACCAGGAGATTAAATACAGAGATTCTATTTCTTTGTCCAAGCCTGTGCATTTCTTGAATTAGCTGAAATAAAGACTGTTTTTACTTTTGTTTTCTGGTTGGTTGTTTTTAATTTGTAATTACTACAAAGCTTCTGTGCTTGTTTACTTCACCTGTTTTATGCCCTGATACAATAAACTGTAAGCTTAGAGCACTAATAAGACCAGAGCTCTGTGAAAGTGCAAGCTTCTGGGAAATCTGAGCATTTAGCTGAAAGAGTAATGTAAAGAGCTAACACCCTAGATACCAGACAAAGCACAGGGAGACCAAAGGGGGAAAAAAGCGAAAAACATGCTTAGAGCTAGTATAATTTCAAGGGAAGCCTAAGTATGTATAAACCTCATGTTATGAGCTGCAAACCAAGAAGCCTGCTTTTTTATTTAACTGTGAACTCTACTGGGGAACTGTGACAATTTCTAACAGAGAACTACAAGTTACAAATACCAAATATGCTGAAATGGAGTTTGTTGGCCTGAGGGTCTGTCTTATGAGAAGAACAGTGTGTGATCATCCTGCAAGTTAGCATCCACATAATGTATTCTCTGATCAACACAGCACTTTGTGTCTTCGCCAGCACATCACTGCTACCATGAGCAATGTGTGTCTGCCAAAGGAACAAAGGAGAATACCAGGGGTTTTTTTAACTGCATGCCAAAAAGATCCCTGTCCTGAAATGGCAGAGTTCCCGACTGTATCACAGTACCAGACACTATCTTGGTGTCATATCACAACAGTGTCTTTCAATAAAAGAGATTCAGCATCTCCAGTAATTTTTCCTCAAGAAATCTCCACTGTACCCTACGTCTATTCTCCATTGTTTCATTTCCTTATGCATTTTGAATTAATCCATATAAAAGACACAAATACCTTCTACATTTTCGTCCTTTCAGTTAACTTGAAATCCAATTTTCTCCTTGTGTAAAGGTCCAAATAGACTTCTCTTCAGAAAACCACAAGATCCTCCTTAATTTGCCAAAAAAAGATCACCTTTAATTAACAGTATTCACCCTTAAAATGTACAAAGATTGTAAGTAGTCATGAAATATAAGCACGGGACTTGTAATGACAATTGAGCTGTGAGGAAAGACTTTTAAATCCTTGTTTGGTATTAAACTTGCAGCTAAGACCCATGTTAATAGGGCAATTCACAACATATTTGTATTTTTTGAGATCAGTTTTAGCCAGAATAATAGTAACCAGTTTATTGAAAATATCCAAATTGATTTTAATGCAAAATTATTTTCTAGAATTCTCTATGCCCAATTGTTTGAAGTGAAATATTGTGGTTGAACTAAACAGACCTTAGAAATGTAAAATCCTTTGACATTATGCCACAGCATTATTGCAAAATATTCAGTTAGGATTTTTAAAAATTGCACTTACTGACCTCTGAAATCTAATAATTACTGAACCACCTTTCAGTAGAACACCAAAACATCCTGTGTGATTGTTTTTGCAGTTTTCACCTCATGCCATCTAAGTAAATTATAGTTAAGATGATCCTTTTGTTGTGTTTTTTGATCACTTTTACTATGTAACCTCACATCCTTTAGAGCCACATATTCTTCCACAGCTCATATTACAGTAAATACTATCTTCCAATACTTCATAATTTAATATATTCTCCTTCTTAGGAAAAACTATCCGACAGTGGTTGTCATCTCAAATGACTGTCAACTTTGTGTTCAGACACATATTTTAGATATAAAACTCAAACTTACACAAAAAAAAAAAAGAATTAAAAAGCATCTATTTTATAGTAGTTATGTCAGTCATAGCCAAACATCAGCCAACTGCTCCAAAGAAATTCCTTTTTTGTTTTTATCCAGATGTGTCTAGTGTGATACAATTTCTCAAATATAAATCAATAATGTGACACTACTTTTTTTTTTTTTTTTTTTCATCTAATGAAAAAAGATGCATGCTTTAGAATGCTAAAATTTTGCAACAAATTCCATGTCAGTTACTGGACACATTCAAGAGAAATGTGAAAAAAAAGAAGTACAATGACAATAACCACTGCTATTCTTCTTGATTCTAAATGTATTTTAATACAGCCCCGTATCACAGTAAATACAGCAGTGGCATTGCCACTAAAAAGCCTCAGGACACGTCAAGTATTTTCTGAACTTGTTCTGTTCTTCCTGATGCTTTATTTAGCTTATTTAATGGCCAGTCAGCTACTGCCTGATTTGTTAGCTTTTGCTTCTTTGTAGAATCATATTTTTAAAGATGGTTGGAATGAACAATTACTCTGTACAGAATGACACATTATTACCCCAGCATAACGATGCAATTCAGAAGCGCAGAGTCCTGGCAAAGAGAGAATGGTTTGAGAGCAGAGGTGTCCAAGCAAGAGACAGTGGGTGCAGTGCAGGGGAGCACAGGTCTGGAATAACCAGTGAAAGACAAAGGATGGCCCTGGGGATCCCAGAGCTAACAAATAGTACACTGATGAATAGCTAAAGCAGTGCAGACCTGGGAACTGGACAAAACTGGGTTCTAGGATAGCAAGAACAAAGAATATTTATCCAACTTATATGAGACAGTTCATATATAGTAAAATAATTGACATTATTAATATTTATTAATAATTATTTGATTGCAATTTATTAATGTTGGCATTAATTTTTAATAATATTTAGAGAGATTATTGGTAATAATAAAATAATGGTTTCCTGTTCTAATATTGATTAGATGTACTTCAGGAACCCACATCTTCAATTGAGGGTATTAACCAGTAAACCTGCTTTTAATTAAATCCCATTTACATAAGTAATGCTGTTGATTCAATGAGAATATTTATGTACAAATGAATACAAAAGCAGGAATTTAGTTATGTCTGAAAAATATTTAGATGCTACATTCTGGCACACTTGGATACCCCATCACCATGTCTTATCTACTCTAGAAATTCAGTTATTGTGAAGTTACTGTATATGTTATCAGACTAAAACCTATTTTTTGCAACACTTGAGATTTCACATGGACAAAAATCCATTTTCCAAAAGCTTAAAATCATGGAATAGGAGATAAATGTAAGAGCCCTTCACTCTCTTCATCTATTTCATCTGCAAAGCAACCAATAAAATCACACTTTCACTTCAACCACCAGAAAATATCTGGGAAGAACACAGATTCGATTTTCATAAGATCTATGAGGGGAAAAAAAAACAACTTTCAGGTTTAGCAGTGATGGCAATAATCTACTCTAAATCATACTCTAAATACCTGTATAATACTGATTTCCAAGCAAAACTTTGACGTACTTATCCTCATAATATCACTAGAAGGCAAGGCAGTACTATTATAAAAACACCACAGGGAAAGGAACTGATGCACAGCAGCATCAAAAAGCATTTACAAAAGATATGAAATAAATCTATGTGCCTCATCATCACTTTCAAGACCCACATTTCAAATGGGAATTCCAGAATGTTCATCCCAGGGCAGCTGGTGTTTAAGGGCTATAAGCAACATGTGCAAGGTGTATATAGGCATCTGGGCACTGCCTTACTGTGATAAGCAACAAACTCCTGAGTGGAGTGACTCCAAAAGGTGGTCCAGGATCATCCCCAGCTCGACCAAGCTTTGCACAGGACACAACCAGAGATGGCATCCTGCTTTTATTGTCTTCTGTGTATAGACTGCCAACCCAGACCTGAATGTTCTGTAAACCACTGCAGCACTTGGAGCAACATGGACTCACTGGCCCTCCTCAGAAGGCTCTGTGTGGTCAAGGAATAGGAATATTCTTGATTTTTCTCCAATCTGAAGCTGCCCCAATTTTCTGAATAAATTACAAATTCAGTGGACTAAAGATAATGAATAAGTAATAATTTGAACATTCATTTAAGAAACAGGAAAACACTGGTTTTCAGTACATTTAAGTATTTTAAATTCTCCCAGAACAATAACTACCAAACTTTTGTTCTGATTATAATTCTGCTTCAAGAGGTATAACCCATATATATTGCATTTATGAACCCAAATAATAACATAATCCACTAAAGCCCTATGGCCCTATACATAGCTCCTCCAGCTTTATCGGGTTGTTGGGATTGGCTAATATCCCAGCCTTGGCACCCAACCCCCTTCCAAAGAGAGTGAAACTTCACAATTCTCTCTGTATTATTAGTGACTTCCTAGACATTTGGTGCAGACAGACCAGCTGGACAAGGCTCCGTACTCACATTATACCTGCAGTGCTGAACATTTTTCCTCCTCTCCTTTGTCATTGTGAAGCACATCCATCAACCTTCAAACATACCAGTATGGAGCATCTGTATGTTTGCCAATCACTGCAGATATCGGCCAGTGCCACAGAACAAACAAAACACTTCCAAGGATAAAAACACAATTCGTTACAGTTCAAGCTGGAGTGCGCAGCTTTACAGATAATTGAAATCTTCTATGTATACAGTACAGAGGAATATGTTCATAGGATAGAGAAGCAAATGCTATAAGAAAAAGTGAACCATTTAGGATTCAAAGAAATATTCCACATGAAACCTTCTGAGTTAAGATTTTCAAAAACCCTTTTGGGAAAAAGTGTTCTTGCACAAAGCATGTGCAATATTATTTATCATAACCAATACATAGCATGAATTAGATTCCCTGATTTTCTAGTCTGCAATGTAAGCCCCTTCTAGCTGCACTACAGGAATGAGCTACAATGGCTTCACAGGCTCATCCCCAAGCACTCTGTGCACACTTTCACAGTGATCTGCACCCCTCTTTTATGGTCAGCAGGAAGCCCTGGATAAACATGTATCTTGGACTCTATTTTGAAAGATCTGCCAATAAAACTGTAATCAAACTTGGTACAGCTGCCTAGAAGCACAGTATTATGTAACTGGCTGCTAACATATCCAAAAGAGTAGGCAAGGGTAACATGTATCAACCACTTTTTGAAAGACTTTTTTTCCTAAACAAATCCAAATTGTGCTGAACCAGCATCACTGTTTCTCTCCAGCTCTTTCTTGTGCCACGTTTTGGTTCTGATGGAGGCTAAGCTGGGCCATGATAGCACACTCACTCAACATCAAGACCACCCAACTAAAAAAACCCAAGGTGCATAGTTTTCCTCTTGGCTGCTGTACAGACGTTAACTCGGCAAAGGGAAAGGAGTAAAACCAGAGCCATCTCAGCAGTAATAGGGCCTCAGATTCTCACAAGCAACTTCTGATAACATACCTCAGTTGGTGACACTGGTTAACAAATTCCTACTTAACATAAGGTATTTTCAATGCCAGTTAGAAGTGGTGAAGTTAGAAGTCCTGTTGATCTTTCCCCGCCTCCCCCCCCCCCAGCTAGGAGTTAGAGAATTGCTCTTTTGATTCTTCATCCTCCTATGATCCTTCCGCAACGGTGTTCATTAGCATGTAACTATCAGCTATGGCTGAGAGTTATAAACTATGCTATAAACAAACATTGCCCCTGCATACAAATGAGCTAGCAGTACACAAACAGGTACCAAAGTCAGCTCTCAAAACATTTTACATCTCCCGAAGAATTAGAGAGCAAATTGGTGAATTTGCCCAAAAGTGGGTGACATTCTCCCCATTGTTGCCAATTTTCTATCAAGGTACCAAAAAATGGTTGGGATTCAAATTTTATATTTTTCGGTATTTTTGCCATTTCTAGAAGATATAAATAAAATCTGAACTTAATAACTGAAAATAGCTTGCTTCCAAATTTCAGTTGCACACATTTTCAGCACCACCTGAAAAGGAAAATACTAATTTGAGTATGTCATATGCCTTGTTTCCCCTACAGATAATGAAGAAAAAAACCAAGAAACTGAAGTAAAGCACACAGAGATAAAGACTAACCAGCTAAAATTGAAAGAATGGCAGCAAATGGCTCTAAAATTTTTACTTTTTTAAAATTACATCTGCTTCACTCTGCAAGTGTCAATGAAGGTTTCAATTGTAAAACTTTTAGTTAAAAAAAAAGAATTTATAAATAAAAAGTATGAAATTAATTGCTTTTGGTAGTAGAAACACATGCTATTACTGTTTCACACCTCTCCTGTGGACTCTAATCGCATCTTCATTTAAACCAAGTCATATTGATAGCACGGGGAATTTGTCTGGAGTAAGGACAATAATTTGGCCTTTGCGGAGCACAGTAACAGCACTGACATCATACACTGTTATCATTGTTTTTATTAATTCTGATGGTGGCCAGTCCATCAGAAAACTGTCAGTAATTTGACAAAAACTTAATGTATAACTTCCGTACAAGATTAACAAAACTGAGAAAGACTTTGAAAAATTTGACTGTCTTCCTCTTGAGATTAAACTAACATCAGAAGGGGCTCAAACTCTGAAATATTAATAACTCAGTGATGCATAATTTGTAAATTTGCACTTTATATCATGTACAACTTTCCCTGTCCTAAAGAGCATTTCATATTTCTTGTTAACAGTGAATAATGCTCAATGGAATTCTGCAGTGACCTTTGTTTTATTACAATTTACTGCATATTTATAAATGAACAACTAAACTTCAATTTGAGAGCTACAACAACTTTGAGTTGGAATCCTTTGATAAAACAATAATGAATAAACTTCATAAAATTAATTCCCTAAGAAGAGAAAAAGAAAGTCTCCTCTGAAAATTCCTCAGTGTATACCCACACACAAAGCAGATTTTTTCCATCCTTCTGCAAGTAGAAAACTAAACAAAACAGCAATATGGATAGATTTGAACAGAAGAGGATAAATTGCCTTTAAAAGAGCACAGGAGAACAGATTCAATGTAGTACATCATATAATCACTGTACTATATGAATGTATAAAATAGAAATATGTAGGTATAAACCACTGCATAATAATAAGAAATGCAGTGCCTGCATTATGTCATAATGTAATTCCATGTAATGTCACTGAGACTTCATAACTGAAATCCCACTCCCACTATGTAAGCAGAATCACTATCAACCTCTGCTAGTGGCTGTTCTACGCTGGAACACTTCCACATTTGTCAATAGCACAAGCAAATCAGAGAAGGTCTAAAATGCAGTAAACATATTGTGCACCTTCTCCACCCAGACAACGGGTAATAATGGAAGTATCTGAAGACAAAAGACAGAGATTACTTGTATGAGAAAGGCAAACAAAGAAGGCATGACTGGTCTGAAATATCTGATGGTATGGGACTCAATACTATCAAGCACTCCTTCACTGGGGGCAGCAGCAAGAGTCTGAATTCTGTTCCTAATTCGGATATTTGCTTTGACTTAATTTCTTTATATACCATTCGTTATCACTGGCTTCTGTTTATGTTCTGCACTCTTTAGAGCGAAGGTCTCTAGCAGCATTTGTGCCCAGCTGGGAGATGTCCACAACATCTGAGTCCCATAAGGTACACAAACAGAGGTTTAATTCAAGCAAAAATGACAGGTTGGTGAACTAAAATCCTGGTTTTGGTTATAATGTACTATTCAACTGAAGCCATGAATGTTTCGAAGAAGCAATGAGCTGATGAAAAACTTGTATTTGGAACCTATACAGGAGAGTTGTGATCCCTCTGAAGGCAAACAGCAGACAGAAGCAGGCTGACCTCTCCCACAAAATAAGTAATACACCATCTTGTTAGTGTGAGAAGTGCTGAAAAAAATACTGATATAATCTGTGATACCTAAGAAATTACCATGCAGACAGAGAAAGAAACAAGTAGATTTACTAATAAAGTACTTAAATAACTGGAAGCAAAACCATTTCTGTAGGCTTTTTGTACCGTAAAGGAAATGGTACCATAAAGGCCTTGTTGAAGCCATCAGAAAATTCACTTATGGATTGAGTCAAATCCCACTGAATTCTGTATACATATATGAAGTGCTGATTACTCTTGCACGCAAACTTCTAAACTTTACATCAAAACAAGAATTTTCAAAGTTTACTGAAGTAAATCAGGTGGAAATGATCAATACAGCATAAACTAAAGTACAATTATTGATGATAATCGCACATAATACTTGAAAACAAAGATAGGCCTTATTGATTAAAAGAGATTCTGATCATTATGCTTTTTCTACAGTGCATCACTTCAAAGAAAAAATTTGAAATCAAACTAACATGACTGTGATGAAGCATCCTATTATGAGTGGTTTGGAGGGACTCAAATATGTATGAAGAGCACAACTTTTTAGGGTGATCATTTTCTTTTAGCAAAAAAAAGTGGAAAAGGACATTTTATGAAGCACACTGGAATCCATAGGAGATTTTAAAATATCTCCTTCCACTGGGAACCAAACTCATAAACAGAATGTCTTTAGCTGATTTTATGACAGTTTCTGTGATGTTTTTAGCCATGAACACTTTAGGAAGGACAATATTTATGTAAAAAAAGTTCTTTATAGTGAAATTATTTTTCTTTATGATCTAGATTTTTAGAGAGATCAAAGTGCTTGTAACAGTGTGATAACAAACTGCTCCTAACCTGCATGGTAACAGGTTATTTTAGAATATCAGTTTAAAGTGTTTAAACAACATTTTGTAAGTCATCATAAAAAATACCTTTCACTCCAAGTGTTCTTCCCTTACTGCTCATCTTCTTTTGTCCCCTTGAACTCATGAATAAAAGAGCCACTGCAAGCAGCAGGATATAAAAACTATTAAGAGTCTGCCACATACATTACTGTACTCATTCAATATTCTGGACAACCATTTTTATTTATTTTCGATTTTCTCAATTTTGCTTTAGTCTCAAATAGTCATTGCACACTAAATATTAAATATCTTTGTAGCAGTGTATGGTTGTTAGATTCCATTTTGTAATTTTTGTTCTTACTAGACAAATCCTGCACTGATTTAACAGTTTAAGTTCTCTGATGGAGCCACAATATGACATGGTATTACTGACTATACCTTTCTGACTAGGGATGTCCAGCCTACTCACACAGCTAGTGACCTCTGGGTATGTGGTGAATATTATTAAGTCATCTTAAATGTGTGCAACAGGAAGAGGGCAGGCATGGAAATGACATATAGATAAATGCATACATGTCATGAAAGCGCCATAAAACTATCTGCATCCTACAACTTACTATTATTCAAAAATGTGGCATAAATTACTGTTTTAAAGACACATCTATTATAGTAAATCCTCTGTTAAGATCTCTGTGTTGTTTTCAGATATGAAATCAGGAAAAATAAATAAATCAGCTGTTGAATACTGAGATGCTGGTACATAGTGAGGTGTTAGAATTTGTTACAAAGTAGACCAGTGCTACCTTTCTAGCACAATAAAAAATCCCTACTAAAACTATTTCAGACTGTCTGAATGAGACATACAAGATTAAGCCTCGAACTCCAAATGCTGAGATTTAATGAATGTGAATATCCCCTCTCTTCTCCTGTTGGATGTAAGTAAGAGGACAAAGAATCATTTTCATTGTTTTATGAGGGTCCTTGTCAAATTTGGCAGTAAAACACAGGGGGGAAACTGTCTATAGTTTCTAAGTAACTATTGTAAATAACCACAATAATATTATCGTTTTGCAATGGCTACAATAAGAAAATACATTTTGGATTCTCTTGTCCTCATTCAAAAAATTGTATAGATCGACTACATGCAAAGATTTTACAGGTCCACGAGATTTGGAACTGAGCCTTGTCTTATAGACAGAAACTTCATGACATACTTCAGTCACAGCTCTGAAGATCAAGAGGACAAATTCCCTACAGCCCGTAAATTCAGGACCCCCTGGGAGCATTGAGATCTATTTGCCAGTGCTTTGATCTAGGCTAAGCATCTCAAGTGAAGGGCTACAGAAAGGGATCCAGATACAAGGAAACCAGATCTTAGTGAAAATATAGCGATTTTCAATATTGCTTTAGTCAATGACACCAAAGATAATCTGCCTACAGAAGAAACGCTGAATGAACCACGTATTCCCAAATCATTTTATTAAAAAAGTAATAGTTACAGCTTCTTTTTTTGACCTAGTTCCGTTTATTGTTCAACACTTCAGCACATTTAGAAACACAATCATCCATTGTATACTTGTCACATCTTTTGTAAAATGCAACACTTCTTAAAAAGGAAAAATACTGACTTTCATCCATTTTTCTAAGTCATTTATCATATTCAAAAATGCAAAAAACTTCAGAGGTTCAAAATAGAAACAGTAGGCTTTACTCTAAATGCTATTTACATAAGGGTCCTAAAATGTGACTGGAAATAGTTTTGGGAAAAGATTTTGCACTTCATACAGTCAACCTTGATGAAAGCAAATCTGAAGGATGGGAGTGTTTTCATAATACTGTAGAAAGCTGTCAGGTCTCTGCAATTGCTTTCCAAAAGTCATTGCTAGGCAATACCAATAAGAAACCTAAAAGTAATACACAAATTCATAAAACACCAACATCAAATCCAATCTTACCAAATCCAGAGCACACTCTCAATGGTAAACTCAACTCTCTTTAAAACTCCACTGCCAATGGCAAAACTGTACTTTCACTTGTCACTATGAACCCTAACAACCATTCCCTTAGTTACTGGTCTACCTTATTTATGCTACTTGTTCCAATATAACTTGAACCAGATTGTCTGTGAAAACAAAATTTGTATTTCTTGCCTTAATGTTTGTTGACAAAAGTGATGAATTGCATCATGTTTGTGGCAAGAACATTCTATATTTTGATCCCTCAATAAAGCTTTCAACTGAACCACAAACAAGCTTTAAAGATACAAATATACTGACTGATGTGCTTAATGCATGCAACTCCATCTACAGAAAACAACGACTCAACACACCCCTCTTGCAGATTTTTAACCTTCTCGGGAAAGGGAAAAAAATGCTTTAAACACTGAGTGGAAGACAAAAAGCATACTGCTACTGAGGAGTACTGTGAGGCTTAATTTGCAAAGTGATTATATAACTTCGAGTAACAATTTGATGAACAATTTCCAAACAATTAAATTTTGAAAAAAAAAAAATTGAATAATGTTAAAATTCTCAGCAACACCAAAAAACTCACTAAATACGGTGAAAAGCAAGCAAAGCAAACCTTCCACTTCTACCTTCCAAGTGAAATTTCCGCTCCCTCTAACAATGCTATTTCTCATGCTAATATGCAGGAAAACGCAAAAGTAGGGGCAAGAATTAAAATGTGCCTGAAATTGGAAGCAAAATATGCTGGGAACGTGTTTCAAAATTTAAGGGAATAAAAAACAAAAGAAGTGCCTGCCCTAGGTTTCCTCTGTCCTTTCCACTAAGTACCCTTCTGAAACAGATGTTTTAAGTGGGAGACATCCCCTTGGAATTTAGCGTATTTTGGGGAAAGATGAGAAGGCACCCCCTGTGCTCTCGCTCCATCACCCCCAGCCCCACCAGGGAACTGGTGCATTAAGAGGGAAACCGGAGGCAGGGACGGAGGAGGGGGTAGAGATGCGCCTTTCTCTGCCGGTGGCGGTGCCTCTCGCGGCGCCAGGGCCGCGGGGGATGCGCCGCCCACCCCTGAGCGGGGTCCCGCTGGACCCTCTCGAGGAGACCCCGCACCGCGGCTGCGGTTCCTGCGCGCGTTCCGGTCTGCGGCGTTTGTGTTTTCCAAAGGGCTGCGTGGCTCCCCCGTGACTCCCACCCCTCACACGGCGGCGGCTGAGGGGGCGCAAGCGGCGCCTCCCACGCTGTGCGCCGGGCGGAGGAGGCGGCGGCGCCCTCGCACAGCGCCCGGGGCTCCTGCCCGGCTCCGCCTGCTGCGGCCGGGGCTGCCTCCGCCTCCCTGGGCACTAATTAGCTCTAAACGATGTTAAAGACCATCCCTGCCGCTGCACGAGCTTCTCTGGGCGGTTTTTACGGCAGCCGAGCCTCCCCTGTGCGTTAGCATCGCTCTGTTCCCGGGCTCCTGGGTGCCGGGAGAGGCGCGGAGCCGCAGGACACTGAAAGTGTCCCCCTCCCCTCCCCCTGCCCTGCCCTTGGCCGCTGGCACCGCGGCAGCTGGAGCAAGTTCAGGTTTTCTTCTCCCACAGCACTGGGGCTTGGCTGCCCTTAAAGAAAATCCTCTCTTAACAACGTGTCAATGTTACATTCCTCCACAAAGCAACTTCTATTAGGGGGGCTGGGAGCTTGGCACTGCTTCGCCACAGACTGAGAGCTTTGTGGCTATGCAAAAAAACAAGGAGAGAGAGAACATTTCCTGAATTAAAATGCAATACCCCAGGCTCGATGACTTATCCCCCCACCTCCCCCCATGGCAGCTCTGAAAGACCCCCCCGCCCTTACGTTGCAGTCAGAGTCCCCCATCTAGGTTCAACCCATGGTTTCCCTGCCTCACAACCTCCCAACGTCCTTCCCAAAATCATCCCCCCGCCCCCTGGCCAACTTCCTCAAAATGACAGGCTGAAAAAGGAGGTATGTAGCAGAGGGATAAGCAGAGGGCTGCCGTGCTAACTGCTGGACCCCTGTCTTCCCACCGTTCCACAACCGCCCCCTTTTTGCAGCAGGGACATGAAGCAGCTGCTGGGACTGAAGCAGCTGCTGGGAATGACACATCAGCCCCCCCTCTTCTCTCTAATACTGCAATGAGATTCTGAGCCTTCATCTCCGGGCGCCAAGGCTGCCTTGAGAACAGGTGCAGCAGCAGCCCTTGGCCCCTTCACAGAGCTCCCTGCAGGTTAAAGCAGCATGTCCTGCCTGCACAGTCACTCACATCTCCAGGCATCTCAGGCAGGGGGCTCACCCTGAGGAATTGCATTTTGCTTTTGGTTTGTTTTTAGGTTGTTGAGGTCTGGCCCAGTTGGGACCAGGTGTCTTGAATATGGTAAATCTCTGGGTCTTTTGTCAGGTTGTCTGCATGCCTTTGGAAATGTTTTCCTTGCAAAGTCAAAGGGTATCAAGAGGGATATCAAGGCTTTGTAGCTGGGTGGTTGCAGTGAAGAGGCGGTAAGGGGGAGAGAGATTCCTGGCTCACCACCTGTGGGCATTACTGTAAATGAGGCCTTAAAACAGATGGATCTTATATGTGAGGAGTTTCAACAGTGCTCAGCAGAACTATATGCTGAAGCCTAGACCAGTTTAGAAATGAAGATGCAGCCTTCCCTGCCTTGAGGGAGTGTGCCTCTTCTCCAGCCCTTTTGCCTTATTTAGAGGAGAGCTAGAGCAGAGAGCAACTTAAATGAACATGAGTATTAAGGAGAGCCGGAAGCAGGACCTGCACATTGGCATGGCATCAGCCCCCCTCCCAGATGCACCTACCTTCTTTTGGAGGCCGTTTGGCTTCTCTGGTGAGATTGCAGACCTGGGTGGTTTGCAGCTCCTGGGTCAGGCAGCCTTCTGTCTGCTCGTTGAGGGGCAGTACCACGTTATTGAGCAACACCAGGGACTGGTCATCTATTCCCCATTCTCCCAAATGCTGAGGGCAGGTGCATTTTGTATACATGATCCCACAGGACTCAGTTCTTCCATTCTCGGATTTCAAGCAGCTCTCCAACCAAGTGCACAATACATGGCACCCAAACTGGCTGGGGCTCACCTTGTTCAACACCAAAAATTCAAAGAAGGATTTTTGGTCTTCTTCTTTTTTGTGTAATCCTGGGAAGTTGATAGGATAGACGCGACGTATCTGAATAAAATTCTTATCATACTGCAGAAATACAAAAGCATTCTTGGAATTGCAGAGCTGCATTATAGAATGGTTATTTTTTAAAAGATCCTTTATTTTTTCATGGGAAAAATGATCAAACTGATAAGCCAAGAGGGAAAAGTTGGAGCAGCTGAAGTCCTTTTTGGAAAATTTCAGGTAAATACTATATTTGGTTGGATCTGGATTTTCCAGCGTCCAAGTGCAGTTTGTGAAGTTTTTAGGAAACATTTCACTTACAGAATACGATCCATAAATGACCCCCTTCACCAACGTGGAACACCAGAAGTCTTGGGCAGCATTAAATCCAAACATAATCAGTAGATAGGTGGAAAATATATAAATCAGCAAATTACGAACAGCCTTCATCCTATGTCATTTGGCCTGCAGGAGACGAAATGAAATAAAAATGCAAGTAGAATTCTTCAGGCATAGAAAACCAAAATCCTTCCAATATTCGAGCCAGCTGTTTTCAAGCTTGCAGTTAGAGCCCCTTTCAGAAAGAAGGGCAGGTAATTTTTATTTTATAACGCAAGGGCCGGGGTTGCCGCTGTGTTCACAGCGCCATCACGTGGCCACCGCGACAGACACGTCTTCAACAGGCAAATTAAAACTCAACATCTATTAGATTATTAATAGGAATGTCCTCTCCTCTCTAGGATGTAGTCATCATGGCGTGGACTAGAACTGCTCATCTTAAGTAAAAACCTAGACGCCTTACCCGATGGACCAAGAGAAGGGAAATTTATCTATTTATTTCTTCAAAAAGTAAGTAATCTGCTGTAGTCATATATGTGCATATACAATATGGACAGGCAGATTTTCACGGGAGTAGAACAAGAAAGCCGGTAGCATTTGTTTTTATACGTTATTTTTCTATTAAGTCTGATAAGTAACTGAAGAATTACAGCCATAATTTAAAAATGCACAAATTACTATTTGTTACAGATGGAACATTATCTCCCATATGCCTACATGCCTTCACCCCAGCCACCTGGTATATAGAGGTCTCTATAAAAAGAAAACTCAGGCAGCAAATACTGAGATTAATATATTAACAAAATTTTGACACTATTGAAGAAAGAAACAAAGACAGATGGATGAAAACTACTGCTAGTCTGACACTACCACTTAATGCCAGCTTTTTAAGATAATACTTGCAATGTGCTTCAACCTCTAAGGATTTATAAAATGGATCACAGTATTAGTATCTACAACCAGTAGCTCTATATAGCTGGCAGTGCTACAGCAGAATCTCTGCACCTATTGAACTGCATTTGCCCTCTTATTACGAATATCTTGTACTGTCTGATTAGCTCCTGTGTTTTGCAGCCATGCACTTGAACAATGAAAGATGTATTACATTTTCTCTGCTACTATCTCCAAATAAAGCTGTTTTACTGCACCTGTCAACCCTCACAGCCTTCACATGCTCTGATCTCTTAACAGTGGCCTAGGTTAATACAGCAAACCTTAGTTATATTTACGTATGTATTGACACAAAAAAAAAAAAAAAACTCTTCAAATTTAATGTTTTCATCATTAAGCTTTGAGAAGTTGCTTCTCTCTTACAAATGAGTACCTTTTCACCTCCTGCTCTTAAATGCAAGCAGAAAGCAGTGATACCAACCTAATTTCAAAACTCTCTGTAAGCAGAGGCAGACATACACACAGGCACTGCTACTGAGTTTTGATATGTGTCTTTGCCTAGCTTTTCATCT
>JAWWEU010000111.1:87956394-87968210 GCA_035583155.1 Acropternis orthonyx
TTAGGATCTTGCTTAAGTATGTGGTACAGGGGTTACAAGCTATTTTCAAATGCAAAAGACTATAAGACTATAAAACTGTATAAAAATCTACAGGTACATTAAGGCTTACGGCAACATTACCAGAACTTGACTTCTTTCACTGGCAACTGCACTGTGTTTATTGATTTAACTCCCTGCATGCACACATGTGATTTCCAAATACAGGTATGTCTGTGAAGAGAGTATAAGACGTTTGAGTCTGCCTGAACATTTTTTAGATTTTATGAGTTCATGTCTTAGCCACTTATGAATACATAGGCTTTTGTGCATATGAAAGTAAAAATTCGTATTTGTATATAAATGCATATAATGCCTGTTCATCATGTATAAATACATGTAGGCAACTGAATCCCTGATTTCTATGTCAGGAAGAAATTGGGTTACAAATATCTGTATCTCAGGAGAATATGAAATCAGACGCTATACACTGATATATATATAAAAGGTATTTATAATGTTATTCTTCATAAACTTTGTTTTTGTTTATTGCTATTAGATTTTTGTCTGTGCTTTATTTTTTGTGTATCATACTAGGCTTTTAAAAATAAGTAGGTTACCATGCAAAAAGGAAGCCAACTAATGTAGATAGTTTCAAACACTACACCGTGCTTTATGTTCAAAAGTGACACAGGGTTGAAAAAAATAAGTAGCCTGTTTTCAGTAAAATGCTTAGATATGATCATATTTCTGTTTTATACCCATTGTAAATATATGAGAGAAAGAGATTGGAAAATATTTAATGATGAAACTACTAAAACATGATATTCAAAAATACTGACAAGTAGCTATTCTAATCCCTTCCTTTCTTTTATACGCCTCCACTGTCTTCTTTTATCTTAGTATATTTCATGCAATCCTTTCATCCCATTTACAGAGTCTTGCCTAATCTTTTCTCTTATGTAGTTCTGGCACTCATTTTTCTCTCTAACCATGTATTTCTTCTCTTCCATGTATTCAGTATTTCTTTTCATGTTCTTACTCCTGTGTTACTGGCTTCTCATAAGCATCTATATTGTTACAATATTTTCCATATTCTAATTTTACACTCTATTATTGCTCTGAAGGATATTGTTTATTTAAACAGCAACTTTCTTTAGCTACCTGAAGACATCTGACAGTGATGAACAATGTTCCTTCCTTGGCTGTTTCTAAAATATGGAAGTATTTCTCAGTCCCTTCCTCCCCTGCATTCCTCAGAAAACTGGCCCATCAGTAAGATATGTATTGGAATTAATCTACCCAGTTTTGGACAGATTGCTAAAATGTAGGCAGATGGAAGACATCTTAAATGTAGATGTCCATGTCTGGGCTGCTTAGTCTCCTGGTATGTTCAGCAAATAGAAACAGGTGATTCTATCATATTTTTCACTTCATCTTGCTGTAGATCTCAGAAGTAAGTTAGATGAATCACATGCTGATAGTTGCTCTTTCCCTGGTCAGATGTAAATGCCTGAAATTATGTGAACTGTATTTCTGCTGTCTCTTATAATGGATAGTGGCCTCATAGAGGTAATTCTTTGTTTGACCCCCAAGTTTCTCTGGGTATCCCCTTCCCTAAGTCTGTTTTTGTTTATAATTTGATTTGGAGTCAAAGCTTTTATAAAATTTCTCTGCAAGAGACCTACCATTTGTAACAAGACATACTTAAGCTGCACCTTTGAACCTGTTGAGTAAGGTCTCTGATGCAAGATCCAGTCCTATCAATCTGGGAGAGAGGAAAAATCCTCCCAAGTCCTAGTAAGCCATCAGAAAAATGTTCACATCTGTTTTCATATCTTATCCTTTTAACATCATAGTTTTCCTGATCCTGTTTCCATCTTCTCCTTCCATCCTCTATCTCTTGGTGTTTCCAGTGGCCCCACCCCAAGTCGGGGTAGGGAATCAGTGCAGCAGTGGGGTCACTCTCCTATGCCCTCCTGCAAGATGCTGTCTGAGTGTCTGAGGGCTGGCTGAGTGCTCTGACTCCTCCTACCCCCAAGGAGCAGATGGACGCAGGCAGAGAGCTGCATGCCATCTTAACGCCTGGGAGACACCCACAGGAGTGCAGAGGTTCACACAGGATCTCTGTGTTGCTGCAGTGCTTGCAGCCCCCTTCCTCTTGCAAGGCAGTGATACATGACTGAAAACCACCACCCAGTCCCTGTATGTAGCTGCTGTCAGCCACAGGCTTGGCACAGTATAGGCAAGCCCAGCCCATGCTCTGGGGTCCTCCATGCCCGGAAAAATCTACCATTGCAGCCATGCCCATAAATTACCAAAAATCAAAAGTATGGATCACTGACCATTGATCACATGCTTGCGAAGAGGAGTTCTTACGATTTGAGGTGTGTCTTTACGAAGATTCCTGAATTCAGGAGGTATGTGGCACACCTCAAGTACAGAAACCATGTACCTCATTCGTGTGAAGTGTTCCGATACCTACCGTCCCAACTGTTGCTGTAGAAGGACTTCCAGAAGTCAATGTCTTTTTTTCCCTGCTAGTCTATTAAAAAACCTTGATGATATTCTGGGTACACTCTCTTCTCACTGCTTTTCTTCATTAATGCAGTGCTGTTCTATCTTTCTTTCTTTGAGTTACTATCTTCCAACATGTCTTAACAAGTTTCTTTTAAGCTATGAACCCTCTGAGGCTGGAGACATGTCTTGTTAAGATTTAAGAAGTGGTGTAGAAGCAATTTTTACCATGCTAGAATAAAATTTAAAAATATTCATGAGATATAATAAAAGTCTGAACTCACATACATAGCCACAGTTGGAAATATCCAGTTGAGAGCAGAACAAACTGATACTTGCAGAATAAGGGGGACAGTCTACAAAGGTCTGGCCTGCTAACTACACAGTTTACAGTTAGTAATAATCCACAAACTTTCAATGTAACCGATAGAAAGGACAAACTTCACCATAAATTCTTTTTTTTTTTTCTTTTTTTTTTTGTGGTTGTTGTTTAAAAGTTTTTGTTTGTGATAAAATAATGAGTACTGGTATAAAGGGTGTATTGACTAATTAACTCTTTATGATTCAGAAGTTGCAGATTTTTCTTCAATCTGATCTTTATTATGCAAACCTCCATTGAGCAATTAACTTTAATATAGTAACTGCTACTAAGCACTTAGAAATAAGGATGTGGGTGGCATGTCTTGTGAGGTACCAACTGGCATTAATTATGAGATTGAACTTTTGCACTAAAGTCCTAGTGCCTCTCTGGTTTTAATATGGAAGCTGTGTCTCTTACAAAAATGTATTTTTTAAAATGTTCATATAGATTTTTCTTCCTGTTGTATTTTTAGACACAGGATGTTAATTAGAAAACTTTAAAATTGTACTTGGTGCAAAGAAAGAGGAATAGAGGCATTTAATATCTAAGAAATCCCAACCATTTCTATAGGCTCAAAATGAAAATTATTGTAAAGTTCAGTTTTTAATCACATGCATTTATTAGGGATGAAATTGCTAATGCTTCTATTATTGAGCCATTTGATGAAGCAGAGTAGGGATGAGGCACTCATGCATTTTGTTACTTTTAAAGAATGTTATAGTGTGCTCCAGTACACTTCAGTTCAATTTTTCATGAAGTATTTATTTTTTGCCAGACTACATTTTAATATACTTATCGTAGAACCATAGAATAGTTAGGGTTGGAAGGGACCTTAAAGATAATCTAGTTCCAACCCCTCTGCCATGGATAGGGAACCTTCCACTAGACCAGGTTACTCAGAGCCCCATCCAGTCTGGCCTTGAGCACTTCCAGGTATGGAGAGTCCACAATTTCTCTAGCAAACTGATTCCAGTGCCTCACCACCCTCTGAGTAAAGAATTTCTTCCTAATAGCTAATCTCAATCTATCCTCCTTCAGCATTAGGCCATTACCCCTTGTCCTATCATTACATGTCCCTGTGAAAAGTTCCTCTCCAGATCTCTTGTAAGCCTTCATTAGGTACTGGAGAGCATCAATGAGGTCTCCCCAGAGTTTTCTCTTCTTCAGGTTGAACAACGCCAACTCTCTCACCCTTTCTTCATAGGAAAGGTGCTCCAGTCCTGTCATCAACTGAGTGGCTCTCCTCTGTATTCTTTCCAACAGATCAACATCCTTGTTAAAGGAAACCATTTTCCCCATTTTTATCTTAACCTATTGCTTTGTAAATTCAAATACTTGCTCACTTAATTTGTATTCCAACTGGTTTATAGTAAGGTAAACATAAATGTAAAATCTGAGAGTTTGGAACAAAGAGATGGCTATGGAACATATGCAGTTTTTGTATGTTTCCTGACAAATCAGATGAAGAAATAAGTGATGACAGAAATGGGCATGATTGCCAGAAATGAAAAGGAAAATGGACTAGTTAAAAAATATTTAATCTAAGATTTTTTTTTTTTCCCAATAGCATTTTTCCCTTGAGAAGGGAGCATTGCATATTCAGCCCATGCCACAAAATTCAAAGGTATTGTCCTTCACTGGTTGATTTGACAGTTGCTGATTGACAAATCCATAGCAGTGGAAAAGCAAATTGTTGACCATTAGATTAATAGAGTTCCTATAGTAAAAGACATACAAGGCAAAATTGCACAGGTGTCTTTAATCAGAAATAAAAGTAAAGGAAATTGCTTTCATGTACTTTGCAGTAAGAGTTTATAGTACCCCAACTAAGACACAAACTTTTTAAAGAATTTAGTATACTTATGTACATTTAAATTATTTGGAAAGCACTGGATTAGCAGTCTTGGCAACTACTTAATATTTACCCTACTCTGATCACAGCAATGTTTGACTCCTTAAATATTCCCCACAGGTGCAGATGCACTCTCTTATTATAGTGTTCCTCTCTTTAGCATTTTCAAATGTGGTGTCAAAGATATGAGTGTAGGGCCTACGTACAGGGAAAAGAGGACCTTTTAGAAAATTGTGCAACTGCAGGATATATTGGCCACTGGCCACTGTACTGTAGGACCCCGCCCCCTTTCTCTTCCCACTTAACAATTCAACCAGGCCATCTTCCAGGACAACAGCCAGGTTCCTGTCCCACTCTGGATGTTTCCATTTTTTTTGCATTTCTATAGCATGGAGGAAAAAATGAAATATTCTTGTCTTTGCCTCAGCTCTATGTGTCTTCCATGTAAGATGACTCTAAGGAATGAGAATGGACAAGGATTGTCTTTGGACTCAAGTATCACAGTTAGTCTGCAACCACCTGTATTGACCCAGTCAGTAGGTAGCCAAGATCTCTGTGGATTGCATTCTGCCTCAGGTATATGTTTGAGATACACAGTTATGCAGATCTGACTTGGACCAATGTCAAAACGAACTGCTGAGAGGCACATCCTTATGATGGGTGAGGAGCTAAGTTAGAGGACACACTATGAGGTAAGAACCATAAATGCAGGAAAAGAAGTTTCAAGCACAAGGGAAGGACTTTTATGTTTGCTTGTTTTTCTTCCCTTAAATAAAGTAGTCTGCCCTGTTCAGTTTTCTTTTTGTGTAAAAACCTGAGTGGACAAATCTTGACTTGATTTGCAGCATTACCCTGAGGAGCAGATTGATTATGACCTTGTTTTGTTGATTCTCTATAAGTGTAGCGCCATATGCTATTGCTACAAATTAATTCAAGGGATTTCTAGCAAGACACCTGTCCCTTGATTATCTTGACTTTCCTCCAATCTTCATCCTCCCTGCTGACTCAACAGTGCTCACTTAGGAGCTGAGGCTGAATGAGTCAATAGAGTCCTCTGCATGATGCCTTGAGCAGCTCCTGTGAAGAACCACAGGGCACTGAGGAGCTGGAGGCTAGGTCTCAGTAGCTCTTTGTCAGTTCTTTGTCCATGAGGTTCTTGAGTGAAAACAGTGAAGGTATTTCACTGTACTATATTTCAAACCCCTTGGAAAAAAGTTGTACACAATAATGTCTGCTAAAAGACCCCTTGAAGGAATGTCTTCATATCTTTCCTTCCTACATACCTAGAACCATATGTGCACACACACTGAATTCACATGACCTCAAAAAGGACATTTTTCCTCATCATCCTTTCCTCTGCAAGGTCTGTGATCTGTCTCTGGGTGTCTGTAGATTGAGAAGCTTTCTAGTCTTGTTTCAAAAGAGACAGTGAACATAACCACATGACACTTTGGTGTGTCTTAGTCATGAAACATGCAAGAGTGGAAGCTGAGCTGCTGTGTTCAAGAATTCAGGGGAGATGAATCTAAAGTCTGTGGACAGAGCATATCTTCAGTTTCAGACATCACCACCAACAGGCCTTTGAAAGACAGTGGGAAGGGGCAGGCAAAAAGTCACTATCCCAGGTTTCTTCCTCTGTTTCCAAATTGCTTCAAAGATGCTGGTACAAAATTAAATAGTGTTTCCCATAAGTGATACAGGGTAGATCTGTCAGATGTATCCCAGAGCAGGTTTTTACAGGCATACTGTGAGAACTTGTGGAAGGGGTAGGTATCATGTCTGAAGACTCCTTGTTTGCTGTGCTCTGTGGATGTGTCCTGGATATACTTGTATGATCATGAAGGCCTGAAGAGAACACACTGTATAAGGTTGATTTTTGGAAGTGGTTAAAGCATAGTATAGACATAGTCACAGGCAAAACAGGTAATGTACTGTTCTGTATAAAACCCTCTAATCAGGGGCAATGGAGGGATAGGAATAATACACAGTGGTCTAGGTTACTTGAGTAATGAATGTATCCACACCCTTTCCCTGTGAGAACTGCCATTTGGTTTGAATTGAGTTCTTTTTCCTTATTTTTTCAGTATTTGGCATATCTCTACCACTGCCAATGTGAGACATGTCACTTCTCTTTGTTCTATTTTTGTGTGATGATGATATCTCTCATAGGAATGAGGGATGGGGAGTGGAAGCAATTTCCTAAAGTTTGATTTAATGAGGGAGCAAATGTCCAGACACTGTGAATGAAGCAGTCTTGCATTATTTTATTCTCACCCCCACCCCCCTTTTTTTTGTAACAGTTTGTTTTTAAAAGTTTTTTCTCTTTTTTTTCCATTTCACTTTTCCATCATGTAATGATTTATGATACCACATTGAATATCATAACTTTTTCAACTGTATATTTGAAGTGTTTCAAAAGATATTAGAGTAACTATATTCTATAGACACAAAGATATTAAATTACTTTGCCAAGGTAGCTAAGGAGGCAACAATAATAAATATAAGAACAGAGAACCTTTTTCTTCCTCTAGTCTTCAATGACAACCTGTGGTGCTCTTAGCACAGACCCATGACACTGGATGCAGAAAAGCAGAGATGTGTCCATAGAAGACATTTAATAAAACTCAAATCATCTGTAATAGAAAGGAAATGAATGCCCTGACCTCTTCATACATTTATATACATTTAATTTTATTCATAGGAGTAATTTCTCAGAACTCAATAGAATTATTCATTTGGGCGTAAAGTTAAACACAGATTTAAGTGCCTTCAGGATGCAAATGTTATGGATAACATTAACATTATCAGAGTTTTCTGTTTTCTTTCTGAGCCCATACTCTTGACATTTTATTTTATTTTTTTTATTGGCTGTCCTTCACAAAGAACTCTTGTAAGATAAGGGGACAGTTAGTCCTTGTCTTCTGTACTAGGTGACTGCAATTTGATCTGAAACAGATGAAAACAGTGAGTGAGATAAAAAATAACAAGCGCTATAAAAAGCCATGAATATGGGAAAGTTACAGCTTACAGTTAAACAAGACATCAAAGTCTCTGCTGCTTTCTATATAAAGAATAAGTCTTAGTTTAAGTACATAAATACTCAGCTTTTTTTACAGAGCTCTCACTCGTGGTTTTTTGCTAATTTGTCTATTTTTACTACTTTAATATATTTTGCAAGCCATTTTTCAAGGTAAAAGTTGATATAACTAAATTTACCATTGAAAAGATGAAATAAGTGTTTAAAATGGGTAGTTTTAAGAGAACACCATCTGGTACGTGGTTATTAAGAAAGCCCGTGAAAATATTGCATTACAAAATTCATACACAATTAAATTAACATAAAAATCTAAATTAACAAGTCAGTTCAAAATGCTGATTATGATTAATTTTGTCTGTAAGTCTGCATAATTTTGAATCTCTGTTATGACCCCTGCTGAGATATAAAAGGGATTTTTGTAGGACACACAATATAGCAGTATTTGAGGGGATTAGTAGTACTTGAGTGGATAAGAACCAATAGAAGTCACTCAGCATTTTGGCTATCAGGTTACCCTATTAATAAACATCTATAATAATGAAAGATTTGCAAAATTGGATTTTTGAGGAGGTTAAGTGGGATTTTTATAAGCTCACTTTTTCTGAGTGACTTAGAAGTACCTTGAAAGTTATGACAGATATGAAATTACTATGCATTGATGTTTTAATCTAAAATAGTGATGAAAATTTCTTGGACATTGCATTTTTGGTGATATTTCATATTATTTTTTCACTATTTGATCAAGTTGCCTTGGTCACTGAAATCCCATTGCGTTGTATCTGTGGTGAGTTATGAACAGTCCCTGTAGTATTAGACTGATTAACTTAATAGGAAGCTATGTGCAAAATAAGCAAAAATAAATAAATAACTAAACAAAGTGCACAATCCATCCCTGTCAGCATTCCCAAGGCATTAAGTGAAGGACAATATTGCAATTTCTTTGTGTCAGCAATTCTGGTTTTGACAAGGTGCAAACTTTGGTTTGACAAAGATAGTGTTCAAAGCAATATAACAGTTAGCAAATACCTTTATATGTTTTGATTTCTAGGAAATTGAAGGTCAGTTGTTACAAACTGCTTAGGGAGACAAGCTGACAGGAAGATAAAGGGAGAATGCTCCAGAAGCTGAAAGATGGAGGCCTTCATCCGTTCTGAGAACAGCGCATTCTGGTAGAAAGGCTAAAGGTGTGTGCAGTGAGACAAGGGTCTGTGAAGGCAATGTTCACGAAACTACTAAAATTCTTTCTTCTTTTTTGCCAGCCTAATCCCCTGTTGTAGCACAGACATTGTTTAATGGTTCAGCATTTGGGAATGTCCTGCAAGAGTTAAGTGTCACTGTGACCCTGTGTATGATAAACAACTGTTAATAGTTTCAAGGCAACTTTTAATAAATGGGTAAATATTTGATGTGTTCAGAAAACATGACAGTGAGACCGGGATAATAAGTAGTGCTGGCAATTGGGTGAACAAAGAGGGTGGAGAACTCCAGGCAAAATTGGGTGTCTGGTGTCACATACTTACCCACATACATTTTTTCACCCTATCTCCTTTAGATACAGGTCCTAACGCAGGATGTCTCCCTTCACTGGCCTCCTTTTTTTCAGTCCATTCACTGTAGGGGAGCCTAGTTGACTAGTTTGGCTCAACATTTTAGATGGCTGAAATGAGGTGAGATGAACCGTACTTAAAGTTCAATTCTCTTTCCGCAGTCCTCTCCCCACTGTTTTTCTATCTATCCATATATAATGTCTTTATAGACTTAAAATATAAACTTCAGCCCACATGTGTGTGTGTGTTTATGAACACATATACAAACACATTTGTCAGATTTTTTTAAGAATGTGATTTGGTCTTTATAAGCAACTCTTACACTCTTATACATGGTGTACATTGTCTGGATATATGAGAACTTGAAAAGTAAGGCATCACCTCTGTCCTTTTCCAAACAATTTAAGAATCCTGTCAGCAAATGTTTTAGCATTTCCCCAAATAGCAGCCTTCTCTCTGTTGGATCGATGGTTAACTAGTACTCACTGCTATAATAAAAATCTATAGCCTATCCCCAATGTGTTGCAAGTGTTGAGATCAACACACAAAGAGTTTGCTGGATCTGTAAGTATCTGAGACTTTTAAACACTGTTTTCCCCATGACCCTACTCACAAGTAAAAATATTCAGCTCTAAATTAAATATACAGGTAAAATATGTGGGTAAAAAAGTATGTACAGCTTACAGGTAAAAATAAAACTCTTTCCCTTGCTCTTATTTTAATTACCTTAGAGTGAAGACATGGCTAGGGTTGCCTAAACACTTTTGAGGAGGTGAACACTATTTTTAGGGTGTCCTGATGGCTGCATTGTCATTATGATTACACAAAGGTTTAAAAGCAGGAGTGAGGCCTCCTACTTACCACCTGGATGACATTGTTTACATAATTAAGATGAGCAGTACGTTATCTAAGACTGCATAGCCCGTCCTCTGTAATTCAGTCTCATAAATCAAAGAAGGAATAATGTTATGGTATAGTCACTCTCTCTGGGGAAAAAAAAAGTGCTCTGCTGAGGTATTTGTTTAGGGTATATTTATAGCAGTTTTGGCTTAGTTTAATCAAATTATGCATTATCTTCAGGGCTCAAAGTTAAAAAAAAGAGGCAGGTATGGCTCCAGACTCATCAGCAATTGGCTACCAATGCAGTCAGAAGGAATTGAGAGACAAAACATCTGCTTTCACATGGGTAAAATCCTGTCGAAGAGGGAGGCATGGGGTTTGTAAGTGCTGAAGTCAATGGTAGCTGGAGGCAATGAATTTCTTACTCTTACAGAAATTACACACTTCCTCATGTAAGAGGCAGATCTTGTGGGTCCAGGCACCTGTTGAGTTCTAAGTTCCACCGGAACTTCCAGAAGCAACGTGTTTTTCAGTTCTGTAAGTTTAATTATTCTTTCCTTCTGGTGGCTGCAGAATGAAAAATCTTGAACTCAATATTTTTCCAGGTGAAAAGAAAAAAGAGTATGATAAAACACCTATAACATTAATATAAGGATTCATAAATAACACATTTTTATATTTCAGGTTTCATTGATTTGACACTGAATTCACAAAATACTCAACTTTTTGAAATCTGTGATTTTGGGAAAAATTGAGTTTAGTTAATCCTTCCCACTCCATCAGCTCCCCATTCCCATTTCTGCACTGGCTGGGATTCTTCTTCATGTCTGTGGTGTTGGAGCTGTAATTTTAGCTGAGGCACCCACAATCCTTCCTCTCAGCAACTCACCTGTAAGGAGGTTACTCATGGTCTCCTCCAGTTTCATGGACATGGTCTCAGTACTTGATCAACTCGTCTGATGCTGTTCAGTGTTCGCTGCCCAGAGCCAGTCAATAGTTTGACTTTTACATAGAATTGAAGAAGTTGAAACAAGCAGTATAATTGTATTTGCAGTAGGCTGGAAGGCTCCTTGAAGAACCTGTCTCATACTTAAGATACCAAGAACAACAGGTATAAGTCCTTGAGGTCATTTCAGATTCACATGCTTTTAAAATTGGATACATTGGATACAATTTATTATGTGTGAACTTTTAGCATAAGCCCTTAAAAAACATATTTCTTAATGCAAACCTGATACATGGACTGTTAGCTTTGGCAAAATAAGCAAGTGGATCTAGTATCCTTTACAAAATTTTGAACAGTGTTTCATTTATTGCATGACATACTTTTGACCTGGTAAGACCTGCTGGCTGCCCAAGGGAAATGATGTTGTATTCACTGACATGTTGTAAAGAGCTATGTTTTTTCAACAAAGGAATGATTCAGGTCATTATTTAGCAAGATTTGCTTATTTGTGCACATGAGGACTAATCTTATTTACTCTTTTTTGTTGTTGTTTGGGTTCTAAATGTCCATTATTCCTAGATCATAGAGAGAAAAACTAACAGTCAATTACTTTTAAATAAATTCTAGGCTTTGTGAAGTTTACTGCTAAAGGGAACTGGAGGGGAGGGCAGGGCAAGGCAGGGCAGGGAAGGGCCATTCCATATCCTGCCCTGCCCTGCCCTGCCCTGCCCTGCCCTGCC
>JAWWEU010000111.1:87971558-87984792 GCA_035583155.1 Acropternis orthonyx
GGGGCCGGGGGAGAGCAGCCCCCAGGAAATCAAGTAAGCACCCTCTCCTGGGGGGATCCAACCACCTGCCACATCTAATAACACCAATACCAGCCTGATCCAAGATGAACCTGCCTGTGTCCAAGGTCAAGCCCATCTGCAATGGTGGTAGCACTTCTGGCGTTATGTATTTGAGATGGGGAAAAAAGTTATTGGATGGAAGCAATTGCAGCCAAAGAGAGGAGTGACAATATGTGAGCAAGACAGCTCTGAAGACACCAGGGACAGTGAAGAAGGAACTGGAGAAGATGTTCCAGGCACCCGAGCAGAGATTCCCCAGAAGACCCTGGTGAAGACAATGGTGAGGCAGGCTGTTCCACTGCAGCCCAAGAAAATTCACAGTGGAGCGAGATCCATCTGTGGCCTGTGGAGGACCCCATGCCAGAGCAGATGGATGCCTGACAGAGGCTAAGACCCCATGGGAAGTCTGTGCTGGAGCACGGTCCTGGCAGAACCTGCGGAGAAAGGAGCCCACACTGCAGCAGGTTTGCTGGCAGGACTTGTGACTGTGGGGGATCCATGCTGGAGCCGTCTGTTCCTGAAGGACTGCACACCATGGAAGGGACCCACACTGGAGCAGCCTGCGAATAACTTCAGCCCACAGAAAGGACGCACGTTGCAGAAGTTCATGGAGGACTGCCTCTCACAGGAGGAACCCCACATTGGAGCAGGAGAAGAGTGTGAGGAGGAAGGAGAAAGGAGAGGCAGAGATGATATGTGAGGAACTGACTCCATGACCCATTCCCTGTTCCCCTGTGCTGCTCAGAGGGAGAATAGAAAGAAGTCAGGAGTGAAGAGAAGAAGGGACAGGTGGGGAGAATGTGTTTTAAGGTTTGGTTTTGTTTCTAATTACCCTACTCTGATGTGACTGATCATAAATTAATTTCCTGAAGTCAAATCTGTTTTGCCCATGACAGTTACTTCTGAGTGAAGCCTCCCTGCTCCAATCTTGGCCCATAAGCCTCTTTTAATTTTTCCCCCTACTGTCCAGTTGAAGAGTGGCTTGGTGGGCGTGGAATCTAGCCAGGGCTTAGCCATCACAGAGACTTACTTATACAATCTTGTGGTATGACCTTGTAGTCAGCAGCATAGTAGCAGTTTAATTAAACATCACTGCATTGCCATTAGTATCAGGTCATTACACCTCCTTAGACTTTTTAGGAAATAATGTTGGCATCTGGTAACAACAGTGTAACAGAATTTATCATGCCCTGTAGGAGAGGAACATGGTTTTAACTAACACAAATTAAAATGTGTTATTCTGAACCAAAAAAAATGCTTAATTCACTCTCATACATATATTCTCATAACAAGTGGAACATGTGTTCGTGCAAATAGTCTGTCCAACATTCAAGGATTAAAGGGCATGTACTGAGGTGGCCTGGCCAGGATTCCTTTTGATGGAGGGCAAGGAGCACTGTCTGTTGAGTCATTATCATGTCTCTCAGACTCTTCCTAGATTGGCAACCATGATAGTTTTGGATGTCCTTTTTATATCCCTTAAGAGCTGACCTCAATTAAGCTTTTTGTTCTCTCAGTCCTGGTCAGCCTTTATGCATCATTTGGATCAATTAACTTTCCTTTGTACCTTTGTGTCTTAAGATGCCTGTCCTGTTCAGGGTGTGGGCTGTCCTTAATATTTTTCTCCTTAATACACTGCATGTACCAGCACAGGGATCTTCTTGACCTTCTTATCTTGATGCCATAAACACTTTTTTTTTAACATCTCTCTCCTGCTATTTCCATATCCAGCATTCCCATTGATTCTCCAGTCTCATATTTGTTGCAATTCTTTGCAACCTGGGAGGACAAGATGATGTGAGGACCTGAGGTTCAACAAGGCCGAGTGATGGGTCCTGTACTTCAGCCACAACAATCCCACGCAGCACTACAGACTGGTTCAAGAGTGGCTGGAAGGCAGCTCAGGAGAAAAGGACCTGAGGGTGCTGAACATGAGCCAGCAGTGTGCCCAGTTAGCCAAGAAGGCCAATGGCATCCTGAGTTGTTTCAAGCAGCAGGACCAGGGAATTGATTGTCAAGTACTGTGACCAGTTCTGAGCCTGTCACTTGAAGAAAGGCATTGAAGTGCTGGAATGAGTCCAGAGAAGGACAATTAAGCTGGTCTAGAGGGTAAATCCTATGAGGAGTGGCTGAGGCAGCTGGAGTTGTTTAGCCTGGAGAAAAGGAGGCTTAGTGGGGACCTTATCACTCAGTTCAACTACCTGAAAGGAAGTTGTAGCCAGGTGGGGGTTGGTCTCTTCTCTCAGGCAATAAGTGAAAGCACAAGAGGACATAGCCTCAAGCTGCACCAAGGGAGATTTAGGTTGGACATTAGGAAGCAGTTCTTCACAAAAAGTGGATTGGGCATTGTCACAGGCTGCCAAGGGAGGTGGTGGAGTCACTGTCCCTGGAGGTGTTTAAGAAAAGACTGGATGTGACCCTTAGAGCCACGGTCTAGTTGGCAAGGTGGTGATCAGTGAAAAGGTGGTGGTCATGAGTCAAAAAGGTTGGACTCAATGATCTCAGAAGTCTTTTCAACCTAAATGATTCTGTGATTCTGTGCCATTTGGGGAGCAACTTTGAAGTTACACTGTATGTCTCAGCTGAGGTTTTAAAACTACTGCAGGCAATAGAGTCACCACTTTTCTGATGAAGGCCATAGTCTTGATCCTTTTGTTAGAGGGACCAGAAGAAGGAGAAGAAGAAGGAGAACCATTTAAGCAGTTTTAGTGCATTATTGCACAAAGAAGGAAAACTATTCATAGAAAAATACCCAGGATGACAGCTGATTTTTAAAAGAAACAGGATTTGCAGGATCATTGGTTCACTGAAAAGGATTTTGGTGATTGGCCATCTAAGAAAAATGGGCACAAAAAGACCCCTTTTTTTATGTTTTCACATGTAATGGAAATCAGGAGATTTATAAAAAGGGCCTCACGTTTGTTAACCTTTGGTTAAAAATATCCATATATCATGGCATCCAGAAGATTTTACTAGGTTGATGAAAAATGTATGACGTGTTCTAAAAAGAGATAAAAAGTCAAATTAGTCAGATCGACATGTAATATCTCTTGCGACATACACCTTTGACCAAATACTGTTAATAATGGTCTGCAGGATAATATGACATTAGTAGTAATAACTTAAAAATCATCCCTTCATGGGAAGATTAAAACAAACAAAAAGCCTAAATAATAATAGTCTGCACAATGGTATGTAATTTTTCTTCCATCCAGTCTTTAATGAACTTGAGATGTGAGTATAGTCACAGCAGTTCCATTCCCCACATCCATAAATCTACAATAACAGTGAAAGAGAGTATATATGAAGAATACAATTTAACAATCCTTTAATACTATTTTCAACATGCTGCAAATACAATTGTAGAAATGTTCTACTTTTGAAATTACTTGGTAGGAACTGCAATGTATATAACCCATTTTGAGAGGGTATTATGTCAGCATTGTCCTATTTTACCATTAATCTGCGTAATTATAATTAGAAGTTTGGTCTGATTAAGAAAAAACAAAAAGCTAAATATCTAGCCAAATAAGAACCAAATCTTTGAGGTTTTCTTATTAAAGAAATTCTTTGTAATTCTTGAATTATAAAGGGTAGACAAATGGAATGCAAAAATATATTTTAAAAAAATTTTATAGAACCAAGAGTTATACATAGATGTCCATACCTATTCTTGCATGATATAATTTTTTCTACCAACTTATTTTAATGTGTACAATGATACATCATGGAGAGATGAATTAGCAATTGCTACTTGACTGGGAAACACTTAACATATTATTGGTACCATAGAAACTGCCTATTACAAGTTACCTATGAACATTAATAAAGGCTGCATATGATACAATTTTAACTGTGGTAATTTTTGTAACTTTTCAGTTTAAAACAGCATATTTTTTATATTTTTTTAAATTTAATTGGCAACTGACTAAAATTTCTGTTACTTCAAAATCTACTAGAGTTATTGTTGGGCTACTATGTGCTAATCTGAGATGAACCTAAGGGCATATATGGTAGGGCAATTTCACATCAGTGAAAAAGAAACACAAGAAGTACTGAGATTATGTACATATATGAAACAGTAAAATATGGGGAAAGTCGGAGAGAGTAAGTGTTAAATTATAATGTTAAGGATGAAGAGCATCAGACTTGCCCTGGAGTTGTTGGAAACTACGTTGAAAAAGAAGCCTTGCTAGTTCTCATTTGCCGAATTGGTTTCTAAAATGTGCATGAATTAAAATATTTCACAGAACTACCTTTCTATTGCTGTTCGTTATCCTTTAAGAATGGAAAGGAATTATAGTTAACAATTTAAATATACTGTGCCATTCAGAATGAAATCTTGCAACTACGTGTGAAAGAAGAGAAGCTTGTATATTATGCTTCCTTTTTGGCAATCTTTTTCTATAAAGAATATATATCAGCAAAATATTTACAGCCTCTCAGCCCACTGCTAACTAAATCCTTTTTACAATTAACCATATCCCTTATGCTAAATGGATAAACCAAATAAACAACCACGAACATTGAAGAATTTATTCACATATTGCAAATCCTCCTATCTACTGAGTAAATATCATGTTTGGAACCTTAAAATTATCTTTAAAATTGACAATTAATAATGAAAAACAAAAAATCTACACTGGACAAGAACTCGAGGTTTTCATTTTTGAAAAAGAGTTTTACTGTGTGACATGGAAAACATAAGGATTGTGACTAATGGGAGAGCAGAACCATGCAGCTTCTATCTTTCAAGCAAGGCACAGTCTCATGCCACTTCTGGTAAGGCTTAATTGTTTATTACATGTCCATCAGAGTCTTTACCAAAGACAAGGAAAGGTCTTGTTGCCCTAAGTTATTCCTGTATTGACTGAGAACTGAACCAGAATTACACAATAAAAAATAGAGTCTGGAGAATAGTGGACTGGGTTTGAAACGTTTGAACTCATAAACGTTTTTGAATGGGCACATCTTATAGTCATTAAGCTGTAATACAGGAACAAAATATTATATTTTTTTGTATTTAAATAGCTATGTATATCCACATGTATAATAGCATAGGATACCAGTAGGCCAAAGGTATCTTAATACGTCAAATTTTAAAACACTTTACTTGCCATGTATTTCTTTATATTTACTGACTTGAGCAAGGAAGTCCTATTGCTTTAACTCTACATCTGAAAAATATGCAAACACTGAGCTGATAATTCCTGTGGAAATTCTTGGTTTGGGTAGCATTTGTAGGCCTTACCAAGTGTTGACTGCAGAGAACATGAAAAATCTTTCTTTTCTGTTTACACAGAATATAAGCGAATAAAGGAACCAACCCACCTTCCCTCTTTTGTTCTCTTCTTCACTTTCATTATCTAGCCTTTGACATACTGAAGTATGTCATGTTGTTTTTTTACTTCAGGGGCAAATCTCCCCTTCATTTCCACCCGGAAACACTTGCTAACCTAGAGCTCTAGTTTAAGTGTTATTAAGGTTATATGACTCATCTCCTTGCCCCTTCCAGATCAGCCTCACAATCTCTCAAAAAATCCCATCACAATAGGCCTTTGAAGGAGTATTAGAGACAGAATCCACTTGTTAATGCTTCCCTCAAGCAGTTGCTGACACTGTTGCAGTCTTTGAGTTTCAGTAACATTTGCAGTGCAATTTAGAATGAGGGTTATTTTGACCTAGGGACCATGAAGAATTTGGTTGTGCTAAGCTTAGATATGCATGGACCTGACCTTATCTAACACTGTCTTTTTTATTGCTTTTTTTCATATTTTTTTTCAGTCTAGCAAACTCTTCTAGCAAAGTAATTTTATATGTTCTTTCATATGAAGAATCTTATTGCTGCCTTACTATCATGTTTCCAAGAAACTAAACTCAGTGGTGACCATACAATACTGTCACATAAAAACAAATGAAGTCCAAAACTCTTTGTGAGAGACCTTTGACAGGACACGTTCACATCAGGATTTTAGTTAGGATCAGAGAAGCGCTTTTGAGATCAATCTCCCAGTTAGCGCCCATACTATGACACTGTTGGTGTCTTACAGACACGTGTGTTGGTGTCATGGAGCAGGCACCCTGCACACAAGTGAAACTCCTTTTAGGTGAAATTAACCTGAGTGTGTTAGATTAGGCTCCTGGCCTGCCTACCTTAGGCACCCTGGCTGTTTAGAAACATCTGGTTCATGGGACCAAAGTAGTTTTAGAGCAATCATCTCTGAAACGTATAGCATTGACATCAGGTCTGCAGCCCCAGCTGTTTAGCTCTACCAACCTGCTCCTACTATGTACCACTGCTTGGTAGGTGTAAAAGTATCCAACACTGGCATCCGGCAGTGGCTATTGTAACACCAGAGAAATATAGAAGTCTGATGAACTTGCCAGCAGTGTTGCTGTGCAAGAGGAGGCAGCAAATTGCTTGTTATTGTAGCCATAGTCTGGTCATATGGATTGCATGAAACGTGGGTCTGTGTTTCTCAGTCTTTACTATGAGAATTTAGGGATCATGGTCACTGGTTAATGAGTGGCAGTTCAATAAATGTTTGAAGGCTACTATTAGTAAAAAAGGAATTACTTTCTCACTGGAATAATGTAGATTAGATCTAGATATTTAATTTGTAAATACAGCCCTTGAAATACTGTGAAAAACATTTCATAAGCACAAAAGAATAAGGAAATGAATATTTGCAGGTTCCTGAGAGGTTGTTACTAAATACAGTAAGTAAAGTGCATGTATTTGTTACAGCCCTCTAGTTATGTACACTTATCAAATGAACTGTCATACGAATTAGAAAATCAAAACATCTATTGGGTTGTTAAGGTAATGCTCTTCTCAGGGTATGATTCTTGCTACAAAGTGCTGTCTAGGCATTCATATAGTCCAGTTTAAAATGGCTTAAGAAAAGTCTTCCAGATTTCACACCAGGATACTGCTTTGTAATTGAATGCATATAATTCCAAGATTGTTTTACAAGTGATTTGCACTCTTTAGAATATATTTATAACACAGCTCTGGTAAAACAAACAAGTATACTCAAGTTAGATCCTGAGGAAGCTAATTTTCTTTCCCAGCCACTGCAGTGCTTTTGTAATTCTCCTCACTATTCACACAGTGTTGTCATGCTCAGGCATATATCCCATAAAACCTTATTGACAGATCTAACCTGTGTTTTATTCTTTTCTTGCTTTTAACCACCTCCATGTAAAAGCCTTATGACCAATATGTATGTGCTTTGACTCCAGACTCAGCTGCATGAGATATTGACAGAGTATTGCAATTGGTGAAGGTATGGAAAGAAGCATGATTTTGCTCTAAAGATGACTTTTTCTGTCCAACTTGTACCAAAAATGCAGCCATCATTTGGAATGCTGAGATGAGCCAAGCAACTTTTAGAGGTTATTTTGCCACACAGAAGAGTATGGAAGAATTTTATTTACCTCTGCAAGTTCTGCAAGCAGCAGGGATTAAGCAGAAGCATTTGAAATCTTCGAAATCTTCAGGCATTAAAGTATCCTGAGGATGTTGGTAGAAGTGGGTGTCAAATTAATGCCCCTCTAGCATAAGTGACCACATGCAGTGGCTATGACAATGTGATCTTGTCCATCTGTGCAGCGTTCATCCTTCAAGTGTTCCAGTTTGCATATGGGAAGACATGACATGTTCTTATTGTAAGCATGAATGAATTCTTCTTAATTATCTGGAAGCATAGATATTCTGTGTCTTCCTCAGAAGTTTCCTATATCCTGCTAAAACAGCTACTAAGCAAATCATAGGAAGAGAGCACATCAGTTGTGCTGATCCTGCTGCTTGGTACAGACTGGAGCCAAAGAGAGCCTGAAGTGTTGCAGGAGGACAGGCTAAAAGTATTGCTGTAGAAAGCCTTAGGAAAGACAAATATATTTTGTCAAAACATCTCATAAAGTGACTGGGTTAGTTAAAATAACAGAATTCCAAAGCAGCTTCCCAGTCTGTGCTGGTCCATCTGTTGTGGGTTGACCTTGACAGGTTGTAATTGGGTTTGTGAGGCCAGGTTTTGGTCGTAGGGGGAGCTACAGGGGTGACTTCTGTGAGAAGCTGCTAGAAGATTTCCCTGTGTCTGGCAGAGCTGATCCCAGCTGCTGCTGGGCAAGGCTGAGCCAATCAGGAATGATAGTAACACCTCTGTGATAACACATTTAAGAAGGAAAAAAAAAGTTATTGCGCAGATGTAATTGCTGCCAGGGAAGAGCAGAGTGAGAACATGCGAGAGGAACAGCTCTGCACAGTAGGGTCAGTGAAGAAGGAGGGGAGAGGACGTACTCCAGGCATCAGAGCTGATTCCCCTGCAGCCCACAGTGCAGACCATGCTGAAGAAGGTTGTGTCCCTGCAGTCCATGGAGATTAATGGGGGTGTAGAGATCCACCTGCACTCCATGGAGGAGACCCATGCAGGAGCAGGTGGATGCCTGAAAGAGGGATATGAACATGTGGGAAACCTGTGCTGAAGCAGGGTCCTGACAGGGACATGCAGACCCATGGAGAGAGAAGCCCACACTGGAGCAGGTTTCCCAGGAGGACTTGTGACCCTGTGAGGGACCCACATTTGAGCAGTTTGTGGAGAGCTGTCTCCTGTGGGAAGGATCCCACACTGGAGCAGGGGAGTCTTCTCCCTAAGCAGCAGCAGGAACAATGTGTGATGAACTGACCATAACCCCCATTCCCCATCTCCCTGTGCCACTTGGGAGAGAAGGCAGAGTTGGGAAAGAGGAAGGGGTGAAGGAAAGTGTTTTTAAGATTTGGTTTTACTACTAATTATTCTGCTCTGAATTTAATAGTAATAAATTCAATATCCTGAGCTGAGTCTGTTTCGCCCATGATGGTATTTGGTGAGTGATCTCTCCCAGTCCTTATCTCAACTCATGAACCTTTTGTTATATTTTCTTTCCTCTGTCCACTTGCGAAGGGGAGTGATAGAGTGGCTTTGGTGGGTGCCTGGCATCCAGCCAGGGTCAACCCATTACACAGGTGCCCACCAAACCGCTGTCTCACTCCCTCTTCTCAATTGGACAGGTGAGAGAAAATAAGATGGAAAACAACTAGTAGGTTGAGATGAGACAGCTTACTAAAGCAAAAGGGAAAGGGTGTGTGTACACAAGCAAAATAAAAAACCCCCAAGATTTTATTCTCTACTTCCCATCAGCAGGCCATGTTGGGCCACTCCCCAGGAAGCAGGCTTTTAGCACATGTAGCAAATTGCTCTGGAAGGCAAACATTTTAAATAATGAATGTCCCCACTTCCTCCTCCTTTTCTTAACTTTTGTATCTGAGCTAACATCTTATGGCATGGAATATTGCTTTGGTTAATTTGCATCAGCTATCCGAGTTGTGTCTCTTCCCAGCATCTTGCCTGTCCCCAGCCTACTTATGAAGGGGTGGAATGCTGAACAGTGCTGATGCTGAGGGAGCTCTGCTCAGCAGTAACCAAAATACTGGTGTGCTATCAACACCTTTCTAGCTACCAATGTAGAGCACAGCATTGTGAGGGGAGAATTCACTGCATTTTTGGAAGACAGCATCTCTGTCTTGCACTGCAGAAACAACCAGAAAGGGGTGTGTGACCACTGCCTGAGCATAAGCACAGACTAACCAAAGCCTGTTGCTGCCAGATAGAGAAGTTCTGGGAAACCCCTGCTCTACATTAGGGCCTCAGAAATCCTGGAGCAAAAACTAGGTACATTTCAGCCAAGTTTGATTCTGGAGCTGTACAGGGTGCAGGTGTCCTGACACTGACAGTGTGAGTTCTGTTAAGAGAAACCAGGGCTTCCCCATGCTGGACACAGCCAGTTCCAGCCAGGTTCAACCCACTCACTGCAGGGCACAGCTGAGCCCACTGCTGATGTGGGGGCACCTCAGGGGATAGGTGTTTAGGAAAGAGCAGAAAACACCAGAAATGGAGCGGAAAGGAACAAATAAAATGAGAAAGACCAGAGGGAATGCCAAAGTGAGTGAATGAGATAGAGGAGATGAGGGTGAGGGTGAGTGGAGGGTGGTTTAGGTTTTGTCTTTGTTTCTCACTATTCTGCTTTTTTGTGATTGGCAATAAATTAAGTTAGTTTTCTCCAAGCTGAGTCTGTTTTGCCTATGATGGCAATTGGTGACTGATCCCCCTGTCCTTATCTTAGCCCATGATCTTTCCATCTGACTTTCTCCTTGATCTCCTGCTGAGGAGGGGAGTGATTGACAGACAGGCGGGTGGGGGTCTGCAGCCATCTAAGATCAACTCACAATTCAGCACCCATTGTAGGTATTCATATATGATCCAGGTACACATATCTAAGATTTGGGTCCAGGAATATTCCCTTTGTGTGAGTGAGTATGAAGAGTTTCGGGAAAAATGATTTGGCTTTCCTGGGAACTATACAAGCTAAGTGCTGTATGCATTCAAGGTCACGAGGGAAGTGGAGTCGAGATAGGCAAAGGGCAAATGTTTACTGTGACATTATGTGTGCACGTGATATAATGCTTCAGGATTCTTTTTAAATTCATTTAAACATGAAAAACTAAATCCCTCGAAGGTAAAAAATAAAAATTCTTCAGTGAAATGAAATCTCACGCTACCTGCTGTTATAGACTAATTGCTCACAATCAGTGAACTCTTATCTTTTTCATTTCAAAATTATTAGCACTACTTTGGTTATTAGTGTAATTTGGTGTTATCCTTTTTTCTTCACAAATTAAAATGCACCATGATATGCTCTAAAATTAATAAGAACTTTAATTATTTTTTCCAAGGGAAAACATTTAAGTTTATGTTTAATAAATAAGTGTTATCATAAAAAGACAATTTTGATGGGTGAGTAAAATATTTGAAAAGTGTGTGGGTTGGGTATGGTTAAAATGCTTGAATTGACAGTAAATTGATACAGCAAGAATTCCTCAGTATCTCACAGTCTGTATTCTTTCTTATCATCATCATTCTCCTCCACAATTTGGCTTTCATTTTCCTAAACCATTCCCTGCTTCTGTCTGATCACTCACACACTTTCTTAGACATCTGGTCACTCCATATTATTTAGTGAATCACTGATTCCCTTTAGAATAACAGACAAGGGTCCCACACACAAGTTTGGTCTCTACCCACTTTTCCTTTGGCTTATCACAATAATCACAGATATCTCATTATCTATTAGCTTCATTAAAATTCCTTGTGAACAGACAATTTTAATCTTCTTAGTTTTTCAGATGAGATTATCCCACTGCTAAACTATCCTTTTCAAGCAAGTTTATAGAATCATTAGAGATAATGCCATTCCTTGTCTTCATATGATCTTTTTGGCTACTTTAAATATGACTACAAAATCTTCCTAAAACATAAATCTTATGGTTTTGTTGGACAGATATTCAGAATGGTTGATTTGTGTGTTTTTAAAAGATGACAGTATTGAATTTCCCACTTTGAATTTTGATTTTATGCTGATTTTTAAATTATTATTTTAAAATTTAATGGTAACTTAACAGATTTTCTGATCTACACTACCCCACGCTTCCTACTGTAAAACATTTTCATTTGTTCATTGCAGCCTTGGCTGGTTTATGACAGAGAACAGCCAGTCTGTATGGAAGTCAAACATCATTACACTCAATTCTAATTAGTCTGTTCTTCCATTTTCACAGGAATGTTCCTCATTCATTTTCATTGTTTGACTGCATCTAACATTCTTATTTGGTCCTTCACGATAAAGTCCTTCTGGGTATGAAATTCCATTAGGACTTTTCTTGACCTCTACATTGCTTCCAGATCAGCTTTCCAGTATTTAATTCTGAGCCTTCTTGGTTTTACATCCAATTTGCCACCTCTGGATCATTGTCAAAATGTTGAGCTTCCTAACACAGTAATTGCAACTCCCTCTTCTTACCATTTTTTTCTACATTTGCATTCTATAAAATCTAAGCCAGTGAAGCACTTAAGATCCAAGGGGTAAAATATCTCACCACCATTGTGACCCTGTACAAAATCCTATGGTTATGCAGTTTCAATTATGCATTTGGACAGTTCACTGAATTTTGCTTTCAGTACACCCTACAGCTATAAATTGTCTCAGAGGAGCTGGAAGGGAATCAGAAAAACTTTATTCTATAGAATAAATGGTCATGTTTGTTCAGAAATCCGTAAGTTGGAAGCATCATGAACTTGAAAATTTCTCTGCCTTTTGTCTGGGCCAGCATCACTATTTCAGCATGCATCTCATGATTCTGTTCCTTGCCCTTTGAATCATTGCTCTCTGACAATGATATCAAGGTGAGACTAATGACGTGAGGAAAACAGGTTATTTAAATTGTCTTGTACGTATAAGCTTCAACTTACTTCTTTTGAAATATCCTAGTTTCTTTTACCTGAACAATTTTTGTTATAATGGAACTAGACAGGACTGTTTTCATTAAGTGATCTTTCTTTCACCAGATAAAGATTTTTTTGCAAGTGAGAGAGACTAAAGATATTTTGGGAAATGCTGGGAAAATGAAGAGATGGCTAGATATGTGCAAAGTAGAGGTGAAGTTAAAAATTGTACTGACTAGGTCATTAACCATAATGAGTGTGTATAAGAAACTAGAGGAGTGTGCATTATCTGCATTCCAGCTGTTTCTCAGTGAGGATAAAGGAAAATGAAACTTCATCTCGGAAATTTTGTTTCTTTTCTCCTGTGATATGTTTAAAGCACATCTGTTACAGAGTTAAAAAGGATATTATGTCAAAGTTGCCAGGAGAAAAATCTGACTGTTCTTTTAATTTTACAGTGACTGCAGGTAAAGTTAGATTCTTCAGCCTGGGTTTATGTGTTTTGAGAGAGAATTTTATGTTCTGTTCCATTTGTTTAGAAGGTCTTCAGAGATGTACCATTACAAAAGCAATCCAGAATCACAAATACAGTGAGGGATAGATAAGATGTAATACTTCTCATGACTACGATAAGCAAGATACATATTCTGAGATCTTGCTCTCCTAAGGATAGTCTGAAAGAAAGTGATTGTCAACCACAGTATATGCTTGCCTATGTACATAGGAGCTGAAAGTAGATATGGAAAATAGAAGTATGGATGGGATACCAGGGAGGGATATTGTGATGGGTTTGATAAATCCCAAAAAACTCAGATTAAGGTTTTAGTTTTAGCTAGGCCCCAATTCTGTGGGTC
>JAWWEU010000111.1:87984892-88056378 GCA_035583155.1 Acropternis orthonyx
CCACATGACCCACAGAATTGGGGCCTAGCTAAAACTAAAACCTTAATCTGAGTTTTTTGGGATTTATCAAACCCATCGCATGAGGGAGCTGACAAATATAATTCTGAGGCCTTTCTCTGAGGTCTTTGAAATGTCACATTGACTAGCAGATTTTTCCTGCTGACTAGAAAAATACATGTTCATAAAGAACAAAAAGGAGGACCTAGGGAACAACAGGGCAGTCAGCCTCATCTCAGTCCCTGAGACACTATAAAGCAAATTCTCTTATAAGCCAGTAAGACATGTAAAGGTCCAGAAGGTGGTTTAGAACAACTGATGCGGGTCTAATAAGGGCACAGTGTGCGGTACCCATACTTATGCCTTCTCCGAGAAGATGGCTGGCACTGCAGAGGGTACATTTCTACTGTACATTTGCTTTAGCAGTATCTAGGCTTTTGACAGTGTTGCCCATAACACATCATTGTATCCAAGCTGGCGAGATATGGACTGAATGGGTAAACTATGAACAAGAAAAAAATTGGCTGGACCATTAGGCTTAATTGTTCAAAATCTAGCTGACAACCACTGGTATTTCTTGAGTGGTAGTGAAGTTGATGCTGCTTAACTTCTTAATCAAAAGCCTTCTTAGAGGACAGAATATTTCTTCATTAAGTTGATGCGAGACCTCAGACTGGGAGGACTGCTTGATACAATTGATTGTCAGGGTTTCCT
This sequence comes from Acropternis orthonyx, assembly GCA_035583155.1. Classification (NCBI taxonomy): domain Eukaryota; kingdom Metazoa; phylum Chordata; class Aves; order Passeriformes; family Rhinocryptidae; genus Acropternis; species Acropternis orthonyx. The sequence continues at coordinate 87,985,604 of JAWWEU010000111.1, forward strand.
TTCATAGAGATTTTTACGACTAGAGTCCAAAAGAAACTCAATAATTCAACAAAGACAAAAAGTTCTGCCATATGAGATGGAATAAACTCATGGAACATTACAGCCTGCCAACTAGGAAGATGCACCGTGGGAAAGGATTGTGCAGGCCTGATGGACAAAACAGTTTCATCAATGAAAGCTAACTGCACGCTGTGTTGGTAGCAGTGTAGTCAATGAGTCAATTGCTCCTTTCTCTTTGACACTTTCAGGACATATAGATGATATTCTGCCCAATGTCATTCCCTCCTATACAAAAGAGATATTGAAGCTTCAGAAAGTCTAATATTTGGCTAACAAGATGACTAGGGCCTGAAGCACATGGTGTAGGAGGTGAAGAAAACTGAATAGGAGTTGGAGAAGAAAAGATCCAGGAAATCTAACTGCAGTCTACCAAAAGTTAAAGAGGTTTATAGAAAAGACATAACCAAACTTCTGACAGTCATGCACTGTGAAATAACAAGAGGCAATAGACACAAATTGCAGCAAAAGACGTTCCAGCAGGATACATAAAGGGGAAAAAAAAAAAAATCATAGTGAGGGTTATTAAGCATTAGAGCAGGCTTCCCAGAGAGGCTGTGAGAACTCCATGCTTGGATATAGTCAAAGCTTGACTTGACACAGCCCTGAACTGCCTGACCTAACTTTGTTCTTGATCCTGCTTTAAGAAGCATGTAGACAAAATGACTTAGAAAGAGCCCTTGCAACCTAAAGCATTTTATTCTTCAAAAGCTTTTCAGGATCACTGTCTACCATTATTTGTGGTGTAGTCAAGCTATTTGTGATTTTTTCCTGGGTTTCAATTCATTCAGCTTCCCATCTGGCCCACACTTTGAGTTACTACAAATCCTACTACCTCCCATTAGATCTACTATTGCTGCTTGATTAACTTTCCACAGTACTTGTTCTTGTGATAGCTGATAAGCCTGATCTCTGGACCATTAGATATCAATTATACCTCTGCACCCCATAGAAATAAGTTTTCCTGAGTGTTAGTCTTTAAGTAACTAATGTCTTCCCACAAATTGTCATAATATTGTATGAATGTCTGGGCTTCTATACCTACAGATTGAAGTATGGTCTGGTCTGAGGCTTTGATTCAGGCTACTGCCCTGTATCACCCCTTACTATGCAACTGGAGGAACATATAAATATGGAATATTGCTAGCTTATCTAGCTCTTTGCTTTTCTTCTTGCTTTCTGAAAGGCTCCTCTTGCTTGCCCCCTCTAGGACAAGCATCCTTGAGGGGGTGCCTTCCTCTGCTTGTGGTTTTATTCTTTATGTCTTTGAAAAATTTCCTAAATCTGAATAGGGAACTTGAATCCCAAGCACATTGCAAAATAAGTACTGATTTTTTAATATTGCTTTTAAAGCCATGAACTACTCTATTTTTATGTAATGGCATATACAAATGCAACCCTGATCACCCTGAATTGTAAAAGAACATGTGCATTATCAGCTCAGAATTAGGGAAAACTAAAAAGTATAATCATTCTGTATTTATATTAATATAAATTAAATGTTAATATTAATATTAGTATAAAAATAAAGCAGGAACACTCAGGTTTAAATATCAGCCAGCCAATAAATTGCTGTAATTTGTGTAGGAAAGAACTATTCCTTAGCTTAGTACAATTACTACTTCAGTGAAATCAATCATATATTATATCATTTGCATGTTTGTTTGTATCAATTATTAACTTTCAAATTGATAATGAATTTTAGGAGCAACCCTAAAGTGAGATTTCCTTTCACACAATCACATAATCATATAATCATTAAATGGTTTGGTTTGTTTTGGAAAAAAGTTCTAAAGGCCATCTAGTCCAATGACCCTGCAATAAGCAGAACATCTTCAACTGCATCAGTTTGCTCAGAGCCCCATGCAACCTGACTTTGAATATTTCCAGGGATGGGCCATCTGCCACCTCTCTGGGCAATCTGTTCCAGTGTTGTGCCACCTTCATCATAAGAAAATTCTACCTTCTATCTAGTCTGAATCTACCCTGTTTTGGTTTAAAACCAGTATCGCTTGTCCTATTGCAACAGTCACTGATAAAAAAACCTGTCTACACTCACTGGGCTCTGCAGCATCTCTGGAGATCATAGGATCATGGAATATCCTGAGCTGCAAGGGACCCACAGGGATCATCCTGTCCAATTCCTGGGCCTGCACAGGACACCCCAAGAGTCACACCATGTGCCTGAGAGCATTGTCCAAACACTTCTTAATTTCTGTCAGGCTTGGTGCCATGACTGCTTTTCTGGGGAGCCTGTTCCAATGCCCAAACACGTTCTGGATGAAGAACCTTTTCCTGATACCTAACCTAAACCTTCCCTGATGCAGCTTCATGCCATTCCCTTGGGTTCTGTCACCAGAGAAAAGAGATCAGTGCTTGCCCCCTGCAGCTTCTCCTGGTGAGGAAGCTGTAGACTGCAATGTCTTCCCTCAGTCTCCTCTTCTCTAGACTATGAAGGCCAAGTGACCTCAGCTACTCCTTGTAAGACTTCCCCTCCAGACCCTTAACCATTTTGTAGACCTTCTTTGAACACTTTCTAAGAGCTTAATCTCTTTCTTATATTGTGACACCTAAAACTGCACACAATATTCAAGGTGAGGCCTCCCCAGTGCAGAGCAGAGTGGGACAATCGCCTCCCTTGATGGGCTGGCAATGCTTTGCCTGATGACCCTCAGGACATGGTTGACCCTCCTGGCTGCCAGGGCACTGCTGTCTCATGTTCAACCAGCCATTGACCAGGACACCAAGGTCCCTTTTCCCAGCACTGCTTTCCAGCATCTCATTCCCCAGTCTGTATGTACATCCAGGGTTGCCCCATCCGAGGTGCTGAATCCAGCACTTGGCCCTGTTGAACTTCATATGGTTGGCAACTGCCCAGTCCTCTAATTTGTTGAGGTCTCTCTGCAGGGCCTCCCTGCCTTTGAGGGAGTCAGCAGCTCCTCCTCATTTAGTGTCATCTGTAAACTTGCTTAGTATTCCTTTGAATCCTGCACCCAAGCCATTTATGAAGATATTGAAGAGTACAGAGCCTAAGATGGAATGCTGCAGGATCCCACTAGTGACAGGTCACCAGTCTATTACCCCATTCACTCTGTGCTTGAGCCATGAGCCAATTGCACACCCACCACATGGTGTGTTTTTCCATCTGTGGGCTGGACATTTTGTCTAGTGGAATGCTATGAGAGACAGTATGGAAAGCTTTACTGAAATCCAGAAAAATGACATCAACCCGCTTCCCTTGATCAGCCAGTTGCGTTATCTTGTCATAAAAGGAAATCAGGTTTGATAAGCAGAACTTTCCTCTCATGAAGCCATGCTGGCTGTGACCAGTGACTGTGTTGTCTTTCAGGTGTTTTTCCATACCTCCCAGAATAATCTTCTCCATAACTTTAACAGGCACTGAAATGAGACTGACAGACCTGTAGTTTCCACGGTCCTCCTTCTTGCTCTTCTTGAAAACTAGGACAATGTTAGCCAGCGTCCAGTCAACTGGGACCTCTCCAGATTCCCAAGACTATTCAAAAGTCATTGATAGAGGCCTCACTATGACATCAGCTAGCTCTTTGAGTCTTTTTCGATTAATTCCATCAGGTCTCATAGACTTACAGTGATCGAGCTGGAGCAGTAGATCCTTCAGAAGTTCAGGATTGACTGGGAGCTTATCTTTCTCACGTCATGGTTCTATGGACCCTCCATAGCCCATCATTGGTAATGAACAACTTCTTGTATTTTACTTCAAAATTTCAATGAGGGCTCTCAGATGTATGCATTGCTGTTTGCAATCAGCTGTATTTTATTCCAGGATTGTCTGTTTTAAAGTTTCTAAAGGATAAGTCACCATCAGGGAAGTTATATAGCATACATGTTCTCAGTGAACCATACATGGCATACAGGTTTTATGTTTAATTTTTAATACCATGATCTGAAAAAATTTTTATTACTCCATCTAGCTTTTTAACAATGTGTTCCTGGATAGATACATTTACCTGCAATAACTGTGAGGGTGGTCACATTGATTATATTGCCATGTCTTCCTGAAGAAAGGCACATTACAGATACATTTCAGAGGAGACATTTTGTACTGGATGGAGTGATACAAATTTCAAATTGATAGCTTCTCTCCTGCCACGTAACACATTTTTCTTACAGTAAAATATTTCTTTATCCTTCACATATCACTCTTATTTCATCACTGGGGAAATCCTTACTGACCCATTCAAGACTGCAAACTGAAGCTACTCTGTTACTAATACTAGTAAAATGTATTTAAAAACCCCCACAAACTAAAGTGCCATTATCTTTATTCCCTGCATATAACCAATATGGAAGGTTCTCAGTTTCATGAAATGTCTATTTATGGATCAGATATATATTTTATTTTGCTTTTATTTTTTTGAAAGAGGATAGAAAAAAGGAAACTCTGAGTCAAATCTTGTCAGTATTTTACTGACAGCATGAGATTGTCTTGCTGTCCCAGAGGTTAACAAGAAAAAAAAAACTCTTATCAGACATCAACGAAAATGCAAAATTACCACAACAGCAAGTAATATTCTTTCATTCACTAATAATAAACAGTGCACATTGCTACAGGAAACAAATGTACCCAACTGCATAGATAAATCCATAAATAAGAACTGACTTTTTGCTTTAGATAAGAAAAAAACCTGAAAAATATCGTGCATGTGGCTGAAGCCAAAACTGTATTAGCAATGGTGAGATTTACTAGAAAACACACTGCTTTTAGTGGCCTTTTAGCACTGCCCAATAATGCACTGTGGAAACTTGTAATAGAAAGCAAACCCCTGGTTGAAGAACTCTCCATTTTTAGATAAGAGGAACACAAAACCCTGACAGACAGTATTTTTGGATTAACTTTATAGCTAGAAAGGAAGCAGAAACTATTAGGATCCAAATAAAAGGGTTCAGGCCCCTTCAGCAGACCTTAGAGAGAATGTATAGCCTAAATCCAAAATGGTCTTGCTGAAAAACCACTCAGTTGCTGCTTAACTCTGGAATTTCATAAGCATGCTTCCTTCTTTCTTTCTTTTTTTTTTTTTTTTTTTTTTCTTCCCCATTTAAGGTTTCCCATACAAAAGAGTCGCACCTTTGCACTTTCCTGCGTGAGTACTGTAGCCACTATCCTGGCAGTGGGAAATGGAAAGTTTTTTCTGGATGTGTTTTGAAAGATAAGAGTGAGCTCTGGTAGTCCTCCAGGATCAAGGTTATAGTCCATATTTCAGGGAAGACGTCAGTGCTATGAACACTGAGTACTTCATGTGCCTTCATAAATTCATTTGGGTAGAAAAGTGAAGTGCTGGATGCACTCTCTTCTCAGTATTTTCTTAGAGACCAGTCTGTTTCATATTGCACTTGGAGCGCAGCAAAATGCCTTCCAAGGGCCTGTTCAAATGTTGCAAACTCCTGCCTAGGGCTTTCAGTGCTTACCTTTGGGCAGGTGGCTAAATGCCAGAGCTGGACAAAAGGTAGCTCAAAAAGAATCAGTTGAATATCTATCATCTGAACCCTAAGTCTTTGCTTTGCAATTCATCATCTTAATTTTCAATGCATACAGGCCTTAAATAGATCTAACTTGTTTTCTTGTCATGAAAATTCTAATAAACCTTTTTGATTCAAGGATTTTATTTGATTTCAGATTTTTTTACTTTGAAAAAGCACTATTAATTTCTTTTGATTTTGGTTTGCTTCTCAGTTCCATTTAGCATCAACAAGCTATCAGGAATTATTCTGAATTTTCAATAATAATTGAAAAAAAAGGCATGTAATGCCAGAAATAAGCTAGGTCTTCAGTTTTCTAGTGCTAATGCTTTTTTACTTTGAATGCAAATGAAGTATGAGATTTTTTTCCTCTAGAACTGTGATATTTAACATTGTTATCACACTAAGAAATAAACAATTGTTTAAGGAAATGAGTGAGAGTTCTCAGTGCTACAGTGCTGAGTCAGTCATGCAGAACTAATTTCCTGGCTGTCTCTGAATGCACATAAAGCTGCTCTGTAGCTGCTGCTGACAATGAACTAGTGACTGGAAAAAGGAATCTTAAACACAGTCACATCTCTTGACTGTTAAAATCCTTTACACAAAGCATGCTGATCTAATGTACTGTAGTAAGCAGTATCTTTTTTTTTTTTTTTGAATGTTAGTAAAAGAAGCTTTAATACACCTGAAAGTGTTGCTAAGTAACCAACTGCTTCCAAAATATATCTTTCTTGATAATAAAACTGGTTTCTCTTTCTGATAATTAATATTGCTGTATTGGAATTTAAACACTAGTATTGCATAATGGGAAAAATACCCTAACAATAGAAGATTGTCGTGCATAACTGAAGATGTCTCACTCATGTGGGAGGCATATTACAAGTCACTTAATCGGAAAATATGTATTTGAATAAAGCTGCCCAACATTTTAGAATAAAAATGCAAATGGAAATAAGCTGCCTGTGTAAAAAGGGACCTCCTTGTTTCTTTAGCTACATCATATGGTGCAGGAAAAAAAAAAAAAAGGAACTGATGCCTGCCTTAATATATGATATTTAAAGCAGGCTCACAGATATTTTTGCTTTCATAAAAAATGTGAACATTTTAATGGTGTTTCAGTACAAAGATGCTCAGAGCCAAAAAAATATCCCCAGACAAGCCTCCAAAAGTAAATAAAAAAATAAATGCACTCACGTACACAGATTAACTAAAACTGCAAGAATACAGAAGATACTGACAAGTAGCAATACTGCTTCTAGCTTAATGTAGATCTAGTGTTACTCTTCAGATAAACTTTAATGACTGCAAGAAGAAGAAGGTGGGAGGAAAGTGCACACAAATCTAAGTTTGCAGTGTTACAGCCCACACAGGGATGTAAATGAAGATTTGGACACAGGATCTGCTCAGCGAAGCAGAAGGTTTTACTGCCCTCTAGTAAAATGCAGTTACGAAATTGTCTTTTAAAATGTATGCATGCTGAGTAAACCGTTTCAGTTATTGTTACTGAAAATGTGATTAGTCTTGGATTCTCATCTCATTGTTTCCATAGTCAAAGAATAAAACATTTATGTTCAATCTAGAATGGCTTATTTTTGAATTAAGCAAAACAGCAATAATGAAGCACAAAAGCAAGGTCTCCGTGGCTGCATCTGCATGAACAACTCTCATGCCAAATTTTCAGCACTGTTATTAGCAAAAGCCAAAGTGGTAGCAGTCCCTGAAAAAGAACAGAGTTTTCATAGCACACTGCAGAAATTTCTGAGTCCTAACTACAGGGGAACTAACCCTGTCGTTAACTTTGTATCATCACTGAATTAGCAGTTCAAGAGTGAGCATGATTTTAGTCCTTTAATTTCTGGCAGCAGCAACTCTGAGAATTAAATGGCAGCTGAGCTGTTTACATAGCGCTTAAATAGCACTGTAGAGAATGGGAAGATAGTTGCAGGGAAGTTGTAGATATTTAAAGGAGCAGCACAAACCAAAAAAAAAAAAAAAAAAAAACGGGCAAAAAAAAAAAAAATCATAGTTTTGTTGCCACACACGTAGCTGTTCTATGCAGTGTTGTACCACTGGATTGTTACCAACAAGGATGATATGAACGGATGTGTGAAGCTGTCATCTTAAAAAGTCTCACACTGATGGCAACTGTTGTAACTGTGTACACTGCGACTTGTTAAGCAGTGCAGTCTTTGCCTCTCAGCAGCAGGAAAAGTGCTTGGGCACGGGCAAGGACTAACTGCGCCTCACAAAGTACCTAGTGCCCTGCATCTTGCTTTTCTTTATTTATTTATTTAGCCTTTTTTTTTTCCCCCACTCAAATGTAAAGTTTAGAACTAGTAGGTTTTTCAGGAACCACATGGACCCTCTGGGAAAATTGTGTTTTCAATTCTCAACATTAGTCACTGAAAAGTACAAATATTCTGTCAATCCTACCACTGTGCTTGTATAAAGGAATGCTCAGTCTCCATATATTCTTATTTATATAGTTTCATAAACATTCAAATATCTTGGGAAAATGGGGCTGGAAATGGGGGACTGTTTCTAAAGTAAATACAAATTAAAATAAATATGGAGAAATAGAGTTTGTATTTATTCATAGAAAAGATCCAAACAGGGTAATGTAATTCACTTCTCTTACTTCTTGCCCTCCTCTGCCAGGGACAGAGAATGCAGGGGCACTGTCTTGTGCAAGGACCACCACAGGGGAGAGACTTTCTGACCTGTCACTCTACCTGTGTATACTATCTCAAGGTCAACCCATAACTTGAATCTATAAACTCTGTCCTGTCCTATCTTGTACATTGGTGATGGTCTGGAATCACTGAACCACAGTGGTTTCCTGACCTTTCCTCTTGAGACCTGCTTGGATGCGGATGAGAAATCAAGCTCTCAAATGCTCCACTACCTTGTTCAGTGTAAGAACAGATGCAGAAAGAATATAGCTGAAACAGTTTTCAGCATTTGCTATGACATGAAGACTCTTACATAATTTTCCAATTTCTAGGATTCAGGGATTCCTAGAAAAAGAGATCTGGAAGGGGCTGTGGGAGACAACCTTATGCAAGCTTCAGGTAGAAAGCAGAATAATCTGTACCTCAGTCACTGTTGACAAATGCTGACACTAACTGATCTGCTCTTGAAAGTCTCAAATAGCAGCTATTTCAGGTATTCCAAGGTCTTTTCTATCTTCATTAGGTAAGATCCCTAACGAATCTTTTCTTTTTACTGCTCTCCTCTTTGCAAGTTGCTTGCCTCTTTTTTCTTTAACTTCGTGGCTGAGTCCTGCTCTCTTAAAGGCTGTTTTACATTTAACTCTCCTAATACTTTATGCGCTAGAAGAATATGGAGAAAAAAAGATATTGTTTGATCTTCCCGGAAATAAGCTTACATTTTAAATACCATACTTTTATTTAAGATATATTTCTCACCTTTCACTTAAACTTTCTTATATCAGAGAACACAATCTATTGGTTTTAATTAATAAATTATTAATTTATTATGTACTTTTACACTGCCTTGTGCATGAGATAAATATTACATTGTGATTATTTGACCTTCCACAGTACATGGGTAGCATGATTTATTATAATTTTGTTGATTTATTTTTATTGTTATGGTACTATGAGCTTATTTGGGGGGGTTGAGCTATGCAAGCACTTGATAAGATTTATTTCTATTGAGTTTTGTACAAGTAGGTAGGAGATGTGTTAGTGCTGTTTCTGTGAATGAAAGAAACTTACTCCTGTATTAGTCACTTCAATAAAAAATAGCTTCTGTGATGGTGAGTCCATGCTAGATACCTCTATAATCTTATATTTCACCTGAATTCTGAAAGTACCTAAATGTTCAATGGTGAAAAACAAAGACTTCAGAGAGCCCTCTAGATAGGTAATACAGCCACAGCTGCCATTACAATATCCTTTAGGATTCCTGTTAATAGCAGCAAAATATTTTCTTCATACCTCCATTCCAAGATATGGCTCATATATATACACGCATTGTGGGGCAAAGTAAAGAAAGTAAATGGGTGTTTTCAGCTGAAAAATGATAGGTGTAAGCATCTTCAGTGAAAGTTTCAATTTGTTTGAACATAAAGTCAGGACCTTAACACTGCATTGATAAAAAAAAAAAAAGGGGGGAAGAGAGTTCAAAGAAATTCCAGAAATATTTTAAATTACTTTGTGACCACAATGTGGCCCATGCATTGATTGTCCTTGGAGATCTCATAGTTTCTCAGACCTCACCAGACAAAATTGTGTGACAAATCATAACTAGTTCTGAATGACAATGTCTGGAAAAGATATAAACATTTTCCTGTCATGAATCATATGAAATTACAGCCTTTGGAATTTTTTTTTAAAAAATAAAAGTGCAAGGAGATCTTGCTTGTCTCCTTACTGCTACATAGGCCACAGTTTCCTCCCTGCCCACTGAGTATTTAATTCAAAATCTTCTCCTCATGAGCCATCTCCTGTGTGAACATTTGATGGGAAAGGCCCTGCTGTGTAAATGGGGAAGTGCATATTCACATCTCTGCTATGCCTGATTTAGACCAGAACAGTGATTTTCAGCCTTTGCTCTGTAGACCCCTGTGGTTTTGAAATCAGCAAATAAAAAGCTGGGTTCACATATGGTGTAGAATTCTACAGACATGTAATTTCTGAAAGGATCCATAACTCCTTTGGGAAATGCATGCAGGTAAACAAATGGAAAAAGACTGAAAAGCTCTAGACTAGAGATTTGGAATAGTCGCTCTCAATGGTGTCAGTTCTCATGCTGTTTGGAAGCTCATGTGTTTTGGGGATGAAATTGTTTCACTTCATAGGAGGGATTATGTATTCACTGAAGGGGTGGGGCAAAGGCTGATAATGCCCTTGTCTTTGAAGTCTCTGCAAAGTATAGGTATGGAACTACTGAGACGAAGTTGAACAGCTTGAACAGATGCTTTTCTAGAGCTTAGAGACTGTTGTATTCTTTTTATTCCTTTTACCATCTTATTTTTTCAGCTCAATGCTCCATAATAAATAATAAAAGGATATCTTGTAAAAGACAAGAGAATGATGAAAATTAAATCGCTTTCAGGAAAATGGTGAGAATGAGTTCTCTGTATATTTATGAATCCTGAAAGAATGCTTGGATGAAATCGGCATCACGGATTCACTCCCCTTGTTCTCCCCCATACTGGGAAGTCTTTCCGAATCAGTAGCAAAAATAGGAATGATTGAATCAGTGAAGCTGTGAACATTACAAGATGCACACTCTGACAAACATAAAATGTGTGAGTGCCTGGTGAGCATTAGGAAATCTGTCACTATGAACAATTGAAAATGACAAGTTTAAATAGACCAAGGAGTTCCAGTGTTAACTTACATTCAAACAAAATATTTTCAAAATTGTTGTGATAAATTTTTTTTACTTTTTTTAACTGAAGATTAGCTGGATGAAAAATCAGTTAATTTAAATTATTTTTAGGTAAATGCAAAAAAAAAAGATTATGGGAAAGCTATTAAAAATGGAAACAAGGTAATTCATGCACTGATCAGTTTCTTTTTTTTTTTTTTCTTGCTAGAACTTCCAAGAGCACCTTTCCATGCCATGAATGTTGAATGACTAACCCCACATTACAGCCTCTTATGGGGTACTGAAGGTGCCTCAGCTAAAAACTACTCAGTTTCCTGTTGTTTTCTTGAAAGAAAGAGAAAGCTCTCTGAAAAGTCTACCGTTTTTATCAATAACTTGTAAGAGTCCTTTGTGGAACTGAGTCCATACTGAAAGAGTTCAAGCCCTGCAGAGACCCCATCAGGCTGCTGCAGGGGCACCTACCACATCGGCTGTCACAGCAAAGTGGCAAGCGTGCGGGAGAGTCCATTAAAAGCATTGAAACAGTTTGTCTCCACAGTGTTTTGTTATGTGAGCTATTTTAGCTTGTTTGATTCTATAAAGAGGAAGATGGGAAACGATAATGAGTGCTAAGGAAAATGGGACTGTCTTGAGATAGTTAGTACCTTTCTCAGTAGGCAGACGGATTATCTGAAAGGAGGAATAAAAATTGCATTTTTTGAAAGCAACTCTGAGGTTCAGGGAACAAGTGAAATTGTTTTCTGTTATATTTGTGGGCATAGTCTCCTCTGCAAGATATTTAAATACCTAGTACCCCTGAAGCACATAATTTCTGATCATTTAGCTATCAAAATGGTTTTGTTGATTTTAGTCTTTAACCTTTAGACTAAATGGTAAAAATAAAATATCAAGGAGATCTTTGTAGTGTTTGTGAACATAATAAGGGTAAAGTGTCAGAAAGTAGGCTTCTGTCTTTCCTACTACTCCGTTCCTTTCCAGTGTAAACACTTTGTAAATGACCTGTGTACTTTCATATTTCAACTTTCTTACTTACGCTTCGTGCTAGATGGATGTGCTAACTTTAAAATTAGTCATCCTAATGTGGAAAGCACTGGAAAAAAGATGGACGTTTTGAACATAACAGGCTTTACATTAAATTCCAGCAAGATTAGATGAATTGTGGAATTATGCCTAATACTCCTAAAGGGTTTTAGTGATCAAACACACAGTAGATCCATGCTGACATTAGGTCTAACACATCTAAGGTATGCATAATAGAGATCCAGGGTCTTACAGACCTGCAATCCTACTGGTTTATATTCAAACCTCTACAGTGTAAAAATGTTGACTGAAAATGCCCAGGTTTTTCTATAGTCAACAGTATCTCCAGTGGTGTTTCTGGACAGTCCTGATCCTGCGTAGTTCACAGACTGTATGCTGTATGAATATGCTGCTATGCTGTGTAGCCCTCTTACATTTTAAGTAGACTGCTACTTGCAAGTTATAACTTATTCCTGACATGCTAAAAATATTTATGCTTTCACCATAGGACATTAACATGAAATCTATTATGATAACATATGAAATTATATACATGTGTAATATTATATTTCTTGAAGATTTAAATGAATGTATTTTATGTAGCACTGATTAGCTAGTGTTCACTTACCACTGAGGAATGCTTTTCCCCATCCACAGTATGGATTTAATCTTAGTTAGCAATTTTATTCTCTGAGACTGTTTCATAAGTTAAGAAGTATCTAAAGCCCATGACATCTAAGACAGATAAACTCCTACCTGAAATCTTCTGTCTCTGTCTAGGACTAGACTAGTCAGCTGAAGTTAAGTGAGATGAATCTCATCCATAGTACAGAGGGCAGCTACAGAAGAGCTCCAGATCCCTCAAGATGGGAAGTGTTCCTCATGCTTGCAGAGGAATCTGAGAGCTTTGGCTGCTGTCAGAAGTCACAGTGAAAAGTTCAATATGGTTAAGTACAGTGAGTAATGTAAAAGCTGGTAAGTTTAAGTTGCAAATACATTAAGTAATGAACTGAGTGTGAGTTTTCACAGTAAAGGAGGGAACTAAATGACCATTTTTACTAGCAGTCAGACTGCGTGAAAAAAATAGCACAGTCTGGTATTACCATCTATGAATATGTGTATTTTAGACATTTCTAAATGTTTTTATTGCATTCTACAGCCTTATTTAAGGAGAAACATGTTGAAGAAAGAAATTGGGTTTACATGACAAAATTTTGGTAGCTGGGGGCTGAACAAGTGGTCTTTGTGAGCAAGAATATGTAAGATAAACAGCTTTGCAGGTGTCAAGGTCAGTGCAGAAAGAGGTGGGGCAGGTGCTCCAAGCAGCGAAGCAGAGATTCTCCTGCAGCCTGCAGAGAGGGCTGCTGTGACACATGCTGTTCCTTGCATCCTATGGAGATCCACTGTGGAGCAGATAGCCACCTGCAGCCTGTAGATAACCCCGCATCAGAACAGGGGCATGTCCCTTAAATGAAGCTGTGACTCACAATGGAGGTCCTGGCAGGAACTGCAGCCCATGGGAGAGAGCAGGACACAGGAGCAGGTTTGTTCACAGACCTGTGATCCCATGAGAGACCCATGCATGAGCAGTCTATTCCTGAAGGACAACACCACATAGAAAGGACCCACACTGGAGCAGTGTAATGGGTTTGATAAACCCTAAAAAACCTCAAAGTTTTAGTTTTAGATAAGCCCAAAGCCAAATATAGCTAGGCCCCAATTTTGTGAGTCATGTAGTTAAGGAGAAGTATCAGCTGACTTAAGTGACCAATGAGGTATTTCATGCCATCTGACATCAGCTTGACTATAAATCAAAGAGCAGCTCCCTGTGTCCCCTTCTTCTCCCCTGGTGTGATGTGAGAGGACATGCTGTTGCTGCTTTCTAAGCAACAGGCCTCACCGCTCCTGTGCTGAGGTATCCATAGCAGCTTTGGTCTTTGAGAAGTAAAATACTTTTGTTTTAGTTTGAGTTGCTCTTTCCTTCTCTTTGGAGTGTGTTTCTCTGAGGTTCTGGGTAGTGGAACCTGTGTGTTGTTAAGAAGGAAGCTTAGAGTAAAGTTATTGTTGGTCATTTATATTTGTACATATATATATATATATGTTGTAAATTTGTGTAAATATATGTATATATATCAGTTTAAGTTTTAAGGTTTTTTCTCTTTCCTTCACTCCTTTGCTGAAACTGTGGCTCTGAGAGACTTGGCATTTTGCCAAGGTCAAACCAAACAATAACAAGCAGTCAGCCCATGGAAGGATTTATGTTGGAGAAGTTCAGGAAGGGCTGTCTGCAGTGGGTAACCCCTAATGATGGAGCAAGGGAGAAGTGTGAGGAGGAAGGAGCAGCAGAGATGAAAACCTTTTGAACTGATTGTAACTGATCCTCTTCCCCATCCCACTGCACTGCTTAAGGTGAAGGAGGTAGAAGATTTGGGAATGAAGTTAAGGCAGGGCAAAGTGTGTTTTTTTCTGTTTTGTTGGTTGATTGGTTGGCTGGTTGGCTTTTTTTGTTCATTTGGTTTTTAATTTATTTTTATTTCTTATTAATGTACTCTGCTTGATTCACAATAAATTATTTTTTCCAAGTCCAGCCTGTTTTCCTCATGACAGTAACTGGTAAGTGATCTCCCTTATCTCAACCCAGGAGTTCTTCATTGTTTTTTCTCCTTCTGTCCTGATAAGGAGGGAGGGTGATAGAATGGCTAGGTGGGAATCTGGCAACTAGTCAAGGTGAGCCTACCATAAAATAATAAAGATTTTTTTTTTTTCCTGATCCTGACACTCTGGAAAATAGCTGTCAGACAGAAGACAGAAAAGTAACTTATGGGGGCTGAGAATAAAGTCCCCAAAACTCTAAGGCTTCATCTATACACAAGGCTAAAGCAACATAATTAAGTATATGATTAATCATGGCTCAGTTAACAATCTGAATCTATCCTGATGAAACCAGATTTAAACATTCATAAAATAGGCTAGTTTAACTAAGATAAAAAGATAAGACAGTCCAGTACAACTTGATGGCACAGATGATGAATTTCAGACTACTGTAAAAACAGCCCCTAACCAGTACAAGATCTAGAAGCGTTTTTTAATGTATAAATTTCATAACAAGTTGTCAAAAAATGATTCTGTTTATTTTAATATTTTTTCATATTTTAAAATGTCTCATTCTTTATTACTTCTATATTCACCTGGAGTACTCCATTACTCCTGATCATACAGTCTGTGTGAGCCCTGGTAGATGTGACTGTAACATTTGAATAAAGAAGTTGAAACATCTGATTTAGATGTCCCCTTGCAGAAACACTGAACTGATCTGTTTCTCCTGTGAACTGATGTAATAAGAGGTTTTACATGTGTGCAACTGAAGTGGATTTTAAAGGCTGTTTGTTCAAAAAGCTTTTCCTACTACTCTCAAATGTATTTAGCTTTTTCTTAACATGGCTTTTTTTGGACCCTTGCCAAAATAAATTTATAATACAACATCTATTATCTGGTTTACCAGTTTGAATTTTTTTCTGTGTCTTCATCCTAAGTACTAATAAAACAGGATTTTCTAGGAAAAAGGTTAAATTCTAAAGGCAGTTTCATGGCTTTGATGTTTGTGCACCAATGCCAATAACAGAGAAGAGCCACAATGAGGAATGGGGGTCTGCTCTAACTCCACGCTCCTACTTTGAAACAAATTGAGGAAAAGAATTTAGAGGAAATGAAGTAGAACAGATTGATCTACAGAATGTATAATACTGAATGCAATGTCTTATATTACAGGTAAAGTGTTACCTGCACTTCTTTTGCCTGTTCCGGGGATGGCTCTCTTACAGACCACACCAATCTGCATTATGAAGCAACAGAAAGCATATGATTTCCATTGGAGATAGGCAAGGGAGCTCTTCACACTGACATCATGGAAGTAGATGCTTTATGAATACTTCAGAAAGACTGATCAGTTGGATTTTATCCTTTTTCATAAAAAAATTCTGATCTTTTTTGAGTAGCTTTTCTAATATGCATGTCGGAAAAGAGAAGTGCTATTTCTGATCTCCATGAAAGAAATGTGTGAGTAAAATATGGCAGTTATTGCTATTTCTAGACTGAGTTTTGATCTCAGTAGTGTATTGCACTGGCTGTTTTGTAATTAGGTGCCATGAAAAGAGGATGTCTATCAAAATGTTAAAGAGGATGGTGGTCAATCTCTGTCAGATGTATTGAAAGCAAATACATTTACAAGCTCCATCATAAGTCTTGGTCAAGTAATGAGATTCTCAACTTATTTTCCATAAAGTGGTTATTACATTATGCAGGCAAAATGGCATGGTACACAATAGTTCAATTTCATCAGCTCTTTGCACAGCAATGAAATCACAAACCAGTACTGTTCAAATTTTGATTTATTTCATTGTTTTATATTAGCCTAGAATGCATGCATGCATGTAATATTTTTCTAGAATATATGTTAAAAGACCCAGAGAATTCTC
This sequence comes from Acropternis orthonyx, assembly GCA_035583155.1. NCBI lineage: Eukaryota > Metazoa > Chordata > Aves > Passeriformes > Rhinocryptidae > Acropternis > Acropternis orthonyx. The sequence continues at coordinate 88,002,013 of JAWWEU010000111.1, forward strand.
TCGTTTCTGTTGGAATTCTAAAAATAAAGTGTCAAACTCTTATTTAAGAAGAAAATCAAGTATGCACATTTTTAACTTTTCATTTTGAATTGTTTAAATTAGTATTTTGAAATTATTACTCCAGACAGCCCTCACAGTGATACTGATGCACACTACAGAACTGTTTCTTAAATTTCTTAACTTTCAATGAGGAGTTATAAACAAGAACTTGTTTCCTTTGCATTTCTGAAATAATTAACTATTTAATGCAACTTTGAACTCAAGATTAACTTTCTAAATTCCAGGCTATAGGTTAATATTTGTCATCTATCTCAAAAATGTCTAAGTATTTTTTAAAGACCAATTTTTATTTCGATGCTGGAGGAAACCATGTAATGGTAAATAGTTTTCTTGTGAGCACATTTAACATGGAGGTAGGAACTTGTGGTTCATCTTGCATTGATCAGTGACTGAGCAATCGGTTGGTGTTTAGGGAATTCATGTAACTACTATAAAATGTAGTTTCAGACTTCCTCAACTGGAAAAAGGAACTGAAATTGTTTGATATTCTTCAAGGTGTGCTCTGCACAAACAGAGAGCATTATGTCCTCCAGAATGTTATAACTCCTCATGCCTTTCACGGAAAATTATATGGGAAATTTGGATTAAATTTAGAACTGATCTGGAGAGAATAGAGTAGGTTGTTTAAATGATTATGCTAGTGAAGAAGAAATTCTTCCTCAATACAAGACTATACTTATCTATAGGGGTCTATTTACACCTATATGAAATGTTAGGTTTAATTGTAAATTTATTTTTAAGCCTGTAACTGCAGATCATGTGTAAAAAAAAAGCACCTTAGACCAACCCAACTGCTGACCATAGCTCAAATTCAGCAGTATGTGGAACGTCCAGATGCAACATAGTAATGTCTATTGGCCCTTCGTGCTGTGTATGAAATTTATCCATATACTGAAAGTTGTAACTGCTGTAAATCCAGCAGTGGTGACTCTGTAATTTCTTGGTCTGTCTTTTCCAGCCTTCTACAAACTTTTATTTCTTTTTTCTTTGCTTGTGATTAAATCAAATGGGAAAGAGAAAGAAGGTCTGATCCTAAAAGGACTTTGAAGAGCAGATTGTGGACCACTGCAGGGTGGGTCCAAAGTAATGGGTGAGAAAATGGGGATTTTGTATACCAAATCATGTGAAGATGACCTTCAGATTAGAAGCTGGGGATAACTGTGTGCTATATTACTCAGTGGATGTTGTTCCTGAAAGGTGTTACATGACTGCTTTGTTCTGCTTAGGTGAGCAAAACGGTCAGATTGGAATTGATGTTTATGCACTATGCATTCATTTTTGGCATAAATTCTGGTTAATATTTCCATTGTATATGTCTTTTCTGCTCTTTGTGCATTCTGTATAAAGACTGTACAGAGACAATATTGTGAAATTGAGGAAGAATAGTGAAACAGTTTGTTGATTTTGTTACAGTTTCAATCCAGAAATTTTTTTAGACTCTTGAATTAGCATCTAAATATAAGTTGTATTTTTCTTAAGTAGTTCTATGTTTGAAATGCTGAAAGCAAGCCACAATTTCTGGATTCATAGTGTAGCACTGAAGATCAATATTACTGTCTGAATATGTGTTGTATCTTGGCTGACTATACAACACAGTTTGGAAGCTCTCCTACAACTAGATTGAAGAACAGATCCCCATTTATCATATAGGTAGATATATCTTTTGGGTTTAAATGATCATGCCTTTTTTTTTTTTTTTTTTTTCCCTGCCCAAAGAAAGAGGAATTTGATGACTTGCTGAAGGTTTCAGGAAGCCCCCGAGAAATGACTGCTGTGCTTCATGATCAGTTTGGACACACAGGATTTATGTACTGTGATAAACATGATCTGGCTACCTAGATACTCTGCTGTGTGCAATTTTAATACCTAAAGGACAGCAACAACTACAGGGCTCACAAAGTATATGATGGCATATTCTCAACCATATGGTGTCCTTTTTGGATGTTTCTCTTGAGCTTTGTTGTGAAGAGGATTAAAAGAGAAGAAAATATATTTCCTTGGCTAAAATTCTGCTCACTCATAGGGGAAAATGTCCAGAATTATATCCTTTCCCTACTGAGAGAGTATTGTAACGCTACAGTGAGAAGGTTGTGCCAAATATTGTTTCTATGAATAGTGGATTGCAAATGAACACTGGACACCTGAGACACAATAGTTGGCAGCAACTCTGGAAGCAAGTGTTACAAAACCAGACAAATTTTGAAGGAAGCTAGTAGTTTATAGTTGTTCTTTCAGAACTCCATAGTGGGGGAGAAAAACAGGAACTGGAGTCAGAAGGGAAGAAATCAGGAATAAGGCATGAGTGGAATAAGATGGTGTCCAAGAAAGAACCACATATGATGTCATGGCACAGTGTAACCCTCTCTCTGTAGCCCTTGCTTTAAGTTCACAGCCCACTGCTGGGGTTTTAGCTGCTAGTGTAAGGGGTCAATCTTTGATACACTCCAGCTGTGTAACCTTGACTCAGACTGCTGAGACAGAGCTGTGAGACTGTCTGTACAGTCTGTACAGATAAAAGTTACAGAGAGCAGTAGGATTGCTGATCTGTGATTGCTAGGAGATCAAGAATTCTTGAGAGATAACATCCCCATGAAATGCTAACATCTTAAAAGAAATTAAGGTAGCTGGAGGCTGGTCTAGTGAGGGACCTGTGAGGTACCCATGTTCTGCTTGCAGAGTGTTTTTGTCCCATGCTAATGGTGCCCAAACAAACTGACTATAAAAATATTTTGTAGAGGTTAAGAGGTGATTTTATTATGCTGGGAAGCCAACATGAATATTTGAGAACGTAGCAGCTTAATAGGAAAAGAGCGTGATCTTGGAAGAAGTGATTTACATTTCTAGAATTTAAAAAAAAAAAATTAAAAAAATTCATCTAGCAGAAGGTACAGTGTTCCTGGGATAGATGAAGGATCCTTTGCTGCAGCCATACATCTAGAAGAGCTCTGATGCTCAGAGCTATCTGACATTAAATCATGTCAAGCAGGAGCAAGCAGCAATTGGAAAAAAAATCATTAATGTTTTTAATTAGGTTGTCTTGAATTCTCATCTGCATTCTAAAAGCAAAGGGCTTTTCAGTAAAAATCACATCCAGCTTCTGTAGCAAGGAAACTGGATGTATTCAGACTGAATTGGGCCCTAAATTTGTTGCTTGGCAAGAGCAGGGAAATGTTTTGCTCTGGTGTCTGACTCCATTGGCAGTGGTGCTTGTTAATCACACAACCCATTACAATGCACTGTACAAGGAGAAATCTCAAAAACATCTTATTGCTGAGCTAAAGGCTATAAAGTGCAGTCTTTTCTGCTAACCAGATTTGTGTTCTGTTGTGTTTTATGGTAGTTGTGCCAGTCCATGATTACTCACAAATGGTGACTAGACACTATGGCTGAGAACCCTCAGTGTGAGTGCAAGGAGGGGAGGACCCCAGAGCTCATATTTTGAAGCAATATTTAGGTTAGCTTAACACTGAGCAATAAAATGAAGACAATAACATGGAAAAGGAAGGCTAAAAATGTTTAATTACTTTACCCTGATGACCCTGCTCCTTTCCAAGTTGGCAAGTATGAACTGGAACCTGCCAAACATGTTTTATTTTTAAATCTTTTATCCATTAGCAAATTTGCATAATGCATCAGACCTCATACATGTGTTTTACATTCTTGTACAGTTTTCCAGCCTGTACATACCTCTGTGTTCATTCACACACACTTAGAGAACTGCCACATGCAGGGTTGACATTGACTGTGGGGCATGTGGGGGTCCATTCCCCACTGAATTTTGTAACTAGGTAAAATCTCTGAGTCATGCTTCCCCCTTTGCTCAGTGTAGCAGCAAGCAAGGCTAGCACCAAGTTGAGCTCTGCAGCCCACCAAAGGAACTACTCTGCATCCATGCAGTAACCCTTCGAGGGAAGGAATCCCTGTGCCCCTAGTACCTTCCACCCTTCCAGCTAGAAAGCTCAGGAAAGCATCCACATATAAGAGTATTTTTGTATGTTGGATGCTCCTTTGCTCCTTTTCATCTGGCAGATAGGCATCACTGCAGCTGTGTACACTTGCATTTATACTGCCCAATTCCTGTCCTCCTTTCTAATGCACAAACAATCCAACTAGGAAATACCTTATATTTTTCTGCATATCATCATTCTAGTGAGTGTGACTGATTTAAATTGGGGTATTAGTTAGTAAGCAATGTCTGGCAGTATCTGATGGCTAGGAGGTCATTGGAGTGTAATCTTGTTCACATAGTTAAATTACTTTCAGTTACTTTTCCATTTTTCTATTTAATGAGAAATAAATAGGGACAGCGGCTGCATTTCTGAGAATAAGGTATTTGAATCCCTTTTTTTGGGGGTGTCACAGATGAATGTCACTTCATAACTGAAGATATTGAGCTAACTTCCTAGAAGGAATTGTGTGCAAAGTCTGTCAGTTGCATGTAGCCCTGGATGTGCACTTCCACACAGTGTTGCATGGTCCAAAGGTCTCAATAATTTTTTGTATTATTGTTGTGACTGAAATGTGCTTTCATCATTACTAGGCCCTGGTTGATCAGCAGAGAAAGTAAGAAGTGTGACAGGCTGAAAAAAAGACCATAAATTAAAAATAAAAACAACATACTTTTGAAGGTAAGTTCATGTAGTTAGTGTGTTTTAAATTTTTACAATAGCTAAATATTTATTACCTATGTCTGGCTCAAAATAATCCTACAAAATTGATCATTCCCAATTTTAAACATTTGACAACTACAAAGCAAGATTAACAAATGGACCTTAGGTATAAAAAAGCACAGGCTTGTTTTGGAACTACATGCTTTTCCTCTCAGATGAGAAAGGAAGTCAGACATGTAGCAATGAATTTGAATTTATTTTTTTTTAATACTTGTGTATGTGTATATGTGTGTATATATATGACTCTATGGAGATTACTGCAGGGAAACTCTGTACCCATCTTTAAAAATGGTCGAAAGGACTCTGGAACTACTGACCTGTCAGCCTCACTCTGTGCCTGGAAAGATCATGGAACAGATTCTCCTAGAAAATGTGATAAGGCAAATGGAGGACAGGGAGGTGATTCAAGACAGGCAGCAGAGCTTCACCAAGGGAAAGTCCTGCCTGACCAACCTTGTGACCTTCTGTGTTGGAGTGATTACATCAGTGGATGAGGGAACAGCTACAGATGTCTTTTATCTGAACTTCTATAAAGCCTTTGACATGGTCCCACACAACATCCTTCTCTTTAAATTGGAGAGAGGTGGATTTGATGGGTGGGTTGTTAGATGGATGAGGAATTGGTTGGATGGTCACATTCAGAGGATGGCTGGTCAATGGCTCCCAATGGACACTGATGACCAGTGGTGTTTCTCAGGGCTCCATATTGGGACCAGTGTTATTTAATGCTTTCATTAATGACAATAGTCCTATCTCAAGTCCCCAGTCACAGTCCAAATTCCAGTTAGGAGGCACTGGGAGGAAGGTGCTTCAGGTGGTCCCAGACAGGCAGTTGCTTCCTTGCAGTTTGACAAAAGTCTTTCTGTGATTTTGACAATGTTCAAGACATTAATAACATTTGGTCCATCACAGGGATGAACAGATCTCAAGCAGCCCTTGAGAAGGACTTGTGGGTGCTGGTGGATGAGAAGCTGGTCCTGAGCTGGCAATGTGCAGTTGCAGCCCAGAAAACCAGTTGTATCCTGGGCTGCATCAAAAGCAGCCTGACCATTAGGGTGAGGGGGGTGATTCTACCCCTCCACTCTGTTCTTGTGAGATCCCACCTGGAGCACTGCATCCAGCTCTTAGGTCCCCAGCACAGGAAGGACATTGACCTCTTGGAACAAGTCCAGAGGAGGACCACGAAGATGATTAAAGGAATGCATCATCTCTCCTCTGAAGAATGGCTAAACAAATAGGAGATTTTCAGCCTGAAGAAGAGAAGGCTCTGCAGACACCTTATTATAGTTTCTCAGTACTTGTAGGAGGCTTGTAAGAAAGATGGAGACAAACTTTTTAGCAGGGCATGTTGAACAGGACAAGGGGTAAAGGTTTTAAACTAAGAGAAGGTAGATTTAGAGTATATATCAGCAAGAAGGTTTTTTTTCAATAAGGGTGGTAAAACTGTGGAACAAATTGCCAAGAGAAGTTGTGGATGCCCTATCCCTGGATACATTCAAGGCAAGGTTTGACAGGGCTCTGAGCAACATGATCTAGTTGAAGATGACCCTGCTCATTGTAAGGGGTTGGACTAGATTATCTTTAAAGGGTCCCTTCCAACTCAAACTATTCTGTGATTCTATAAATACAGAACCTATCTCTAATTTTTACACTATTTCTGGTTTTATTTTAGAATTTAATACAGTTCCTTTGCATATTCTAACAAATGACCAATGTATATTGTAAGCATGTCAGTTCTGTATCCAATTTATTTTTCAAATATTCAGTGTGCGAATCATAGTTATCTTAAAGACCACATTTCTCTTCATTACCTGTCAGACTGGTTGTGCTCTATAGCAGCAGTGTAACCAACAAAGTCCAGGAAAAATGCATTCCTGTGCATTCCCTGGCATATTAACTGTTTTAAGACTGTATCTTCCTAGCTAATAATAACAACCCATGTGTTTCAGTCAGATTCTATGCCTCTTCCTTTCTGGTAATTTTCTTCAGTGTAAAGAAGTATTGGATAACAATACTATCATTAACAAACTAAATAGTGGAATGAGTGACCAACAATACAGAATGAAACACTATTTATTTCTTTATTTATTTTTACCTTGTACAACATAAGATTTCCTAGATATAAAGGATAGTAAAGTGATGTGTAGAGATTAACAACATACTTTGCCTTTTGTGAATTTTTAAAGACATGAATTTGGATACAAGGAAACACAAAATCATGTCTTGTCCTGATTTCCAATGTATAAAACATATGGAATACTTTTACTCTATCAAAAAACAGGTATCAATAAATCCTTATTCTAAGGTAAATAGGTCAAAAAAGAAAATTTGAAACTGCAAATGATATATAAGAAGAAATAAGTTTTTACAGAACCTTCATTTCTTCCAATTTTACATCTTATTAACACAAAATAAAGTAAATTTTATATTTTAATAATTGCAACATAATAAACACACAGCTTTCATTTATCCTTTTACCAATATTCTTTTTTTGAAGTGCTAGTTTAGAGACAGTGTTATCTGAGGAGGCTTAGGGTGTTTTCAAGATTATGTTTAAGACTTCTTTGTGAAAGATTTCTGTTGAGATTTTCAGCTACTGGCCCAAAAATTTGAGGTGGTCTCCTATAGGGCCTGTGCATACCTGACAGTCTGATGCAGATATCTTGGAGACCCTAGGATATTGCAAGTGGCATTAGGAGCTGTGTTTAGTCAACTGTATTGTCTTTTTCAGATAGATTTTATAACATTTAACTTCAGCCATCAGAAAGATAGGGGAAGGATTCAATTCAATGTTGATACCTAAATTAGGTCTCTACCTCTGTCATGTGGCATATATATCATTCCTGTGCAGATATCTCAGACAATTTAGGAAATCTCAAATGGCACCAGATGTCATTTTGGCAATTGAATTCATCAATTCAGTTGTCAGGATTCTTACTGAAGCCTAATTGATAAGAGACTTAAGTGCAATTCAGAACATGTCAATGCTCGTTTACCTATTAGGTTAATTCAGCCAAATGTTGGTATCTGCTTTAGGCTGTCATTAATTCTTTCTGAAGTCACCAAGTTATGGAGAAAGCCTATAAACTGAGACCTCTGCAAACCTTAAAAGTTTAAGATAAGTTTAAGGATTTAAAGCAAAATACTTAGATTTTGGGTAGTTTAAGACACATAAGATAACAAGATAAAATATGTCACAGGTGTGATATATCACAGGTGTTTAGTCTCTTATCACATATTAAAATAAGAGAGATAAAAAATCAAGAGAAAGCATTATTTTTATTCTGAGCAATTCATTCTTCATTATACTAAAGTCAACTGTTAACCTTAGCTACGCATAGAAAATGACAATTTCTGAGAGCTCTGACATGTTTTGCCATTTCCCACTGCTGCGGTGTGTGAGGTTATTGCGCTAGCTCTCTGTCCTAAGCAGACAGTATATGTTTCTCACTGCTGTAGTGAAAAACTGGGTATGTGAACTCAAGCAATCACTAATTGCAATTACCATCCTGATCTGAGAACTGCAATGCTTCAAAACAGAAATGTTGCCTACTCTGTGTCCCTGCAGTAGGGTAACAAACAGCTGACTATTGTAAACTCTTCATAAATTGCAGCATAAATATACAAATAACAGGTCAACCCTCAGCAGACATTTCACTTAGGGAAAAAAACCCAACCAAAGAAATCCAAACCATACCAAAACAATGAAGGGCATAAATTTATTTTTTTTATCAGAAGGATCACATAAGTTCATATTGAAAAAGAACAAAGCAGATGGTAATAAATGTTAGATTGTCTTTAGAAATCTGGTGAGAAAAAACACTCCCTAGTTAAAAAAATTTAAATCTGTAACTCATAAGACTTTCTAATGCATCTTAAAAACTTTATTAAATAAGGAGTTTATATTTCATTAATAACTTAGTAAATTCACAGGGACTGGGCTTCCTTTTTTTAAATGAGGATACTTTTAAAATTTTGATTTGCTGAATGTTTGGAAACATGTACTCTTCAATCCCATGCAAACTAAGGAATCTCAAGAAGATTTGAGTTTTCTGTAAAACAGAAAATTTAATCTTGGACTGACTTGTTGACATGTACAGTTAAAATAAGATTTATCATGTTCTTGCTATTGTGCTTAAAATCAAGACAAGTTTTCAGTTATTATTGTGGTGGAAATCACGTAAGCTCTTAAAAGTAAAAATCTGTGACCACAGGTCTTCCACTCTACCCACACCAGAATTTACAATTTATCTACAGCAGCACCCTTTTCAGATATAGTATAACTAAATTAAAGCTGGAGTGTCTTTCCATGTTCTTGGAGTTTTATGCAATAACATTTCATTCATTAAAGCCAAATGGAATAAAGAGGTGACCTTATGAAGGAGAGATTTCAGAAGACAGATATGGGAAGCCCAGAAAGATGATGAAGACTTAATAAATATGAAATGTCTATCCTCTATTTTATTATTTTTATTGTCTATTTTAAAAAAAACTTCAGTTGAGCAAAAGAACAAACTACATTATTCACCCTTCTGTTTTAGAAGGGTCTGTTATGCTGGTTATTAATTATGGTTAGTATAATAAACATGCCTGGAAGAAGCACCTCAAATAAATGATCAGACACATGGAAAAAAGAATTGACCTGTTTAAATGTCAAGAAATTGCACATTTAATTAGTAAGCTTGTTATTTCTCACAAGGAAGATTATCAGATGACAGCATTCATATTTTAATTAGGAGAGAATACCTTTGCACTCCTCCTCAGGCAGAGGAGGAAATTTGTCATGCAAAGAGATTTTCTTTGAGAACTATTCTGCTCTGACTGCAAGCCCAGACTCTCCAAAGCAAAACTGCACTGAAATAGGCCGCATAGATACCTGAACAACCTGGAGAACCTTGGACAATTTCCTTGACATGAAAATGTATAGAAGACTATCTAGCAGTCTCTTCTAGTTGAGGGAAGTTTTACTGGTATCTTAACAGAACCACAATTTTGCCATAGACCTAATTTGATTTCATGTCTGTATACTTTCCATATATTCCTTTGATCCTCTTGATCATTTCAGCTAGCTAGCCATTCCCAGTCAGAAGACTAATTCAACACCAATTTATGGTCACTTTTGGTCCTTATGGTCTTAATTGTCTTTGATACCAACAGAATAAAGTGGCTACACACTTCGCTTACCTCAGCAGCAACATCTGTTTACTCGTTTTCTTTAGTCTTTCTTGCTCATGTTCTCTGCTCATTTCTGTGTTATGTGTCAGTGTTCTTCCATTCAAACAGCTAACAAGCATCGTGGCTGTTAATTTCTTGTGACATTTTTTGATAGGCTTCAATTTGAAGACTAACTTCACTTTGGTTTTTCAGCACGATATTGAATGTTCCATTCAATCTTTAATATACAAGGTAGCTTTTATAATGGTGCTTGTAGTCTATGGTGTTCATCAATCAGGATTTTCTGTTATACATATGTGTATATCTAAAAATCCCACCACATTATGCTGATTTTTGTAGCTATAGTGTCCTAGCAACAACCTCCTTTTATGATGAGTTGTTTTTCAAAGGGCTAGGGTCCAAAATGCTTCAAATATACTTAGTTATCCATACGGTTTCTCTAACTTCCCCATTTTTTTAATGAAAACTCTTCTTGATAAGGCTATTGAAACACATAAAATGTCATATAACCTAATTTTTTTTTTAGTTTTTGTTGTCTTTTTTTAAGGTATACCTTTTTATAATAATGTCATAAACAAGGAGAAATGGAAATTCTTCTCTTGGAAAATTCCCCATAGTAAATTGATGAAGAGTTTTTTACAGGAATGATTTTCAGAAGATGTGTGTTTTCTCAGAGTTTGTTTTTATAAAATACATTGGTTTTGGTTTTGAAAAATGTGAAAACCTTTTGGTGCTCCACAAGGAGAGCATGATGCCTCCTCTGTGCACTCTGCCTCTGCTCCAGGCACCTTCCACTCTGCCCCAAGGGCTCAGTTTCCAACAGAACCTGCATCCATTAAGAGTCTGGGAGCCTAATTCTTGACTACAGACACCATTCCAATATGGGTGGTATACTGGCACCTAACTGTCAAATGACTTAGTAATTAGATCTAACCACCTGACAAGCTCAGGAGAGAACCCGAACAGCAGGAATACCATAGTCAATAAGGAAACAGTGAAGTCGGATATATGGGTGGAAAGCAATCAGGAAAAGTATCTGTGGTTATTATTCTCTAGACATATGGAAAACACTAATAAAAATTATATTAATGCTGTATTACGATCTTTATTTTAATTGTACATTCTCTGTAGCACATAGATTCTCTTCTGCCTTCTGGTTCTGTAAAATGTGGAAAATATGCACCTCTAACAAGACTTTAAATAACTGTTATGGTTATCATGAGATGGCACTTTAATTTTTAGTTAGCTAGGAGTTTTAATCCTTAGTCAGTCTATTTCAGTCTCACAGAATGGTAGAAATATAATCAGACTAGATTTTGAGCTTTATTTCAGTGTTTTGTAGATAAAAGGAGAAATTATATAAGACACAATAGCAATTCCACAACTGTATTTTTACCATTTTTTATGTGTTGTTAATTTTTTGAGATCTCTTCTATAAGAAACTAAATTGGGTTGGATTTTTTTTTATTCACTTATTGTGTGTCTATGTGTTGATTAACACTGTTGCATCTGGAATGCTGGTTTTGCCAGTATTATTTAGAAATTCATTCCTTACCTGCAGAATATGTCAGCAAATTTGTATAGATAACTTTAGAGAAAAACAATTAGAGAAACCCACTGCATTTATCATTGAAGAGGTAGGAAGTCGACTTTCTGGTGATGTCCCAATGACTCCCTGTGGCAGATCAGAGAAATATAGCTTTTCAACAAAGTAAAAGATAGAAATGACAGGAATGCTAGTGAAGTGGAATCTTTTAAATACTTTATACTTCTTAACTCACTTTCATGCTCTTCATATGGTTTCTAATATCTTCCTCTGATTTTGCCCTTCTTTGATGATTAGACTATGATGTTGCTCAGGGAGATCATAATATTATAGCACTCCCTATGCTGTGGAGATATGCTGGGAAAAGGAAGAAGAGAGCTGCTGGGAAATTTTAAGAAAGAGTTTAAAGCCTCATAATTTTTATAGTCAAAAAGGACTAGTGTGATTTTTCACTCTGATTACTCCATGAAATAGCCCCGGAAGCCTGTTTTTCATCTGACTTAAAGCCCTTATGAGAGGACACTGAGACTACTGGCCATCTGCAGCAACTAACCCTGAGCCAAGAGAATTGGACATATCTTAGTGAGGTTTAGCAAGAAGATTTAGGCATGACTGAGAGTGATCTCTTGTGTCTGTACTGTGGGAAATGCATAATTTATATTCCATCTAACTGCTATTTATATTACCTCACTAATGTGTATAAATATCTAAAGGAAGAGTGTCATGAGGATGGATCCAGGCTCTTCTTGGTGGTGCCAACCAACAAAACAAAAGGCAACAGGCAGAAACTGATGCACAGGAAGTTCCACCTAAATATAAGGAAGAACTTCTTCATTATTCCTGTGACTGAACACTTGAACAAATTGCCCAGAGAGGTCATGGAGTCTCCTGCACAGGAGATATTCAAGAAAAATCCTGTGTCATGTGCTCTAGGTTGACCCTGCCTGAGCAGGGCGGTTGGACCACATGACCATGGTCCCTTCCAACCTGATAGATTCTGTGATTTTGTGATTTGCTTCAGACTTTATTTCCTTGGTTTCAGCAGCTTAAGTTTGAATGTTCTCTGCACCTAGGAAAGAAAGGATAAAATTCCAGACAATTTAATCTTTACAGACATTCATGTTTCTGCTGCACTGGGCAATAACAGAAGTTTACACCAAAATATCATATTCAAAACATTTCTTATAGTATTTCTGTCTGGATGCAATAGAATTTTTACAGAAATGAAGGACAAAATAACAACCCTAAACAAAACCACAGATCCTCTCTTAACTGTGTTAGAAAGAGAGTTTAAAGAGAAATAAAGGTTTATGAATCTTGAAAAAGTTCTGTGAATCACCTTCTCTAGTGCTTAAGGGATAATGGTTCTGGCTTCTAACAGTGGCCCATATCTCACAATCCCTTACCCAAAGACCTCATATCCTGGGCTTGTACACATAATGAATAATCACTGGCAGGGTTAAAATATGTGCCACTCAGTGCAAATTCCCCAGGTTCCCTTTGGTGGAGTTCTACTGTAATTGGCAAAGTTTGTGGAACAAAGAACGTGTCTGCTGGCATACACGACTGCAACACCTGCTTTCTCAGAATTTGTCCCCAAATGCGACAATGGCTGTACTACTTGTCTGAGAGGAAGAAAGACAAAAAACATTATACCCATGTAGCTGTGAGACCAATGAAAATGTAACAGGTTTCTCCTGCCAAATCAGAGTTAATCCCAAGGCAAATTTAAAAAAAAAAAAATTAAAAAAAAGTCTCATCTTAAGTTCTAGTGATGAGGAGTGCAAAAGCTTTGCAGGTCTGGAAAGATGGTTTTGCTGTGAAATGGGTGTTAAATTACGAGTTTAAAGATCACTGTTCCCTAGACACAGGAACCATGCTCCCCTGCATGTTTTCTGTGATAACAATACCCTGGGGATTAAGAAAGAAAAATACCCTCCTAAGGTCATGACTGATAAGTCACAAGTGCCTGGAAACAAAGAAGTAGATAATAGAGGGAGGGAAGTAATTAAAACTAACATGGAGATATAAAATGTGTGCTTCTGTTTTATGGTAAAAACAAGCAACGAACAAACTAGTTAACATTTACGTGAAATTCTCAGAAAAAAAAAAAAAAAGAAGTTAAAGTCTTATTCCCTGCCTTTCACCTGTGTGGGAATAGAGTAAATGGAAAGTAAATGAAAAACAATATAATGAAAAACTAAAAAAATCTTGCCACAAAGTATTACTCTAGTTTGCAGTGCATAATTTTTATAATCAGAAAACTCTTAGATTTTAATGTGAAAAAAGTGACACATTTAATTTATTATTGTGCCATAGTTATGAGAAGTTAGAAACTACAGAGGATTGGGCCACTCATGATCTGATTTGAAAATTACCAGGGGGAAAAAAAAAAAAGGTGCGATTTAGTTACTTCTATGATCTCTACTGCTTTTCAAAGCAAGCATTTTTTCCTGCTGTAGCTGATGTGAAACCTACATGTTTCTATGGATGAGACACGGTAGAAAATAGAACACTGTTAACTCAGACATGCACAACGTGAACGAGTCACTTTGTGTTATAGCTGCCCAGCAAGTAAAAAAAATAAAGTCCCAGAAAATCTTGTTCAAACTGTTCCTAGGCTTCAACTCAGTATAAAAAAGGGTGAGACTGTCTCTCTATCTATTTAGGTATGCCAATAAACTTGGATTTTGCTAAAGCCCTCCAAAATGTTCTGTCTCTGGTGAGTTTGATCCTAAAAACTCTTGGCTCAAACATTGGTAATAACTGGTAAAAATAAAGCCTGCTATACTAAAGATAATGTAGGAAGACAAAGAACCAATGTCTAGGAGGAAAGTAAATGCCTCCAAAATAATAACTATCTGAATATTCAGAGTAATATACCGTCACTACTGAGACAAGTATGGAATGGTTCTCCACACAGTACATAATAGAAATATTAAATATGGTAGTTTTTTGTGGTGGGCAAATGGCCCTCAAAACCTGAGCAATATCTGTGGCTTATTTATTTGCCCTAAAAAATTCAACACACTGTTGCTTTCATGCTTAATAGAACATGTGTTTCACAACAGAACTCTCCTGGAAACAACTTTTATGTAACATTAATGTTCTGAAAAAGTAGCATATTAGGACATAAATACATTGCTAATAAACAGCAATGTAGTAAATGTTTTGCATGCACACAGAAAGAACAAAGTCACATACAAAGAAGAAAATAAATCTACCACGAACGTTTTCAAATTTAATCAGGTCAAGAGTCTTAGTATGTTTGAGTTTGGGTGCATCAGAATGAAAGAGTGAGTTCGGTGACTAGAATACAGAAATGAGAATCAATACTCCTAGATTTTATTCTCTGGCATTTACTTGTCATGTGACTTTGGGCAAGTCATTTGATAACTTTGTGCCTAAGGTAGTTCTTCTTTCAAGTGAGATACTTACATGATTTATGGGGATGTTTTAAGGCTCAACTCCCAGAACATTTGCAGGTACAGACTAAGAGCTACTAGATGTAACAATAGTAATACATTGCCATGGTTGCTGTAAACAGTTCTTTACCTTAATGATGGAGGCAAATTGTGACTGTCAAGTATGTCTTTACAATTCCAAAGCTGGAAAACCATCTCATGGGTTTTTCCCGGTATAAAACTGGCTTCCTATGTTGTACTATAAAGCAGGAATTCTTTGTAATCTCTGGTGCCCTGTGGGACTGCATATGCTACCTTTTTTGCTATATTGTTTTCAGAAGTCCTGCAGGATGAAACAGCATCCAGGAGGAGTACCATAGAATTGAAAAGAAAGAAAAAAAAAAAAAAAAAGACAAATCTCAATTCTAAATCACAAGTCATTATAGCAAAATCCCTCTGCTTTAAATAACAAAAAGAAGCAAACAGGTCCCTTAACTGTACTAATTTATGATGAAGCTATAATTTGAGTAAATGAGATATGTCTTATTTTGCTAAGAAGAAATGGCTGTTTCCCCATTAAAGCAATCTTACTTTTTTGATTGATAAAGACAAACTGGCTGGAGAAGCTCAGGTGAGCCACTGAATTACTGTGTTCTTGGCAGAGAGATACAGATTTGTCCTGCCAAGAGCATCTTTATAGATTAAAATGTTATCCATTCATAGGACTTGGCGAAGTATTTCACAAGGCAGAGTATGTACTGCTTTAACTTACCAAATGACAGATGTCTGATGAATTAGATTTTTTATGTGGAAATTATCTCCTAACAATTATTTGAAAAGCCACTAGGGATTCTACCAGTTGGCATGATCCAAGTTCACAGCTAGGGTCTACGAGGTATGAGAGTAGTCTTATCTAAATAAGTGGAATGAGTGAAGAAGGAATTATCAGAAAGAATCGGAAAATGATTGGGGTTGGAAGGACCTCTGAAGGTCATCTGGTTGAACCACCCGGATTAATCTAGTGGGGCCAGCACTAGTTGCCTAGAACAAAGTCCAGATGGCTTTTTAATATATCCAAGGATGGAGACTCCACAACCTGCCTGGGGAACCCATGCCAGTTCTCAGCTACCCTCACACTTAAAAAGTGTTCCCTGATGTTCTGACAGCAGCTCCTGCATTTCAGTTTGTGCCTCTTGTTCCGTCACTGGGCACTACTGAAAAGAGCTTGCCTCTGTTCTCTTTGCACCCTCCCTTTGGTCATTTATACGCATTGATAAGATCCCTCTGAACATTCTCTCCCCAGGCTGAACAATGCCAGATCTCTCAGTCTTTTGTCACTGGGAATAGGCTCTGGTCCATTTGTTATCTTTGTGGCTCTTTGTTGGGCCTTATACTGAGGAACCTGGAACTGGACACAGCACTCCAGGTGTGGCCTCACCAGTGGTGAATAAGGAGAAGGATCATCTCCCTTGATCTGCTGGCAATACTTTGTCCAATGCAGACCAGGATACCATTAACTTTCTTTGCTGCAAGGGCACTGTGCTGGCTCATGTTCAACTTGGTGTCTGCCAGGATCTCTGGGTCCTTTTCTGCAAGGCTGCATTCCAACTGGGTGGCAGGAAATTGCTCATTCCTGGGTGCAGGATTTCATGCTTCATCTTGTTAAAATTTATGAGGTTCTGTCACCCATTTTGAGCCTGTTGAGGTTCCTCTGGATGGCAGCAGAACCCTTTGGCGTATTATCCACTCCTCCCATTTCTGTGTCATCATCAGACTTGCTGAGGGTACACTCAGCTCCCTCATCTGGATCATTAATCAAGATTTTGAAAAAAATTAGACCCAGTATTGACCCCTGGGCTACACTGGTATTAACTGGACTCCAGTGAGGCTTCATGTCACTGATCACCACCCTCTGAGGCTGGCCATTTAAGAAGTTAATAACTCACCTCACTGGCTGCTTATTCAGTCCATATATCAACAGCTAGTATATAAGGATCTTACGGGAGATGGTGTCAAAGGCCTTACTGAAGTCCTGGTAGAAAATATTTGTTGCTTTCCCCTTGTCTACCACGCCACTCATTTCATTGTAAAAGTTCAACAAGTTGGTCAAGCATGATTTCCTCTTAGTGAACTCCTGACTACTCTTGATGATCTTCTTTTCTTTAATGCACCTATGAAATGATTTTCAGGATTAGTTGTTTCACCACCTTCGAAAAGACTGAGGTAAAATTGAATGACTTGTAGCTCCCTAGGCCTCCTTGCCTTCTTAAAGTCAGGAGGGACATTTGCTTTCCTCCCAGTTGCTACCGCTGATAAAAGACTATTAAGAGTGGCCTTGCAATAACATTTGACAGTTCCCTCAGTACTTGTGGGTCCACCCCATCAGAGCCAATGAATTTCTGCATATTCAGTTTGCTTAAGTATTCACCGACATCTTCCTTGCTCCAACCTTTCCCAGTGTCTCTTTGTTCATCCAGACAGGCCTCCTGACATTTTTGCCTGATCATGTTTGTTGGAATAGAATACACTTGAGTTTTGATGAAGTGATTCTTGAATAGTAATCAGCTTTCTTAGGTCCCCCTTTCCTCCAGAGCCTTACCCCATAAGACTCTTCCAAGAAGATCTTTGAAGAGGTGGAAATCTGCCCTCCTGAAGTCCAGGGTTGTGAGTCTGCTTTTCACTCTTCCCTTCTGCCCTGTGGAACCTTTTCATGGTCTTTGCAACCAAGGTTCCCAGAATCACAGAATATGAGTTGGAAGTGACCCACAAGGATCATCAAATCCAACTCCTGGCCCTGCACAGGACCATCCTCAAGAGTCACACCATGTGCTTGAGAGTACCATCCAGACTCTTCTTGAACTCTGACAGGCTCAGTGCAGTGACCACTTTCCTGGAGAGCCTGTTCCAGTTACCAGCCACCCTCTGGGTGAAGAACCTTTTTCTAATATCCAACCTAAACCTCCCCTGGCACAACTTCAGGCCATTCTCTCAGGTCCTATCACTGGTCACCAGAGAGAAGAGATCAGTTTCTGCCCCCACCTCTTCCCCTCACGAGGAAGTTGTAACTGCAATGAGTTCTTCCCTCAGGCTCTTCTCCAGGCTGAACAGACCAAGTGACCTCAGCAACTCATACCACTTCCCCTCAAGGCCCTTCACCATCTTCATTACCCTCATTTGGATGCTCTCTAATGGCTTAATATCTTTGTTTTATTGTGGTGCCCAAAATTGCACACAATACCCAAGGTGAGGCCACTCCAGTGCAAAGCAAAGTGGGACAATCCCCTCCCTCACCTGGCTGGTGATGCTGTGCCTGATGCCCCCCAGGACACAGTTGGCCCTCCTGGCTTCCAGGGCACTGCTGACTCAGATTCAACTTGACTTCAACCAGGATCCCCAGGTCCCTTTCCACAGCACTGCTTTCCAGCATCTCATTCCCCAGTCTGTACATACATCCAGGGTTGCCCCATCCCAGGTGCACAATCTGGCACTTCCCCTTGTTGAACTTCATATGGTTGGTGATTGTCCCATCCTCTAATTTGTCCAGGACTCTCTGCAGGGCCTCCCTGCCTTTGAGGGAGTCAACAGCTCCTCCCAGTTTTGTGTCATCTGCAAACTTGTTTAGTCCTGTGTCAAAGTCATTCATGAAGATGTTGAAGACCACAGGGACTAAGATGGATCCCTGTGGAACCCCACTAGTGACAGGTTGCCTTTGATGTTCACATCCCCAAAAAGTTCCATCTTGGTGATGAATATGAGGTCCAGCAGACCACCTCTCCTCATTGTTCTCTCATCATCTATTTCTTGGAGGATGAATTTACCATTGATGCATTTCGGCAACTTCCTGCATTTTTTGTGTCCAACTGTGTTGTCCCTCTAGCAGTTATGAGTGTGGCCAAATTTTCCCCTCAAGGACCAGGTGTTGTCTTTCCTAAAGAGACTGTATCCCTCCATTTCAACATTCTAACCATGGGTGTTATCCCACTGTGTTTCCCTGATCCAAATAAGATCTGTACAAAGGTCTTTAACTCATCATGTTAATTCCTGTAATTCTACACATTATTGTACAGCCACTTTACAGAGGTAATGCAGCATGCTGAGTTTTTGGACAGGGAACTACTTCTGGGATAGTCAGAAAGGTGGACAAGTTTTGGCAGTCTTTTCAAGGCATCCAGGATCCTGGCCCCTGGAAGAAAGAAAACCTGTCTGGATTATGGGTTTGGTTGACAGTTGGGTTCTCTTTCCCCTGCAGAAAGAAGTCACCCATCACAATGACTCGTCATTTCTTCCTGGTAGTTTTGCATGGTTTAGAGTTAGGTGAACCACGGTTTTTGTAAGCACTTCTGGCTGCTCTTTGGCTTTGAGAGGAGTGAACCAATTTTGCATTTGTAAACCTTTAGAGGAGGTACAAGCCTTCCTTTTGGTACCAGAAGTTACCGTCTTCCATCCTTCACTTTCTCCAGAGCCTGCATTTACTATAATGGTGAGCGTTCTTCAAGCTGTTGAATCTCAAAGAAGATGCTGTCTGTCTCCCTTTCACCTTCTCTGATGATGAATTTTGTCATGTGAATTCCATTAAGGAAATGCAGAAAGAGTGCCCACTGTGCTCAGTATCTTACTGTCATCGGTTCTTTGTGACTTTCCAAAACAAAAACAGCAAACAAAATTACAGATAGGAAGAAAGTACTTTTAAAACTGTTGAAGAGAAAAAAATCCCTTAAATATTAGTTGCAGGTCCCTATAAAGTAGCTTAAAAGTATATCTACATTAACATTGAATAATTTTATGGCAGAAATTGTAAGCTATATTAAAATGTTATCATCCAAAAAGTAGATAAAAAATTCTCATTCCCTTTTAAAAAAGACCTTACCAATTATGCCATTATATTTAGTTAGTAGAATTCTGTCTTGTTTGTGCTGGAAGGAAAGTACCTATTGCCTAGAGAGTAATTTTCAAATATCAGAATACTTATGACCTGAAAGATTACTTACTTCAAAAGCATTCAAGGACTGTGCCTAAATAAGTCAGATTTTTCTAGGAATATCTTTAACAAACTTGTTCATCAAAGCTGTCTGTTTTTCTTCTTCTGAGAGTTTGTTATATATATGAATAGCTATGCTATCACTAGCAGCAAAGGGTAACTGGTTGTTGTTAAGGTTGTTGGAATTGGTGGATACTGGGGATCTGAAAAGATGATTAATTAACCATGTTAGTGAATATTTAAACCATTAATTTCCTTTGACTGGTCAAAATATGCTACTAAAATTTCTTGAACACTAAGTAATCTTTTAAAAAAATATATTTAAAGCCTTTAAACTGCCTTTCAGATAGAAAGTGAAAGACCTGCCAAAGCCCTGATGATCTGGATGTCACAAGTTATAGTACTAATTACTGCCTTTATTTTGCCACTTTCATCTTCCTACTATAAAGTGAGAGAAATGAAATTATGTAGACGGACTGTACAATTTCTCCTGAAGTTCTGAAATGCAGTCAGCACCAGGCATCAGAGGGACCACCACAGAACAGAGTGGAGATTCTACATATACAGCGGAAATTGCTCTCAGAGCATATTTGGGAAAACTTGGTTTTGACACAGGGGAACTTTCAAAATTTAAGGCAGTCAAATTGTTAAGTAGCTCAAGAGAATGAACAATAAAAAAACCATAATACCAAAATACTGAGCGAGGCACATATGGTGCCCCTGTATAGGAAAATGACATTAAAAAAAAGAAAGCAACAGTACAGAATGAAGATAATCTTGAACTGTGGAGGAAATTATATTGGAAAGACCATGTTAAAGGAATCATTTTAAAAGCTGTGTTAAAAAATTAAAAAAGGGTGACTGATATTCTAATGCAACTGATTACAAAATGAAGCCTACATGTTACACCATTTAAAGAAAAATGAACATGATTTGAAGATGCATGTCTGAAGCTGAAAAGGCTAATGCAGGTACAACGAGGCCTTAGCCTCCCGATTTGATAAGAACTTCCTTTTACACAGACAACTTTTCCTTTAGAATACATATGCCCTTTTGCTTCACGTAATTTTTCCCTCTGACTTTAGGTTGAACATGCTACAGCATGCTGAAATGGTTGATCAATGACAATTTTAAGGTAAAAATAAAATATAAGCTTTCCACACAAGTCACAGATATAAAAATCCAGTAAGTGCTGTAAAATCTTTTGGCTAAGGCCCTTTTTATTAAAATACTTGAGAATCTTGTCTGCAAAGTGAAGATCTTTGAAATTTTATTTAAAGTTTTAGTGTTCCTCTTAGAAAAATCTCCAGGAGAAATAATTACTTGCCTCCCATGTTCTACAATCATTGGACTAACAGATCCCTAAATGTCAGATAAAATGTTTTCATAAATAATATATACAACTACATATTTGCCTCAGAAATTGCCTTTTAAAATTCTGGTAGTTATTCACCACTTACTGGAGAAAACCATATCTCTTTAAGTAGATGTTTGAAGCTGGCAAGCAGGGGGTTTCACTGGCTTCAGTTAAACACGAAGTATAGTCAAGACATGCTTTCATATGCATTATTTTTCTTATTTTTTTCTGTATGTTGCCACAGAATAGTTTTAAAGCTTAAATAAGAGAGAAATAT
The DNA here is from genome assembly GCA_035583155.1 of Acropternis orthonyx. Lineage (NCBI taxonomy): Eukaryota > Metazoa > Chordata > Aves > Passeriformes > Rhinocryptidae > Acropternis > Acropternis orthonyx. The sequence goes on from JAWWEU010000111.1 coordinate 88,023,480, forward strand.
TTTTTCCTCATCATCACGCATTACATTATATTGTTTCGTTGCCTTAGGGAAATAATAGATCAATCACATACAATTTTTGCTTTTCTCTAATTCTTCCTATATTTGTAGAGGTATATAATCTTATTAAAAATTATTACTTACTACCCACGGAAGTAAAATAACCCTTTTCAAAGTTTAGACCCACTTTCATATATGAATCTTACCTAATAATAAACCACACTACTTTGCCAGACTTTTGATAGACATGTTGATTAAATATTTTTAACTGTTTAAATAAGCAAAAGCTATCGTTAGATGTAACATGTGGATTTTTAAGCTGGATATTAAGCTTCGCCAAGTAAATGGCTCTGTCTCTGTCATAAGTTAAGACTTTTTTTTCTTCATTTTATTGCATGAGCATTTTCAATCTCAAAAGTTCTTTTGCCCTTACATTATACAATGAAATATGATGGAGGCCAATACAAGTGACTTCTAATTGGCAGTGATTAGGATCATGAATGTGGTCAACTGTCTTAGTTGCTAGGCAGTAGCTTGTTAAGCCGTGGAAATACAAGCACATTTAATTGTATGATCATACCCATATTTACCAAAAGTATGCAGCAAAACATCTACAGTAAGTAGAGAAGAACTTCACTGAATAAACTACACTTGTAGGGTTTTTAAATTTAACACTTTAAAAAATCACTGTTGAATAATTATTATCAGAATTTTTAAAATATGTTTTGTCCTTCTGGCATGTAGAAGATCCATAGATCATTGCTTATTATGCCTTCGCCATCACAGAGAAGCATTTGAATTTTACGTTAAGAAAACCGATCTGTTTCCTTGCCACTTTAGCTTGCTACAGATGAATATCTTTTCATTAAAAGTCTATGCAACCAAATCTGCTTAAGTCTGTTTCTCTGATTCTCCACCCTTTTGCATGAAAGGTGATGACAGATGAGTGGCTAACAGTGAAAAACATAGTACACATTTTAATCACGCTTGCCATTCAGAGTGAAATTTTCTTATTACAGTGTCAGTGAAGATCCTCATAAGAGCTTTCATATGTGGCGTAAATGTGACCCCTGTGTAACGCAGGGGTGCCACAGCATAAATAAACATCGCCCGTGGCTCGCAGAGTGCATTTTTTGTTAAGGGAAGAACAAACAAATTTTGAGCTCTTGAATGAAGGAACTTCCTTGGGAACATTTCTTCCATCTAAAGCTGTCACTGAAAGCCACCTGAAAAAAAGGATGAAACTCCTGAAATATTTCCTAGCACTATTGTCCTGGTTAATGGGAAGAGGACAAAGGACTTCAAAGCAAGTTCCTAAGTGATAGCCATATGGAAAGGTTTCTACATTTCAGAAATCACATGGAAACAAAGTATACCTTGGCACCAGCAGTTCTAGATGATTGAATTTGGCATAACTAACATGAATAGGTACAAAGCTACTGAAGAATTACAGGTACAGAGTGCATAGATTAAATTACAGCATGCTTCTAGTTTCAGACTTTATAAAAAGAGTTTTAGCGTAGGAAATGTACTTTTAAAATCATGCCTGCATACCTTCCCACCCGCAGGTATGTTCCATTTAGGTGGCAGATGCCACATGGCTGATTTTGGTAGAGGTAGGGTGTTATAGAGATCATCTAGAGATAGATGGTAGATGTCTACAGTGACAATTACATTCACCAGGGAGCAAACTCAGGCACTCAACCTTTGTCTGTCCAGACTGCTTGTCAGTTTGCTTCCCAGCTGCCATCCAGATCACTACAATTAGCTTTCTTCCAGGCAAGAGCTAGTGATGTTTCTGTATTTGGTCTTTAAAAAAAAAAAAAAAAAAAAGAAAAAAAGAAGGGAATAAAAAAGAAAAAAAAAAAAAAGAAAATCTAACACAGAAGAGTCCGCACTAGTTTTGGTTGTTCCTTCTTTTCACAGTGCTGCTATACTACCTCTGTGACATATGCTACAGGACCCAGCATGTACCTTGCATTGTGCTACAAAAGCATAGCTCTGGTGCCCTGCAACGCACTGTGAGAGACCAGATTTGTATCTCACTATATTATGTCTGATCAACCATCTTTCCTACATGTGTGTCAGGGGAGGGGCCATGGTCAGGCCTGCAGCCTCATGGCAGGATCAGAAGGCACATGGTCTGCAGCCAACATGACAGCCCAGAGCATACAGGGCAGTATTGGGAGCCACGTGGCTGGACTGACAACCAAATAAGGCCATTCAGTAGTGCATCTACACCACACCCCCTGGAGCCTCTGATTGGATGAGGCACCCCTCACTTTGGCTAGGAAGGCACTGAATAGTGAACCGGATGTTCACTTGGAGGAGTAGCCATGGTAGGCAAACCATACAAATGTAGGTGCAGAAGGCCTGCATCTTGTCGGGCCTTCTCTCCTGGAAGCTGCCAACATGTGACTCTCAACAGCAATTATTTTCCTCTTCTCTCTTCCTCTCTTTCTTTACTTATTTTTTCTCTTAATGTCTCTTTTCTTCCCTTGTCCTTTTCTTTCTCTTGTGGGTAACTTAAAACTGATGGGTTGCATTTCACTAATTTGCAGATTTTTGTGTGCTGGATGCTTTGTGGAATGCTTTTCCTTGGTTGTTACTCTTGTAAAACCCTTCTGCCAAAACACTTATTTTCTCACTAAATTAAGAGGTTCTCTTGGGAAGCGCTGGTAGGGTATTCTCTTTATGCAATCCAAGGTATCAAAGAACCAAAGGCTCTACAAGAGTTCAGTGGACCAAAATTTTTTGGAGTCTTAAATAAAAGTAAAACTCCCAGTAAAGCTTGAGGCTTAGGGACTAGTGTTTTACGTACACTTATCATATTCTTCAGGTACTTTCAACTGAAAAAGCAGAGGAAAAAAATGCACTGTAGGAGTCACCAAAAGCAGTGTGCTGAGGTGGCCAAGAAGGCCAATGGAATCCTGGCTTGAGTCAGAAATAGTGTGGCCAGAAGGACCAGGGCAGTGATCAATCTCCTTCTATTCAGCACTGGTGAGGCTGCACCTTGAATCATGTATTCAATTTTTGGTCCCACACTGCCAGAAAGACATTAAGATGCTGGAGCAAGTCCAGAGAAGAGTAGCAAAGCTGGGGAAGTGTTCAGAGCACAAGTCTTATGAGGAGCTGCTGAGGGAACTGGAGTTGTTTAGCCTGTAGAAAAGGAGGGTCAGGGGAGCCCTTATCATTCTGTAAAATTACCTGAAAAGAGTTTGTAGCCAGAAGAAAATTTACTTCTTTTCCCAATTAGCAAGTGGACAGAGAAGCAAAAATGGTCTCAGGTTGCACCTGGGGTGGTTTAGATTTGATTTTAGAAAAAATTTCTTCACAGAATGGCTGTTCAAGCAGTGGAATAGGTTGTCCAGTGAGGCAGTTGAGTCACCATCCCTGAAGGCATTTTAAAGATGTGTAGATGTGGCACCATGTGGACATGGTTTAGGAGTGGATTTGACAGTGTTAGGTCAATAGTTGGACTCCATAATCTTTGAGTTTTTTTCCAACCAATATGATTCTATGATAAGGTGCCAGAAGAGAGCCTATTGCCATGCTGTAGCCCAGTTTGCATGGCTAACCCTAAATAGCACGAATGGCATCTAGTATAAGTCCATTTGGCCTATCAGGAACTGATTCTTGTAGCCTTGCATTCAACAGTCTGGAAATTACTATGGTAGACTTATGAGACCATTCACTCCCTTTCTTTTATACAACTTAGAACAGAATTATGGTGTGTTTCTGTGAAAGGAGCAATGCAGATTGACTATAATTATTTTTTTCTTCAGAAATTTTCTGGACTTTTCTCAAAAATTAAATAAAGAAGGTTTATTTTCACTTCCAGAAAAGAGCAGATTTCTTCCATATTTCTCCTTTCCTTTAAGATGTTTTTTCCCTCACCCACTGGCACCAAGACATATAGAAGTAAATTCATCACAGAGATATTCTGAAACTGTTTATTCATGCTGTTCTCACTCTCTGTAAAATTCTGGTCAAAGCCCTAGATAGTTAAATCAAAAGTACTGGCTTTGCCTGAAACCCACACTGTCTTCTTAAGATCATGTTGTGGGTTAACTTTGTTAGGCAACTAAGACCCATGCAGCTGCTTGCTCACTCCCCCACAGTGAGAAGAAAGTGAGACAACTCATGAGTCAGGATGAAGACAATTCAATAAGGAAAACAAAAACTGTGTGCTTAAGCATAGCAAATTAAATTATTTTACTGCTTCCCATCAGCAGGCAGGTGTTTAGCAATTTTTCAGGAAAGCAGGATTTTATCACATATTAACAGCTACTTGGTAAGATGAACGCCATCAATTCAGAAGTGCCCCTCTTCCTTTCCTTCTCCACCTTTATAGGTTGAGTATATTGCCATATTGTGTGGGATATTCTTCTGATCAGTTGGAGTCAGCTATTCCAGTAGTGTCCCCTTACAAAATCTTGTGCACCCCAATCCCCCTCACTGATGGGGTGGTGTGAGAAGCAGAAAAGGCCTTGATGCTGTGTGAACACTGCTCAGCAGTAGGAAAAACATCCCTGTGTTATCAACACTGTTTTCATCACCAGTTCAAAGCATAACACCTTACAAGCTACTATGAAGTAAATTAGCTCCATCCCACCCAAAACCAGCACAGATCATGTTTTTTGGTTGTGTTGTTGTTTGCTTCTTTGTTTGTTTGTCATTACAGCTACATCTCCCATTCCTCACAGACATTTTTTGGTCCTAAATAATTGCACAAACTCAAGATAATTCTTCTAGCTGTAGAAAGACAGCATACTGGGTGCATTACAGGTGGACAGTAAAGATGTTTTATTAAACAATATATGTAGAGTTACTGAGGTAGCATTATGGAAACAACAATTCAGTTAGAATACATGAAAAATGAAGCATTGTTCTGCAGAAATTAGATAAATGCCACATGCTGCTTAGGTTATCTGTGTGAGAACTTGTTTGAACACTTTGAATTAAATGAAAATGCACTGTAAGGGAGACAGCAGAAGAAAACAAAATAAGATAAAAGACAAGCTGTGCTACAGCATACCAAAAGTCTTTTGAGGAAACAAAGGTGAAACGACTAATTGAGGGAAATATCCCAGCGTGGCCCTGGTTAGGTACACTGTTCTCTAACCAAAATTTGAGATCAGAGAAAATATTATAACCTTGATGATACATGGCTGAAGGAAAAGGTTAAAGTAGATTTCATCAGAATGAGACTGTGACACAGACTATGTAAGGCAAATAACAATGTGAAAACATGCTGAGAACAGGACGTAAAAATTCTTCCTGCAAGGTGCAGGGGTTAACGTGGCTAAGGAATACTTATATTTTGCAGACTTTGTCTGGCTTCCTGAGCTGTTATGAAAGGTCTGCTCAGCTTATAGTCTTTTGCATCCATCCCAGTCTAAGGCAAACAATAGGATCAAACTTATTCTGAAAAGATAATATCTAAGAGTATAGGAAAAGAACGATAATACAGAATTTGTAAAGTCAGACTGAATTCCAGAAGTTCTGTATTAGTTGATAATCCAAACTGAGAAATCATCATCTGAGATGCTTAAATAAGAATAAGCAAAACACTAGAGGAAACACTTGGGTGTGTAAACACTGACTGTATCCTGCCTGACCCTGTCACAGGTGGGAGTGGAAGGCTTAGACAAAATTAATTAAAGAAGCCCTGCCATTGAGTCATGAGGTGCAGAAAGGACTCCATTGCTTTCTAAACTTCATCTCAGAGAAGAGTCTAGGTGAGGCTGAATCCAATCTTAGCCTCTGATTATGTCAATGGTTTGAAATTAAGGAATTACAGAGATGTGATTGAACTGCCTTTGTCCTGCAGGTTTTAATGATTGGAAAATTAGAATATTTATATTAAATGGATTATTATTATTATTAATAATATTATTATTAATCAGACAAATAGCTTAATCTGAATTATTTACTACAAAATACAAAAAGCTAAAAGTCTACTAATAGAGTATAATATAGCATAAAGTAGACTAGTATAAGACAGGATAGTGCACTATATTGAAGCAAGTATTAAAGCTAACAAAAAGAAAATAATTATTAAGTAGAAATTCGATGTAACACCCATACTGTTGCTTGTGGGGAGACCTCTTTCAGCCTCAAAGAGTATCCTTGGAAGGCATCCCCAGACAAGGGAGGAATCTCCACACATACACCCCAAGAAGAGTTATGTCAGAAGAACCTGACTGTGGAAGGGGGCTGGACTTTTATAGGATAAAGTGATTGACAGGTAGTCACAGATCTATAGGCTGGCAGACTTGCTTGTCTGTCAAATTCTGTTTCAAAAGCAGGATGTGTATTTGAAGTCTGGTGAACGAGGATGGTTTTAGCATAATTTAACACCAAGATAGCACCCTGGTACCAGAAATTGAGCTTGCATGATAGTTTGCATGATGGCTTGCATAGCATGCATTCTCTGATTGGATTTTAGGTCTTATCAGGGTGAGCTGTCCTGCCACAGATCCCCAGCTGCCAACCAGAAGAGCAGGGGTCTTCCTACAGAACTCGTGTCACACCTTCTAGTCCCTTCAGGAATAAAACACCTGAATGTTTCAGATGCCTCAAAGTTTGCTAAGTGCTTGTTACTAGGTATTTACAGAGCTGAATCTCTGCCTGGGAGACATAACTTAGAGAGTAAGACTGTATTGCCAGTAAAATAAGAATCTTAAAGTGACTTTCTCACTTGTGATTTGTAGATCTGGTGTTTCATTTAACCTTTTATTAAAAATAGTGATCTTCAGGTGTTCTGTATCCATATAAGCTGAGACTCCACTCCTTATGATACAGAAAATCTTGAAGTATTTTTCTGTCTTTGGTATTATAATTTCTACTGTCATCCACCAATTTAGGCTATACAGACTGCAATTAATAATTCAGCATATCTACAAATATATATAGAGAAAGGGAAAGTAGTGGTTATTTGTTGATCATTCTTATTCTCAGTAATTTCTCAGGATTTAGCACCTGAAAAGTCTTGATTAATTTGTCTGCACTCAAGTATTTTATGCCATAAAACCTAGTCTGAATAGCTTACTTAGAGTTAGTTGCAAAAGGCAGCACGATTTTTTTCATTCTGGATAATTATTTTTAATATCTTAGCTTGTATTTTCATGATGGTTACTAGCCCTGAGGTTTTTTAGAGGTGTGAGACACTGGATTATTATATTAATTATTGAGTCAGAACAACTCAAGTGTGTGTGTAGGAATAGGTCTAATTTCACAAAGGTGATGTCCTATCCTACACCACAGCCATTGTGAGCCTCCTGGGGCAGACCTGGAGAAGCTGTCAGTCACAGGACACTGGGAGCATACTTATGGCCCAACCCCTTGGAGTCTTCTTGAGCAACCCTGGAGCATCTGTCAGTCAAAAGCAATTGGGGAGCGCTTCAACCCAGCACACACCCTGGAGCCCCTAACCCAGCCTCAGATGGGCTGGCACAGTGGGAACACCGCTCCTCATCCTGCCACAGAGCCCCAGCATAGCCATTGGGCCACAGGTCCTGCCTGGGAGAGGTTGCCACAGAGGACCAAAGCACACAAAAACAGCAACACATGGGCTCCATCTTTGCTCAAGACCTACTACCTGGACCTGTGGAAGCTGGACTCTCACAGGACGCTGGTGATAGCTGTGATCTTCTCTTAATCTCTTTTCTCTCTCTTTCTTTACTCTTTTTTCTTCTCTTAATCTCTTTCCTTAATATTTTCGGTAACTTGGAACCGAATGGGTTGGATTTTGCTAAGTCACAGCTTTGTGGAATGCCTTGTTTTGGTTGTATGTTACCCTTTAAATTTTTGCAGAGATATCTTCTTTTCTCTCTTATTTTCCCCCTTATTTTCTAAAGTTAATCCATAAAAGTACCTCCTGAGAAAATGTGTGAAGTGTCTTCTCCTTGTGCAACCTCAAGGTATTAGAGAATTGAAAGTCTATTTAGAAATTCAAAGGGTGCATTTTTTGGTGCCTTGTATATTTTTAAAGTGTAATATTCCTGGTTGAGCTCATAGCGCTGGTGCTGGGGTCTTACAGGAGGAGACAGCCAAGAAATTTTGGACTTTAATGCATCTGAAGAAAACATCTGGGACAAGTGGATATATGTTAATTTCAAAAGCAAATTTTGATAGCAAAGTAAACATTGCTTGCATCATAGAAGAAATAATGCAGAGACCATGTTTCAATGACAGGCCTATGTCTTACTTGTCTAGAAACTTCAGTCAGTTTTATAGTCAAAAAAGGGTCCAAAATTAGGCTTTATACTAAGCTCTTATAGCAGTATTGTGGTATTTCATTTCTAAATTACTAAATCAAGTTTCCTCATCCAAACCTGACACCTGGTAGGTAACCCCAGTGAAGGCTGCTGTTTGTGAGCCAACTAGTTGTATATTTTACAAGCAATATTTTAAGCAAAGAGAGTAAAATACTGAGTTTTTTCACTAAAAATGGAACTGCAGAATATCCTTGAATGTAAATTGCTCTCAAGAATTAAATTAGCAATTCACAAAACCCCAGAAAAATTATCTCTGACCTCATTACAATAACAAAACTATCTAATTCTTCTACAAGTCTACGTGCCAGAATCTAATTTGTCTGCCTTTAATCTTCCAAGATAAAAAGGTTTAATATTTTAGTAAACAGCTTATAAATTATATCAGACAAAGAATCTGCAAGGAATTTTACAATATTATCTGTTGATCTGTCTTCCATACTTTCTGTCTCTGGATACATCACTTACAGTGCTTGCCATAATGTTTTCTCACTTCAGAAAATGATATTTACCTGCATTTTGCTCTGCCAGGTTTGTAGACTATTGAAACAAAATATATGATTTCTTTTGAAAAAGATTATCCTATCAACATTTCTTTTTTCTGTTTTCTTTTTTCTTTTTTCTTTTTTCCTTTTTTCTTTTTTTCTTTTTTCCTTTTCTTTCTTTTCTCCCTCCCTTTCTCTCCCTCTCCCTTTCTCTTTCTTTCCCTTCCATAGTTACCATTAAAATAATATGTTAGATCAGAAGTAACAGATTATCTGACTATGTTAATTGTACATAGTCTTTATTGTGCTCACACTAGATAGACAAGAAGAAGATATTTACCTCAGAGATAACCCTTGAAAACTACAATGTCTTGGAACAAACCAACATTCTTTTGGAATATATTTGGAATACTCTTTTATATCATGTTTCATATTCCTTTAAATAGATGTGTTAGAAATGAACAAATGATTTTCAGATATTTACCTGAGTAACTGTGAAAAGTATCACAAAAGGCATTTAAAATTTGGGACATAGATGCTTAGAAGTCACATTTTGTCAAGCAAACCTTATGAAATTATAAAACAGACCAGATATTAACAATGTGTTTAAGAATTCTGTTAATGATAAGTGAGGTGTGGTTTTGTTGCTATATTTGACCCTTAATGAGGGCCATATTGATGAGGATTATTTTGGCGTATTGTATATATTCCTGGTATGGATTCTTGCTGTCTATCCAAGACAAAGTTAATTGCTATGATCAGTATTTTCACAAGGATAAAAGTAGATGTGGGTGCAAAAGGACTTATTAATTTTTAATTTTTTTTGAAAAATACTTAGAAGAGTATAAGAATGGGAAGCTCACTAAAACAAATCATAAATGTAGATACATTTTTTAACAAAGATGGAAAGTATGGAGAACTTTTCAAAGTGGTGGGTTGTCTCTTTATCAAAGTGGATTTTTCCAAGACACTTTAGCTAAACAGAGATTTGCAATAGAAAAGCAGAAGCAATTGAATAACCTGTAATATACATGAACTAATAATAGTTACTGGGGTATTAAACATGATCAGACCAGGAGAATCAATGGTATCAATCACAGTGTCTTAACTATCTATAATAAAATATATTAAAGAAATTGACTTTTAACTTAAGCATTTCAGCACAGTTGAACCAACAGTAGAATTCCTATAAAATACATCCTTAAAATCACTCACAAACAAATAAGTTTAAAAAAAAAAATTTGCAAGGGAAAACTCCAAAATAGATATTAGAGTAATAGACATATTACTCAAAAAATACATATTTTATTTGACTAATATGTTAGTAAATTGATAACGAGAAAATTATCATTTATGTATCTATAACAACTGTTTTAATTTTAGGTTTTAGAATATTTTTTTCTGAAGTAATTGATTTACAGATGAACTTGTCATATTTTTGTTCAGAAAGAAAAGGCTTAGAGTGTAATCCAACACCCATTGGAAACTATTAGAAATCTTCCATTAGAACAATAGACACTGTATCAAACATAGAAATTAAATAAAGTGACAAATGATAGGGTGGGAGGAAGCAGCGGAGGAGAAAATTCAGAACAGATATACAATAGATTATGGCAGTACAATAGCCAGCACAATTATTATGGGTGTGAAAGTTTCAATATTACACCAAAAGGCTGTTTGTGAAAGAGCTATTGTCAATAAGACATGCATTTTAAGCTTTCTTTAATACACCTCTAAAATTAGTTACAAAGTTTGCATAGTCTTTTATAAAGGAAATACATGCAAACCTGGCATTAAAGGTGTCAGAAAGGTGTTTGAATATGCAATTCCAGCAATTTTCTAATGCATAATAAACAATTATTAAAGCTAGCTATGAAATAAATCTCAGAAATTATTGATTGAATAGTATTTGATGAATGCAAATCTTTAGGATGAAACTATGAGATGTATCAAAATCTCAAGTACATGAATTTCTGACAAGCATTCATTCTTTTCATCAGGAAAAATGTGATCCTTAGTGCTATCAGATTTCTTAAATAGCAATTTTACACCTATCAGTTTCCCATCAGAAATATAAGGGATAGATTTACTATAAACCCTTTAACTTAATTTGAATGAAAATTCTCTCTTCTACTTTTCCTACTCATTCCTCCGTTTTGTCGCAGTGGCTAAGACATAAAGTAGGTAACAGCTGTATAAATGGATTCCGGGAATTTCTTACTTGGAGAGACAGGAAAAGAACTTCTCATTGTTCTTTTTTCTTTCTTTCTTTCATATTATTCTCTAAAACAAGTAGAAGGAAAAGTAGGACAGTCTTTTGTAAAATGCTTATGCCAAATTAAACAGGACCTAGGCCACTTTGATCACAATTTCCATTATTGGACTGAATGAATGGATCAGAGAAGAAAGAGAAAATCTACTGTCTAATTTTCTAGAAACCCACAGGCTTTCGGCATCTTAGTTCTGTTGCTCTTTTCGCTTCTTGTAAATAGGAAGACATCTATCAACCCCAGCCACATACACACTGCCCAGCTTCTCTTTAGTGTCTCCATGCAGCAGCTTGGTTCACTGTGGGAACTAGAGATGTTCAACAGAGAAAAATGAAACCACCTTTCTTCAACCTAAGCAAAATGGAGGTGGTGAGGAAGCCTTACATTATCATTAAGGATGTGGCTTCTTAGATGAAAATCCCTCAAGTGACTTTCAGAAATGACTGAGATGTAGCATGAGTCTTTCTGAAAGAGATTCAGCTTAAAAATCTGTATCAACGTATTACAAGAGAAAATTAATGCACCTTCTGTATTTCTAATATCAGTCTTTAGAAGGATTTCTTTCAGTAAGAAAACACCCATACTGACAGTTTAGGAAATTATAGGGTACATCTCCAGGATGCAAGATGTGTTTTTCTAAATGCAATTCTACAACATGTTGCAATTTTCTCAACACAAGAACAAAGGACATTGTGAGCTCAAGTCATAGGAAAGTAAGATTATGAACAAAACATAACAACCTCCCCCCCATCCCTTCAGAAGAATATCTCTTACTGTGGTGGCATTCTTGGACCATGTGGTTGCTTCTGATATTGCAGCAGTTACAAGCCTGGACTATTGCAAGTAATAAACATGCACACCAATGGACAAATTTACAAGATATGTGCATGATTATGATGCCTACACTGGATGCCAGCAATTCAGTCAACATTTAGTAAGAAAATACTGGAAGGAGAATACAGATGAAAAAAGACCAGGTGAACCCAAGAGGAAACCTGATTGTATTGTAAAGAGCCAAATTCAAATGATTGGTGCAGGGGAAATAATAAAAACCCTATATGTCCTGCTAGTAACATCCAGCAGAGGTAACAATTTCTCTAATTCATCCAGAGTCACAGTCATAATTTTCTGCAACATACTCCTTTACACACTGAAGAGCTATTCAAATGTTGCTCAGTTATAACTTATTTTGATAGCTGATTAAAATGTTGAGTATTAAAACTGGCTGTGGTTCAACCATCACAGTTCATTAAATTACTCAGGAGAAGTGGACTGCAGTAGGAAGACCCATGTGGTATAATGAAATGTTCTATTTATCAAATCATACCCTGCTGTGCTATTCATTTGGTAATAAAAAACTTTATATTCTTCACTTGTGTTCTCTCTCATTAATGAGATAAAAAGCATAGCCATTTTATTGACTTCTATAAATACTGAACAATCAATCAAGAGCTAACAAAAAGTAGGTAAAGCTTCTCTGGAACAAAAAATAAGAGTTTCTTTTTTGAGAAATAAATATGTTCTTTTTCCTAATTACATGGGATTTTTGGACTAATCATTGGTCACGTATACCAAAGTGATAAACACCCATTGTCTGACAAAGATTATTCTAATGATATAGGGAGAAGTGTTTTAGTTGTGCAGCTCTGATATGTTTGTTTTGCTGCTTTTCACAAGAGTTTTGTCTTGGTGGAAAAAAAAAAACCAGTGTGATAATGTTATGCCCCACCCCAGTTAACTGAGGTTTTTGTTAATAGACTCCATGGGGCACACTAGAGTGAAATGACACTGAATGACTGGTGTTTATATAAATATATATGTATTTTAGGACAACTTGGTTGCAATGGAAAGAAGGTATGTAGCTGTTTTGGTTGTTATCTATGTTGTCATTTCACCCTCAGATAGCTCCTTTTGTGATACTTTAAGGGCAGCACCCAAAATAGCACATACAATGCCTTTCCTCTGCCAGGTTTTAGTGTACATTCTTTTACAAGAATCGTAATTTCATCCATTATGGCCTGTAGGTCATGCCAATTTTTAAGATCTGGGATCATGCCAGGAGAAGAAGGATTAGCATTATCTTTAATTTCATCAGAAGGGGACAGTCCCCATTTGAGTCACCCTGGGTGGTAATTCTTTTTGAATCTGTCCTTAGCCCATTGAGGGTTAATGTTTTTCTCCCTGTTAAACCTCTGAGGTCAGCTTGACTTTCTCCTGGAGAAAACCTTAGGATGGGTCTGGGTTACACCATAATACCTTTCAACATGTCTGATGTTCTCATGTCAATAACTAGAGGACAAATATTATCTTTATTTGAATCTGGCATTAACCCCCTGGGGGTCAGTGTCCTTCTCCCCACTACCCTCTGACTGTTGGTTAGACTTCCTCCAGGAGAAACTTTACAACAGGTCCGGGTCACACCAGAAAACCCTACAACAGCTTTGGATCACACTGATCACTCCACTGCATCCAAGGGTATCCTGTCCATGATGCCATGTTAATGTTAAGATATGTGAGAGATGTCTCTCACCTCTCAATTAAGGTGAAAACCAAACCATATGCCTAAGTCAATAATATGGATTTTATTTAACAATGAATGTGAGGTGGAGAGATAGAAAGAAACAGAAATTGATAGAGTACTCTGAATTGGAAGAGACTCACAAGTATCATTAAGTCCAACTCTTAAGTGATTGAAGCTATGCCTTTAGCATCATTAGCATCATGCCCTAACTAACTGCACTAATATCATAGTGGAAGAGAGACACAGAGAGAGAGAGAGAGAGAGAGGGAAAAATCAAGCAGCAGATAGGCACCACCCATGGATCCAATAGCAACCTGTTGGTCCATCTTCATCCTGGGCGTCTCAGTAGTGGGAGTCATGAGGTCATTCAAAACTTTTCATTATGTATACATCTTACCAAACAAAGGAATTAATGCTCATTGGCTACCCAGTTCTCTTATTCTATTGCTTAAATAATTCCCTCACTTCTAATGCTAATTAGTCTGCATGATCAGTCTTTCTCTCAAGTTCATGGATTTCCTGGGTTGGTGGGCTGTGAGTGGGTGGTCGTGATGGCCACCTGCCAGAATTTTCTTTTCCCAGTTGGAGTTGATTTCAACGTGGTTGATGAGTTGGTGTTCCTTCTGCATCCTTTGTGTCCTTTATCAGTGATAAATTCTTATTCCCAAGCTTTGTTAACCTCCCCCTAGGTCTGAGATAACATCCAGACAATAATGCCACCTTTAACTTATATCAAGTTCCTGATATGGTGGCTTAATTTACAGTCCAATTTCCAGATAACACGCTGAGGCATATTTGGGGAGGGCTTTTGTGGCTGGTGATGGTCACAGATGCCACCTGTCCTATAACTTGGGGGTTATCTTTGTTTGATTGGTGACATACATACAAGCAATTTCTTCTTTACACCGTTCGCCACAATGAGAATATTTGTCTGGATGTCACCCAGGATGTGCTAGCTAAATCTTGCCTCTGCCAGACCTGGAGTTAGCATCATCCTGTTGCTCCATTCTGTGCTTTTCTCATGGCAAAGTCTGTGGCTTTAGCAGTGTGTTAGCAACTGTGCTCTTTAAGTTCTTAGAAAAAAATACCTTATTTTCAGTTTGGACAGCGAAAATCATTCAGAAAGCTAATCACCATTTGGGCCATAGGTCCTGAATGTGAGGCAATATGTATGCTACTTAAGTTTAGACTAGTGTCTCTGAAAATCTATTCTTTTCACTCACACATTATCACCTGGAACAGATTTAGTCAATGAAATTTCCTGTCTGGGCAAGAAATTGCCAGTTGGGGCAAAGCAGCTAAAAGCAGAAAAAAATATGTTCATTCCATAATCACATGTGTGAGAATGGCAAAGTTGAAGGAAGTGGATGTGTATAGACTGCAAGTGTCTTTTAATTATTTATATAGTAAATAGAGAACTAGGCTATCTAATATAAAGGCCTCAGTGAATATAAATAACTTCAGAATTATAGAAAAATTTGTTTTCTGTTCAAAGATCTATTGTGATGTCTCTGTGGAGTGTAGCCCTGCAGACCAGTAAATTTGTATTGGCATTGCTAGTAACATTTATAGGGTTTTCATGACAGTGTTTTGGCAGTGAGCGGGCTATAGGGCTGGCTGCTGTGAGAAGCTGCTAGAACCTTCCCCCATGTCCAGCAGCACCAATGCTGACCAGCTCCAAGGTGGACCCACTTCTGGACGATGCCAAGCCCATCAGCGATCGTGGTAGCACCTCTGCAATAATGTAATTAACAAGGGAAAAAAAACCCTGTGACAACACCAACAGAAGTCAGAGTAGAGGATTGAGAATACGTGAGAGAAATCACTCTTCAGACACTAAGGTCAGTGAAGAAGGAGAGAGAAAAGGTGCTCCAGGCCCCAGAGCAGAGATTCCTCTGCAGCCCATGGTGCAGTTTTGGTGAGTCAGGCTGTCCCACTGCAGTCCCTGGAGGACCCCTCACCAGAACAGGTGGATACCCAAGGGAGGTTGTGACCCCATGGGAAGCCCACACTAGAGCAGGTTTGCTGGCAGCACTTGTGACCCCATGGGGGGACTTACGCTGGAGCAGTCTACTCCTTAAGTACTACTCCCCATGGAAGGGACCCATGCTGGAGCAATCTGTGAAGAGCTGTAGCCTGTAGGTAATACGTTGGAGAAGTTTGTAGAGGACTGGCTCCTGAGGGAGGAACTCCACACTGGTGCAGGGGAAGAATGTGAGAAGTCCTCCCCCTGCGCAGGAAGGAGAGACAAAGACAACATGTGAAGAACTGACCATAGCTCCCATTCCCCATCCCCTGTGCTGCTGTGAGGTAGGAGGTAGAGTTTAGGAATGAAGTTAAGCCATGTGTTTTGTACTGACTTTGAAGACCTTATGCATGAGGCTTGTCAGTCTCTCTTGGGTCTTGTCTTTACCTGTCTGGAGTTTTTATTTTACTTGGTTTTGCTGTAAAAGCAACTTGTTTTGTGATAAGGAAACTATGTCTAAGTGGTTTTACTTTTGCTTATCTTTGTATGGTGGTATCACAGTTTTTTATACAGATACAGTAACAAACCATTATTCTGTGTAAATTGGAAAAAAATATGACTAACTTAATAATATAATGTAGAGAAATATATGCCTCTTATGACAGCAGAGACCCAGAGAAGTGGGAATACAGGATGCAGCATAAGGGAGTACAGGCATGCGATGGCACAGACTGGTCATAACCCTATCCTTAAAAACAGTTCACCATTGGTCAGTCAAAGAAGTTCACACTTGGAACTGGACAAAATCAGCTTGAGGAGTAACAAGGAGAAAAAGAGGAAATAGTTAATCTATGTAAAATGCACCATATCTAGCAAATTTGTGTATAATACGAACTTTCTGACCAGTGAAGAAAGACCAGTGTGTAAAAGCAAGTTAGCAAATGCTAAAATGAACTAGATCCTGGAAAGGCAAAATAAAAAAATCCATCAGCATCATAGTCATCCTTGGTGAAGGAAAAGGAATACTGATAACTCTCTGCCCCCTACCTCAACAAATGGAAGCTATCATTGTTACAATTTAAGGGAGAAGTAAAGGGTAATTTAAAAAACCCAAAACAACAGGAAAGGTAAAACCCAGGAAATCTGTGTAAAAACAAAATTAAATGTGTTATTATTAATATTTATAATGTTTCTGTACAACTTAATTAATTTTTAATGTTATTTTTCTTTCTTGTAGAAGTTGACTTTGACTGGAGTCAGATCTCCCCTCAGCCATTCTCTTACCTCCCCTCCTCAACAGGACAGATGAAAAAATAAAAAAAAAATAGGATAAAATAGATTGTGACTTGAGATAAAGACAGGGACATCACTTGTAAGTACCATCATAGGCCAAAACAGATTCAACTTGAGAAAATGGATCTAATTTATTGTCAATTAAACAGAGTTGGATGGTGAGAAACAAAGACAAAATCTAAAGCACTCTCCCCTCAGTGCTCCTTTTCCCTGGCTCAACTTCACTCCTACCAATCCCAAGCAGCACAGGGAGAGTGGGAACAGGGGATTGTGGTCAGTTCATAACAGGTCATCTCAATACTCTTTCTTTTCATGCTTTTCCCCTTCTCCAACATGGGCTCTCCATGGGCCACAGTTCTTTCAGCAGATACACACACAGCTGTTTTCTTGGTTCCAACCCACCCACCTACTGCAGGGCACAGACGAGCCCTGCCATCAAGGTCAGGGAGTATTGAAGTGTAGAAGAAAGGGGATAAGGAAGGAACAGAAGGAGTGAGAAATAGCAGAGGGAACACCAAAGTGAGAGAAGAAGGAGGCGAGTAGGTGCTTCAGGTGCTGGAGAAGAGACTCCCCTGCAGCCCATGGAGAGCAGATATCCACACTTAGCCTGTGGAAGAACCCACGCTGCAGTATGTGGGTATCTGTTGAAGGAACTGCAGCCCATGGAGAGAACATACTGGAGAAAGGCAAAAGGTCAATTCCAAACAAAAGCTGAAAAACAGCAGAGGAGCTGTTAGGGATTGACCACAACCCTCCTTTCCCCGCTCATTCTTTCATAAGGGGTACTTAAGTAAAGCTGTGTGCTAGAGATTTCATACATTTGTAGAAAATACAGAAAGTACAGTTATAGGGTGTACAGAAGAAGAGCATTATCTATAATTAGAGATAACTATAGCTACAAATAACTAGTTTATCATTTTATACATAAACAGCAGTGACAGAAAAATCACTAAATAACTTACTGGAAGTCACACAAGTATTAGAGCAAAGAATTAAATTGAGCACTTCAGACTTCTAGCCCAATAGCATAAACAAAACATACTCTGTCACTTCTCTAGCATACCTGTACAGTATCTGTTATAAATGCATTGCCTCACTAGGATTACACACCACTCAGGGAAAAACTTTATCCTTCTTTCTGTAGGAACTAGGTTACTTAGCCTGCAGCTTTAGCTTAGGGACCATTGGTGTGACAATCATGTTATGCAAAATTACACTCTATATTTTGGAGTACTGAGATGTTCTAGAGTCAGGTAGACCCTGAATGATTGTGAGAAGCAAAACTTCCCTGTATTTTCAAACAACTTGGCCTTTTATAACATTGTGGGCAGCGTAGCTATATATGCATATATATTTTACATGTAAGAAGATTGGAATATCAACAGATCACTGTTATCTGGTACTGGTTTTAAAAATGGCAAATTTAAGCTTCCATTTCTTTGCTGAATATTGCCAATTGTTTTGCCACCTACTTCCTCTCTTTCTTACACCATTTTTAAAACCTGCTTGTGATGTTCTATCTGGCAACAAACTGAGAAATAATAAGTTAAAGCCTCTTCTAAGCTTTACTTACTACTGTGAATGTGAGCAGTTCTCAAGGCAGTTGGAAAGGATTGCAGAGTCACAAAGAATATCCTGAGGAATGTAGGTGAGAATTTAGATATGCCTTTCTGAGGTTGGTTGATGTCCAGGTAGAAACATATTGGAAAGCAGAAGGTGATTTAGTAGCTTAAATATAGACTTTTAGGAGCTTTTTTTTTGTTTTTTTTTTCAGTATAAAATTTCCCCTAGCCTCACATGTCTCCCATATGTCACATTTTATATGATGAAGTCCCTTGCAGATAATTCAGATACCCTAAGGTTTTTGAAGTGGCCCTAGAGATTCAAGTTTGTATTTGGGTGCCTGAATTGTACCTCAGATGCTTTAAGTTTCCTTTCAGTTTGTGTCACCTGACTTTGTGCTGCAGTAAGGTCTCAGGGCTATTCAGAGACCAAGAGTTAGTGTTTGACCTGAAGTGTTTCTGGAGACAATCTGTTAGGTAAACTCTAAAAAGTGGAGGGAGTGATGCTTTTCCCAGTGGAAGTGTAGGCAGGACATGAATGGGAAAAAAATCCTGGTTGTCAGTGTTTTTGTGAGTGAGTGAGCTGGTGATGGTGGAGAAAGGCTAAGAGAGGGAAGTTCAGCATGGTAAGGATGAGAAGAGGATGCTGAGGCCTTGTCTTTGCAGAGGAGAACCGAGACATGATTGTGTTGGTTTAGGATTGCAGATTTATGCTTCTCCTTGTCAGAAAACAATAGTTTCCCCAAATGATTGTTTTCACATCTTGGCTCCATCAACCAGTCAAACGTATTCAAACCAAGCTTAAACCCCTATTTAAAAGAATTAAAATATTCCTAAATATACACTGTTTTAAAATATCCATCATCACTATCAAAGGTCCTTGATTCAAGCAGGGGTGGCATCAAAACTCAAAATAAGTATTCATGAAATATATTTGGGAAGCATTCTTGTTATGAAGATGCATTTTAAGTCTTCCAAATAATTGAAGAATGGGGGAGTTACAAATTTAGCCAGAGACTAAATTAGACTACATTCATATGGTTTCCTATTAATAATAAGAACAGCTAGCAAATTAAAGTGGTTTTATTTCAGTAAGGCTCACTAATTTACAGATTTCCAGTCCTATTCATCAAAATTTAATGTTATCTAGTTGTCATGTAGTTTGAGATGAGAGAGTTCTCTTATAGAAATGGATTACTGGAACATTTTTGTTGTAGATGATGAAACAACAAAAATGATAGAGGTAAAAGTCAGTGAAGGTGTTTTGTGCCCAAATGAAGAAGTGATAGAAGATACTCAGAAAGAAATCCCATACAAGCAGTGAAAGGTTAACACTGTTCTGAAACAAAGTTAGAAGAAGAAATATCAGAAAGGATATGTAGCACATCGCTTGATGAAGGATACCTAAACTGCATATTATCTCATATTATACAAACCATTCTGAACATAAAACCTCAAAAGGCAAAAATGCCATACTGGTTGATAAGCCAACAGAGATTTTTCAAGGCAAGAATGAGAAAAAAAAAATACAAAATCTGGTCTAAATCACCTAATTGTTTTACCTCATCAGAGACCCTGGGAATTTAGTATGCCTTTAACTGTTATAACTCTTTTCCTAGTGTTTTTTTTTTTTGTTTTGTTTTGTTTTATTTATTTTTTTTTTTTTTAAATAATCCAGGTAAAGAAATAGATTTTGTTGACTCTTCTACAGAGGCCTTAAACAGTGTTTGGAAAACTGTGCCCAGAGAATTATTTGTGGTTCACTGCCTGAATGAAAAGATGTACAGAGTAGAGCTTCATTCGTTTTTTTCATTAGTACCTGCAATGGTGGAATCAAGAGCATATGATTAAATTTTCAGACAACGCATAGCTGGGAGGGACTGTGGGCATACTGGAGGATAGGCTGAGAATCCAAAATTATCTTGACAAATTGAAAAAATGGTCTGGAGAAAAGAACAGATGCAGTTCAACAGAGACTAGTGTAAGGAACTACATTTAGACAGTTATAATTAACAGCGTAAATTAGAAGAAAAACAAATGGCTGTGAAGAAATTAATTCCCCGCCTTTCCAGGGATTATAGTGGATCATAAACTGAACTTGAATCTGTAAAACCATCCTGTCATGAAAAAAGTTAAACATCACATTCAAAGTATAGTCAAGAATGTAAGTCAGTAAGATTTGTTAAGGCTCCTGACTTATTGGTGGGGCAACAGGTAGAGTACTGTCTGAGCAGGTCACCTTCAAAAAGTACATCTGCCAAAGAGAGGAATTTCAGAGTAACATAATGCCAGATGCAGATTGGAGATATAGAACACAAGATCTAAAAGTAAGCATTGAATAAACTAAGTACAGTGAAAAGGATACTATGGAGAATGTGCCAAAAATTTCTCTTTTAAAAAAGGTTACTGTTACAGGAAAATATATTCAGCTGCTGGGTGCAACAGACCAAATGACTTCTGTGGCTCTTACAGCTCTATGCCCTATGTGCAACCAGTACCAAAGCTGAGCTTGTGTTCCCATCAGGCACAGACACCAGGGCACATGTATACACCTCATCGACACACACCATTGGTCACACAGAACACAGACACATGGAGCACTCCCACAAACACAGCATCAGCAGCCTTATCGTGCCCCCATCTCTAAATGAACAGAGTGGAGGTTTGCTAGTGAGAATATACATACGTACACATATATAAGTATTTATCTACTTATGCATAGCATGGACCTTCCTCAGAAGCTGGGCTCAGATACCCAGTGTGTCCAGTAGCTGTGCCTTTATCCCAGTATTTCTAGTACCTAGGCATACAAGTCCCTGGGACTGCAGACCCTCTCCAGTTGCTGGTGAAGACTATCTCAGTCATGTACAGAGTCACACATGAACACTCAGAGCTAGCTGGGACTCCCCTGGTGCCCAATAGCCAAGCTTCCCAGGTTCTTACCCTTACAGATAAGCACACCATGAAGTCTTTCCCCTAGAGACTCCAGATGGTCTCTCCAGCAACTGCTGGTACTTCACCAGTTTCTCAAAGAGAGCCTCTCCTGTGGTCTCAGCCTTTCAGACACAAGACCCCTCCAGATCCAAGACTATGTCACCTGCTCGCTGGCTCATCTGGCTAGATCTTCACTAGTGGTCACACACCTCTGCACACCAAGAGTCAGTCTAGGTGCTGCACCATGGACACATGGCTTTCTGACCCTGGTCACAGCCCAGTGCTGGCCCTAGGGTTTCTCTCACTCTGGTCTCTCCAGTCCAGTAGCTGGCACCCAGGCACATGCACACTCTGACCTGTGGGCCTACACCTATTGCTGGCACTCAGACCTGCTCCCACAGGCAGGTGCACAAAAGGGAGTTCCTCACACATAAAAATGGTTAGAAATTGTGCTAATCAAATGCAGGGTATGGCCACAGAAAGTATTCTGGCCAGTAAGCTATTTACATGCAATCAGCCCTTTTTATCTCCTTTTCCCTATGTTTTCCCAAATTTGCTTCTACTCAGATTATCCAGATTCCCTTCAACCCTTTTGGTGTTTCCCTAAACATCCCATAATAAGATTTGAACAATTCACAAATGCTCATCCCCTGCATCCTGTAATGTGTCCCATACCCCTAGGCATTCACCCCACTCAGTTCAAAAGCTGCTCCAACATTGACTCATTGTCATCAGGCAACGTGTGACACCCATAACAATGAGTCAATGTTGGAGCATGGGACACATTACGAGATGCAGGGGAAGGAGGTCTGAATGCCAGCATGGTTGGTAGGTGCATTTACCTGTGCACCAGCAACTGGGCTGGAGAGACCAGAGTGTCTTTTTTGATTGACTAGCCTGGATTTTCCATTTTTTCAGTTTCAGGATGTGGTTGTATCATTCACAGTCTTAAGACAGGTCTCCCATTGGTGAAAACATTTCGAGAAGAGTAAAGAACAGGTGGCCAAAGGAATTCTCAGGTGGAAAGCAAAGCCTAGAATATTCAATGGAAATACTAATTACATTAAAGAGTAAAATGCTTAGGATTCTTTCTGAATATGAACAATTGACTAGCAATCAGCTGAAAGAAGGAAAAAAAAAATGTTGGTGGCACGATTTTACATGTTCAGTAATTGTGTAAGATAGAGCTTTCATGGATTTCAGCAGAATTATTCCCTAGACTTTCAAGATTCTTTCAGATTACATACTATGAGGAAAACTTTAAAAGACCAGTTCCTTGTAGTTACTGATGTCAGCACATAAGTTTTCTTCTATAGCTTAGTGCTACTTTTCAGCTCATTGAAAAGACAGTTACTTGCACAATTTCTGTTTATGTAAACAATACTTATCCAGTTAATAGTCTGTTCATAGTAATAATAATTTGCCCAAATTCTACATTTTCCAACCCCATGGAAAGAAATCTATTGAAATAACTCTCATTAGGTCATTCAGCCTTTTGGTAGTACAAGGGAAATATGCATTAAGTAGTCAACATTAACAGAAGACACTAGGGTAACCCCTAAAAATGCTAGGAGATATATCCTTATCAGTGTTATAAAGGAATGTTTTTTCTAATGGAAGTGAAAATAACAGTACATTACACATTTGCATAATATTTTGCATTATATGTAGTTATAAGAACAGAATAATCTGTCCTGCAACTTGTCTTTACTTTGGTTAGATGTAATACTTGTTTGGAATTTTAATTGTTACATAATTATGATGCATATGAAACAGAAATATTTATGATTTGAGGATGACCTAGCAGTTAGAGAGGGAACTTTGGAATCCTCCGAGATCATCGATTTATTTTCTGAATTCTGAAGATGAATCACATTAGAGCATTTGCTTCAAATTCCCTATATGTGATGCAAGTATATTAATATTTATCAGTGTTGGTGTGCAGCAAAATTATTTAATTTTTATGTAGTACTTTGTCTCATGGTGTGCACTGTTCAGTAAGTGTTTTATTTTTACTACAGATAAATTCCTTTTTATTGTCTTTGTGAAATCTGTTCCAACAGTTTGAGATTTGTACTGATCCACTTAAAAGAACATAACAAATACCAACATAGTTGTGGGTTTTTTTATGTACATATTCTCAAAAATGGCTATGAATTTCATAAAGGTTACTATAATCAGCAAGAGATCTCTCACCTGTGTTAGTGTTCTTAACAGAGGCCGTCACTAAATGTTCTCTACAGAAATTTTAAGACTCTAGAGAACTGATTAGTAAAGTGTCAGTTCAACTTCCTAGACATTATCACTTAATGTTTTGTTATAATCTAAGTTACTATAAGTAATTTAAGAATTCAGAGTATGCAATAAAGTTACTGTTAACTCTTATTGTCGCTCCTTTCTCCTGGAAAAATGTGGTAATCGATACACCATTTAAAGTATGGAAAAATTCTTGTCATAAATGGAATGTGGATGTTGATGCAGAGAATGAAACTTTTACTGTGATATGAATATTTGTTACAGGTGGATTTTGTATTGCCACCTCGCTTGTACCTTTCCTTTCCCCAAACCCCTGTTGTAAAACCCCTTTTTCCATTGGCCCCTGTTAAACCTTACCCCGTTGGTCCTAACCTTGGTCCCCTTTTCATAGTAAAATGACCCTTTTCCCTTGAAAAGCCGGTAGCACCGGAAATAAAGTCTCTTCTCCTCTCCTCTCTCCTTGAGTCCTGTGCCGCTGCTCCCGGTCCCCTGGGGAACCACGTGGAGGGGGGAAGGGCAGAGAGCGTGCCTCCTGGTAAGGAACGCAGCGCCAGTACCAGGGGGAAACCCACCACCCACTATAGAAAAACATTCAGAATCAAGTTACAGAAAGGAAAGGATGTCTTAGGAAATAATTAGTAAATCCACCTATGAAAGTTCAGGACAAATGTATCTTTTTAAGATACAATGCTTGAATAATTTCTGAGTTAAAAAATACCGAAATAGTGTTAGTTAAATACCATAGTTGTTTTATGCATAAAAATAATACTGTGATCAGGTAGGTTTTTTGTTTTGTTTTGTTTTGTTTTTTTTAAACAAAGGATGGGCTATAATCTAGGTGCTCTAAAGACATCACAGAGTACCACAATGCACCTAAGTACTTGGAAAAAAAAGCCAAAATATAACACTTTATTTTTCATTTTTTCATAATAAACCACAATTTGGGGAAAAAAAAAAAAAAGAAAAAGGAAGAGACAAGGAGATAAATTAATAGCTTTGCCTTATTTAACATTTACTGTCAGAGTTCATGGTATTATCATCTATTATTAACAAAAAGTTATTAAAGGTGAAAGTATTCTAAACAGCAGGGAAGAATATTTTCCATAAACCAGGACTATTTGGTTGTTCATGTAAATTAAGCATCTTGCTTAAGGATTCCGCAGGACTTGCAAGAGTTGATGTAAGGCACAAGAAAAATGATCTGTCATTTTTTTTCAGCGACATAATAATTTTAGTAATTACAAAAGTTCATTAGCAAAAAGTTGTTTTGGTGTTAGTTCCTTTTTTGATTGTTCTGCTAATAAAAGAAAGGTAGTAAGTCCTCTGCATCTACTGGAAAAAAAAACCCTAAAAACAAACAGAAAAAAAAGAAAGTCAGAAGCTAAAATGTCAGCTGATCCTGACTTGGAGCAGAATTGTTTGACTAAATAGCCCTACAAGGTTCCTCCCAGTCATATTTTATGAGTACATAATTAAAAATTAGCAAATATTTTAAAAAAAAGTCTTAGCTGAAGTTAAAAGAGCAGTGACACATCTTCCATCATGTGTCCCTGGAGCTGTATGCATTTGTGATAGTTCTGTGACACAGAACAGTCTTGCACCTCCCCAGCTTTTTTCTCTTACTGGTGTCAAAGTGCATTGTAAAGAGAGACAACTATATTGTCCTGATTTTTTAGATTGGATGACAGAGTAAATTAAAAGTTAATGGAGTTCTCCTGGGCCTGGCAGGAATTTAGTAGCATAGGACTATAACAAAGATTTGATGATTTCCAGCTTAAACACAAATGTGTCATACCCAGTGGTGTTCACAGTACTTTGAAAAGAAACCTCATGTTACACATACCTCATGTTTATGGGCAGTCACTGAAAAAATGTAATTGACATATTAGTATGGCATACTGGAATATTTACATTTGTGCAATCATGGAATCATAAAATGGTTTAGGTTGGACCTTAAATATTGTCTAGTTCCAGATTTATTCATTTTTCTGATTGTCTTTGAAGCTATGCTGAATCTGAAAAATGTCTCAGAAAGGAATGGAGATCATATCACAGTTTCCTCCAATTTTGTTTTCTTGTTTCCATTCTATTATTCCACAAAAAGAAAGAGATGGAGAGTTCTCTATACTTAAACATAATATGCTTGTGTGTGTGTGTGTGTTGTGGTTTTTTATTATAATGTTATTTCCATGCAACATAAGTAACTCCATCTTTTACAGTGATTTCTTTAGTTGAGTGGTACAACCTGCAGGGAAAACTTTCAGAGACAGCTGTTCCTCTCCATAAAGCAAGATTCACATCTTAAACCTTTTCTTCCACAGATTAAATAGGAAGAGCATATGAGGCATTTCTCTTACCATAGTCATAAATTTATAGATGCATTTTTATGATATGCTGCCAGATATATTCCTACACATTTAAACAGCATCCTTAAAAAAAGAAGACAAACAAAAACAATTCAAGATTTTGAGAAATATTAACACACTGTCATGACTGGAAGTGCTAGTGATTTGTGTCATAAAAATTATGTTCTTTATATTTTTGGACATTAATAATTTCAAACACAGTGCAATGCAAAACCTGAATACTTTTAAAGTCATGGGGTATCAACAACATTCTTTCTTCAGTTTGGATTGGGAGAAAACTACTGACTTGAATTTCCTGACTGTATCAAGTGACACTTCACTTTGTACATCACTCCTGGAGAAAACGTATTAAATTCCTCTTGGGCAAAACTAAAGTGAACAATGTGTTGCAGGAGTGCACCTAATGTACTCCAACTTAGGTGACAGGGGTACAAGTCAATGGGAACACAGTATGGTTCATCAGAATTTAGCACCTCAAAGTACATACACTTCTTGGTACCACTATTTCCATTCTGCTGATCCACTTTTGCCAGGCTGCACACCTTGCTGGTGTAGGTGTAGCCTCTGTGGATCAAAGTCCCTGATTTGACTTTATGTCTCACAATGAGAATAAAGAAACCTTTCTATAGAAGGCCTGCTTAAAAGTATATCCAAGCCGTATTTGAGATCACTTGAATTCTAACTCCTAGTTTTTCTGCTCCAATTAAAAAAAAAAAAAAAAAAACAAAACAACTCCTATATAATATTAAATTTACATTATTTGGGAGGCATAGATAAGGCAAAGGTAACCCAGGTTCTTGTTAACAGATCCCTTGGGGTGGATTAGAGTGAAATGCCACTGAATGAATGGTGTTTGTAAATATATACATGTAGGGTTTATTTTCGAACAATTTTGCTGCAGAGGAAAACAGGTATATAGCTGTTTTGGTTCTTATTCTCTATAGTAATATAGCAATAGAAAAGCATAGAAACAACACTTGAAGAAGTGTATAAGGAAAGGAAAGAGAAAACAAGGATAAAAGTAGAAAGATACATAGTTAACACACACTGGATCTAGAGATGAGATTGTGTAGCTGCAATTTCAATGTCTGTCGGTTGAAGTGATGATTTTGATCTGCTGGAGATGGTGGAAGTCCCAGGGTGGTGAGGGAAGAAGCCTGTATGCCTTGAGGGAAGTTCATAGCAATTTTTATTGTGCTTAGGCTAGGTAGCAACACCCCCACTACCTCTCCTGGGCCTGGGAGTTTTACAGTGGATGACGTAATACTGAATCACGGGACATGTTGTGATTCTTTGACACCTTCTAAGACATTACAACTGCCTATATCAGTGCAGGTGAGTCCCTTAAGGCCCATTATGGCCCATCAGCAGAGATGAATACCTGCTGGCTACAGGTCAATGTCTTGGTGCTTCCCTGGAGGAAAGTTATCACAAGCTGAGTCAATTGTGTAAGAAAAAAGAAACCCACCTTGCAGGGATTGCCTCCTTCCTTGTCTTGTTTAACACCCAGCTTGTAGCCTGAGGTGTGGGGTATGCAGGCCCTCAGCACCCGAGGGACCACTCTGCACACTGTTAGCAAAGCACCATGCTGATTGATTGAGCTACAGCATTGAGAGCCCAGTCTCTCACAGGAGGGGGAGAGTGTGTGAATGAGTGTGTGGACTGTGGCCTTCTCCCAGACTTACTTCTCCTTGAACCTGAGGTGATTAGACAATATTACCACCTTTATCTTATCTCAAGTTCCCATCAGGAGACTTTACTCACAGTCCAATTCCCTGAAATCCAGGAGGCATATTTGGGTGGGGAATGGGTTTTGGCGACCTTAACAAACAATTTCAATCTCTTACACCAAGTCCAGACTAATTGATCACTTAAAGGTTGAAACTGCATCAATGCTGTTTTCTGCCAATTTTTCAGAGTTCTTATTCTTTATAACCCCTCAAGAAATCATTTCTTTCCAGAATTGCTATCCATTTTTCTGATCTTGCATAATAAACTTTGCCCCATAACTATTTACCTTATTTATGTGTTCTTGGTGTCTTACTAATTGGTGGTATCACATTTTCAATTCTACTGTCCCATTTCTCTGAAATTCTTCCTTTTCTACCACAAGAAATTGAACACTTTTCTGTTTCTTAAACCTTATCTTCAGCCTTGCCTCCTCTGAGATTTTGTTGTGTTTATCTGTAAACATGTTTCATAAAAATTCTTGGTTTTTTATTATTTCCTCTTTTTTTATTTTTCTCTGTAACTAACCATCTAACACAAGTGACTAAAACTGTGCTATCTATCACGGCAGCAAATATTGGGCAACTTTCACACATAGCTATATCTACATATATGTTGAATGGAGACTAAATCTCCACCAATTTGTTCAGTATTCTGAGACACATTCTTTTCTGCCAAAACAAATTTGTGCATTTCTTTGCAGTGATCCTTCAAGATACCTGGATTTATTTTCCTCAGCTTCAACTATTCAGCTGTCAGCATGAATATTTTTCATCAGGTGTGTACATTTCACTTTAAAAAGCATGTCAAAGCTTGTGAAATTTATTTTTGGATCATGAGCTTTGTATTTCACTATGGCTAAAGCTTATTTAATGATGCCAACAGAAACCTAAACAAATCAAATGAGAAAAAAAATCCAGTAATGTTCAATTCACTGTAAGTGATAATTAGTTTTGTCCCCATTCATTTTTCCTTTGAATTTAATTTCTGTGGATGGTTACAGCTAAGAATCATGACTTAAATTTCACATGGTTGATATTCAACAGCGAGAAACACACTATGCACACAAATTTATCAAATTTAAAAGAATGAATAAATACTAACTAAACACCTCTCAGTCTTGGGTCATTTAAAGGATACTGGTAGCCTGGAGACAGTGATGCAGCTAGATGTCAAAAAAACCCAGTTGTAGTATAATGTTACAAACTTTTCTGAATTACCACCACTACATGTACAAACATGTAAAATGTTACAGTAATTGAAGGTTACATGTGTTTGTCCCCTTCTTGGAGTTTTGTGTATCACAGGAAAAACAATTTACCTTTTATTATATTCAGAGATCTGACCTTTCAGAGATTTGACCTGGCTTTATGTCAATTTATCTCAATTTTCTTTTTTTTAATAAAACTGTATGGCTTTCTTTAAAAAAACTGACTCAATGTAACTATTATCTATAAAGTTTGCTTTTGTGATTGTTTTTTCTTCCACTAGCTACCCTTTATTTAAAAGAAAAAATCTTTTTTCTTTGTTATCTTCATGCTCCCTGAACTTTATTTCCTCAATGTTATCCAATTTAAAAGTGGATACTTTACTTCTGAGCTTATGATGTGCCTACTGAGGTAAAAATAATCCCACACTGGTTCTATGAATAAACATTTAGATGATTTCTTGTACTTATCTTTCGCAATCTGTGAGTAAGATCTTGAAAAAACTAAATGACAGGTCTAAGAAGAAAATCATAATAAAGAATAGTCTCCTCAAAGGTTTATCCAAATGTTTTGTTTGCAGGGTGCTGAACTCTATTCAAACCTCACACAGATGAGTTATACACAAAGCCTCAGTGTCTTCAGCTGTGAAACAAAGCCCCAAAGCATTGCTAGCGAGGATTCATCAAAGTGGTGGTAGCAGAGATTCTGTGTGGCTGAAAATGTCCCCAGAGGCTGAAACTTTGCAGAAATTTTTCTGTATACTAGTTTGCGCTATGCTTCCATTAGAAATCTTAGAATGCTAAGACTTGGGAAACATATTTTGCACTTGTTTGGAGTACTCAACTTCTTAGCCAGACAGACTGCTTTCCTTTTTGCATCTTTGAATTATTTCTCTAGGATCCAGATAAGGCTTCTGAGGGACACAAAAATGGCTTGTATCTGTTCTGTAGTTTGTAGTATGGAAGATTCAAAATTTGGACTAGTGACTACCATTTAATAATGTATTTGTAGCATTTAAGTTCTCCCATTAGTCTATTAAAAATAAATCTATATAACCTTCAGTGCATTTACGTTCTGTAAGAAATGTGCTTATGACTTATTTGCCCTATTTCAGTTGCATATGTTCCTTTATTGCATTATAATGAGCATTGGAGAAGATTTTTTAATCACAGTTATGAACAGTTTTATTCTCCCAAATTCTATCTTTTGAATGCACAGAAGAGAAAAGCATATCCCACTTCCATGAGGGATAAGGAGGAATAACCCTTCTCCACATATTCCAAGTCTAATAGGTCAAATATCTTTCCAGCAGGATTCAGGTTTCTAATACTTTTTTTTTCCCAGTGGTGTGAGAGACCAGATTGTTTACTTGGGTCAAATCAAACAACATATGCATGTGTGGGGGCAGGGGAAGGGGGCTAGGCCTCCATACTGGGAGGCACATGGCCTGCAGACTAATAGCTGCACGGAAGGTGCATGGCATTGGAAACCATGTGGCAGGGCAGCTGTAAATCAAAGGGCTGACCTGGTAGCCCACCCATGCCACGGCCCCTGGATCTTATGACTGGCTACACCACCCCTCACTGTGGCCTGGAGGCACTGAGTGGTCAGTGAGCTAGTTGTCCTGCCTGGGAGGGGCGGCCACAGTGGCCGGGGCACATAAATAGAGGAGCATAGGGTTTCTGTGTGTGCCTTTCTTCTCTGGAACAGTCATCACCATGTGACTATGGCTGTAACTACTTTTTTCTTATTCTAATCTCTTTCTTTCCTCTTTGTCTCACTCTCTCTTTACTTCTGTTTCTTCTTTCTTTATTCTATCCTTAATCTCTTTTGGGTAATTTGAAACTGATGTGTTGTATTTTACTTAAGTTGTGGTTATTGTGTGCTGGGTACTTTAGTGGAATCTGCTCCTTGGTTGTATGTTACTCCTGTAAACCTTTTAGCAAAATGCCTTGTTCCTCACTAAATTAAAAATCTCTCAGGAAAAGGTCTGTGATATTTTCTCTTTATGTGAATTCCAGGTATTAAAGAACTAAAGGCTCTGCAAAAGTTTGGGTAGGTGAACCCTTGTGAGTCTTAAATATAAGTAAACCACCTGGGCAGTGTGTGGCTTTACCTGGGGCTTTACAAGTGGTCCATATTGTTACTTCAGATTTTTGTTTAAGTTTCTTCAATACTACTTATAGGGAGTTTAATATTTGAGTTTTTTCCTGCATGTATCAATGCCCATATGTAGTTTTTTCTTAATAAAGTAATTTCCATGTGATTTTTATTTTTCTTTTTGTTCATCCAGACCTTTATATTGTTTTTCATTCTCTTGTCTCTCTAACATAGGAATACTTAAATGCTTTCATCTTATGTTTTCTTGATATTAAAGGGAATCTCCTTTCAGGAGGGCTTAAGTGTAATTGACTTGGTTTTCTATATAAGGGAGACATTGGTTAAAACGTGGAAAAATACAGCTGCTCAGTGAATACACTTGTATATACTGTGAAGTGGATGTGGTCTGTGGTGTGCTCCACAAGTGTTATGGTTTTATTGTCCACCCTTGGGGACCTACTAGAGTAAACAGAAGTCTCCCCTTCATTTCTTAGGATTATTTCAAGGGAAAGCAGGTTGTATCACTAGGTCTTAAATGACCCAATATGAAACATGTCTAGCTTATATACATGATTTTGAGATCAAAATAGAAGGTCTGGATGTGAATTATTCTGCCTGGTACAAAAGATTTTCAGAAGTAGGAAGTGAACAGAATTTTCTGGTGCTTACTCATATCACAGCATCTCACATCCAGTTCCCCTTGTCAGCTTTCACCAATGGAAGCTGTTTCTCTATTATGAAATGCTAGATGAGTTTTGCACTGGTAAATTTTTATCTTGTTTGTAAACTGTTTAAACAGCCTCCTTAAAGAAACTATGTAATGCTTTCAAGGCATAGTGAAGCTTTTCATGCCAACACTTTAATGACTCATCCAGCTTTCTAATATAAAACTAATTCTGGCTTGTAACAGATCTCTACTGGATGAGAGAGAATTCAGGAGCTTACAACTAAATGAAAGTATTATCTCACAGTTAGTATTATGCTGCCTGACCTTGTGTCACTTAATGATTAGTAAGACAAATACATTATGATTAATATAATGGCCAGACTCCATGAACAAAGATCTGGGGAAGGGCGCTCCCCACATGGGTGTGCCCTTCCAACATGCGCAGTGGATTTTTTAGGTGAGGCACAGCGTGTGCAGAACTGACCCCACCGTTTAAGTCCTAAGGTCCATTTGCCATGGCCAAGCAAGCTTGGACAGTGACAGTGAAATCCTCGGGACTGTTTACAGCACCTGGTACTAACTGGGGCTGATCCTGCTTAGCATCCGAAATCTGACAGGACTGGATGGCAGGGAGGCATTTAACTGCCCAGGGGATGGTTCCCACTGAGACTCGAACTCCGTCCCTTGGGATTCAGAGTCCAGAGTGCTAACCATTAGGCCACGGGACCGCTCCACACATTATGATTGGAAATTGGTGAATGTCACCCCAATCCACAAAAGGGGCTGCAAGGCTGACCCTGGCAACTACAGGCCTGTCAGCCTGCCCTCAGTGCCTGGCAGGATTATGGAGCAGATCATCCTGAGTGCAATCACACAGCACCTTCAAGATGGACAAGGGATCAGACCTAGCCAGCATGGGTTTAGGAGGGGCAGGTCCTGTCTGAACAACCTGATCGTCTTCTATGACTGGGTGACCCACCTGGTGGATGAGGGGAAGGCTGTGGAGGTGTCTATCTAGACTTCAGCAAAGCCTTTGACATTGTCTCCCATAATATACTCCTGGAAAAACTGGTGGCCCACAGCTTGGACAAGTGTACTCTCTGCTGGATTAAGAGTTGGCTGGAGGGCCGGGCCCAGAGAGTGCTGGTGAATGGAGCTGCATCCAACTGGCAGCCAGTCACTAGTGGTGTCCCCAGGGGTCAGTGTTGGGTCCAGTCCTGTTTAACATCTTTATTGATGATTTGGATGAGGGGATTGAGACCATCAT
>JAWWEU010000111.1:88056478-88075037 GCA_035583155.1 Acropternis orthonyx
GTGTGATTAATCGTGTGGAGTCCTCTGTTCTATTAGCCCCCAGATATCTTAGTTTTCTTTTTCAAACTAAGACAATGGTGAAGGCAGACAATTACCTTTTTCTCTTTCTCTCTTTCATCCTGAGATCTTGGTGATTCCCATTCTTGATTAAATAAATCAGTGTTTTAATTAAATGAACACTTTCTTTCATCATGCTTTCTGTAGGTCAACTCAAGACAACAGTGTTTCCTTTATGTTCTTATAAAGGCTTACTTAATTTTTTGGTTTTTTTTAAATTTTGAATTTTCAGAAAAATTAATTTTAATTTTTCAGGAGATAGTTCTAGCAGTCAGGTTAAAACTTTTAGTATGTGATGAATCAGAGAGAGGAACACCTTTTACTATAACTGAAGCCAACTAGAGAAAGGTTAAGGTATCTAACATGAATGAATCATTTTGTAACCATAGATAGAAAATAATTTACCATTGTTTGAGAATTTTTTTACAAGTTCTTTTCTTCCCTTCCCCAGATCCTCACCAGATATCATACAGCTTAAGGATCCTACATCCTTAATGGACTGTTTGTGTTTTATTCAACATAACATCAGGTCTGTGAGGGAGTAAGGATTTCCACTAATCCTTCCAAGTCGAGGGCTGCTGTCCTCTAGACTTTCTTTCCACTTAAAAAGTGACAGAAAAGGCAAGAGGCCAGATTTAATGCAACTTTATTCAGAGCAGATGGAAGCAGATGAAACTATAAACAGAAAAGTAGTTGAGCATAGAAGTTAACTAAAACACTAAGTGAAGCTGTTAAATTTGACACAAGGACTAAAGATATACTTTAGAAAACATTGTTGCTGAATTAAGCACTGCCAGAAACTAGAAGCTGATTTCATAGGACAGTGAAAACCAAAAAAGTTTTTAAAAGAACTTTAAAAAAGATATTAAGAAATAATCAGTGTTAGTTTAGAAAAGCATCAGATTAGTTGGACTAATGAGCCCTAGAAACTGCCAGTATAATGTGTTCTTAATTTCTAACTCAAGAAAAAAAAAATGTAAATTTTGCCTTTGGTGAGTAAACTACCTTTGAACATGAAGCAACTGTTTTCTTTTAAGGCTCATAAACCTGCTGCTGATTCTATCTGCATAAAACTGTAAATCATAAAAAGCCCAGTTTTGGGGGAGATATTTTTGGATGTGTGTTCAATAATTATAGAATCATAGAAAAGTTGGAGTTAGAAGGGACCTTAAAGATCATTGCCTTGGTTTAATGACAAATACTGAGGTGGGAACTCAAAAAAAATTTCCTCCCCTTTTATTTCCCACCAATACAGAGACAAGATATGGGGAGGTATAAGTGAAAAAAAATAACAGCTTACTGACAAAAAAATATAGCAATAAAGACAACAACACCAACAGAATGGTTCAAACCAACAACAGAGAGAAAAATGACTCCTAGTCTTTCCACCTGCTCCCCCCACCTCCGACCTGGAACTCCCTTTTGTATACAGACAAAAACAATGATCAACATGTGCTTCTCTTCCCCCTCTTCTGGCTGGGAGAACAAAGAACAAAAAATAAAACCACAGGAAAGAGGGGGCAAAGCAAAACCTGGAAAACTATCTTGTCTGAGGTAAGTTATGCTACCAAAGAAAATGCTGACTCTAGCGGCAGTCTGCGAGGCAATCCAGCAGCAGTCCAGGCAGTGAGTGAGTGGTGGGGTTGGCAGAGGCAACAGGGGCACCAGTGGTGTGCGTAGGGACAAACCCAGGCTGCTCCAAATCCTCTCATGGCTCGGATCTGCTCAACTCCTGTGGGAGACAGTGGCTTATGGACTTTGCTGACTGCAGAAAACATGTGGTCCAGGGAAGAGAAAGAGTTTGGTTTTCTGCCCAGCACTTTTTTTTTCTTCCCCTCCTGCCCAGGCCTGGCAAGAGAAGGAAGGGGGATTCATTCTTAAAGAGACAGCCTCTCCAAAACAATGATGGAAAAGGGGAATAAAATACAGAAACCATGGGCAGGGACACCTTCCACTAGTCCAGGTTGGGCAGGGACACCTTCCACTAGTCCAGGTTGCTCCAAGCCCCTTCCAAGCTGGCCTTGAACACTTTCAGGGAGGCATCCACAACTTCTCTGGGCAACCTGTTCCAGTGTCTTCCCACCCTCAGAGTAAAGAATTTCTTCTTAATACCTAAAACTATCCTATTTCAGTTTAAAACTGTTGCCCCTTTTCCTGTCACTACATGCTCTTGTAAAAAAGTCCCTCTCCAGCCTTCCTGTACTTTCCCTTTAGGTACTGGAAGGCCACAATAAGGTCTCACTGGAGCCTTCTCTTCTCCAGAGTGAATAGTTCCATCTCTCTCTTGAGGTGTTCAAGCCCTCTGATCATTTTTGTGACCCTCATCCAGACTCAGTTCAACAGGTCCATGTCCTTACTGGGGACCCTAGAGCCGCATGCAGTTACTCCAGGTGTGTACACACGAGAGTGGAGTAGAGGGGCAGAATCACTTCCCTTGACTTGCCTGCCACACTTCTTCTGATGCAGCCCAGGGTATGGTTGACTGTCTGGGCCATGAGCTCATACTGCCAACTCATGTTGAGCTTCTCATCAACCAACACCCTCAAGTCCATCTCCTCAAGGCTGCTCTAAATCTGTTCTATGCCCAGCCTGTACTTGTGCTTGGGATTGGCCTGAGCTATGTGCAGGTCCTTGCCCTTTTTTGAACTTCCTGAGATTCACTCGGCATGATTCTCAAGTTTGCCGAGGTCCCTCTAGATGGCATCCCGTCCCTCCAGCATGACTGCACAACTCATTTTGGTATAATTGGCAAACTTGCTGAGGGTGGACTCAATCCCACTGTCCATGTGAGTGACAAAGACATTAAACAGTGCCAGTCCCAATACTGACCCCTGCAGAACATCACTCATCATTGCTCTCCATGAGGACATTGAGCTCTCTGAACGGAACCATCCAGCCAATTCCTACAGTGAGTGGTCATTCTGTCAAATCAATTTCTTTCCAGTTTAGAGACAATCGTGTGATGTGGGACAGTGTCAAATGCTTGGCACAACTCAAGGTAGATGGTGTCACTTTTCCCTTATCCATCAATGCTGTAACCCCACTGTAGGAGGCCACCAAATTTGTCAGATATGATTTGCCCTTATTGAAACCATGTTAGTTGACACCAACCGCCTTGTTTTCCACATGCTTTAACATAATTTTGAGGATGATCTGCTCTGTGATCTTGCCCAGCACCAAGGTCAGACTGAATGGCCTTCAGTTCCCATGGTCTTTCCTTTCCCCCCATTTTTAAAAATGTTTCCCCTTTTTCAATCACTGGGAACTTCACCAGACTGCCATGACCTCTCACATGATGGATAGTGGCTGAGTCACATTATCTACTCTCAGCACCAACATATGTATCTCAAGAGGTCCCATGGACTTGTGCACCTTCA
This sequence comes from Acropternis orthonyx, assembly GCA_035583155.1. Taxonomy (NCBI): domain Eukaryota; kingdom Metazoa; phylum Chordata; class Aves; order Passeriformes; family Rhinocryptidae; genus Acropternis; species Acropternis orthonyx. The sequence goes on from JAWWEU010000111.1 coordinate 88,059,913, forward strand.
GGTTCATTAGACATCCTTGAAATGTATCTTCTCCTACTGGGCATTTTTTCATTCTCCTGGTCACTGCCATTGCCTTCTGTGACTTGGGTGGTGTGGTTGAAGCACATGCCATTGAAGACTGAGGCCAAAAATTTGTTAAGTACCTCAACCTTCTCCTTATTCCAGGTAACCAGGTCTCCTGTTACCTTCCACAGAGGGACCACATTTTCCCTAGTATTTCTTCTGTCAGCAATGTACCTATAGAAGCTTTTCTTGTCTTTAAAGTCCGTGTCCAGATTTAGTTATATTAGGACTTTCCTATCTTACCATGATCCCCAGCTGCTTGGATAATCTCTCTGTATTCTTCCCAGGTTGCCTGTACTTGTTGTCACCCTCTGTAGACCTTTGTGTCTGAGTTTGTCCTGAGTTCCTGTTTTGTTCATCCATGCAAATCTCCTGGAAATTTTTCCTGATTTCTTCTTTGTTGGGATGCATGGCTTCTGCACTTGGAGGAAGTGATCCTAACCAGTTTTCATGGGTTTCCCTTCCCTCCAGGGCTTTATCCAATGATGGTCTACCAGGCAGAACTCTGAAGTCTGCTGCTCTCCTGAAGTCCAGGGTAGCAATCTTGCTGTGCACTCTCTTACGTCCCCAAGGATCTCCAGCTCCACCATTTAATGGTCACTTCAGCCCAGGCTGCTCTAGTACTTCACATTCCTCACCAGCCCCTCCTTGATGCTGAGAACAAGGTCCAGCATACACCTCTCTTCAGTCACTTGGAGAATGAATTTGTCCTCAACACATCCCAGGAACCTCCTAGATTGGTTATGTCCTGCTCTGTGTTCCTTCCAATAGATATCAGAGTGGTTGAAGTATCCCATGAGAACCAGGGCTTGTGAATATGAGGCTGCTCCTGTCAGTCTATAGAAGGACCCATTTGCTTGGTTTTCCTGGTCGGGTGACCTGGTTGGGGACCATACAATAATGACCTGCACTATAATATCACCTCTCCCCTTTCTCCAGCCACACCTTGTTCTCTCTCACAGCATGTTTTTATCAGCATTTCTTGTTTGGCTCCATGGCTATTTTGATGGCTGTTGATGTTTGAGACATTAGCCCCTTGTCTTCTTGCCTTCTACCCATATAAGTTGGGCTCCCAGTGAACCTGACTTACAAACTGGAGTGCCTGGAATTTCTCTGAGCTGCTTATCAAGATGCTTTTCTGCTGACCTGTGATTGCTCTCCAGGCTATGGGCATCTATTGCTGACACTGTTACCAAACTTTTAGGAGTGGGGTTGACTGAGATTCCCCTTCCCCAGAAACTTTGGTTTAAACCCCTCTTCACCAGCTTGGAAAGTCTATGACTACAGATGCTCTTCTTCTCCAACAGATGGACCCCATCAAACACCATGAGATCAGGTTTCTCAAAGCAAGTCCCGGAGTCTAAGTAGCTGAACCCTTGGCTTTGTCACAAGTCCTATAACAATTGGTTGATTCCCCAGATTTGACTGTCCCTTTCAAACACCTTCCCTTTGACCAGTAGGATTGATGAAAAAACAAACCATGCCCCAGGGTCTCTTCCCATCTGTCCAAGGACTTTCTAATGCCTCTTGATCCTCTTCAGACTGCTTCTGGCTGTCACTCTGGTGCCCACATAAAACAACAGTAGCAGGCAATAGTCTGTGGACTGTACGAGGCTTGGTATTCTCTTGGTGACATCTCTGATACAAGCCCTGGTAAGCAGCACACCCCTCTAAAGTGTGTCAGGTCCACAAACGTGTGCCTCCGTACCTCTTGTAAGAGAGCTGCCTACTGCTATCACTCATCATCTTTTGTTGGAACTACCAGCTCCTGGCAGGTCTTTGCACACCCCAGGGCTTTCCCAGCTCAGGACCTTCCCCTGAATGTTGTGATCTCCCACTTCACTGTGGAATGCTCCTGAAGCAGAGCTTGTTGCCTTGACAAGTGACGTAATCACTAAGATACATTTTATTTTAAGAAGTGTGGTACTTATTAGTTGCTGTGGTAGTGACAACTGGCAACAGTTACTGCCTTAAGTCTGCTATAGCACAAACCATGGTTCAGGTACAGTTCATTTTGCTCCTGGAATGTTAACTAAAATGGTGCAAGGCTGGATGCTTCTTTACACATCTCTTCCCCTGCCTCTGTCTTTTTCTGATTTCCTACATGAGTCAAGATTTGAGTAGGTAAAAACTTCTATAATTTGTCATTAACCTATGGATGCCTTGAATTAGTAATGATGCCTTTAACAGCAGTAAGACAGTGGTGTCCAATTTCATTCAATTATTACTCATTTCAAGCCTAGCCTGAAGAAAAACTGCCATCTCAATTGATGTTGTACATACTTATTGTTAGTAGGTTATTTCTATGATTTTTAAAGTGGTGAGAGCTATATTTCTGACATAATTAATACTTGATTGGAATCTGTCTACAGCTGAGCGACTCCATAATTCCTTAAAGTGACCATACGTATTGAATTTGCATGGCAAGGTTTAGGCAGTGAGTGGGCTATATGGATGCGTGCTGGGAGAAGTTGCTATAAGTGTCCCCTATGTGTGATGGGGACAAAGACAGCTATGAGACAGACCCACTGCTGACCAGCATTAAGTCCATCAGTGATTGTGGTAGCACCTCTGGGATAAAAAGGAGAAAAACCCAAATGGGAAACTTCAGGCAAAGAGAGGAATGAGAATATATGACAAAACAGCTCTGCAGACCCCAGGGTCAGTGAAGGAGGGGAAGGAGGTATTTCAGGCACTGAAGTAGAGACTCCCCTGCAGCCTATGGTGAGAATTATGGTGAGGCAGACTGTCCACCTGCAGCCTATGGAGCAGCACAGTGGAGCAGATGTCTGCCTACAGCCCCTGGAGGATCCCATACCACATAAGGTGGATGCCTGAAGGACACTGTGACCTCATGTGAAGCCCATGTTGGAGTAGGTTCCTGGCAGAACCTGTGGACCTGTGGAGAAAGGAGCTCATGCTGGTGAGAAGTTGTGGCCCTGTGAGGGACACATGCTGGAACAGTCTGTTCCTTAAGGAAGGCAGTACATGGGAAGGACCCATGCTGGAGCAGCTGGTGAAGAACTGTAGCCTGTGGGGAGGACTCACTTTGCAGAAGTTTGTGGAGGACTGTTTCCTGTGGTAGGGACTTATGCTGGAATGGGGGAAGAGTGTGTGAAGTCCTCCCCCTGCAGATGAAGGTGCAACAGAGAGAAATTGTGACTAATTGACCACAATCCTCATTCCCTGTCCTCCTGTGCCTCTGGGAGAAGGAGGTAGAGAAGATGAGCCTGGAAAGAAGGGAAGAGTAGGGGGGCTGGTGTTTTAAGATTTTTTTTTTTTTTTCATTACCCTAGTGTGATTGCATTGGCAATAAATTGAACTAGTTTCCCTAAGCTGAGTCTGTTTTGCTGGTGACGGTAGCTGGTGAGTGATCTCTCCCTGTCCTTATCATGACCCATGAATCTTCTGTTTTATTTTCTCTCACCTGTCCATCTGAGAAGGGGAGTGATAGAGCCCCTTTGGTGGGTACATGGCATCCACCCAGGGCCAACCCAATGCATTATATAATTCTGATTTTAAAAAAACCCCAAACGAAACAAAATAAAAAACACTCAGAAAACAAACAAACAGGAAAAAGCTAAATAGATGTAAATTTTATAGAACAAGGACACTCTAAATTTCAATTGTTCTCTTTGAAATACTCTAAATATATTTACACAAAGATGAGATCATTTAGAAATAAAGCTTCTTGGCTTTGGAATAGACATACAGAAGATGAAGAAGTTAATTTGATGTATCCCTGCAGTTTCTGTTATGAAAAAATGAGTCTGATGGGGTGACAGTAATTAACATCATCATGTGAAGAAATGACGCCATCCATGTTCTCTTTTAGGGAATATAAAAATGGATTGTTGATTGTAAAGCTGAGAGGAAGATCAGAGTATGGAGGGAATGGCACTTCTGGTAGAGAAATTTTAAATCCCAGAGATCTCAAAAATAAAAGCCAGCTGAATAGCAACTGCAGATTGTTTAGTCACAGGAACATATGGCATCATGCAAAATACTGAAACTGAATGATTAAACAGACAGACTGAACATTTATATGCAAGGTAAAGAGCTTGTAGTCTATTTAAAGTCAAAGATGAGTACTAATTCTAAAAGCTTATGAAATCAGAAGCTTATTTCTGGAAGCAACAGGCACAATTTTATGATGTTGAGTACCTTGCTTACCTAAATTAGTTGCACAACATGGATTCACCAGAATTTGCTTGCAAGAGTCTTTTCTGGCTAGCAAAATGTGCTGAGGTATTTGTGTGTGTCTGTACATGCATATGTGCTTTAAATTATGCTCAATGCCATACTTTCAAATATATGTATGTATATATATATATATATGAAAAAAAATAATTTTGTTTATCCTTGAAGATCAGTGTTTGAAAGTGGAATTTATTTAACCCTGTGGTATCTGAATAAAGCACACAAGGAACAATATTTTCTATAATAAAGAAATCATTGAAATACATTGCATGGAACAAGAGATGCTTTTCTATTTAGCACAGACCTGCCAGAAAACTTTGATTGTTTTCTAGTCCTTACTGGATAGTAGAGTATTTCATCTTGACTTTAACACAGTCTTCATCTGTGTCTTACTTCCCAGATGATGGGATTACTTTTTTTCCTTTATTTCCAGTAATATTTGTCTCTCAGTAGGCATGTAAAGTCAAGAAAAATAATGAGTCTGCTGCAGTGTGTGTGACGTGTAACAATTATTATTAACAAAATATAATTAGCGTCCTTGTTTTTAGATGAAGTTGGGCTCTTTTGAAGTGAAAGAAAAATTGATTTTATCCTTGCATGTTTTGTTAAGGTCATATGTTTGCTTAAGAAATTTTTAAGAATATTAATAGTTGTCCTGCTATTTGATAGTTATAAACATTTATACGTGTATAGACTTAGCCGTAGGAAGTTTGTTGCAGTGATTGCTTGCACATATACCATATGTTCTTTATAACAGACAGTCCTATAATATTATGGGGGTTTGTTTGTGTTTTCAATTTGCTATTCTTAATAGTTTGATTATACTTACGGTTTGTATAGTCATGACTACAACAGAATGTTTTTTACATCAGCACTAGCAAGATAACTTCTTGAGAGGCTGCTGGATAAATGACAATAATAAAATAAAATTAAGTTTAAGATCTATTTGCTGCAGTCAGCATTCTGATATCTCATCTTCACTTTTTAGCATTAGCTGTAGGATGATCTCCTACTAAGTTACTTATCCAACTGTAAATTTTATCTAACAATGCTTTTCAATCTTCATGATTTCAATTCTTATAAGTTTTTCAATTAAAGCACAGAGTGGGAGGCACACATTACTCTCTCATCAATTTATTGTTTTTACCACTGCCCTTTAACATACTTAATTGTTGTTTTCAAACAGTAATTACCTTAGATCCAGGTGTTCTAGTCAAACATTTTGCATAAACCTACGAGGAAATCTATCAATGAACAAGAATTTTCAAAAAAGAGTTGTAAATATTAAGGAGGGAAGAAAAGAACATTAATAAATGAAACAGATACTATCTATATGTGTAAAGATGCTGAAAATAACAGCAGTATTAAAAATGTCCTATTTGCACTTCTTTATTCCAGTGTTGCTCCATTTTCCTTAAGGGTAAGTAGGATTGTACCTCCAACAGTAGTGTGACAGGGATCTAATAGACATAACACTTAAACGGTTGCTTCTTTCTCCACTAGCTGGGAATCTGTTTAAACTCCACACTTTCCATCTGAGAAGATAAGAAGGAACATAGCAAGGGGTTGCTTTAGCGCAGTTGACCTATTTTGTGTCTTCTTCCATTGATCTTCTTGTTGCCTACCTCTGTAGTGTAATTAGTTGAGTTGAAAGCTGAGGACTGTGCAAGTGCTACTTTAGTAGCTGAAAAAATGATGTGTTAAGCTCCTTTAATTCTGTTCGCTTAAGCACTGAGTTTTCCTTGAGCACTGCTCCAAGTGGAATGTATACAAATATTCCATAATGAACCCATAATATTACTATCTAGTAGATCACAATGATCAGATGATAATAAAATTTTGGCCTATATTGGTCGGTGTTTTTTGAGAAAGTTAATCTTATGAGATCTTCATTTGTCAGAATTACAATGTGCTGACCAGAACAAATTATCTCATTTGCTTCATTCTGTGATTTTGGGTCAAAATGCTGAAAGAAAAGCTGTAGTAATTTCCATAATATTAAACCTTTCCCTGAGTCTGAACCCTTCTGATTTGGTTTCAAATACCAATCAAACCATTGCATAAGCAATCTCAACTTCTACTGAAATACTTCCATCGTTGCATATTGTGATCAATATTTTCTGTAAAAAATAAAATTTTCCTAGTACCACGTTCACTGTCAAACTTTAGTGATATCAACACTAGAAATGCAATTCATATGGCTAATAACTCTAAATCCATTTACTGTTCCTGCTGTTCCTATACTACTCCCAAAACCCCTTTTCTTTTCTGTCATCAGCTAAGCTATTATATAATACATGAATGACAATAGAGAAATTAATATTCTTTGTTCAAAATGCACGATTCAATCTTCTAAGTACCTACATAGCACCATGTGAAATTCAGCAGGGAATTGGTGTTTCAAGTGATGAATTATATCCCACTCTGAATGGATTTTTTCTGCCATTTAGCTCCTTGAATGTGTATCAATCTACTAGAAACAGCAGGAAATTTACACCTATTTTCCATCTCACTTTGCTACCTAGTGAAGTTCATTAAAAAATTTGTCACTGAATCCAGTGGTAACTAGATGGAGCACACGGCATCTGGGGCTGAAACTCTAGTAATAAGAACTGGAAATTTTTAAATAAACAGTTATTCTCCATGTTCTTACTTCTTTATTCAACTTTCAAGCCTTATAGACAAATTTATGTCAACTAACAGTTAAATTAAGCAGCAATCATGTTGTCCAAATAATTAATAGACAAGAGTAGGTTCCTCCAAAAGCACATCACTGGTGATCTTAGCAGGGGTGAGGTGCTGGTCTCCATTTAGTCTTGAATTTGTTTTAGACATGGATATTAGAAGGGAAGACACAAGCTTGAAACCAAGAAAATTTTGGAAGGAGATTAAAATTATTCAAGTTATTAATAATCAAAGTTAATAATACTTTGCATCACTTTCAAGAAGACCATAGCCTATCCAGGAGCAGAGATAGGAGGGCTAATGACAATGACAGAATAGAAATGGAAATTACCACATCTGAGGAGGGAGCAGAACTCAGAGTTTAATGTACTCAGATCAAGACAGTTAATGATTGTCATTGCAGAATAATGAAAACTGGAACACTTTTAAATTTTGATGAGTATCTGATTTATCTAATTTGGAATATAAGTATAGCTGTAAAATAATAAATATTGTACTGTAATTAATAGAAAGAAAAACATAAACCAGAGAAAAAGGAACTTATGTCTTAATTTCAATAGAAACCTATGGAAGAAATTAGGAAGAAATTAGTTATGGTAATAGAATTAATGGAAAATCAAAACCATGACTTTTAAAAAAAGAAAGATTATACCAAGGTAGCTTGGTATCTTTATTTGATAGAATAATTGATTTTTCTGGATATGAGAGAAGTGGAAGATTTATCTTTCTATGAAATACTGGAAGTGGTCAAACATAGGAAAATATTAGAGTGTCAAAGATATAGAATTAGTCAGATAATTTTGATGATAAAAAGCTAACTAAGGGGAAGAGGTCTGAAGTCTGCTATAATTTATATGTTATATATTTTTTTTGTATTTTGTGACAGTGCTATATTCTTTGCTTACAAACATAAAGCCATTTCTGATTTGAAGCTCTTCAGTATAATTTATTTCAGGATAATATTAGGGCAATCAGTAGGAAATACTTCTTAGGTATGGTCAGTTATAAATGATAATCATAAAACTTCAGGCAGAATACACTAGAAAGTGTAGTGTAAAATATAGTAATTTTAATTTTGTTATACCATTTGTGTTTACCAGCATATCTTTTGTTCTCTTGAAACTCATTTCCAAATTCTTGGTCTAGGCTTAATCCTATAATCGTTAGACCCTCTTCATAAACATGGTAAACAGGCATAGGTGATCTGAAATCAGTGCACATGCACAGATCTACTGTAGCTGAGGTCTGTCTAATAATGGTTCTGTGTCTTAATGATAGATACAGTTCATATGCACAGTAACCTTCAAATATTTAACAAGCTCCTAGCTTCTTAGAACAAAACTCAGAAATACTTTGAAATGATGACACAGTCTTGTTCTACAGAAGAGTTGCACAACTGATTTCATGACTGATCTAAGTGTTATTGAGATCAAAGCCATCCATGAGGATTACAAAAACTGTTCTTTCACATACAGCTAAGTTTTCTTAGAGCTCACTCACTCATTATCATGTAGGAACATGACACAGACCAGCTTTCCTTCATTTGACTATCAATACCTCTTACTTTTAGGGGTGAAACCATTTGTTGTACCTGAGTATGTGTGCATCTATGTACACACATAAACACGTACTGTAAACAAAAAATTAAGAGGAATCAGATTTCACTGTAATGGGCATGTTTAAAAAAAAAAAAAATCACACCCATAATTGTAAAACAAAACTTTTCTAGACTGGTACTAATTAAGAACATATTTCATGCAAATTGTTAGTTTCCTCACTCTTACCCAGCTCCAAATGCAGCAGGAAAGTTCCTTGTATGAGGCAGTTGATTTTCAAGGCATTTCCCAGCCCTTAGTTCTCACCCTGCTGGAACCTGGGGAAAAATTATTTTCCAGTCTGCAGCAGATGCCTCATCCTGTTTCTTGGTGTTGCTCCCTTTCCTGAAGAAGCAGCAGTCTTCACAGGTACTTTTTTCTATGAAGAGTAATGGCTCATCAGTGCATTGCTAGCTAAGCTCTTTGGTGCACAAGTGTTTTTACAGGTGTGCTGTTTTACTGGGTTGCATGCTTTATGGGCATAACATGCTATGTCATACAAGTTCATGCTACTTGTTTCTTCCTTCAGTACTTGACTTGTCTGTCAGGATAATGAACAAAACTCTATAAAGTGTCTTAAAATAGTGGTTTTAAAACATCATGAAGTTGAAAGTTTTTGATTATATAAAATATATATGGATATTTTTATTTTTACTGCAACCTTCTTAAGGTCTTAATGTAGTGATTTTTTAACTTGTAGAATAGCCATGTAGATTCCCTGGTGCAGTGAGGATGGAATTTGTTTATCCAGTTCTAAATCAAATAGGGTAAAATTGTTTCCTGGAACAGGAAATTGACTCTGAATCTACCTTTATACAAAATATTTGCTTTTCCATATTCATTATCATGGGCCATGTTTTATGAATACTGCTTTATGACACATATATATGGAGGAATAGATTCCCTCATCTATTGAAAGAATGTTTCTAAAAAATGTATATTTCTTAATTCTGGCCTTTGGATAAATAAAAGCTGTCAAATAACTAGACTCTTTTCTCTCTACCCACAAAGGAATTGACTAGTGATTAAGTCTTTGTCTTCTTTCATTTTATTCATAGCTTCTAGTTACGGTGCTGTTTCACTCAACCCTGATAGACTTCAAACACTTCACTTACTGCTGATTTAGCCATACACATATTTAATTGTATCTAAAGGTTGTGAGGTCCCAGTTGTTTTAAGTCTCTCACTGAAATGTGTGGCTGCAATATTGTGGCAAAATGTCCATTTTTCATTAGTTAATACATTTTATGGATGAATAACAGATTGTCATTCAAATTGATTGTTTCACTTAAAATGTTAAACTGCTGAGGTGGATTGCTTTTGTACACCATTACTCAAAGAAGAGAATATATTTTTTAGAAAGGTTTTAAAATGGAGTAATTAAATGATATGAAAGTACAGTCACTGCCTTACATAAAAGAAAAGCCAAAGCCTGATGATAATTTTTGAAAGTTATTGTATTTTGTTTATGGATATTCATACAAATCAGTGTAATACAAGTATTTTCCTTGCCACAAGGTACATCAGATAAATGAAAGACTGAATTTTGGTAGGATTTTATTTTATTTTTTGTATTATTATTAAGGCTACGTAGAGAAAACAGTGTGACAAATTAAAAATGTATTTGTTAGTTTTAAGTAAAGAGAAAGATTTCCTCATGAAAAACTTTTCCCCTTTTTATTTTCTTTTTATTTTTCATTTATGGTATCAACTACCTCCCTAAATGGGCAAGCTAAAATGTATGTCTACCAAAGTCCAGAATCACCCTGTCACAGTGCTTTGGTCTGGTTTTGCCTTCATCACTCATCTCTGGCTGTGCTGCTAACAGAACTCTAACAACTTCAATAGTGCTGTCTCTTCAGCAATGAAATTGGAACTATTTTTTTTTTTTTTTTTTTTAAATATTGAGACTCACTCTGCTCCCAGACAGGAAAATCTGAGGTTCTCTTTTCTCACCCCAACATCAAGTGAAGTTAGGTTTTTGAAATAATGTAGATTTTTTTTAAAATTTATTTCTTTGTTCCCCGTGATGAGTTTTTGTGTCCAACCTTTTAATTAGATCCAGAAGATTGCTCTGTGATGGTGTGTTCTGTTCTGCTCTAAAGGGGCAAACATTGGCAATGCTGGAGAAATTTGATTTTCTGGCTGCCCTTGATGATAGATTCAGATCCAATTTCATAAGCTAACACAAGCATTTTGGTTGTTATCTTCTGTTCTTACAGGAGTTCATCATCCTCTCTAACTGTGGAAGTTTCTCTATTGTAATCCTAATATTAGGGGCCAAGGCAGTTCTAACTGTATTCTTTGATGCAACACTGCTTTTATAAATGGGTGCTAAGTAGGGAGAAGGGATTAAATGTTATTTGATGGAGGGCAGCAAGAAGGAAGGAGGATTGACATGAAGTACACTCTAAATCTATGAAGCTTTCCTGAAAAGTGAACCTGTTATTTTAAGTATTTCTCAGGCTGAGGTTGCTGTTTTCCTCGGGTGCTTATCTCTAGCAGATGTTGTGACCCCTGTGTTGGCAACACTGAATACACATACTGAAGAAGAAATGTAAACCTAAGTATCACCACCATTACTTTAAATGGGGCCACGACAGTGGCCAAGATAGTGTCTTTTCTGGCATACTGTGAAGAACTACTAGACATACTCTGTGAGCAATCTCATGCCTCGCTCTAGAATACAGATCTTGGTAAAGAGCTGTAATTCTTCTTTTGCCTTAAGTGAGCAGTTGACAAATTTACCTGGCTGGCATATGTTTGTTTTCATAATAAAAGGGATATGGAAATGAGGTGATTTAAAACAAAAAGACTGTATTTTCAGTGACACAGCTCAACTTTAGAAAGTAATTTAAAAACTACATATCTAAATGAACTTGCTTTTTTCTCCCCTCATATAAGAAAAGCAAGGAAACAAAGTTATTTTACAAACTACTGCTTTTCTAGTGAAACAGAAAATTAGTCAACTGTAGAAGATTTCCTTCCTTTTGCTCATTTTTCCCTATGTGGTACATTTCTGCCCATGGACAGCACTTGCAACATTTTTTTATGATTCTTGTTTTCTCAAAAATTTAAAATGTTTAACTTGTCTTGAAACACCTAGACAGCTGCATGCCACTAAATATTAATATATATAAGTCACATTTGAAAGTAGAGCTTTAGGTACTTCTAAAAATGTTAAACAAATGTGCAAAACCGAGGTTTCTTGAAATGAGGCAAGTCTGAAAGGTTTACTTTTAGAATGATAAAGAACCATCTATTCAAAGATCTTGTCTATGATGAGTCAGGAAGAGTATGATTGGGACAGGACTTCAAAGATGCTTTTCTAGTGTATTCTGCGAGTTTCAGCAATCTGTGTCTCATGAAAACATATGCCAAAAGATGACACTTTTAACTGTACTGGAACAATTCAAGTCACGTAGAACAATTCATCTTTCTCAGAATAAGAGCTCTGGGGGAACAGCACACGGTGCATTTGATAGCAAAAAAGTGCTCACAAACAGAAAAGATTGGATAATTCCATGGAAGGAGAAGGGACTATGTCAGTGACTTATAAGAGATTATAAATGGTGTATTACTCCAACATTTTACAATGAGGCAATAACTCAGTTACATTTGTCTTATTAAGAATAATTAAACTATTATTTATTTAGTTTGTACTTGCCATAGATTACTGACTGGCATTTTCAGGATAAAATTTCTTAAATATCTATTCTGAATATTAAAATATTAAACATGAATACATTTGTGGAAAAATTATTTGTAATCTCTAAGAATTATATAAAACAATACAACAGTTATATTAAACTATTATTACAATTGTAGCTTCATTGCATTCTGTAATACTATGTAATAAACAGTTAGAAAAAGACAGAGGGTTTGAATCTAGAAATATCCTTGTTGCTTTTATACCTTTTGCTATATCAATTCACTTATGTTCTATTAAAAAATGTCACATTGTTTATAAGTTATTGATGAGGAACTAAAGCTCAACATAAGCTGGTTAAAGTTTTGAAGACAGATTGCACAGAAGTAACAACACCAAACACCAAGAGTATCTAGTGACAAAACTGTCCAAAGCATGACTATCATATTTGCAGCCTTTTATCCTGATATTCTGAAACTCATTTCAAGTTAAACACTGATGCCCATTTCTGGTTTCAACAAGTCTCACAAATATACTTATCACATGGGTCAGTGTAGTTCATATACAGATTTATAATGACTGATTGAGCTAGAATGTTTTGTTACAGTAAATAGTAATATAACTGTACAGGTAAAAGCTTTTATATTCAGTATAAGCAAACAGCATTTTGAAATGTAAAAGTTTCACCTGAAGCAAATACTAGTGTCTGATGGATGGACTACTGGTTTGGAATCCTGATTCATAGCACCTTAGCTAAACAGATGGGCTCCCTGTCTAATCAGCAGAGAAAACGGATGCCTCTGAAAAACAATTTTAGACTTTTTCAGTGATAGAAACATCCATAGATTGTTATAATACTTTCACAGACTGCACAGGGACTTGTCTAAACCCAGTAAATAAGAAACACAAGGTATTGAGTGTATTAGAATTAACATATAGGAATGTGGAGTAAATATTCCTCCTTCAGAATTTACTGATGACCTTGCTTTGCAGAACTGATGCCTAGTAGTTAGCAATAATTTTCTATGGGCCATTACATCAGCATAGAAAATCCAAAGCCTTGACTATATATCTTTTACTCCCATGTCAAGAAAGGATGGAGGAGAGTTAGAGATAGTACTTCGTTAATGAACACAGCCAACACAAGGACAGAACAAATCAACCTCTGCTCTAGTGGCAAAACTATATGACTTCTTGTAGGAAGGAGAATGGGCAACATACTTTCAGAAATCTGAGGATAATGTTGCATTGACAGAATAAAATTGTAAGAACTAGAATTTGACTTCATGATGTCTTTAGTTTGATTCTGTGCAGTCATCTGCAGTGACTGCAGCAAGACCATCACATTTCCGTGGTTTCTTAAAGCTGGTCTAACTAAACATATCCAGATTGTGCTAAAACCTTTTTACAGTGGTATTTCAGAGGACAGATATCATGTACTGAGTTACCAAATCCTTCATGGGATTATCAATGTTTTTCTTGTCTCCTTTGATATAGAATGAAAGAGAGGTAGAAGGAAAAAAGAAAGAAAACCCCCCAGTGTATTTTGACTGTCTCTTTGACTCTCCTAGCAAAGGGGCAGGGAGCTAGAGCAGAACCATTATGCTGTTTTGTCTTGGCTAGGAAATCCTCAAGGGAGGTTGTAGACCTGGCATAGTGTAAAAGCAGCAAAATCAGGATGTGAACTGTGTTTAACACTGGCAGCACACAGTGACAAGATGCTAAAAAAGTGTTTTTATCTGTGGTGTATCCAGATTCTTAACAGTGAAGTAATATTCACTGGTCATTCAGTGTCACTATTTCGTGCAGAGATAATGCTCAGCTTTCTGAATGTGCATCTTTAAATTTATTTTAAAGCTGCTGATTCTACCTATTTATTTACCTACTTTCAGGCATTTCTCAGCAATTTGCTCTGCAGCATCTGCCACGTAGAAGGGCATCATGATTTATCTGCAGCTAGGAATATATTACTTGTTAACCTTTACAAACACCTAGTGTGACTCATTCCATCTTATCACAGCAGACGTCAGTGGGAGTAAGCATCACTCAACAGGACAATCAGTTTGTACAAGATATAGGCGCATGTACCAAATGTACCCAGATAAAAGAGTCAGTTAATTTTTAAACTGCTAAAAAGAAACAGGAACACAACAGTGCAGTCTGCTGTGGGATATGAGGCATGTGAACTGGTAGTCACAATGAGGGATCAAGAACCTGACAATAGCCTAAATAATGAACAAGAGAAATCAATTATAATTGTCACCTCTTAGGATCTCATTAAAAAAAGCAGACAGCTTAGGCCATTATGGTTTGTTCCTTTTTCCCAGGAACTCCAGCATTGTTAAAGCAGTCATTGCAGATCTTCTGAGTAGTACCTTGATCGCTGCATTTCTCTGCCTAATGCTAACTTAAACACTCAAACAGCCTAACTTTCAAGGAGTTTGTCCATGCTGCAACTTCTAAACTTTTTGTGCTCATAGACTGGAAATTTCCCAAGACATAGACTTAACTATGTGGACTGTCCTTTAGATAGATTTGTATTGTTGCATTCATACAGGTTTTCAGACCACCGGCACTTTCACAAAACCAAATTTCTGGCAACTTACACTAAAATGGGCATAATAACAAAAATATATAATCCACACAATCTGTGGAACTAACTTAACCACAAGCAAGCAGGCAAGAAAAGCTGCGAAGACTGTTGTCTCTTCTGCTCTCTGAAGTCAAGATTATTCTATGAGGACAATTGTCTTCAAATTTTACTTCATAAAAGAGACTTTGGGAAGGTTTCCCAGGAGTGTTCTTTCTGAAATTGGTGGATTTGTAAGAATTGTCCAAAGCAAGCAGATAAAAACCATATGTTATGGGTTTAAAATCTTGGAATTTTTCTTTCATCTACCAACCCTGCACCTCAGAGGAATCACCCTCTGTCT
>JAWWEU010000111.1:88075552-88090418 GCA_035583155.1 Acropternis orthonyx
ACTAAACTATAATTCTGACTTGTAATCTGTTTGTGAGTTAGACTCATTCCTCCTGCTGGTTTACCTTTAAACCGGCACACCATAATCAGATATTGTCATAGGATCATCACAGAACTGTGGAATGGTTTGGGTTGGAAAGGACATTAAAGATCATCTACTTCCAACCCACCTTCAATAGGCATGGGTGCATTCACTAGACCAGGTTGGTCAAAGCCACATCCAACTTGGACTTGAACTCTTCCAGGGGCAGAGAATCCACAGCTGAATAAGATTGTTCCTATATATTACAGTATTACACCTTAGGAAAATCTAATAGCTTTGCTATTCGAAAGGTAAATATCTTCCTTCAGGACCAAAAAAAAATCACAGGAGATATTAAGAACTGCTTTAACATCTATCTAGGTGGCTGAATTAGGGGTCTTTTTTTCCTATAAAACAATGGGCCCTAAGAAAGACAGTAAATTACTAAGATTTTAGTTTTCTGAATGAACTTTGGATGCCTTAGAGACTCTTTAAACAGGATGTAGGTACCTAAAATAGCCAAAGTTAAATGCCCTAAACAAGGTTGGGTGAATCTTTTCTTGGTTTATTAATGCAAGACTGTATTTGACTATGCACAATTGTTTAGCTTATTTTTTTCTTCTTTCCTTCTGTTGCATTGTTGATCCTGAAGATTTTTCATGTATGACAAATGTTATGGTATCTCAATGTTATATCTTACTGTTTTGTTGGAGCCAGTTTCTTTGTGAAAAGAAAATTCTGCTCTGTTCATAGAAGGGTAGTTCTGAGCATGACATGGAAATAACTTAAAATATTGTCTAAAAGAAACAGAGACTTTCAGACTGGAAGAGACCTTTCCAATCCATAGCTAACATGGCTTTTTAGCATTGAAATTTTAGATAATGAAGTTGTCATAGATTGGATTACCTTGGTAATGATGTAGCTGCTTCTGACATAGAATGTCAGGTTGCAGCATTTACTAAAAGTTACATTGTGCCTTGTATTCTGACATGCTATGACTCACACAGCTTGACTTGATATGTCTTAGACTGACACCTTTCCATAGATATGCAAATGCTTCCATTTTCTGAAAAGAGCAATTAATATACTCTTGATAAACCAAGTGTTCTACAGAAAAATACCGATATTTTTCCACATCGTCAGAATATAAATAGTATTATGCAGAGTTTGTTAGCACGTTAGCATTTCTTTAAATGTACAGAAGTACCTATGCAACAACAATTAAGTGATCCTGTTCTGAAAACTGTATTCTGTATAAGACCCTAAATATGCTGGGAAACAGCAATGTTACTTGATCACACACTTTACACTTACTTTTGAAGATATAACACATACACATATAAACATAAAACTATAATAAATTCAACATATTGTATTTGCTTCCCAATATCCATTTTTTTTTTCCTTCACTGCTTGATTTCTGTTTTACAGATAGGAATAATTAGGTTTAGGTGCTGTTTATCCCTTATTGTGACCCAACCCAAGTTATTAAATATCTTCTGTTCTTTGTTAGTGTCACTTATTGACTTTAAATTTCTAGGGCTGTCCAAAGTCTTGTTTTTTCAAACTCTTTGAACATAACTTCCTTCTTTGCAATTTTCTAAAGACTTAAGTTTCCCTTAGTGAATGTTCCAGATGAGCAGTATGAAAGCTGGAGGTAAACATTGTCAGTCAAAGGGATTTGGAGTAGAAAATATTTCCAATCTTCTTGCATAGTTTAAGTTATAGTCTAAGACATTTTTGTGGATTATAGATAGAAGGGTTAAATTTATAATCCTATATAAATTTAAAAATTATGAATTTTGTATTTATTACCACGGATATAGGAAACCAACTACTATATGTTGCGAGGCCTAACCTTTAGCTGGCTGGTCCTCATTGGAATCATCAGAATGGGATCAGTAAAAGAGAACAGTGCTTACAAGATCTATTATCTGGGAGAAGGATCAGATATCTGGGTTTAGGCAAGATGAGAACAATAAGAAGACAGAAAACTATGATTCCATATTTTTAGCATATTTTATAAATATCTTATTTTTCTTTCTTTTTTTTTAAAAAAATTAACCTAAATAGAAAAATCTCTGTTACATGGATCAATCTAAGCTTAGTGGGTCAGAATTACAATTTTAACTCTGATTGTGTTACTTCTCATTGTGATTATGTATATAAATCTCTGTTCCTTGACATGACTATTTATTTATGTCTTATTTCTCAGACGTCCCAAATTTTATGGATTTCAAATATGTTATGAAAAAGTAAAACTTTTGAATTTTTTCACTTCAATATTTGTTAATGACAGAATTGTTTTGTCAAAACATAAATATTTTGTATATGTAAAATCTATTTTGCTCTGTCAAGTTTTCTAGATAAAGTTTTTCTCGTATTTTGCCAATGCAAATTTGCAGCTGCTGTTGTTTAGCATAATCCTGCTTTTACTAAGGTTAATACAATTTTGTTATAAATACGAACAGATCATGCTAATATTAGAAATTCTGTGAAAATGGAATTATTATCCTCATTTTACTGGCATCATTCTGAATTTGCAACTGTATTACTGAGCAGTGCTTACAATTGCCATGTTACGTGTCCTTGTTTTTGTGCAGCAAGATGAGAACTGAAGATTTCAATTGTATGCCCAGTGGAAGCAAGGTTAAGTGACATGGGAAGAAGTCAGAAATGTTACTTGCTGCTGTAGGGAGAAAATTCCCATGGTCAAAGCTTAGCTGAAGTTGAAGCTGAACAGAAATGTGGGGGACAATAAAAAGAGTTTTTTTCAAACATGCTAATGGCAATAGGCAGCATAGAAACATCATTGGTCCATTGCAGGATGAGGATGGTCACCTCACAAGCAGGGACAGAGCCAAGGCAGAGGTGTTTAATGGTTCTTTGCCTCTGTCTTCAACACAGATGACAGATCAAAGGGGTCTCAGTGCCCTGAGTTGGAGGACCATGACTGTGAGAATGATCAGCTCTCAGTCAATCCTGATATTTTGCAGGATTTGCTACTCTAGCTAGAGATCTACAAATCTATGGGGCTTGACAGGATTCATCCCAGACTCCTCAAAGATCTGGCAGATGTCATCGCAAAATGTCTTTTGATGATTTTTAAGTGCTCTTGGGAATCCAAAGAGGTCCCAGCTGACTGGAAGCTTGTAAATGTTGATCCAGTTTTCAAGAAGGACAAGTAGGAGGACCCAAGAAACTACAGGCTTGCCAGTCTCACTTCAGTGCCTATTAAAGTTATGGAGAAGATTATTCTGGGAGATATGGAAAAACACCCGAAAGACAACAGTCACTGATCACAGCCAGCATGCCTTCATGAGAGTAAAGTCCTGCTTATCAAACCTGATTTCCTTTTATGACAAGGTAACCCATCCAGCTGATCAAGGGAAGCCAGCTAATTTTATCTTTTCGGATTTCAGTAAGGCTTTCCATACTGTCTCTCACAGAATCCTTCTAGATAAAATGTCCAACACAGCTGGATAAACACATCATGTGGTGGGTGAGCAATTGGGTCACAGGTTGAGCACAGGGTGAAGGGGGTAACATAAGACTGGTGACCTGCCATTAATGGGGTTACACAGGGCTCTATCTTGGGCCCTGTGCTCTTCAATATCCTCATAAATTACTTGGACACAGGACTGGATGGGATACCAAGCAAGTTTGCAGGTGACACAAAACTGGGAGGAGCTGTTGACTCCCTCCAAGGCAGAGATGTCTTGTAGAGACACCTCGACAAATTAGAGGACTGGGCAATCACCAACCATATGAAGTTCAACAAGGGCCAAGTGCCAGATTCTGCCCCTGGGGTGGAGCAACCCTGGATGTTCTTACAGACTTAGGAATGAGATGCTGGAAAGCAGTGCCAGGGAAAGGTACCTTGGGGTCCTGGTCAATGGTAAATTGAATATGAGTCAGCAGTGCCCTGGCAGCCAGGAGGGCCAACCGTGTTCTGGGGGGCATCAGGCAAAGCATCACCAGCCGGGCGAGGGTGGGGATTGTCTTGCTCTGCTCTGCACTGGGGCGGCCTCACCTTGGATATTGTGGGCAGTTTGGGGCACGGCAATATAAGAAAGATATTAAGCTCTTAGAGAGTGTCCAAAGGAGGACAATAAAGATGGTGAAGAACCTTGAGGGGAAGCCATAGGAGGAGCAGCTGAGGTCACTCGGTGTGTTCAGCCTGGAGAAGAGGAGGCTGAGGGGAGACCACATTGCAGTCTACAAGTTCCTTGTGAGAGGAAGAGGATGGGCAGGCACTGATCTCTTCTCTGTGGTGACCAGTGACAGGACCTGAGGGAATGGTCTGAAGTTGTGTCAGGGGAGGTTTAGGTTGGATATTAGAAAGAGGTTCTTCACCCAGAGGGTGGTTGGGCACTGGAACAGGCTCCTCAGGTAAGTGATCACAGCACTGAGCCTATTAGAGTTCAAGAAGCATTTGGATGATACTCTTTTGCACATGATATGATCTTGGGGATGGTCCTGTGCAACGCCATGAGTTGGACTGGATGATCCTTGTTGGTCCCTTCCAACTCAACATAGTCTGTGATTCTGTGATTCTGTGAATGCTTTTTGGTTTAGTTTATAAATTAAAAATGGAAACTGGATGTACATCCCAATATACATATATTGGAAGAGAAATTAAAAAAAAAAAAAAGAACAATAAGTCAATAGAAAACAGGAAGTTTTATCACCAAATTAATTATTTGCCTTTAAAATCATGCAAGTGAAGCATCCAATAATCTTTCATCTGTTGAGATCGAGACTAAAAAAGCTTAAAAAAACCCCAAAGAGTTTATTTTTCCTAAATATGCTCCAAAATACATGTGTTTAGATGAAATAACCTCATAGAAATCCCCTTAAACTTAATATATCCATGTAGCTGCTATTTTGAATGGAACAGCAGAAAAGTCACAGCTCAATAAGATAGCAGGGTGCACTGTCATTCTGTGAAAAATTTGTGCTGTATTTATATTAAATGATATGTAAATACATTATTTAGCTGTATTATAAATGATCATAAATATATTACTTGAACTGTGTGTTATCTAAGATAAAGTTTATGCCAATACAGTGAATATAGTAAGAGATACTTCTACGAAAGCATCTCTATAAACATAATTTTATTAAAGAAAAATCTCAATTTAAAAATGACAGACTCTAACAGAAGCTTCAAGTAGGACAAACTGTTCCTAGACTACGAATAATCCATAACAGATTGAGCATTCTAAAAAAAAAAAAATTGCAAATGCACAACACCAATTATCTTACAGATATAAGAAACTCTTAGGTATGTATTAAAAAGGAGGAATGATCAAAATAGATTGGTTGCTATACAATTAAAGCTAAATTATTCCAACTGGAAAAAAATATAGGTCCAGATTATGAGTAATTCAAAATAATTTGGAAAACTATTTAATTATTTTCTCCAAGTACATTTATAGCTGAGCCCAAAAGTTTACCGTGTGCTTCCAGAGCAAAACCACTAAAGCTTAAAGTTGCAGATCTAGATGCTTTATGTATCTGCAAGGCAAAACAGTATCTGCACCCAAGGGATATAAAAAGCTTTGAATAGACTTAAGGTTTGGTAAGACATCCCCAGACAACTGCCAGAATTAGTGCTCTTTAACCTGGAAATACTGTGCCTCAAGTTGAAGCAATATAACTGTATGGAGTTGTGGGTTTTGTTTGTTTGGTTTGGTTTGGTTTTTTTTCTTCCTGGGATTGAAAATAGAAACTCATGTTTTACTGAGGGAAGCTACCTTCCAAATAATCAATAAATTGATTGTGACTATCTATATCTCTAGGACAAAAAGGAGTCTATTTCTAAGTTGGAAAAAGATAAACAGCTATTGCCACTTTGATGAAGTTTGCAATGTCTTATCTCTTCCCGGAAAGCTTGTCATACCTACGGAGTTTTTAACTCAGCATTGATATACAAATATTGAAAGACATTTCAACAGAGACTAGATGAGTGAAAGTGAATACAAGAGATCACAAAAAGACTGTTTTGTAAATACTAGAGTCAATGAGAAAGGCAAATACCTTCCTTTGACACTTGAATAACTAAAGTCAGAGAAGCCATTGACTGTGTAGAGTAGGAATCTCTGAATATAGTTCTGTGAAATGTCACTGATAGTTTGAAAACTACTGAAAATGATTGCTGCCATGTTGGGGCCAAAGTAAACTCATGGTGGAATCCATCTATATTCAGACTGCTGTAAAAATATATATTTCCCCCCATTATTTATGTTAGAATAAATGGCAATAGAATCTAAAATAGAAGGAATATAATGGGTTAGCATAATTAGGAAACAATATAAACAGTGAAAACTCTTCTTTTATGGAAGAGGGTATGATGGTTGCATAGTAAAGGTTCCATCTGGATTTTCATTTAAAGCTTGCTTCTTTCTTCCCCCCTAAATTCTCAAACCTGCTGGTACCAAAGTCCTTCTGGGTACAAAACTATGCAGGAGTTGATATTTTAAAATGTTTACAAAGGGTTTTTTTGTTTGTTGTTTGTTAGTTGGTTGATTTTTTTGCTGTTTGTTTGGGTTTTTGTTTTTGTTTTGTTTTGTTTTGTTTTTACTGTAAGCTCCAAAGCACAGGACTTGCTCCTTTGTTAGGAAAGTAGTATGGCCCAAAAAGAATGGAATTGAACATATTTTAGTCCACTATGGTTATGCACTACAGAAATGAATGAGAAGGCATAATGTCAGCTAAACTCCTTGTATTGGCAATAGAAGCCCATTCAAGGACCTATGCTGGTTTCCTAAAGTTTGACAATATGAATAATAAAAGATTGTTCAATGAGATCTTACACTAAATATGAGATGACTTTGCTTCAGAAATTAGAATAATTGCCTGACATGAAAGGCAGTACAGATTAAATTGTAATCTGAAGATAGTTTGCCTGGAAATGATGGAAGAAATACATCAACAAATGGTACAGATTAATAAAATAAAAAGTTTCAGAAACCTGTAAATTTACAAAGGTATGTTGACACGGAAGAAGGATAATGAGAAACTAAATGGTACATGAGAACCTCTTAATGATCTGTAAATAAAGAGAAAGAAAGGATTAGTATGAAAGAGAAATGTAGCTAGGGGTGAAGGGGGAAGACTAAAAAGACATACGAAAGGCAAAAACATAAAAAGCAGTGAAAGGGAAAAATGCACAATACAGTGGTAAAATAAAAAGTGAGGACTAACTAGGCAGATGGTATTATGGCAGAAAAGAACTGTGTGTTTCAATGGACTGCAAACTTACTGTAAATTAGCAGTATTATTTATGCTCTGCACAAATAAATCAAGAATAATTCCTTTATAGAGGAAAATGCTGCAGTGCGTTATAAGAGTGCATAATGGTAGCATTGCAGCTGTGATAATCCAAATTACATTCATGGGGCTAATAAAGAATCTCACCTTTCCCTACAACCTCTGCTTCATTAAGCGGAATAATGCATGTAAGACATAGAAGGTAATTATGATGCTTTGTTTGGCATGGGAGACATCTGGCATAATGCCTCTAGGACTGGGCAGTGGACTTAAAAAGAAAAAAAAAAGGACTAGTAGGAAAGACTTTAGAGGACAGGAATATGAATTATTAGGGATGTGAAATAAAAGCATCAATGAAAAGAAGAAACTGAAGCACCAACATATCTGGATTGAAACAATAAATGTAAAGGAAAGTAAAGGGTGATTAAGTATACTTCGTGTCTACTAATGGTAGAAAAGGAAATAATATACTTACTTTGAAAAAAATTAAAATTAATTATTTTTTTTTACTATTAGCATGAATTTATCAAGTATCTTGATGCCTTATCTTGCCTAGGAAGGTTGTAGGGTCTCAATGTTAAGAGACAGGAGTCAGGAGTGGGATAGTGAATCTTCAAGCAGAGAAGTCACGCATCACAGAAATTTAGAGCATTTTCCTTGGAGCATGACTATTCATCAAGCATCCTGTGCATCTGTGATGTCTCTGTTATCACAGTGTAATTCCAGAAAGTTCCTGTGATTGCCATGGCATCACCCATCTGACGTGGCATCTGCATCACCTGTCCACAGCTTTCTTATATCTGTTCAGTTTTGGTGGGTTAACTGTGACTGCCAGATGCCCACCCAGCTGTTTGCTCACTCCCCCTTCTAAAAGAGGACAGGAGGAGAAAATGAGATGGAAAAATTCCTGGGTCAGCCTAAGGTCAGAGACATCACATACCAATTACTGTCATAGGCAAAGCATACCTGACTTCGGGAAAATTAATTTCATTTTTGGTGGTTCATATATATATATATATATATCAGTGATTAGAAAATGACAAAACTCTGGGCAGACAAAAATCTAGACACCTTGACCCCATTCCCCTCTTCCCAGGCTCAAATTCACTCTCATTTCTAGCTATTCTAGCTCCTTCCTCCAACAAGCAGCACAGGAGGATTGATACTGGGGGTTGTGGGCAGACTATACTATCTCCTCTCCACCGTTCTCTCTCATCATGCTTTTCCCCTGCTCCAGCATGGGCTCTCTACCCCTGGCACTGCCAACACATCGACGTGTAGGCCCAGTATAGTAGACAAGACAGTCCTGGACTATAATAGCTGCCAGTTTTGTAGTACCTTAAGAGCAGTATCACTACAGGTCACCAGTAATATGTGTCAGCCTGCAGTAATAAAGGGAAAAATAACGCTGCCAGGCCCTCCTGGAGAGGAACAGGAGTTGATCGATTTTGGGTGTGAGCTAGGGACTCTAAATTACAACTGTGTAGGTACATTTCTGTAAGTTTTGTTGCTATCTCTGTAAATAGCTAATTAATACACCACTAGAGTCTTCCTTTTTGTTTGTCTATTAACTACATCTGTTCTCATTGCATATCTGTCCAGTTTTCCAAGGGCTGTTCGGCAAATCTATGTCCTCCGGCAGAAAAGCTTATCTCAGTCAGATAAAAATCAGATAATCAGATAAACATTTTAAATTATTGACCTATTTTAGAAAAGCACAGACAATGAAAATAAAGGTTATTTTCTGTTGAACAGGTATGGAGATTTAAGATGTCTCAGATATCTAGGGAAACAAATTTTGGATTTTTCACCAGGACAGTTCAGTTCTTGATTGTGATATTCCTGCAAGATCTGTCTCAGATTTTCATGATAAGCAAACTGTTTTCTGAAAAATTAAGTATTGTAGATGATTTAGCAATTTCAATGGAATTATTATTGTCTATATTTTTGTCTACTGTCCACATATGTTCATGTCCATACCAGGAAGTATATTATCCCCAGAGATGTGCCTATAAATCATGAATAATTCTACTGACTTTCCATGAAATTACATGAAATTTAGTTTTCCCTGTAATGTGTATGTTTGTTTGTGGAGCAATACTTTTTGTATGAAGTGTACAATATCTGGAAACAGCAGAGAAATCAAAAATTAATCTTAAAATTAAGCTTTCCCTTTAGCTCATTTGCTGTTTTTGTAAATAGACACACTCTTTAAAAAAGAAAATTTCTTGATCAGTTCTTTAGAACATATAGATTAGGATTAAGTGTTGGTTTTATCTTACCTTCCTCTATATTCTTTTCTTTTTTTTTTTTTTTTTTTTTTTTTTTGGGAGGGTGGCAAGAGCTGTTATTCAAATAATACTTGAACATCCTTTATCTATTTTGCTCAGTAAATTTGAATAGAGACTTTGTGAAGTGAAAATTTCAGTTATTTTAAAATCTATTCTCATAAAAAACTTTCCTGTGTATAGTCACTATAGAGAAAAGTATCACTTTGGCTCACAGCACCCAGCTATTAATTCTTACACTGTATTACACTGCAGATGATTTAAGGTGAAGGGCTCAACTCTGCTGCAATGAGTCACTTAGCAGGTTAAGCAAACAAATCTCTATAGTAAACAGCTTCCCACTTCTGAAAGAACAAAAGCTTTCCCTCCTTTTTCTCTGTATCAGTGTATCAATTTCTCATTCTAAATGCTCAACTGGAAAAACACTTTACTTCATTAGTCATTTATGTTCCCACAGAACTCTCCCTGTATTGTTATTGCTTGATTTCACAAGTCCTTTACTGAAGAGGCATGAGCAGGGGAAGTTGCTAGGGAAGGAGTGAGAACAGCCTCTATATTTAGTCTCACACTCTCTCAACGTTATTCTGAACAACAGCAGATTTCAGTAGCCATCATAACTGGCATTTCTTAATTTGTATGTGTCCTATACTCTCTGTGTTCTCCCTTCTCAGATAGGTCTGTTAAGCATGGTATAGTCAGGAGCATCACAGTGGTGGTGAGGACATCTTACACAACTGACCCAGCTTCTCAAAAAAGGTTTTGGAAAACACAGTATTTCTCACTGATATGGCAGAGATAATGGGCTTGAAGCAGTAATAGAGTAGCTGCTTACTTTCTTATATACTTTCTTAATTTGCACCTTTCAATCTGCATTGCACCTATATGGCCAACTTCAACTCTGAAGAATATTTTGAGAAATGCACTATGAGGTTAAATAACAGTTATTGATATTCCTCCTGTAGCCTGATATTCTTTCCACATGTAGCTGCAGAGACCAAACAGTCAGTGATGTGTTACATGTCAGATGGGAGTGTGGAAATGGAAACTTTGCAAACCTCAACATTTTTAACTAAACCCCAGAACTTTGTGAGGTTTGTTATTATCTCCTTGTTTATAATGCAGCTCTACTTCTGTAATCTAATTTTTTAGTGTTGCACAAGGATGCAGAATTCTGACCCTACTAAACAAAAATTTGAACACTTCTTTCAAGGTCAGGGGAAACTAAATGAAATTAATACTTCTGTGACAATACTTAGTATTTTTTTATAAACCCTTGGACTGTTTTTTTCTTTTTTTTTATAGAACAACCATTTCAAAGTACTTTGTGATGGATTCTTGGATAACAGAGTATTTGGTATATAGAGCATATTAATACATTATATTTTTCAATATTTTCCCCAACTTTTTTCTTTTTAAAGCTGCTTGAGAGCTCAAACTGCCATAAGGGTGTGTACTGTGGGCTAAGCTACACTTCTTTGATTAAGCAAATAGTTCCATTCATTTCACTAGAACAGTTCCTGAGGTATAGGGCAATGTAAGGAAACCACATGATTTGCACTGATCTATACTATTTGCACTTCCTATTTTGAGTTTAATTTTCTATTACTTCTGAGACATATTGCATGCAATATCTTCAAAACCAGTCTTCCATCTTCATACTTTTTTTTTGTTTCCTGGGCCCTTTTTACTTTGATTTGGTGACATAGTTCATATTCCGTTCCATTATGGATTTAATTAAATGGCAATTAATTAGGAATGAAAAATACTGTCATCTGAAATTGTAGTCATGAAAGATTTTATTGTCATTGAGAATAAGGAATCAAATTTCTGCAAATTTTGAACCACTACTAATAAAGACTTAATATTATTTGATCAAGTACCTGTGTGCTGGGTTCACTCCGGCTGGATGCCAGGTGCCCATCAAAGCTGTTCTATTGCTCCCCAGCTAAGGTGGACAGGGGAGAGAAAATGTAATGAAAGGCTCATGGGTTGAGATTAAGGAGAGGGAAAGATCACTCACCAGTTACCATCATGGGCAAAACAGACGCAAATTGGGGAAAATAATTTAATTTATTGCAAAAAATGCAAAAAATCTAAAATTCAAAAATCAACTTCCACTCACCCCTCCTTTCTTCTGGACTCAACTTTACTCCTGATTTTCTCTACCTCCTCCCACCACCAGCAGCTGAGGGGAATGGGGAAAGGGGGTTCCAGTAAATTCATCACACACTGTCTCTGCTGCTCCTTCCTCCTCAGGGAAGGACTCCTCACACTCTTCCTCTGCTCCAGTGTGCTCTCCACAATGGGAGGCATTCCTCCATGAACTTCTCCAACATAAGTCCTTTCCATGTTTCAGTTTTTCACCAGCTGCTCCAGACTGGGTCTCCTCCATGGGGTGCAGTCCTTCAGGAAAAGATTGCTCAAGCATGGTCCCCCATAGGGCCACAAGTTCTGACAGCAAGCCTGCTCTTGCATGGGCTTCACACGCGGTAACAGACTCCTGTGGGTCCATCTCTCCCCTTCAATGTGGAGTCCTTCTTGACCTGCAGGGGATATCTGCTCCTCCATGGACCTCCATGGGCTGCATAGGGACAGCCTGCCACACTATGGTCTGCACCACAGGCTGCAGGAGAATCTTTGCTCCAGTACCTGGACTACCTTTCCCCCCCTCCTTCTTCATTGACCTCGTGGGTACAGGACTGTTTGTCTCACATATTCTCACTCCTCACTCCTGGTGGAGTTGCCCATTTGTTTTTCTTTTCTCCCTTCTTAACTATGTTATCCCAGAGGCAGGCACTACCACTATCGCTGGTGAGTTTGGCTTTGGCCAGCAGTGGGTCTGCCTTTTGTTGTCTTTTTTTATTGCATCTGTAAGTCTGGGCTCTGATAGGCATGAGAATGAAAGTAAAAACGTAGAACTGATTTTCAAGGATGAATGTGAACCAAGCACGGCAATATACTTGGTGGTAGTTATAAAAACCAAACAAATTGGTATAAGAACATAGCAAAGTGTTTCAGTGTTAATATAGAACATAAAATCATAGAATTATAGAACCATCTTAGAATAGTTTAGATTGCAAGGGACCCTTAAAGATCATCCAGTCCAACCCCCATGTAATAAGTAGGGATATATTCAATGAGATCAGGTTGCTCAGAGCCCTGTCGATCAGACCTTGAATTTTGCCATGGATGGGGCATTTACCTCCCCTCCCATCCTCTCACTCTCCTCTTCATTTTTTAATATAATTTTCCTCACCTATAAACATAAAACTGTTACACTTTAACACCCCTAACTCCTATTAATACATCCAGGAAATGTAGAACCTATAACCTGATGAGTGGTCTTTGTGAGCACATATGTGCCTGTATCTGTGTGACAAACATGGAGGGAAAACAATAAAAATAATACCTTGTAAAGAAATAGGATTTCTTTACTGGGAAATAACACCTAAAAATAAAAGTTGATTGCCAGATTGTGCTTGCCTTTCTTCCTCTTTAAACTTAATAACATTTCTTAACCAGTAATTGGAAGAAATTTAAGGAGTTATGAAAGAAAAAGTGGTACAAGAATTAAAGATTATTTATTGGATACATTACTTATTTTAGTAGCACATCAACAACATGAATATGCATTGTTTCAGTTTATACTACTCTCTTTTTTAATTTGTCATGAGGAAAAACAAACAAAACACAAGATATTCCAGCTCCCTCTTCTTTGCATCTTTACTTCCTTTTTGCTTCAAGGCCCCTTATAAGTGTAAAGGTCAAACCAATTCTGCAAGAATAAAGTGGTAAAGTAAATTATTTGCTTTTTACAGAATCAAAAAAGCTGGAAACATGGAAAATTTTAAAGCTCTTCTACAGAGGAAAAAGCAGAAACTTCAACTTATTTTAAGAAACACTGACTTAAATGTACTGCATAACATATGTTCAATGGTATTTTGACTTCTTCAAAAGTCAGAATGCCTGTAATATAATATTTTTTGTTAAAACAAAAAAAATTTAGAGATGAAAATTACTATCTAGAAAATCTGAACAGAAGGATTTTTGTTTGAGAGTTTGTGTTCTAGCAGAATTGAAAAGAAAGAAAAAGTGAATGAGCATGAAAAGAACCATATGGGAGACAGTCCCCAAGCTATCGAGCAAAGAACTCTAGTTGCCTGCTTCAAAGCTCCACCCATGCATGAATTTTTCACTCTCATTTGGTTTTCAGAATGACCTGTTTTATTTACTAAAAATCCAGTCCCCTTCAAAAACCAGTACAAAATGTGCCATGTCGAAAATCCCTTTGCTTTGTTAGCTCTTCCATAAAAGTGTTTCTAGGACCTAGCCAACCTCCTAAGTAGCAGCTTTAGAACCTGATTTGATTCCCATTATCTGTCAACAAAATTTTGACACTACAGATGAGAGCAGGACTAAGTCTGCAATCCTGTGTAATCATGGTTAAGAGGTCTTAAAAACTAGCTTTCCCCTGAGCATTATGGTCATTAGTCTTTAGTACTTACCGTTTCATAACTAGCTGTTTCATTTTTCAAAAGCCAGCCTTTCAGTGTTTAGGAAAGTTGCAATAAACTTTTGGGTATAAAGCTGTTTCCATCATGTCTTGCTGACAGACTGAAACACCAATAGGATTCCAAAACACCAAATGCACAATAGACTGGGAAGCCAAAACCCCACAGAGTTTTGAATTTTTGTATTTGTGTACTACCTCCTCAAAGCCTCTGCAAACAGGTGTTGTGGGTTAGACCTTGGCAAAATGCCAAGCCCCCCCGAAACCCACACGGTCCCAGCAAAAGGAGGGAATGGAAAAAACCCCCCCCAAACTGAAAAAAACTTATATATATATATATATATTTACATGAAAGTTACAACACATATATGTACAAATATAAGAAAACCAACAATTTATCCCAAACTGCCCCCCCAACAACACAGAGATTCCACCACCCAAAGACATTTCCCAGGAAGAACACCCAGCAAGGAAAAGAAGGGAACCAAACAAAAAAAGTATTTACTTCCCAGAGACCAAAACTGCTGTGAATATCTCGGCAAGGAGCGGCGAGGTCTATCGCTCCCGGAGCTGAGACAGCATGTCGTCCTCACACCACACTCCAGGAGAGGGAAAAGGGGAGGAAGCACCTTCTCAACTGGGTTTATACTCAACGTCAGATGATATGAAGTACCTCTTTGGTTGCTTAAGTCAGGTGATCCCTTCCCTCTAAATCTACGGAGAATCCCATGGCTCACAAAACTGAGGCCTGCTGAATTTGACTTTGGGCCTA
>JAWWEU010000111.1:88093660-88112673 GCA_035583155.1 Acropternis orthonyx
AAGCATGTGTATATATACACATGCTTCAAGATTACTCTGGAAGTTATGCTACAGTACAGAAACCCCTTAAAATCCTTGTAAATCTGTTAATCTTTGAACACCACTTTAGGAAAAGGCAAAAAAAAAAGTGCCTAGAGAGGAAAGTTCCTGTCTAGTATGCAATGGAACTGGAGACTTTACTGTGCAGCCCAATAATTCTGTGCCAGTCCACTATGAATTTCATATATGAAATTCAGAAATATACTAGCAGTGTAAGTTTTTATTTGATTTTCCATTATTGAACTCCTCTAGAAATGATGATTAGCTGCACCTTTAGAGGCAAAAGAGCTAAAATATATTTGACTTCCCTGATGAGCTGGAAACTCATTTCAAATACAGAAATAATATGCTATGATATATAAGAGGAAAAAAACACCCTAATAGACTGGGTTTTGTTTATGTGGCTGCCCCACACAGCTCTAATTTACAGTTACTCATTTTCTTTAGTCTTATGTATACAGACAGCAGAAGCTTAGCCACAGTTTACTGAAAAAGAATTTACATTTATAAAAATATATACATTTACACAAAATCATTTTTATAATACTGAGAGGTTGGTTGTGAGATATACAGCTCAACTCTTTCCATAGCCTAGGCTAGACTCAGATTTCTTGTCAGGGAAGCCATACTATTTCAGAAGGGGGATTGTCATCCCTTACTACAGTTCTCATCCAACAATATATGAGTATCAATAATAAACAGAGATTTGTCATGTGGTTAAGTGAAAGACCCAAAGAGTTTGTCTAAACACAAATTTTTAGTGTTCTTTGAGCTGCCACTGAGTACCTTCCTGACTTCCGGTTTCTGCTCCCAAAGGACACAGGCCCCCACAGGTCCTGTTTTACATCTTGCAGTCCAGCAGCAGCAGCAACATGTATATTTGGTGGGGCTTTCATGACATGAAGCATCCATCTTTAGGTAACTAAACCTTATTTCTAGGTGCAAGATACAGTCTGAGATAAAGTAATGAGTATGTAACCACCTTTGTAGTAGTGGGTAGTCATATGTTAGTTAACTAAGCTCTCAGACAGTAAAGGCTTAGGCAACAGAGTGTGGACAGCAGTGTTGCTCAAAATAAGACTGATCCCGAAGCAAACACCATGTTACTGATTAGCTTGCTCTCTTAAATCCATCAGCGGCATTTACTAGATCTCCGTTGTCTACAATGTAAGCCTTGACACCTCATATGTAGACACTTTAATGTACACACCTAAATATAAATGTTTTAATCTTGAACTGAGTCCTGTCCTAGATATTTACTCTTAGATGTTAACAGCTGAGTTAGTCACCCTGGGACTTTTTATAGTGAATGGAAATTTCAGATCAATTTCAGAGTTCTGCTTTTGATTAGAAGAAGTGCATGCTAGCAGTACCTATTTCTCTTCTTTTACTGTGAATCCTGTTACATCTACTGTTAATATCTACTAGTTCTTGAAATTTAGCATGTTAGTGGTTAATCCAGTTTCTTTATGATTAGGGTTGCTCACAATTTTAAATTTAATATAATTCTTAAATGCACTAGTATGCTATAAAATAAAATATTGTCATGGCTTAACACCACTCAGCAACTAAGTACCCTGCAGCCATTTGCTCACTCCCCCTACCCCAGTGGGATCAGGAGGAGAAGAGAAAAAAAGGTAAAACCTGTGAGCTAAGGTAAGAACAGTTAGGGGAAAAGAAAAAAAAAAAAAAAGAAAAGAGAGAAATAACCCCCGCCCCCCCAAAAAACAAGCGATGCGTGATACAATTGCTCACCACCCACTGACCATTTCCCTGCTTGTCCTTGAACAGTGATTGGCCTCTCCTGGCCAACTCCGCCCACTTTATATACTGAGCATGATATTACATGGTATGGAATAACCCCTTTTGACTTGTCCAGGTCCTGGCTATGCTCCCTTCTGGCTTCATCTGCACCTCCTTTCTGGCAGAGAATGAGACAATGAAAGGTCCTTGTTTCATGACAGGCAGTATTCTGCAAAAACCAAAACATCAGTGTGTTATTAACAATATTCTCATACTGAAAACAAAATATAGCTGTACCTGTTACTAGGAGAAAAATTAACTCTAGTGCAGTGGAAATGAGGACATGTGTGAAAAGTTAATATATTTCTTTCTTGCTGCAGAATTTGCAAGACCAAAAGGAGCTCCTGGTTTCAAGCATGTTTCTTCCATTGTCTGGTTTCCTTACTCGAAAAATGATCTCTTGAGATTTATACTAGATTTTTACATTTTATGTTAACCAATTAAAAAAGCTTGTCAAAATAGTACCAGAAAATAACTTCCCTCAGAAAAGCAATAAAATAAAAAATGCAATATTGAAAACATTTCCAACTGAAGAGTAGTCTTATTTAAAAAAAAAACAAAAAAAAACCTAGAAGTAATGTGTTAAAATAGTCAAAACATTTTTTAAAATCAATTTCCAGTCCTATAGCAAAAATAACAACAATTTGTGCCGGTTTTGGCTGTGATAGAGTTAATTTTCTTCATAGTATTGAGCTATGTTTTGGATTTATGTTGAAAATAATGTTGATAACACAGGGATGTTTTTGTTGTTGCTGAGCAGTGCTTGCACAGAGTCAAGGCCTTTTCTGCCCCTCACCCCACTGCAGCAGCAAGGAGGTTGGGGGTGTGCAAAAAATTTGGTGGGGAAACAGCCAGGACAGATGACCCTAACTGACTAAAGGGACATTCCATATCATGTAGCATCATGCTCTGCATAGAAAGTTGGGGGAAGAAGAGGGAAAGTGAGGACACTCAGAGTGATGCCATTTGTCTTCCCAAGTCTCTGTTATGTGTGATGAAGCCCTGTTTTCCTGGAGATGCCTGAACACCTGGGAAATGGTGAATGAATTCCTGGTTCTCCTTTGTTTGCATGCATGGCTTTAGCTTTACCTATTAAACTGTCTTTACCTCAACTTAGGAGTTTTCTCACTTTTAGCCTTCTGATCTCTTCCTCATCCCACCAGAGGGACATGAGCGAGCAGCTGCGTGGAGTTTAGTTGCCAGCTGGGGCTAAACCGCGGCAAAATTTAAGGCAACAATATGCTTTCAATGAAGTAAGCAGCTCTTATATCTTTGTATTGGTGTTAGTCTGAAGATATATGGTCCAATGCAGTTTCTTTCCTGTGTTATATTAAATTGGAAGACCAAATTCCATTATACTTGACTGTGGTACTGATTCAGTATGGTAAAAAGTCTGAAAATAATGCTAGCCAGAAAAGAATTAATAAGAAATTTTTACTTTCATTTGCATGGCAGGGCTTTTAGTATTGGATAGGCTGCAGGACTGGCTTATGTGAGAGGTTGCTAGTGGCTTTCCCTATGTCTGATAGAGCTGATGCCAGCTGGCTTTAAGACAGACTCACCTGCTGGCCAAGGCCAAGCTCATCAGCGACAGTGGTAGCACAGCTGGAACATAGTAATTAGGAAGGAATAAAAACACCTGTGCAACTCTGAAGGGAGTGAGAATATATGAGAAAAAAACAGCTCTGCAGACACTGAGGTTGGTGAAGAAGGGGAAGAAGGTGCTCTAGGCACCAGAGCAGACATTCCTCTGCAGCCCATGATGAAGACCATGGTGAGGCAACCAACTGGATCAGGTAGACACCCAAAGGAGGTTGTGACCCTGTGGGAAGCCTGTGCTGGGGCAGATTCCTGGCATGCCTTGTGATCCTGTGGGGGACCCATGACTAAGCAGGGTCCTGAAGGACTGCACCCTGTGGAAGAGACCTACAATGAAGCAGTTTGTGAAGAACTGGAGCCTTTGGGAAGGACTCATGTTGGAGAAGTTCATGGGGAACTGTCTCCCACCAGAGACACTCCACACTGGAAGAGTGTGAGAACTCCTCCCCTTGAGGAGGAAGGAATGACAGAGACATGTGAAGAACTGACTGAAATTCCCATTCCCAGTCTGTGGCATCCCACCCTTAAGGGCAAGAGAACACCCAAGGTCTGGCAATGCTTGTGTTCAAAAGGGAACAACAAAAGTCAGAAGGTTTGCAAAAAACTGACAAAGATTTATTAGTAAATTATACACTTGGCATGGAATATTAAATGGGTATGTTAGTTCCTTATACAGTGGTGGGTTTTGAATAAGGGTTAGGGTGAAAGAGAAGAGAGAGGAAGGAAGAAAGAAAGAAAGAAAGATTGATCACCAGTCCTGGCTCCATTATCAATCCAGTTGGTGGGGGTCCAGGGTTCTGGGGATGCTGCCCAGGCTTCGTGGGAGTGCCTTTACATAGATATGTTCCTCCATCCTGGAGCTAAGTTTCTTGTTTTCTATGCAAAGTAGTTATCATGTGCAGCTTCGTTCTTCTAGACCTTTCTGAAAACAGGTTGGAGGACTTTGGGAATCTTTGGTGGTCTTGATCCCCACGCCCCCCTGCTGGCTCTGTGTTTACTTGACAGTCCATTTCTGCTTCTCAACCTCATTCCTAAGCTTGAGCTGTACTGTGTTCTGTTTATCTCCAGGTGCCAGAACAAGGACATTTGTCCCAAAAATGTGCTGCCCTACTCTGTATGGCCCCTTTCTCCAGACACATACAGTTCTTTCTCACAGCATGCTATTATCAATGGTCCTTGGTTGGTTCCATGGTCATCCAGCTATCGTTGTTTGAGACATACACATTAGCCCCTTATCTTCTGGGCATCTACACTGTCCCCTGTGCTGGTGGAGGGGAGAGGAGGTAGAGTAAATCACGAGGAAAGTTAAATTTAAGAAGAAAGAAGGGATAGAGGGAAGGTGTTTTAAAGATTTGGTTTCATTTCTCATTGTTGTACTCTGATTTGATTGGTAATAAAGTAATTTTCTCCAAGTTGTGCCTGTTTTACCCTTGATGGTAACCAGTGAGTGATCTCTCCCTGCCCTTCTCTTGACTCACAAACCTTTAATTATATTTTCTCTCCTCTATCCAGCTGCGGAGGGGAGTGATAGAACAGCTTAGGTGAGCACCTGGTATCCAGCCAGAGCCAAGCCATCATGTATGTGTTCTGTACGTATACAATTGTATATTTGTGATCCATGGGAATTATTAAAATAATATATTTTAAAATTATAAGTAGGCAGTCATGTTGGAGAGAGAGGATAAAATTAGGGATGCTACTGAAGGTGAAGGTTTAATACTGAACTAAGAGATATGAAGAGTGCTGCTCAAGTAGTGATGTAGCTAATCAAAATGCAAAACTGTGACAGTGATAATATTCACATCACTAGATACTTAGGATTTCTGTTCTACCATGTCTACTAGTAACAACGTCCTGACAATATTAATAAAAAGATGTAAAAATAGGTTAGGTGGATAAATGTAAAATAGTAACTATTTTGTTTTTCATACACAGAAAAAGGGCTTTCTCACCATATTTTTTCTCACCCTGAGAGTTTTTCTTTGCATGCAAAACTTATACCACCTTTCAGAATCTTGATGAATCAGGTGTCTCCATGATTTTTGTTTGTGTGTCTGAAAATGGAGGCATCTAAAATCATTCATTCACACAAAAATTTGGGTTGTCTTATGTGCATAGTATTTTATATTCTTCTTATAGTGTTTGAGAATGATCACTATAATGCTATATTAATAAGGAAGTTCTCAGTGACTACGATTTGACAAAAGCATATCCATAAAACTTGCAAAACATATAGCTTCAATTTTATTACATTTCCCAGCAGAGTTAGCAATGAAAACATTTCAAAATTGTAGTATTATATCAGAGGCAAAACTGAAAGGCTTTTAGAAATAAACCAGTCTGATTTACCTAAGTAAGATGAAATGGAAAAAATAAACTCTATATAGTGGCAAGCAATGTAGATTAAAAGAAATTATTTGGCATCTAAAGTGTCATTTAAAACATAGAAGAGGAAGGATTTTTAAAAACTACAGTAGGACAGAACTAGTGTGAATTGGCAGACCTCCCTTGGTTGCATTGGAACTTTGCCGATTACATTAGCTGAGGATCTGAGTTTATATGAGTTTAAACTTCACGGCATCTCTTAAATCACCAGGAATAAGATGCCTTAGTGACTCAATAAATCAAGGCAAGATCAAATAATTATTAAAAAATAAATGAGAACTGTTCTTCAGGGCAATACAATTTTATTTTGAATAGCACTTCATACAAATGCATCCCTAGATGCTTTACAAGAAAAGCTATAAATAATAAAATTATGTGGTTTAATAATAAATAATAGATTAAAAGTTATTAAGGGTGTTGGAGAAACAGTTTCATCTTATGTTCAGCATGAAGCAAAGAATTTATGGGATGAAACAGGACAAGGGTGCTAGTTTAATCATAGAGGAAGAAATATGCAACCCAAAATCTGAATGAAAGTAAAAGGGAAAAAAATATTTTCCTGGCTGAAGTCTTATATGTGAATAAATCTATATTTCTTTACTCTCTGGAGAGTAGTTCAACCACCAGATAACAGCCTACTTAGGAATCAGGAACATTTTCAGGCCTTCTGAAAGCTGAGCACTTTTGCCTTGCAGAAAGAGAGCACAGCCTGAGCAAGTTTTATCATACTGAGGCATGTTGAGTTTCATATGGAGAAGAGTGTTACTATCCCATCCTTGCAGTTCCCTCCCCAAGTGAGAGGCTCTTTAAAAGAATAATCCAGACAACTCATTTATTTTGTTCTCTGTTAAAAATATAGGGTGACAGAGAAAGAAGTACCACTGGGGGAAGATGGGAGCCCATCATTGAAAGAATATTCCCCTATGGCACAGAGACGAGATTGTTTTCCTTTACATTTTTGCTTGCCTTTGACTTCCAGCATAGAAGTGTTTTTTCCCCTAGGTGCTTTACAGGCTTCATGTCTCCACACCTGACTCAAGGTTGGTGAGACCTATGCTGAGGGAAGATTCTAGTGGTTAGGTGTTATAACAGCACTTCAGTGACCAAGTCACTAATGTATATAGGTTTAAGTTAAAAATTATGTCCTTAAATGCTCACATATTTATCCTTTCTAATGTGTTTGTCTTTTGACAAATTATTTTATTATATATATTCCAGTAACAAAGTTTTCAGATATACACCTCAAAGATTGGAGGAGGTAAGAAATTAATTTTGCAAGCGTGACATGCTGCCAGGGAGCATCCAGAAATTGATTGGATATTCAATGATGGAAATGTGGCTAGGACAGGATGAAGAGAAAGAAGTGAAGGGGTGTTCAGAAGGAAGAAGGAATCAGAGGGTCAAAGGGAAATTAGGACACAGTCACAGCAATGGGAGACACACAAGTGTACCTGGATGAGATGCAAAATTAGCAGCCCTTCCTGCTGCTCCTGCTCTACCCAAGAGTCTCTAAGTTTTATACTGTGGCCCCACAGTAAGTGCCAGTAGATTTAACACATCTGATATTCTATTCTGAAGAACATTTTGATAATAAATTCTTTCCTTTCTCCTTATTGCCAAACCCAGTCTCTTCTCCTGGAAGATGGGAATTGTGGGTAAGAATGTACAGTTTGTTACTTATAAATACTTATAAATTATTGCCAAACTTCACAATAAATAATAAGCCCCCATGTTTTGGAAATATCTGATGAAACAGTACAGCAGGGTCACCACTTTCTTCCTCCAAGGCAAACTGGGTAAAATAAAATAATTTTTAAAATCCTTATGTATAGAACTCCAGACAGCTTTTTAAAGTCTTCTAGAATAGTGTGAGTCATTAGGTAACAATTCCAAAGACAAAAAGCCCTCTATGACTAGTATGAAACAAACATTAGTCTGTTAGACTCAGATTTTAGTAATGTATGCACACATTCAACATACAAACAATATATACTTTACATATAACCAAGTGCTATGGGTAAATACATGTCAGCTGTCATGCTGGGCCTTTTCATTGCAAGCATATTATGGCTGGTGACCAGAAGTGTCAAATGTGTTGTTTCTAAATCGTAAAATATAAAGTGTTTTCACTAAAATCAAACACCTGTTTTAGGTAATATGATAAGAGAGGAGTTTAAAGAAGTGTGCACATCAAATTATACTGTTGCTGGGGGTCTTTAGATCTGCTTTTTTCCATACAAAGATTAGAATAGAGCTATTCAAAGGATGACATGAACAAGATATTGTACTAGTGTATATTTAGGCCTTCACAAGCTTAAGGATGTCTCAACCAGGTTGAACAACTCGCACAGCTGCTTTCAATATTATGGTCTTCCACTCCCCTTGAGAGCTCACTTGCCTGCCCTTCAAAACAGTCTTCATGACACTTCTTTCTGTATATATTTATATTTACATTCACATTAAAATTTAATTTTGAAATTGTTATAGTCTATAATTGAATAGAATACTTTGGCAGGCCATGGCAAAGAATTTGATTATTGCTTCTACCTCTTAATGCAAAGTTTGTAATATTAATGCTTTCTTGCTATTTGGAATTATTTTTCTTCTTAAAAGTGTGAAAGGCAACAAAAGAAAAGTACACTGTTAATGCTAAAATGCTGTGCAGAAGGACTTCATATATAACTATGGTAACAAAAGATATTTTCCCAGTGGAAAAGACCTATTTCCCTCACCTGACTGACATCACTGCCATATACTTGTTATTCTTGCATGTTCTGGTGCTTAGTTGGGTGACTGTGAGAGTTATTTGCATCTTTCTTCTCTGCTCCAGCATTATTGCCTGGGGAGAGTCGGAAACCTTGGGTAATATTAATGAAATAATTTGGAACATGGAGCAGAGCATTAACTTCTGCTGCCTGAGCAGTAGTATTACTCCTCATTAAAGCTTGTGGAAGTTCACCTCACATTCAATTACAGATGCCTAAAACCTGTTTTTCAGGCAATCTATGTGCCTTAGACAAGAGAAAAGGGTGAGGAAAGGATCTGTTTCCCCCTTGAGATTTTCTGCTCTCTTTGCATATAATACTGCCAACCAGCTGGGAAGTGACTTGCTGGTCAGAGAGATGTCATATTGAGAGATGATGAATGACTCTGGGCTTCTGGTCTAAGACCTAGCAAAAACAATGCAGTAATCTCAAAGGAATATTGAAAGTTTTATCTGTAACAGCTTCAGAAAAGCAGCCAGATTTATAATGTTGTTCTAAATTCTAGACAAATAAAGCCCTGCATGTTTTTTTTTGTTGTTGTTGTTGTTGTTGTTTTTGGTTTTTTTTTCCTGAGGGCATAACATTTTGTACACTGTTAACCCTTTTGAATATGAATCTAATGGGGTTGCCTTTGTTCAGTGAATGACTGCAGGGGCTGGAAGTTCAGGAGGAAGAGAGGAAGCAGACAGGTCTTACATGAGTTATGCCAAATGCTGGTTTGTTCCCTAGCTTGTGTTCTATTATGAGCTTTTTGTCTAATCAGTATAAAAATACATGATTATTTTGTAAACACACAGTTTAGAACAACACCACAAGGTCAGTTCTTATGGGTCATAGAAAGAGAAGACAGCTAAAGAAAATTATGAACTACTTCTAAGTTGAATTTGAATTTTGTTTTGGGTGAGATACTTTGTTTTTAAAGATCCATGAAATTTGAAATAGTTTTACCCCCCTGAATCTCTTTACTTCAGCCTCATGGAAGACAATACATTCTGTCATAAGGAATTGGATAGATGGTCACACGGAAACAGTTGTGGTCAATGGCTTGTTGTCCAAATGGAGACCCAGAAAACTGGCATTCCTCACGGATCAGCTTTGGGATCAGCACTTTCTAACACCTTTGTTGGTGGCACATACAGTGGGATTGAGTGCACCTCCAGCAAGTTTGCCAGTAACACCAAGCTGAGTGGTGTGGTTGACACACTGGAGGAAAGGGACATCTTCCAGAAGGACCTTCCTTGACAGCCTTGAGAGGTGGGCCTGTTTGAATCTCACAAAGTTCAACGAAGCCAAAGTCAAGGTCCTGAACAAGCACCACTGCAAGCTGGGCAGAGAATGGATTTAGAGCAGTCTGAGAAGAAGGACTTGGGGGTGTTGGTTGATGAGAACCTCAACATGAGCTGAGAAATGTGTACTTGTTGTCCAGTAAGCCAATTGTATTCTGGACTGCATCTAAAGAAGTGTAACAAACAGGTCAGTGGAGGTGATTCTGTACCTTTGCTCTGGTGAGACCCCACCCGGAGTGCTGTGTCCAGGTCTGGTGCTCCTAACATAAGAATGGCAGGGACCTATTGAAGCAACTCCAGGTCAGGGCAATAAAGACGATCAGAGGGCTGGAATGCCTCTCCTATGAAAACAGGCTAAGACAGTTGGAGTTGTTCAGCCTGGAGAAGAGAGGGCTTCAGGATGACCAAATTCCAGCCTTCCAATATCTAAAAGGGGCCTACAAGAAAGCTGGAGAGGGACTTTTTACAAGGGCATGTAGTGATAGGAAAGGGCAATGGCTTTAAACTGAAAGAAGGTAGGTTTGGATCAGCTATTAGGAAGAAATTCTTCACTGTGAGGGTGGTGAGACACTGGAATAGATTGCCCAGAAATGTGGCTGCCCCATCATTGGAAGTGTTTAAGGCCAGGTTGAATGAGGCTTTGAACAACCTGGTCTAGCAGAAGGTGTCCCTGCCCATGGCAGGGGCTTTGGAAGTAGATGGTCTTTAACATCCCTTCCAACACAAGTGATTCTCTGATTCCATGATTTACTGTAAGATATGAGAAAACATTATAATAATGGCCAGGCTTCGTGAACAAAGATCTGGGGAAGGGCTCTCCCCACGTGGGTGTGCCCTTCCAGCCTGCGCAGTGGATTTTTTAGGTGAGGCACAGCGTGCGCAGAACTGGCCCCACCGTTTAAGTCCTAAGGTTCATTTGCCATGGCCGAGTGAGCTTGGACAGTGACAGTGAAATCCTCGTGACTGTCTACAGCACCCAGTACTAACACCAGGGCTGACCCTGCACTCAGCATCTGAGATCTGAGGGGATCAGATGGCAGGGAGGCATTTAACTGCCCAGGGGACGGTCCCTACTGAGACTCGAACTCCGTCTCTTGGGATTCAGTGCTAACCATTACGCCACGGGACCGCCCCTTATGAGAAAGCATTAATTCATATTATAAAGCATCATTTCATAGTCTCTTTTGGTGCTGGATATATGTTTTATGTAGAAACAAGAATCCACCTGTTTCTGAAGAATCAACACATGCAGGACAGGACACAATGACCATATATTTCCTGGTGTTTAATGCTGTTTTCTTAATTTCCTTTTTATTAGGAGAGGGAAAAGGATTTAAACCCAATTGCCATGAAAGGATCCTAAAATAAAATATGCTAAAACTTGGAAATATTAATTTAAACTCTGCACTTTAATTGATCTTTTGTCATAACAGGAAATTTACTATACTGTGATATGGCCTGGAGCACAGAAAGTTTCCCTGAGACAGATGTTTTATAAGAGAAATCTGAAATTGGAAATGATCATTACATGCAATATACTTTATACATATTGTTTGCCTAGTTTAGACTGAAATATCTTCTTTGGAGGACAGCTTTCACTGCTTGCAAGTGGGGTATTGTTTCTACCTGAAATACTGTTCAGTTCCTTTATTAAGATTTCCCAAGCACTCATGAACTCTAAGGCCTCCCTCACGTACTTTAAGCTTCCTCTAGTGAATCTGATCATTACTTTGTTTGCAGGTTTAGCAAACAGTACAGAGCTATGGCATGCTCAGCATGCTAATAACAACCAACTCCATACCCACACATCCTGGAAAAGTGCTCTAGTCTGAGAACATGTTTATACTTTGGTAATATTATTTTTTTTAAATTAAACAGTAATTTTAAGAGATTTTTAGATTATTATTGTTTGATTTGTAGAGTTTTTTTTTTCTCTTATGCCATTACTTTAGCATTCAAAGCACATATTTTTACAGTTCATTTACAGCATGGTCTAACTGCTATGATACTTAAAAAATAGATAACAATTAGGTGAAAGTTTAAAAACAATATGCTGAGGACATAGGCAATGATTTCAATGACATTTTTGGTGGAGCTGGAACAGAGAGGCTGAATATACACTTTCAATGGTTGGATTGAAATGACATACCATAATGGCTCCAAAGGAGCTGTTACAATCTACCGAGTCAATGATCCATGAACAAAGAAAGATTTACTCAATTTGAATCCAATACCTTCTAACATGTTAAAAAATAAACAAACAAACTGTCCTATGCTCTACTGATCCACACAGAAATTTCCTCCTTTACTCACAGGTAATGCACCTATCTTCTGCCTCATCCTTGTAGTTTTCTCTACTCTGTCTTCTGAGGTATTTGAAGGACTGAAAATGAGAAAATTTTTTAGTCTACTTTGATATTACTGTCAATGGTATTTTCAGCTCCTGGGAAGAAGAGTGGAACATTTGAAAATCAATGTTTTGTCATGGTTGAGCCCCATCCAGCAGCTAAGCCCTACACAACTACTCACTCACCTTCCCCTGGTGGGGTGGGACAGAGAATCAGAAGGATAAAAGTGAGAAAACCCAGTGGGCTGACAGTTTAACAGGTAATGCAAAAGCTGTGCATGGAAGCAAAATGAAACACGGAATTCACTCACCACTTCCCATGGGCGGGCAGGAAAGTGTTCTGCCATCTCCATGAAAGCAGGGCTATGTCACGTGTAACAGTGACTTGGGAAGACAAACATCATCACTTCAATTGCCATCCCCCACTTCCTTCTTCTTCCTCCAACTTTCTGTGTGGAGCATGAGGCCACATGATATGGGATAACCCTTTGATCAGTCAGCGTAAGCTGTCTTGGCTGTGTCCCCTCCAAACTCTTTGTGCACCCCCAGCCTCCTCACTGCTGGGGTGGGGTGAAGAGCAGAAAAAGTTGTGACTCTGTGCAAGCACTGCTCAGCAACAGCAAAAACATCCCTGTGTTACCAACATTATTTCCAGCACAAATCCAAAAGACAGCCTGATACTGGCTACTGTGAAGAAAATTAACAAATCCCAGTCAAAACCAGTCCATGTATTTACAAGTGACTTTAGGAAAATGAGTTTTGATATCCAGCTGAAGCACAGACATGAAAGCAGCTTTGGACTAGTTATCTATTTTACCCAGTACTTTTGCTTCCTTTTCAAAAAGGTGGATTTACTAACTGCCATTTCTTTACACAGAATTCAGTGCAGAAAAAATATATACAAATTTCATTGATACATAAAGAGAGGCAGTGATAAGTATCAGAGATATTTGTATTTAGAACTTACTGAAAACAATCCGGTGGAAAATCCTGAGAAAGCCAACATATTCTATGTAAATGGAAAATAGACTCACTTTTTTTTTTGTGTGTGATAATTAATCTGTCTTCCTTTTTGATTTACTGACTATGAATTTTCTAAAACAAGCAGATATGATATCACTGTTTATTAGTAAGAGTTCATTGACTGAATAGTAACAACATTAAAGGATGCCAAGTTTTGTTAAAAATATTTAACCTGCAGATGAAATTCCTGTTACCTAGAGGTGAGAGGGCGACTAATCTAAATGCCTAATTTTACTTGATCAAATGTAGATGTTACACCTAAAATCCCTGAAATTATTAAGATTATTTTTCTGGGGGTTATTTTGTATACTGATCCATTTTTTTCACTAATAGTCCAACTTCTTGGTACAGTTATAATAAAGTGACACAATGCATTTTAGATCTGAGTTCTACTGTTTGTCAAGGGGAATCTGGAACACATATTTAATCTGTACAGTGTGAAGAACAGTATATATGTATTCAGGAGGAAGAAAACTGGTGAAATTCTTAACTGTAACCAAAATTACTTATCTGATATTTGCATAATCTCCACAAACATATGAATGTTGACAAAACATTACATAATAATCATCAGAAAACATATGTTCTTCCTATAAGCACTTGATAAAAATAATAGAATCATAGGATGATAGAACTATTGAGGCTAGAAGAGACCTTTAAGTTCATGTCCACCCAGCACTACCACTGTAACCCCTAAACTACTAAACCACATCACCCAGTGTCAGATCCAGACACCTCTCGAAAATATCCAGGGATGGTGACTCTCCCACATCCCTGGACAACACATTCCAATGCCTGACCACCTTAACAGTGAAAAAAATTTTCTAATACCTTATCTGAATTTTGCCTATCTCAGCCAAAAGTCATTTCCTCTTGTCTTCTCACTGCAGGCATGGTAGAAAAGACCAGCCCCACCTCACTACAACCTCCTTTCAGGGAGTTCCAGAGAGTGATAAGACCCCCCTAAGCCACTTCTTTTTGAGACTGAACAACCCCAGCTCCTTCAGCTGCTCCTTATAAGTTTTCTAGACCTAATAATAGTAGTAATATTATTATATAAGAAAACAGGATACACGATATATACATAAACATATTGGAATACTAAGTAATACTGAGAAATGGAAATAATGTCAAAATGAGGTCTTTAAAGCCAGGATGATAGCTGAGTCTTAGGGTTGAACTAGATGATCTCTGG
This sequence comes from Acropternis orthonyx, assembly GCA_035583155.1. NCBI lineage: Eukaryota > Metazoa > Chordata > Aves > Passeriformes > Rhinocryptidae > Acropternis > Acropternis orthonyx. Next base: position 88,108,103 of record JAWWEU010000111.1, read on the forward strand.
AGGTTTCTTCAAGCCAAAATTGTTTTACCAGTCTATGATTTTAGAATTCATAGGTGCTTCGAGGACAATAAACAGATAGGAAATTAAAACACAAAATTGATAAATTCAATAAGCAGAAAAAAAGTTACCAGCTGAGCATTAAAGTTATGGAAGAATGGATGCCACTATCCTTGTATTTTTCTAGTTCTTATGTTTCAAATTTAAAAACAAACAAAAACCAAATCAAAACAAATCAAACCCAAAAAACCAAAACCAGAGCATATAAGCAGTCATTAACTTAAAACCCCAACATATGGAGCTGCAGTAGGGAGGGTAACCGTCTATGATTGTCTATAAATAAACAGTCCATAATTCTTTAGAAATATACTTATTTTCTGTAACTATGTCTAAAAGCTCCAGAAGTTGTATATGGAGGTGTTACACAGAGAGAACTGAGAGCAACATAAAAATTATTCCAACTCATAAATTGTTTGATGTCTGTTTACTTGAATCTGGAGTCAAAATAAACTATTACTCAGTCCTGAACAGGTTGACAGTTTCAATGAAGTACTTGACTTCAATGAACTTCTATCAGCTATGATGCTGAATGTTATATCCATAATACGTAAAAAGGAGAACGGTAAGATCAGTGTACTGTAGTTTCTTCAGACGTATTTTTTTAATTCAGATATGACTTGGTAAAAAAAAAAAAGGGCATATTTATAAAAAGTGCATAATACCAAATACTGGCATTCTCCCCAAACAAAGAAATCACTTGGCTTAAGGAGGTAATAATTTTAATCAATTATTTATTCTTAAAAATTATTGATTTTTTACTAAGTATGAAAAAATATCCACAGAAATTCTTAATACTTAAAATCTAAGGGAAAAAATATGTATTTTCAAATATGATCACACATTTCCAAAGCTTAACTAAAAAATAAAAATAACATAGCACGAATGGTAAATTTTAAAAGCACTTACATTTTTTTTGTCAGAGGCCCACTTTAGTGAGTTGAATAAAATTCTCAGATAATATCCATTTTCATATGTAACTTTCACATGTAACATATGTTAAGTAGATCTGCCTATTGCAATACGTGTTAGGTTTTACTGTATGAAAACACTCATCCACACAGAAATATATATCGACCCATCCATCTGTCTATGAAATAAATTTATTTATCTAACATCTATCCATCAAATGATGGAAATGCTGCATTAAACTAAGCAAAAACAGCAGGTATGTGTTCTCTGCCCTAAGTGTATCATTATTCTGTACTGAAAAAAAAAAAAGAAATTCTCAGTCTAAACAATACCAACCAAATACAGCAAAGATAACACCTGATGCAATTTGTCATAAACTCAGTGAGTTCAGATGAATGGCTTTGCTTTGCACAGGTTTAGCTGCTAGGCTTGTGAATCTTAATATTCACTCACTCTACACACTAAATATCCAGACTTGAGGTTTGAGTACTCACAGGTTTTCTTATTTTGAAGGTTCTGAAATCAAATATCTGTTTCTTGTGAGATATAGTCTACCTAACTAAAATACAATAGTATTCATTTCTACACTTCTCTAAGAAAGTCCTGTCATTTCTGTAGAGGAGGCGGATTTTCAGGTCCATTTCTTTTTGTGGTGTCTGATACTATACTTCCATGAAATTTGCTTAGTTTTTGTTGCTTTGATTGAGTTTCTTTTTAGTCTGTCTCTCTCCTATCCTGGTACCATTCTTACATAGCTGAAATTTAGTGCTTTAGAGTCTGGTTAAAACAAGTCAGTGCATTTCTGGATGTTGGTACAGAATTTCTGTGAGTGTAAATAGCTTCTGATCTGGACTTATGTTTCACTTAAATTTTGTAATTCTAACAATAGTGGAAATTTTTCTGCTTATCTGAAGATTTCTTCAATTTCTGTAGCAAAGGTAAGGCTATCTTTGTCCTTTCCACAGGTAGAAGCAGTGTTAAGAGGCTTGTTGAGGATCAGCACAAATACTTCTCTGTATACGTGCATGGTTACATAGTGATTTAACGCCACATGTAATAATTCAATAATAGGGATAAATAAGTGTGATAGCAACAGCATCAAAACACTCATTAAGGTGCCACAGCCTTAGACTTTTCTGGGTCTTCTGCAGAAGCTTAGATAGCTCACCAAATCTCTTAAAGGAAGTAGGGCAATAGTTGCAGAAATCTTGATGACTTCACAAATATTTCCTTCCCCTTCTTTCTTGTTATGAGGTGACTTTGCTCTAGAATCACAGAATTATAGAATAATTAAGGCTGAAAAACACCCTTAAGATTATCAAGTCCAATCATAATACTAACACTGCCAATGCTAGCACTAAACCATATCCCTAAGTGCCATGTCTACACATCCTTTAAATGCCTCCAGAGATGGTGACTCAAAACACCTTATCTCACTTGTGTGCATATGACACGAGCAGTGAGATGTACATTTAGGTTAAATGAGTGTAATATTAATAAACAATTATGAGAATGAAGTACTGTTACAGCAGTGAAAGGTCATGAAGTTGCCTTCTACATATGTAGCTGATTAAATTTTAAGTAAAAATGAATTCATATTCAAAACTGTCCAAGAGAAGTCTGAGATGCAAAATACTTTTTCAAAATGTAGTTAACCTTTAGTACTTATATATAAAAGGCAGGAAAATATTCATAATTTTTTCAAACATCTTTTTCTCTCAAATTATGTAGTCCCTGTGGTGGAATAGATACCTCATTTGCTACTGAAATTATGGACTTTTTCAAAATGTTTTGTAAAAAATAAAATTATTTTTAGCAATTAATGTTCTATTTGTAAGTGAAACTGTATACATGATAGAGGTATATATAGAATTTGTGTGAAAAAGGTACTATTAAAGATAAAATTTGAGATATTTAATTTATATTGCTGACTGTAGATTTGAAAATCCTTACAATCACCTTACAGATGATACTGAGTTTTACAGAAAAGTCTGTAAACATATCAGAAGAAACTGCAGTATGTTTTCCAGTTCTGAAAACAAATTAAAGCATGGCACTTAAATGACTTTTTTTATAACTGGTTGTTGGGTTTTTTTCCTATTTTCATATAAATGTACAGCTTTAAATTCATACTGATTGTAACTTTCTTAAATTTATTAAAATTGATATAATGCAGAAATTCCACTATAATAAAGTTTAAAATAATAATTGTGGGTTTATGAAAAAAGCAATATGATGAAATGATGCTGTTCTGCAGGAATCATGACAGAGCAACAGGCAGAGGACAAAATTTAACTTGCAAACTGGTTTCCTAAACTCTTATGCTATAATATAGAAATACTTCGTATGTTTTCATAAAGGAATATTCCCATAATGGAAAAGTAGTAGAGCTAAGACTTTCTTTGATGCCTTTACTGCTCTGAAGGAGATTTCCTAAACCATCTCAAAGAGCAGAGCCAGAAGACCAAGCATGTAAGTGTTTCATGGTTGTAAAAGGAGATGGCATAAGGTGCCCCACTTTTTGACTTTGAAAATCTCTTCCCTATGCAGCTGACGGCAGGGTCACTATTCTGTTATATGGGGACTTCTGAGATTCTGAAATTTGCTTTTGTTCCCTGATGGAAGGAAAACAGAAGTCTTTGTAGAGTACAACATTAGATTGATATTCAGGGCAAAACCAGGTCTTTCATGGTGGGATGAATGCTCTTGTACCCCTGTGTCTGAAGGATTTTGGATTGTTTTGAATTGAGCAGGATAAGAACTTGATCCTCAGCTTTCCATGTGTTTGTACCTTATGAGAGTACCTCATGAGAGATGAGAGTCTTGTTCTCTTTTTCCACTGACACTGTAACTTACCTGTGAAACCTTTAATGTGAAAAAGTGCGTCTCTGGGAAATACACTAGAGATGTTAAAGTTGCTATTCAACACAGATGTTCGGGTGAATTCTGATGTTCGGTTCATTAAGTAAAACAAGCACTTCTGGACCCTTTGGGATCACCTTCCTGGTTCTCAACCCAAACACAGAGAAAGGATATGCAGCAGAGACGAATGGATTAAAAATTTCACACATGTGAAATGTCTTTATTTGTCTTTACTTCCCCCCCGCCCCCCCCCCCCAACATTGTACATAATGTCTTTCTTCTCATTTTGGACAATAGGATGGCAAATGAAGTGGTTTAGTTCTGAAATAATTAATTTTTTATAATATATTGGTTTTGTATGTTCTTTCCTTATAAGCTTTCCTTTGTGATATTCAGTGAAAAAGCAAAACCTTCAAATGAAGAAGTATCAGTCTTGTCCTTCCATAGAAAATCAATATCCTTTGTGGTTTCTTCTTCTGCTTACTTAGACTTTGTCAAATGTATAATATGCCCCAGAAAGCCCTTCAGGTGTTCAATTATTGTTTTACTGCAAACACAAAAATTCCAAAATATGCTTTTATTTGACAAACGAAGAAAGAGAACTTGGACACTTAATTATAGTGCACTGAAAATGTGAATGCTTGAGGGCTTTTATCAGTACTTCTGGTTTTGGTGTTTTGTTTTTTTTTTTAATACAGATTTTTAATTGTTTTTTTTTTTTTTTTTTTTAAAAATAAAAAAAT
>JAWWEU010000111.1:88112773-88133438 GCA_035583155.1 Acropternis orthonyx
GTTTCCTCTGTAACCTTGTACTTATTGTGATCTTTTTATTAAATTGTAGTTCTGACTTGCAGTCTTTTTGTGAATTGCGTTCTTTTTTCTCCTGCTGGTTTATCTTAAACCAGCACAAATACTGTGTCCAGTTCTGAGCTCCTCAGTACAAGAAAGACAAGGAGCTACTGGAGATGGTCCCGTGTAGGGCCACTAGGATGATGAGGAATCTGGAGCATCTATCTTACGAGGAGATACTTGGGACCTGGGCCTCTTTTGTCTGGAGAAGAGAAGAGTCAGAGGGGTTCTCAGTAATGTGTATAAATATCTCAAAGGCAGGTGCCAAGCAGACTCTTTTCAGTGGTGCCCAGCAACAGGACAAGGACCAACGCCCATAAACTAAAACACAAATTCCACCTCAACATAAGGAAGAACTTCTTTACACTGGGAGTGGCAGATCACTGGAACAGGTTGCCTGGGGAGATTGTGGAGTCTCCCTCTCTGGAGATATTCAAAATCCACTTGGACATGTTCCTGTGTAACCTACACTAGGCAATCATGCCTTGGCAGTGCATTGTCCTAGATGACCTTCAGAGGTCCCTTCCAACCCTAACAATTCTGTGATTTTGTGAAAAAAAAGTAGGAAGGAATGTGTGGACACAAGAAGGTGTACATGATTTTTTACATGATGTGTGGTCCATGTGCCACAGGAACTCTAACTCAGTCTCCGGGTTTGGAGAGGTGGGTGAATGCCCACTTGTCAGTCCTCACTTTAAATGAAGACTTTTATTTCACCCAGACCACTTCATCCTCTCTTATATGTAATCTCCTTGGTTTACTCATTTTGTCTTGTGTTTGTAAAACCTGTTTCCATCTTGAATAAAAGTGAATGAAATGGTCAGTCAGTGAGTAATGGAGTAATAAGCAACAGATTTTTCAGAATAAATTGAATACAAAGAGCAGATGAAAGTGTAGTGTCTATCACATTGTTTTCTTCTGAATCAGTTGACCAGTCACCACAGACTAAATGTATAAAAATATTTAAATTCATAGTCTACACCAAGTATAATCACAGAATTTGAAATTCATAGAATTGTAGAATAGTTTGGATTTGAAGGGACTTTGAAGATCATCTATTTACAACTCCCTTGCCAAAGGCAAGGACTCCTTTCAGTAGAGCAGATTGCTCAAAACTGCATTCAGCCTGGCCTTGAACACTTCCAGGAACAGGGCATCCACAACTCTTCTGGGCAACCTGTGCTGGTGCCTCACCACCCTCACAGTAAAGAATTTCTTCCTGATATTCAATCTAAACCTACTCTCTTTCTCTTTAAAGCCATTGCCTCTTGTTAGACCACTGCACGCCCTTGTGAAAATTCCCTCTTCAGCTCACTTATGGTACCCATATCTCCTTCCATTTCCACATTCCAGTCATAGGAGCCATCCATCATGTCTCTGTGATGCCCTGCAGGCATGCACAGTCTCTGACTTGTTTATTTCCAATGCTAGGTGCATTTGCATGGAGTCATTTAAGCTGGGCCCCTGATTGCCCCCTTACAGCTGACTCACTGTCTGAAGTGTCTGGAATTCCTTTGTGCGACACATTCAGGTGCTCTGCTGTTGACTTGAATTCCCTTTTCTTTTTAGCTCAAGTTATTGTCAGTAACTTCTCAATAAATTCTCTATTTTTCTACATAAAACAAATAATAATCTCAATAATCATAATTAGCTAAATAAAATAAAAAAGCAGGAGACTCAACTGATGTAAATCAACATAGTAAATTAGATCTGAAAGCTTTTAACAGATACTGACTCAAGTTTTTCAAAACTGAAAAAGAGAACACTGAAATGCCTGTTATGTCATCTAATAGGAAGGTATAAGATGAAGTTAATGAAAAGATCTATAAGAATTTGAATTAAATTTAAAAAACCATTTCTCCTAATTATAACAAAATTCAACCTTTTTTCTTTCCTTCCCAGATGGAGCTATGTGGACTAAATTTTTCCTCTTTAATCTATACAGTGTATTTTGTCTTTGAATAAACGATTTCTCAGATCTGCGTTTTAATACTGTGATGGGTTTAATAAATCCTAAAAAACTCAGATTAAGGCCTTAGTTTAGTTAGGCCCAAAGCCAGATTCAGCAGGCCTCAGTCTGTGGGCCATAGGATTTTCCATAGATTTAGAGGGACAGGTATCACCTGACTTAAGCAACCAAAGAGGTATCTCATATCATCTGATGTCAAGTCGAGTATAAAACTAGTGAAGGGAGTTGCTTCCTCCCTTTTCCCTCTCCCTGTGGGCCTTGGGAGGACACCCTCTTGCAGCTCCGGCACCGATAGGCCTTGCCACTCCTTGCTGAAATATTCACAGCAGTTTTGGTCTCTGGGAAGTAAATACTTTTTTGTTTGGGGTTGCTCTCTCCTTTTCCTTGCTGGGTGCTTTTCCCTGGAAACGTCTTGGGGTGGTGGAATCTCTGTGTTGTTGGGGGGGGGAACTTTGGGGTAAAGTTATTGTTGGTTTTCTTTATATTTGTACATAAATGTGTTGTAACTTTCGTGTAAATATACATACATATATATATCAGTTTTTTTCAGTTTCGTTTTTTCCCCTCCCCTCCTTTCACTGGGATCTCCTGGGTTTCAGCGGGGCTTGGCATTTTGCCAAGGTCTAACCCACAACAAATACCGTATATCATATATCCCTCAAGCTGAGCTCCACTTTTTAAACTTCAGTTTTAACATGAGGGTTTTCTGTGTGTTTGAGTTTATCAGTATTTTTATCATATGACTTTTAGAAAACAAAAGAGAGGTTTGTGAAGGTAGAAAATGCAGATAAAGATAATTCTACATGGAATATTACATTATTAGAAACTGAACCCATCTGTAAAACATAGTCACTAGGGAAGTAAGAACTATGAAGAGAAACTCAGAGTAACATACAAAAGAACAGATAAGCAGTATTATCTTTGAAACTGAAATATTCTATGACAATTTTAAACACTCACAGTGTTGCATGAGTCAGTCATATCAAGTGAAATTCCAATATGAATTCCAATAGGAAAAGTGCCTTTAAATAAATGACTGCACTAAACATCAAAGAGTATCTGAGAGATAATAATCCAAAGCAAACAAGGTGCACTTTTAGGAGAAAAAGTGCTGAACAACCTCAGGAATGACCCATCTGAAAGGTTCAAACTTCTCTGTCTTATTTTCTGTATCTCTTAATATTTTCTTTCTTGACATGTTATAGCATGAAGTCAGGATCATTTAATGAATTGATACCAGAAAAAACACCCCAACATTTACAAATACAAGGTTTGTGTCTAGTTCTCTAGTTAACAAATCTGTCACAGAAATCCATTTCCTATGGAAAAAAGAACATTAATTCCTGCTGGGTTTTTTTGTTTTTTTTTAATTTGGTTTTTTTTTTTAAGACTTCAGCAGATGATAGGAAAGACAATATAACACAGACAGAGTGTCACTATCTCGTTGCAAAACAAAAATGAAAAACAACATTACAGCAGTTAATGCAAATATGAGTAGTAGACTTATGAACTAGACTGACAGCTTAAGCTATCCGTATGAAATAAAAACTCCTCACTCTATTCTAGAGACTGACTGTGTAAGAGTTCGTGCACAGAACCATAATTCTCATTTTCAGGTATGTCATAGAAATCATTAGGATAAGTCCTTATTACTAACTTGATCACTCCACTCTCCTGAGCAGCCACACTGTGTATTTGAACGACAGTGGTCAATAAGAGCTGCTACATTCTAGTTGTGCTTACATAATTGCTTAGAAACTTCTCATATTGTCTCTTGATTGGGCAACTGCTTAAGTTAGGCACTATGGAAAGTCTGTCCAAATAACATTTCAGGTGATACTTTTTGATCATATGATGACAAAGAAAAAAATAGAGTTTTAAAAACTGATCCCATTTCCTATGTTTTTGCGCTTTTTGTCTCTCATGTAATTTCTCCATCTAGACCATAATATCACAAATGCCTGTAGTCTGGAGCACACATTTGCAGACAAATAAATCAGGCACAACTTAACAACAATGTGCTACATCTTTAGAGGAAATCTACTTAGAAGTTACTGAAATTACTAAGAAGTTAACAGTCTTTCTATAGACTTATTTATGTTTTGTAAGCAGTTCATGACAAGTTCTACAGGGCAGCTTACAAAACCTACATGAAAGCTATAGCTTTCTCTTCAGTTAGTTCTATTTATTGGAAAAAGCTAGACTCTCTATATACCCACTGTGTTTTTTTTCAAAAGAATCATATGATAGAACAAGTCTCTCTATTTAAAGGCAAAGGAGACCTGCTTTCCCCACCAGGTAAAATCATGTCAAGTGCAAATGCTTGTTCACTCAGATTTTCAAATACTAGCAAATTGAATACTAGCAGAATTCTAAAGAAAAAAATCCTGCTACCAACCAAAGACAGGAATAGTGCTTCAATTAAATTCCACCAATTTAGTTCATTGTGTTAAATACCCAGTTTCAGATCTGATTTTTTTTCTTTGTCTCTTTGCCCAATTTAAAGCATTTTGAATCGTAACACCATACAATTATGGAAAGCTGCTTTAAGACAAGGAAATTAAAAAAATTGGGATCTTGTATGAGAGCAAATCTAAGTTGTCCTAAACCAATATACAGAAATACTTCTGTGGCATTTTAAAATAAAAACAAATAATATTTTAATGTTATTACTCTACAACTCATAAAAAAAATGAGATAGTTTATTTTATGTATACAATGGGAGATGACAGTACTGCTACACAAAATAATAAAAATACAGAGAGGCAAATTGGATATTTATTCTTGCAGAGTGTGAACAAAGGAGTATTCTCACAGGAAATGAAAAGCAATAAAATTTATAAAACAAACCAGGATTTTTGCTTGTTTCTTGTTTTTCACAAAATGTCTGTCAGACTTTGTAAGTCACTAGATCAAGTAAACCATTATCAGTATCAGCCTTTTTTAAACAAATGTTTCTAACAGTAATGAAATTTCTAACATGAGATAGATAAAGTTCTGCCACTAGTTTTCTTGCATTAAAGCATTGAAAAAGTAGTAATTTTGCACTCTATTGAGAAATTTCTAGGATTGTTTGTGTTGGTTTTGGGTTTTGTTTTTTTTAGGTTTTAAGGTACTGGGAGTTTTTTATATCACGTATAAACAGACAACTAGATTAGTTCGTTATTTTTCTTGTCTTGTGTATTTTTTATTATGGCTTTATAAGAAGTTCTTATTTTCTTTTTCCCTTAAACATTCAATTTCTAGAAAGCAACACAAAAGTTTATTGAAACAATTTGAGTGTAGTCTGGAATCAACAGGAATGCAATTAAACTAAATCAAAATTGTTTCATTCCTTCCACTAAACCAAACTGACCTCTCCAAATCCCTAGGATTTTAGTAGTGAAATATATATTGGGAAAAGAAAAATCTGTGTATTCATTAGAGAAACAAAACCAACAAACAAAAAGGACCTATTTTTGTACTTTGCTGTAAAAAAATCAATCCAGAGTAAATCATCGAGATTTAAAATTTTTAATAATTTCTGTTTTGTTTCACTTTGTAGATTTTGTAATTATTTTGAAATAAAAACACTGTAATTAATCAAAAGAATCCAAAGAAGAATATTCAACAATATGATTCATAAATCAACCTTATCAGACATAATTTGTGGAATTTGGCTTTTTCATTGTGGGCAAGTCACAATGACACACAAAAAATGTATTGTAATCATGGCATGAATTTTTCAAATTTCAGTCAAGAAATTCTTTTCCACTGTACTTTTCATGTCACAAAAATTTCTTAGATGTTCAAGAGGAATTGCAAATCTCTTATTTATTTCCTGTGACAAAAGCTGTGAATGTGGAGAATGATTTCCCTTTTCCTTGCCTGAGTCTCACAAAAGGTTACTCATGGATGTCAGAAAAGCATAGATAAAAGACTAGTTTATGGAAAAATAAGTTTAGAAGGGATTTTAAGTTGCTATACAGTCCCTCCTCTTATCATAATGTGAGTTATAGATTATTTTTCTTATCATATAGTCATAAAAAGCTTCATTCATGGAGAGTCTTGGCTTTTTCAGACAAACTGTTCTGGTAGGTTTTGGAGTAGTGAGCTTAGATAGGCTCACAGCCAGTTTTATACATTAAGTCTGAAGTGCTGCTCAATTGTCTTAGCCAATAAATCCCAAACATATTCCACTCTGAAAGGCAGTATTTTGGCACTTAAATACTAGTCAGCTGGTTCCTTGGCTTCCATAGCTGATAAAAACCTCAGAGAGCTTTGCGCATCAGCTTGATCTCCGATATATCTTCAGTATCTACTTTCTTAATTTCTACTTTTGAGTGCAATTTCTATTTTTATTTATATAATTAAAACCCAAATTCTGTGCTTTGATAAAGTAAAACATATTGGCTACTTTTAAATATTTTTAATCATTACCAATGCATTGCCCATGCTTTAGAAATCATGATTTATTTCACTGTAACAATTTAACCAAATAAAGTAGGTTTGAAGACAAATCATTTGGTAACAACAGATTCAAGTATTTGGTTTTCAAGTAGTCCACAACACTGCAATTTAGATCAGAGGATGATAGTAGTTGTGATGGGGTGGGGGGTGGGGCTTGGCATTTTACCAAGGTTGAACCCATGACAGTAGCACATGCCAGAAAAAGGGAAGAAATGTTTTCTTGCAGTCCTTGTCCAGCACCTGTTTGTCAGAGGGCAAGCAACGGTGACACAATCCATATATTTTCATCTCATTACCTTTGCTCTGGCCACAAAACTTTTGCCTTCATAGATGACATTTCAAAAAGCTACCAGATACATCTTATCACATGCAGTTGGTAAGCCAATATTTGGAATACTGACATTCTTTATTAAACCTGTACCCATTAATAGGGAAGGAAAAAACAAATTAAAAAGGAACAAAAAGGTTTTATAAAAACTGAAAAACTTTATTTTTACTTAAGCAGAATAATTTTGAAAGAGGGGTAAAAAGGCACTAGGAAATACCTGAAATCTGAACAGAAGCATGCTGAGCTCCTATGAACACAGGCTGAGAGAGCTGGGATTGTTCAGCCCATAGAAGTCTTCAGGGAGACCTTGTGTCAGCCTTCCAAAACCTAAAGGGTGCTTACAAGAAGGCTGGAGAGGGACTTTTCACAAGGACATGTAGTGGTAGGAAAAGAGAGAATGGCCTTAAACTGAAGGAGGGTGGATTTAGAGTGGCTATTAGGAAGAAATTCTTTACTGTGAGCTTGGTGAGGCACTGGAACAGGTTGGTCCCTCCCTGGAAGTATTCAAGAGCAGGTTGAATGGGACTCTGAGCAACCTGCTCTGGTGGAAGGTGTCCCTTCCCATGGCAGTGGGTTTGAAACTAGATGATCTTTACAGTCCCTTCCAACCCTAACCATTTTAGGATTCTATTATTCTGAGAGGAAATATATAATACTTTGAAGGCAAATGAAGGAAAACCTTCATCATCTTAAACAAACTGATTTCAAGAGATTGAAATGGTCTTTATATATAGTACAAGTGAGGCAGGTTCTGCATTCCACCTCTTGTCTGCTATTTAATCTGAGATATTCAAACCTGTGCCTAGGATTTTAAGCATTTCTAATACACACAGGCAAGTTTACAGTAAGATGGTTGAGTTGTAGTTTGAAAAACAACTCACATCTCACCTCTGCTTTCCTGTTAGTTTTGCCTTGCACCTGGGATGTGTGCTTGGTGATGCAGAAATTTGGATTTAGCAACAGAAAGTCAGGAGGTTTCTGAGATCATGTGCACACTTGGGACTGGGACCAGGATACTATCAGGAATGAGAAGTGGCCATGGTATTATGGCTGTAGTGTGACTCACAGATACTTGGTGGTTTATTTTATAGTGATGTGAATAATCTGAGGTCCTTATCCAGTAGAAACAGAGGAACTGAGCAGACTACAGATGACTCAAGGACTGTGGAAGGAATAGCTTCAGTTGATCAGAAGAAAATGATGAACTTTTAACTTAATGATTAGATTTAAATTTTCTAGACTTAAGCAAACTCAAAGCTAACTCCTATTTTTTAAAGCTAAAATTCAGCAGGCTAAGTTCAGAGGATTGGAAAGGTATGCTCAGAGACCTTAGTTTGCTAGGTCTCAGTCCAGACCAACAACACCCTGTTTATTTGCAACGTGTTTAGTCCTACTTTTCATAGGCATTGAATTATCCTTACAATTAATTAAAAAACCCAAACTAAATATCAGTTGATGCTGAAATCTTCTGCTGTAGGGACAACTTTACACCAAAGAAAGCAGTAGAGGTTTCCATACTGAGGTACATATGCTACTGTGACACCTATTGAAAGAATATTGCCTGCAGATTTAAGGAGGTTATCCTTTACCTCTGCTCAGCACTGATGAGACACACCTGGAGTGCTGTGTCCAGTTCTGAGCTCGCCAATACAAGGGAGGTATGAACAGTGGAGTCAAGCGAGTAGAATGAGTCCAGCAAACGGGAGCTAAGATATTGAAGGACTGGAGTCCCTGCCATAGGAGGATAGAGAGGGGACTATTCATCCTGGGGAAGAGAGGACTCAGGGGAACCTTATCAATGTGTAAAAGTAACTGTTGGGAGGAGTAACGACAGAGATAAACTCTGCAAGTGATAGGACAAAAGGCAATGGATGCAAACCAGAATATAGAAAATTCTGATTAAACCTAAGAAAAAACTTCTTCTCCATGAGTATGGCTGAACACTGGACCAGGTTGTCCTGAGAGGCTGAGTCACTGTCTGTGCACGTTCTCAGTACCCAACTAGGCATAGTCATGGGCAGCCTGCTGTACCTGACGGTATTTAAAAAAAAGGGTTGAATTAGATGACCTCCAGAGATGCCATCCAACCTCAGCTATTCTGTGATTCTCCTTCCCAATGTAGAACATACCCTCAGAAGTGTTGCTTCTGTTGTGCTCATCTGGGCTGTGCTGAAAATGACTAGCTCCTTCAATTCTTGCAAACGTGTCAAAATCTCTTGTGTCTCAATGTTTTAAAGAAGTGCTATGGTAGTTGTGGTTGTTTTGGGCTATAATGAATGTTCAAAGATTTTTCATGCTAACATATGACATAGGTGTAATAAGCAGGACTGACTTTTCAAAAGAAAAGTAAACTAAGCTGTTTTAAAATTATCATGAAACACACTGAATTTATCCTGTATAATGAGAAGTGTTGATGAGCATTTCTACTCTTCTATAGCTGTTCAAGCATGAAGTTAAATATAAAAAGCTCCAGTAAAAATCCTGCCAGATTTTAAGGTGAAATGCTAGAAAGTTTTCTGGTTCTGTTTTGGACTTCTGTATGGCCTGAATGAAATTGCTGAAGAGTGAATCTGTGCTAAATATGATATTTTGTTTTTCTTATAAATATCTAATCAATCTGTGTAAAAGCTAAATTTTCATGTATAGAGTGCTGTCTTTTTTTTCATAAAGAGATTAGAAGCACTATTTCAAAGATAAGAATTTTTTCTTTCCTTTTTTTTTTTTTTTTCATTTTGGCACTTGACCTGTTAAAAATTATGAACACTGTGGGGACAGCTTAGATAGTTCACATTTGGAGAAGTTTATTTGGGCAGTGTTTCCCTAGAGTGACATTTATAGCCATCAGCACTTAGATTCCACTTTCAAGCCAAACTGAGAATGTCAGTAATTGGTGCACCATGCTGCCATGTAGTAGTTTGTGAAGCAGAGCTGGCTGAAAACCAGCATTACAGTTTCCAGAAAATTTCTTTAAAAAAAGAAAGGTTTTTCATTATGAACCAGCTCAAAATGAACAAACAAAAAAAATTTAGAATTTCCTGTGAGCTGGAAGCTTCCCAAACTTTGCAGCTGCTCAGAGAAATGAGCTCTGAGCTGTGATACTGGCAAAAATGCAAAACCTGTCAAGCTGCATGCACTGATTATAAGATGTGCAGTGTTGACTGCCTTCTCATAATTGCTTCATGTATTTCTATCATTGTACCTTGGCCTTTCTCCTTTTCCATGACTTCACATGTCAGACAGTTCATTGGTGGCTTGTTAATCGGGTAACCAGCTGCTCCTTGCACATGGGACAAGGGATGGACAAGGAACAAGGGCTTTGCACATCAGCTGGGGCAGTGCATTTCAGGGAAGGGTTTATGCTGAAAAGATCCCTGTCGAGGACATATTATTTGGTTGCCATGCGTCTTTTAGAAACCTCGCTTATCCTGTAACCCCATGTGGCTCTCCAGTTGTGCTAGATCATCTGGTACTCTTAATTGCTTTCTCAGCACATAACTTGATACATCATATCATGAGATAAGTGAAATTTAACCAGCTGAAAATACATGTTTAACTGAGGAGGTGAGGGAGATCTCCATTTTGAATTATTCTCACCTGTTATACTAAACTTTGAAATTAAGGTGGGGATAGTTTCTGGGCCTGAGGTATTCTCAGTGTAATATATCAAATTATTACTTTTTGATCAAATTTTGTTTCATTAGAAAACATATAAACATCTTCACTGCTGAAATGTAAATAGATTCAAAAGAAGATGCTAATAGTATCAGTACCACATGTAGGAAGCTGCCAGTCTCTCCAGAGAAAGAATCAGTGCTTTTCAGAGGTTTTGGAACCACAGGAAAAGGACAAGCAGCATCCATATGACAGCACAATTTCACAGTTATAATATGTACACATCTTGATCATACCATTAAAATTAATTATATTATTTTATGGTTACTTAACTGAAAAAGTATTTTAAAAGCCATTTTTAGGGTGCATTTTTATCAAGAATATATACTGTCTGGGGGAACTAAAATTTAGGAAATACAAGCCACGAAATGAGAACCATGACCTAAAAACCACAGTGAGCTTATTAATATAAAAGAAATGGAGGAGAAGTCAAGCCTGGTTTCATGGGAAAAGAAGGAGGAGAACAACGCAATGAAACACATCAGACAGACAGCCTGAGGTAGCCTGGTGGGGTGATCTCAATGAAGGGGAGAAAAAATTGAGCTTGATACAAAGAGCAGCATGGAAGCAGAGAAGGAGCTAAGGGAAAGAATGAACAACAAAAGGCATCAAAGAACTTTCCTCTATTCTGTTGAACTGTACTTTCTTGATTTTCCAAAAAGTTATTATCAGTTGTAGATCTGAAAAGTACACAGGCATTAACTAACAAATTGAAACACATGCAGTAATATTATTTAAGATTCACAAATTTACTTTCTGTATTTCTAAGTTTTTCTCTTCTGTTATACACATGTGAACATATCAGCTACTAAACATTTCTTAATACATCTACCTTGAACTGTTTTGTTCTGATATCATATATTTAAAAATATATGCAATAACTAGTCCCGTTTCTGATATGCCAAACCGAAACTTTTGCCTTTCAAAATGCAACCTTGCACCTTTAATTTCCTTAATGCTTCCCTTAATGTCCATTCATCATAGTCTTGAAAGAAAACTTTGGATGAAAGTAGTTTAAAAACATACTGACACAATAATTTTACTTAAATACTATTTTTTTCCTTTCATATCAGATGCTTCACAATGTATGGTTAGAATTCAGAAATGTTAGTGCAGAAAGATTTATTAGAACAAACTCAGATTATTTTTGTTGCAAGTCTGCAATACACCATGGTGCTCTTAAATAGCACGGGGATGAAATGCATACCCAAAGAAATCAGTAATATAATCCTGTTGTTCAGCTATCTGACCTGAACACATGTTTCTAACAGGAAATACTTTTTCCCTGGTCTAAAATATTCTATTAACTTCTGAGCACTTGCTTCAAAATATCTATAATTCTCTGTTTTTTTCTGAGGCAGCAAAAATCATCTATGAAGTTAGACCACCCAAAGAGCAACAACTAGGCATCTGTGAGGCGTCCATAATTTCTAATCCAGTTGTAAACAACTTAAAAGTGTCAGATTTGCAGCTCAAATCAGCCCAAAAGATACTGATGTCCAGAATAGGCAAACACACAGAAGATACACTTTAAAAAATTACTTCTGTATCATACAAAGCTGGCAATCTCTTTGCATAATCAGGAATAAGATTTTGGCATTGCCCTGTGAATCTTTACAATCTGTAGTCTAGACTGTTAGTGTTATCCTCATGCCAATTGTACCTTGGTCAAGAATAAAAATGACAGGAGTTCCTGAATTTTGATTGCAACTTTCCCCCCGTTTACTATTTTGATCTTGGACAAGCCAGCAGTCTTTGGGTTGAAGGTACACTAAAAATTGGTACAGCCCTTTCATTTGTAGTTCCTGTAGACTTCTGGGATGATCATGAGGACAGAGGCACGCCATCATCACTGTATTTTCTGTATAGCTGCATTTAATCAGTGCTTAAATTTGTCTTTGGTAAATATGATTAGCTACCAAATACAGTTTAAAGTAATCCAGATAAAAAACAAAAACAAACATCCCCCACTCCCCCTCCCCCCCCCAAAAAAAAAAAAAAAACAAAAACAAAACAAACAAACAAAAAAAACCACCACCACCACCAAAACCTCAAAACAAGAACACATGGCATTTAGAATTCTTATGTCTGCATTCAAGGGGTAACCTTCACCTGTGTTTGGTTCTGCCTATTGCTCCTGTTTTGGGAAGAAATGACTAAAAGTAGGTAGGTCTTTGATGTTTATTATATTTACAAAAAGTATCAACAAAATCCTGTTTCTTTCTCCATAAGAAGAATCAAACAGCTGGAGACCATTTATTTGCTCAGATTCCAAGACATGTTCCAGCCAGCACTTATCCCAAAGGTCTTTTCTCAGGATACTACTCAAATCTGGATGTGTTCATATCCAGCATGTCTATCCATGTGTTTCCTTTGTGTTTATGTCATTATTTTTACAAACAGGATCAGTTCCAGCAGATAACATTCGGCATTTTGAAGCTAACCACCATTTCCATAAGCTTCCCCCTCTGCTTTTAGTGTCAGTGACAGGCAGTCAGTACTCTCACCCATTTCAATGTGTATAAAACCCAGTTTCAAGCATCAAATAAAGGAAGTACACTTATTTGTGCAGGTTGCTTTCTATAAGGAAAATATTAACAAGAATTTGTGATAAATGGTCATATATTTAGCAGAACAAGAGGGATAATGTCAAAATAAATAACTGTACTCTTTTAGTTAAAAGAGATTTACTGAAACTCAAGGTAGTGATTCTGTAATCAGTTGAAAGACAAATTGAAAATGTTTCCTGAAAATATGAATTTTCTTGCACAGATAAGAAACTATAGGAAGAGGAAGTGCAGAGTTCTCTTTCTGAAAACAATCTACAGGAACGGTTGTAACATAAACTCCAAAATGAGAAGCAAACTATTAGGGTGGAGGTTGGCTAGAAATCCATATAAAGAACAGAGGTGTGTTATGAAGGTTCTATGGGTACAGTCTAAGCCTATTTCTCAATTCATTCTGTCTTTCAGTGAGATATTTTTCTGAAGTGTATCGAACAACCTTTCCTAAACCCGGTTTCACACTGTTGTAGCAACATACAAAGTAGCAAGAAGTGACAGGGAATGGAATGATCCTCTCAGTAGCACAGAAATTCAGAAATATCTGCTCCTTCAGTCTGGTGTTTTAGAGGGTGCAACTTTCAAATGGAATGTTTAATTCTAGTGCCTAGGTCTTAAATGAACCTAGTATGGCCACCAACATCTAACAGATATCTTTCTTCAGGTTTCTTACTTACTGATATACTTAAAATCACAGTATGAAAGATAACAAATATTAAAAACCATAACAACAAAACCAACAACCACTCCTACAACAACAGCAACAGTAAACACAATCCTCCTACTACCAAAAATTTTTGACAGCTTAGTTCTCTAGCTGCTATCTTATTCTCTTTTACTTTGTTTGACAATGCATGTACAGGGACACAATCTGGAAGACCCTGACAGTAAGTGAAGCAGTCAGGAAAATAATTACAACCCTTATATGGTCTGTATAACTTGAACTTGATCCAGTGCTGCACTCTAAGGAATTGTTGTTCCACTGAACCCAACACTGTCTAGTGAAGGTTACCAGTCAAGGAGCAAGGAATAGCCAAAGGCAAGCTTTCAGTTGAGCTCCAGAACACTGGAGAAGAGAAGTAATTGAAATTTCAATTTCACACAAATCTAATTAGGAAAGAAAAAATGCTATTTTCTTGGTAAATTGGAATCCAATTTACTGCTCTTGATATGACATCACAAGTTTCCTGAATCTTCTTTCTGCACAGGTTTAAGTGTATATGATGAACAACACAATACATGAGAACTGGTTGTTAGTTGTAGCTTAGAATCAAAGAAGTTTGACAAAGCACTGCCTTTGAGAGGCAGCTAAACACAACTAATGCACTTTCCTACCTAATTTTGTTTTGGGACTCTCCAGACAGAATATTTCTTGGTCTTGCTGTATACTTCTCTTCAGAGGAGTGTCTGAAAGCTGCTTCAGTCCTTGTACTTGCAACAGCTGAACTGTTTTTGACAGTGATGGGACTCATCTAAAAATAACACTGTTATACAGTGAATTTGGACTGTAAAGGTCCTTCTTGGGGAAAAGAATTTATGCTTTTGACTAGGAGGGAGAACAAAGAAGGATTAAAATGGTCCTAGAGGCAAATTCAGTGATTCTCAGTCAAAAAGAAGGCTGTGACTGGAGATGGGTGCATTTTGGAATGCACCTGTATGTGTGTGTAAGTGTGTGAGTGTTCACAGGTACTTAAACATACTCTTTTCCTTTGTGTGTTCAACAATAACGCATGACCTTACGTCAATGAAAGAGAATTTAATAATGTCCAGCTTCAGTGACCTATCCTTTGCCCTGCAGATATATCACATATACAATTCTAGTGTTCCATAGTATTCAGTGCTAGAGGAAAATGCATTAGTTATATTTATACTCAGCCTTTATTGTTCTTATCACAGATATTATTCACAGTATTAACTTAATCATTACAGGTTTTACTGTATTTTGGCCCTCACTCTTAAACTGATGGTGACAGCTGGTTTTAAAATTAAGATGTGGATAGAATGAGATACATAACGTCCAAATAGATGTAGGCAGAGGAAAAATAATAGAGCAAAAATAAGAAACCATGGCAAGATTTGTCAAATTATAATACACAGTGTTAAGAAATGCCTTGAGATGTTCTCAACAAACAACAACAATATTTCATTTTACTTCATGTCAGTGAGGGAGAGCAAGCCTGAAAGTGGAATATACACATTTTGTCAGAAAAGCACATCTGATATCTTGGCTAAGAACATAAACAAATTTTTCACTATTTAGCTGTTGCTTCTAGACACTTAGTAGACACAGCCTCTGTGGTTTACAGATTTTTTTCATCTGCCTGTTAATTCTGTAGAGTCAATGGCAAACTAAACATATAAAAAAAATCTCTCTTGAACTGAAAGAAAACCAGTTATGGGACCTGTGATGGGCCATGATTAAGAAGGATTAAGGCAGCCTGTGACTGACCACCACCACAGAAAAAGTTAAGATGTAAGGTCTTCCTTATGATTACTATGATAATACAAAAAATGTTCTCCATTTTACACACACATTTTCTCTTTTCTGACAGACATAATAAAAATACCCATAAAAATCCCCCAAACCCAAGAAAATGAAATGAAGTGCCATGAGCTGTAATAGGGCTTTTGCAGATGGAAAAAAAAATTATGCTAAAAATTATGTTTAGAAATGCAGACTTTAATTTACCATTTACCATCCAAGTACAGGGTTGGACAAATGTGTTGAGGCAGCATTAAATTCAATATTCGAAGAAGATAAGTATCTTGTTTATAGCAGTAAGAAAGCAACAGTTAACAAGATAAGAAAATTCTGTTATTGTGAAGGAATTAGATGGCCTAAAATTTTCCTTATAACAACTAGATTGTTATTTACCAAGTGAACCTTTGCAGTCAAAAGTGATCATGTATATTTACCATGGTCATTTACTACAAAACAAAAACAGAAAACTAAGGCCAAAACAGAAACCCTGATCTTTTATGTGTCAGATAATTCTTTATGTAAGAAAAAATATTAGAATAAACACATGGGGAGGTTACACAGGCTGTTATCAACAGTTGGTTATGGGTAAAACCTGTGTAGTGTGAAATGTTTATCTTAAGCCAAAGGAAGATATGAATGTAATAAAAAAGTATGGGGAATTTTTAAAATAATCTGTTTAGACATTTGTAGAAAGTCTGTAATAGCATGTGTTTTAAGATGTCTTGCAGTCCGTATGTCTAAAGCTTAATAAATAAAGCTGTTCAGATATTTTTCTACCTGAACAGTATTTTGCTTTAAGATGAAGGTTCTCTTCTTATTTTTAAGGCAAATAATAAAAGCTGGAAAAGTGATATAAAATATGAGAGTTTTGGATACTGTTCACAAACAAGAGCTGAACATCTCTAATTCTATTATTTCCCTCAGCTATTTGATTTTCAGATTTTTCTTTTTCTTTTAACATTAGAAAAATGGCAAGATCTTGTGGAATTTTTGTTAGAGCTGATTTCTTTAGTCTTCTCTTTGGAACTTTCTGAACATAATTTAGTAGATTATGATTTTAAATTTCAAAGGCAAGCCTAGAGAACTTCTGCATAAATAAATTTGAACTGCAAATTTTCTGGTTTTCATATAAAGAAATTTAAAAATCTCTGAAGCCTTTACAAGAGCTATGTTTAATTCAGTCACTGAGTGCTTATTTGAATGTTTAAAAAAGAGGTTATAAATAAGTTTAAGTAATTTAGTGGTGTACATTTTTCTTAGAAAATATCTTTAATACAGTGTTTTATTGACTTCAGTAAGTGTGAAATGATTGAAACTATAATGAACAGTTTATGCTTGAATGTACAAGGACCCTAGGTATTTATAAATGACAGGTCTACAGAATACCTGTGAATGAAAATGACCCCAGGTAACTGAACACTGATTGTGCAGCAGGTATATACACAGCCAAATAATGAAATGAAACCCAATGAGGACTCTCAAGATACTTGACATGAAGTAATTTATGATTATTGCTGGAGTAAAGAAAGTGACATTCAGATTTCCTACAGATCTGTTAGAGGCTACAGCAGAACTTGTATCTAAAGCAAGGCAATAGAATGCTATTTGTAATGGATAACATATGATATGTACATGGTGTGTAAAATTAGGTCTCTACAGCAATGACAGTATTAGACTGTCTACTAGGTTCACAAGTTTATTTGACACAGAGCATGATACCATATAAAACAAACCTTGTTTTTCTACTATAAATATTCAGACACACTGATAAATACTCATGACTCATTCATGTGACCTGACATCAGATGTATTATTTTTCAGAGACTGTATTATATATGTGTGCTCAACCTGTCAGCCTGCTAGGCAGAATCACTACCATGAGAATGATTACATTTTCTTTTTAATAAGTCAGCATTGTAACATTGTCCAAAGGTAGAAAGAAAATCTCTCACAAACAATAGCCCTGAACAGAATATAGAAATTAAAAAGCTTTCCCTGTAGGCTTCACCTACCTGGTTTTCTCTACTCTTTTCCCATTATTATAATTCTTTCATATTTTCTCTTTTTCAGGCTGAACATAGTGCTGATTGTCACTCTCACTGAACTCGTTGCTGTGGCTGTGCAGCAGCAGAGATCACAGCCAGTGATCTCAGTTAAATGAAAACTAATGCCCAGATTCAGGATAGATAACTCAGGTCAGTATGCTGGCAGAAGACCTACGAGTTGAAAACCTTTGAGCCTGCAGAGAACTGCAGGGAATTCCCTGAGAATCAGTTTTATACATCTGGATCAAGGACACAACCATAATGAGACAATTCAGCCACTCCGTGCTCTCCACTTACACGCTTTCGTTTTTCCTCCAAAAGAAAAGATTTTTCTTTATCTGTTTTTATTTAAGTTTTCTAGTCATAAGCTCTTCAGTACTGCAAATGTTGGGGCTGCCAGAATCTCAGATTTTTTTCTAAATGTGATATAAGTGCATGATGCAGAATGTGCCATGCATAGAAACATATGGCCTTTCTAATATGAAAGCTGTTGCTGCTCCTTTCAGCATCTTGCAAGGACCTCTGTTTGCTGACTGCTCCAGAGCACAGCTGTTTACATACCACCAGGCAATAGCAAATGGCTCTGGGGTCCTCCTATCTCTTGCAGGGACTCCAGAGTACCCCGTCACCACATCACTTCCATGCTGGCCTCATCACTCAGGCTCTTTTATTTAGTCAGTGTGACAAGTAGAAAATGAAGCAAAATCAGGCAAAACCAACCCAACCCCTTTCCTACTGACCAGGCAGCCATCCATTACCGAGTAGGCACAGGGGAGTTCAAGTCATCTAGTGTTCTCCCTATATTAGACAGGGTTATTTTTATTGTGCTTATTTATTATTAACTGTCCACCTGGCATTTATAGGATATTTATGCTCTATAAGTGCTTCCACTTGCTAAGGAAGCAGCAAGAGCAGGCAGCTTCTGCAAGGGCAGGTGACAGGGATGCAGGCAGTGACAGCAGTGCAGGGGTCACATGAGATGGACACAGGCAAGCAGCTCTCACTGTGGTCATTTAATTCAGCCAAAAGTTCAAAACATCAGGTAGGTCCATAGCAATGTGGCAGGTCCAATGGCAAGCTAAAAAGTCACAAAGTCACGCCTGCAAGTTAGGCTCTGGATCAGAGTCAAGGAGGCACAGGACTGGGATGCCTGTAGATTTTTTCAGAGATCAAGGGAGAGAGCCTGAGCTTGAAATAATCTCTCAGGTGCAGGGGAACAAGTCAATGCTGTGGCTTCTCATAGCCAGAGAGGAACATCTTCAAAGTTATCCCTGAGCTGAGGCAGCTGAACCCTGGGGGGCTGCAGGAAAGGCACTCAGGGCCCTGAAAACATTTAACACTTTAAAGAATTGGATATAAGAGAGTATTAAAGCAGATGAGATATAAGTAGTTCAACTGCACTTGGCTCTCTTTTCCTAGTTGTACACATGTCTCATATTTGGCAGTCCACTGAGCCACAGCTTAACTGTTTCCTTTTTACTCAGCCAACAGCTAAACCTACACTTGCCTTGTTCTCAGGTTCACATTAGAGTCTCCTTTACACAAATTGCTGTCACAGTTGATAAGTCACTTAAGACTCAAGTGTTGTTTTCTTCTTTCCATGACAAAATGTAAACCAGTGTTTCTTCAGAAACTGGGATAGACAGGTGTGAGGGATCGGATGCGTATCTCACTAGATTGTTTAATTAGGTGGACCATCTTCCCTGAGTGTGTGTCAGAGGAGGGGCCATGGCCTAGTCTGCAGCCTCATGGCAGGATCAGACAGCACGTGCTTTGCAGTCAACTTGGCTGAGCCCACGGAGTGCATGTGGCCCAGAGCCATGTGGTTGGCCTGTCAATCAAAAAGGGCATCCTGGTAGCCCAACCACACCATGCCCCCTGGAGCCCCTGACTGGCTGCAGCATCCCTCACTCTAGCTAGGAGAGGACTCAGTGGTCAGCAAACCAGATGTCCTGCCTGCGGACAGTGTCCATGGTAGCCAAACCATAAAAAGAGGTGCATTTTTTGCCATTTTTGGTCCGGCCTTCTCTCCTGGAACTTGCCAACATGTGGATTTTTGGTGGTAACTATT
Source organism: Acropternis orthonyx (assembly GCA_035583155.1). Classification (NCBI taxonomy): domain Eukaryota; kingdom Metazoa; phylum Chordata; class Aves; order Passeriformes; family Rhinocryptidae; genus Acropternis; species Acropternis orthonyx. The sequence continues at coordinate 88,132,408 of JAWWEU010000111.1, forward strand.
TTTCACTCCTCTCTTTTTTTTCACTTCTTTCTTTTCTCAATCTCTCTTTTATTCCTCCTGTGGATAACTTAAAACTGATTGGGTGGTACTTCAATTAAGTTGTGGGTTGGTGTTTGCTGGGTGCAAAGAAGATTCCCTACTTCACAGCAATGCCTGCTGGCTTGTAAAACCCTTGGGGGTATAGAGGCAGAGCTCAGAACTCTGTCTGAATGGAAGCAGGGAGTCCTGTTCCAAGTAGCCTGTTATTTAGTGTAATGCTTTTGTGGAATCATCTCCTTGGTTCTATGTTACTCCTGTGAAGCTTTTGTCAAAACACCTATTTTCTCACTAAGTTAAAAGAAATCTCTTGGGAAACTGTTTTCTTTATGTGATTAGAAGTATCAAAGAACTAAGGCTTTGCAAGCGTTTGCATGGGTGAAATCTCTTGGAGTCTTAAAAGTAAAATGCACAACCAAGTGTGAGGATTCAAGACCTGAGCGTTACAACAGGTAAGTGAAAGGAATGGGTATATGCATGTGCGTGCATGTTTGTGACTGTGTGGGGACATGTATATAAGATTTCAATTACTTTAAACTCTGCAGTGAACTGTTACATCTGAGGAACTGAACTTTGATAAAGGGGTAAGCTATGTTGGTACTACTAGGTTATTGTGCTGACATCACAATCTTTATCACAACTTCCACAAATCATAATTAATGATAGTACTTATTCTTCATTTTGAAATAATTTGGTATATCTGTTTAAGTATTTCTGAAGAACTCTCTCTTGTATTTTCAAGAGGCAAAAAAAGCACTGTCTTATAACTGGATTTCAGTAAAGAATAGTCAGTGGGGTCTTCACCTCCACAGGGGACTGATCACCTGTAGCTTGTTGCAATGTAGGGGGGCAGCAAGGGCAGTTGTGGCAGGTGGTTGGATCCCCCCAGGAGTGGGTGCTTACTTGATTTCCTGGGGGCTCCTCTCCCCCGTCCCCCCCCAAACACATGGCCCCCGTGAACCCAAGAAAGGCCACACAGACCACGCTGGAGAGGG
>JAWWEU010000111.1:88133538-88155641 GCA_035583155.1 Acropternis orthonyx
TTGTCTCTTCATTCTAATTAATATTCCATCTTTGGCAAGGTTTTTATTCTTTGAGATGTTTCTTTGTACCACGTCAGGCAGTGTCTGAGGACAGGAGCTCCTGGTAAGAGAAGCATGTGAAACAGGGGACTGAAGATTTGCCTGCTTCCCGTTCAACTTCTGATTACATTCTCATATTTAACTTCTTATCAAAGCTGTACACAAACCCCATGATACTTTGTTCATGCCCATAGACATAGACATAAATCCTGTCTACACTCAATCTCCTTTCTTCTTCCATAATGTGGTAACACTGCAGAGTTATCTGAGGAAACTGACACATATTTTGCTTTCCTTTCCCTTAGCCACCAGACTTGAGAGTTTTACTGCTTTCCTACTTGTTTATACCTTGCTTGTTTCTTCATTCAGATTCTATTGTGCAATTAAATGAAAAAAATATTATTGAAGACACTTAATGCTTATTTATATATCATTCAAGTAAAGGTCATAAACTCTGGACTTTTCTTTGGGTTTTATTTTTGGGTTTTTTTACCCTGTTAGGTTTAAATGTTTAGAATAATGAGTGGATTTTTTTTTGCATTAAATAGGGATTATAAGGTATATTGGATGCACAGATAAATATTGTTGCATAATTAGATTCAAGTATTATAACATAGCCAAATAATTGTGGAAGAATATCACAGAGGAAAATCTGAGGAAAATAAATTATTTTCAGTGCACACAAGAAGATAAAATCAAATTATGAAAGAAAATTGAAAATATCTCTTTAGACAGGGACAGGATTTGAGAACAGAGGAGAAATTTTAAGTGTATGAATTAGAAAAGATACTAAGGTCCAGAACTATAGTAGTGTTTGTGGACAAATGGAAATTGACGTAAGACAGAAAAAACAAGAATGATTTTTGAGGGTAGCTCATTCAAGATGATCTTCTGAACCAAATGTTGGGGAGAAGCTGAGAAAAGAAACTGAACCTTAAGACTAAATCTCTTCTGAGAGCAGCAAAGAAATAAACTGGATCTCAGGAAAAAAATCATATCTTCATTAGTTTTCATGAGGACTTAGCAATGGCTGTTTTTTACACAGTCTTTGCTTTGCTAAGTGTTCTCCCAATATGTAACTATCCTTAAATGGCCAATTTGAACATGTGATCTTATTTTTATAGGCCCAAAGCAGTGAGAGAAAGTGAACTAAATTATTCTGGATCAGAAATTCTGCTATGTTTTTGCACTTAACATCTTATCTACTCTTTTAGCAATTACAGAACCTTTCAGTTTTAAAAATAGCATGTTCCACTACCATTATATTAATTACACCTTTTTCTTGGTGTACCTCGGATAACATTCGTGGCTTAATCTGTGTTCCTTGTGTAATCTTGTGACCTAAAATTTGTACAGAATAAAGCAATTTTTAACCATATGTTAACATGACCATTTTAAATTAAAAGAGCAAGATACAGGGGAACATCAGGTCTAAAATTAGTGCAGCTTTTGACCACAGAGACCTTGAAATATTACAAACTCTAGTAAAAAGAAACTGCAATCTAATTGACATGTCTATAATTGAAGTCTAATTATGTATTGGTAGATAAATGAAGCTTATAAAATAATCAAACAAAAAATAAGAGAGAAAAAAATCCATTTGCATCACTTTAAAGAGTAAATCTCTGATAGTAATGTCTTGTGTGCTGCAGAAGGTCCAAGGTACTGGGAGGAGAAGAACCTGTTGCTTGCTAACCATGTCCAGAGATAGTTTATTTTCCCAAGATGTCTGGCAGAGCTTGAATCTCCAGAGAGTGCAGATTTAAAATTAAATTTTGAGTCTGGTCCTTTCTTTACTACTGCTGACATTGGCTAACATGGTACATTAACAATTCCCATGGCAGCTACAGGAAATTTTGGATGCAGTGATGATGAATTCATAGCAGTTTGCTGTCAGGTTCAAAACCTAAAAATGCCTCTTAACAGTGTTTCTTTTTAAGAAGGAGTAGGTAGGTATAAAAAACTGGCTAAAAGGGAGCCACTGTTACCTTTCATGTCCTCGTGTATACCACAAGTTAAATATACAATATAGTAGTACAAACACCCCCCAAGTAGATTTAAAAAAAAAAAAAAAAAAAGGAATAATGTGGAGGATTTGATTTTTTTTTTTTGATCTTATGAACACAAATTTTAGCTGCCTTCCAGGGCACAGAAAAGTTTGAAGTTCAGCAGATCCAAGAACAGTTTGTCAGGACACAGGGAACAGGGTGTTTAGAGAAGTTACTCATTTTCCCAAGAGCTAAAGTAGGTCGAGAAAAAAAAATCCCTTTCTGTGTCTTCTCTGAAGAAATTTCATGCCCAGGTATAGTATTTACTTACAAGGGAAATAAATTGAACTTGTAGCTAGCAGCTATAAGGATACACAAGTGAAAGCAACCCTTCTTTCCTGTAGCAGCCTTAAAATTCCCTCTGACACTGATTGGACATGGCACTTTGCACAGTAAACAATGCTACAATTACTTATCTTTTCTTGAAACAGCAAACCAAATCCCCTGTGGTATTTTTAAGATAACCTTAAGCCCAGTCTGTTCCGTGGTAATAAACATTTTGTGGGGCAGCCTTTACTTTTCAATATTTGAAGGCTGAAGTGGAGGAAATAACCTAATCATGACAATGTAGAGAATTTGGAAAGACTGGGTAAAGAGAGGAAGATATTAATTCCTTTCCTGGCTTGCAGAAGTTTCTCAAAAGAATGAGAGAAAATAATTTTGCAACCAATGGAAGATATATCTTCTATGAGACTGACATTTTTTGGATAATACATTAAAGATTAGCCTCTCATTGCTGTGTGGAACTTTGAAGAAAAGATAAAATTTCTGCTGCTTTATTTATGTTACCTGTTAAACTTACCCATTTCAATGTTTACTAAAAGCATCATCTGGTGGTGTGGGGGAAAGAGTTTTTACACATATGTAGGCTTTGGTCTGTGTTAAGAGAGTAAGTGATGCATCAGCTTCATTTGAGCATAATTTTCTTTGAAGCCAAATCTTAAAACCCTGCTGATAGAATCTGAGAGGGAAGTTTAGTCCTTGAGCCTGTGAGTGGTGAGAAAGGCACAAAGGTGAGAAAAGACATGGCAGAAAATCACAGCATCAAAGATAGAGGGTCTGTCACAAAGGATGAGGGTGAGTAGTTGAGAGATGCAGTCAAGCATTGAGAATAATCAGCGAACAGCTGGAAAGGCCAAGAGAGACTTGGAAGTCAGGGAGCATTAGAGACTGCTTAAGTGTGTTAAAGCCCAGGATACTGCTTCCTGGGATTCACATTAAAAAAAGACGTGAGTCAAGATTTTCTCAAATGATTTGTAGCTCTATGGGATCTTTACTTTCAAAAAATCTCAGAAATAGTTTTACTGCTGGTGCATCTTCTAGTTTTGGAACTTGGGTCTAAGGGTTGTGCCCATCTCTCCTACAGGAACAATTTCAAAAGTGCTTTCTGGATCTGCAGACAAATGATACATTTGCTGGGTGAGTATAGAAACTGTGATGTCAGGGTAACACCGAAGGGTTGCTCATTCCGGACACCTGTGCATGCTTGATGAATACTCTACAGTGAGAAATACTCCTGAGCTCCCACAAAACACACTTGCAGCAATAAATTGTAGAACACTTAAGTGGCAATAATGTGTCCTTGTGCTGGATCCCAGAACTGATATGTACATTGCTTGACTTCATCTCCACGGTACAACTTTTGTTTTCCAGGCTTCGGACCCAGAAGGAACAAGCTCAGGGACTTCCCAGGAAGTTTGCTACACTTTCCCCAACAGAATTGCTTTCACCAGAACTGCACTAAGAAAGTGCAGCTGTAACACTCACCCTTTCTGCTCTTCTTAATATAGAAAAAAATTTTACTCCTCCCAGCAAAAACTGGATTTTAGTTGGATGTTAGCACTGCTGTGCTGCTGAAACCCCACTAATTCAGTAAAAGATGACACTAGCTACTTGAGGCTTGGCTTTCTACCTCCAAACCTTATGTTTTGAGGTTCATCATTCAAAATGAAAAAGTTAAGTGAGATGCATTCCATTTTCCCTTTGGAAAGTGAAACCAAGGAGATATTGGTAGAATTAACTCAACTTTATTGACCAGTAAGGAAACTGTTTGTAAAGGCTCTTCTAATATTTTCCTTCATGAATTTTCTGAAAAAAAAAAAGTATTTACTGTAAATGAATCATATGCTCCTACAACTTATTCTGCAAGAAACCATTTCTAGCATCAATTCCAAAATTTTTAATATTGTTAATAAATATTTATTCCAGTAGAAATATTTTGTTCAATGAGACTCATTTAGTCACTTTCTGTTTTTCTTCTATTAAGTGCAGGCTGTGGAAATTTGATATCAGCCCATATGTTTGTACATTTTTTCCTTCTGTTTCATTCTCTGATTTATAGGACTGTACGCTCTTTGAACTGAATCTCCTTATGCCTTCCTGCAACAATTAGCATGACTGAAACTTCTGAGTTTTGCCTTTAAAAAACTTAAACAGTAACTAAAGAATATTTGCAAAAAATAAAGAGGGAAATAAAACCAGTCTTACAACATGCTTTATAGTAGGTTAATTGTGGCAGCTGAAGATTAGTTTGCAACACTTCTTTTCTGAACCAGTTCTTGCTTGTGTAATAAAACAGTTCTTCTCTTCTCTACTAGAGAAAATAGAATTGCCCTCTATGGCCTCAGTCTTGCAGACAGCTATATCTTCCACTAACATTTCCATTAACTTCATTTAAACTACCTGAGTGAGCTGACTTAGTTTTGTATGAAAGTAACTGGGAAATTGAAACCTTTGTCATTAAGCAGTTTCTGGATGGTTTTTCTGTTTAGATTTTTTTTTTTTTTCCACACCATCAGTCATTTTTGGATCATGCAGCTATTTAACAAAATAGTTTGCATTGCTTATTCTCCAGTATGGCTAATTTGATGTTCCTCCTGCTCATAATTTATCATATTGTTAAATTTATCTTTTTGCTGATAGTGATTTTGACAGCCATTCCAGAATGCAAATTATTTAAAATCTGAGCTTTATGTAAAAACCCATAGGAAATAGTTTCTTGGCCTCATGGATACAGAGAAAATTAGAAAAACATGACAATAATATCAAACAACTAAAAATATTTGAAAGTTATTATCAGTTAGTCTTGTGTTTTGAGACAATGTTGTTATATCAAAAAATTTGTGTCAAGGTTTCTTGAACTTAAAAGCTAAAATATGAAGAGACCTCTACAGGATTGAGGTGTGGGCCCATGCAAACCTTATTAATTTTGACATGGCCAAGTGCAAAGATCTGCAGCTGAGCCAAGGCAGCCTCCAGTATAAGTACAGACTGGGGACCCAATGGATTCAGAGCAGACCTGCACAGGACTTGGGAATATTGATGGCTGAAACTCTGGCCATGAACCAACAAGGTGTGATGCAGCCCAGAAAGCCAACTGTATTCTGGGCTGCATGAAAGGAAGTGTGGCCAGCTGAGTGAGAAAGGGGATTCTTCCTCTCTACTCCACTGGGGAGTCCCCAGTAGAAGAAAGACATGAACCAGTAAGGGTGGGTCCAAAGGAGGGCCACAAAAATGGTCAGAAAATTGGAACACATAAGTAAAGTATGACAGTGGGGGTTGTTCAGACTCTAGATGAGAAGTTTCTGGGGACACATTACAGACATCTTTCAATATATAACAGTAACACTCCAGCCCTGGAACTTTGGGCTCATGGGCTTAGTGAGGAGACTTACTTTGATATATATATATATATATGTATAAGATTCTTTAATACCTCCTATAACATCAAGAAAATAATTCACAAACTTGTTCCCAAGGGGTTTCTTTATTAATTTAGGGGAGAAAATAAGGGAATTTGGCAAAGCTTCAAAAAGGGCACTACACAAGCTAGACAAAATGTTCCACCACAATACCAACTCAGCACATATTGATCCACAATACCGAAGTTAATAGTCAATTAACTGCACCACAACTCAAATCCAATCCCTCCAGCTCCAAGCCACCCAAAGCATCAAGAAAGGAGCAAAGAAAGAGAAACAGAGAGAGCAAGAAGAGAGATAAGGAGAAAGAGGGAGACACAGATCATAGAGCTACCACTGAAACTTAGTGGAAGACCAGCTCTCACATGTCCAGATAGCAGGGTCATGACACATGGCACACCTATACCTCCGGTTTTATCTGCTCTGGTCTCTACAGCCAAACCCCTCTGGCCACTCTGAGGTCCCAGGCCAGGGTGAGGGGCCGTGTTCTCACTGTCTCTGCCAATCTGAGCTGGGTCAGGGGCTCCAGGAGCTGTGGGGTGTTACACTTTTCCCAGACTGTTTGTGACTGGCAGCTGCTGGGGGCTTCCCCATGGGGGCTCCAGGGGCTGCCATGAGGGAGATGACGCCACCCCTCCTCAGTGAGGTTTGACACATCCCTTCACCCTCCACACACACAAGGTGGTTCTTACCCCATAGTAACTGATCTGGTATATAACAATAACAGAAGATTATAAGAAAGAATGAGAGAGACCTTTTAAAAAAGACTGTAGTGACAGGACAAGGATCAATGATTTTAAATTGAAGGAGAATGTATTTAAATACATTTCTATATTTCTAAAAGGAAGACATTTTTTATAGTATGGTGAGGTACTAGAATAGATTACCCAGAGAAGTTGTGGATGCCCCGTCCTTTCAAGTGTTCAAAGTCAGGTTGGATGCAGCTTTGAACAATGTGATCTAGTGCAAGATGTTCTTGTCCATGATGGAGGGGTTGGACTAGATGGTCTTTGAGAGTCCCCTCCAACCCAGTCATTCTATGATTCTATCATATTACAATTACTGAAATTATTGTATATAATGCATTAATCTCATAGAAAATTGCTCGGAGCTTCCAGAAAATTTGCTATCTAACAAGAAACACCACAAATAGCTGTAAAGAATTGTTAAAAATCAATTATTTACGCTATTGTTAAAAACAATCTATTTACTTATTTACTGTTCTCAACATATTTAAAGTTATGAATAAGATAACCATTTTCCTTACTCTTCACATATTCAGGTTCCATTCTCTGTACTCACAGAGCATATGACCTGCTTTTGAGGGTCTTTCTCAATGTGTCCCTTATCCTTGACACAGAGATCAGCAGCACACTGCTGTAGAAAGCTGCAGCCAGGAGCACCTAATAGGATCAAGGAGAACGACCTGTTGCACGTGGAGAGGAAGGACGATCACATATTTTCACCTGAATCCTGAAATCACTATTAGATTTAGGTATGTAGAAACTACAGGTCTTTTGGATCAAGGGAGGACATACTGTTCTGACCAAATACAGACATTTCTGTGTGTGAACTAGTCACACAAAACTACTGTTATGTCAGTGGAGAGAACCAACAGAAAAAAAAATAAGGAAAAATTTATGTTTTTCAAAACCAGAGATTAAAGTATTTTGTCACACCTATTTTTTTGGTCTACTAACTGTGGAGGAGTTCTAACATGGCTGATTCTGAAATACATCTGTACAGTATAAATATCTAGTTAGGTGAGAGAAATCCCATTCATAAGGTCTCTGGAGAAAGAGGGGGAAACACCATTGGGAAGGTAGAAAATTCATACAAAATTGAGATCTGGGAATGGTAAATTGCCACCAAACTGTTCTTCAATATCTGGTTTGCATCTGTGGTTATAAAATTGTTGTGTTCAAGAACTACTTCTGCTGATTTGCCCAAATGTATTGATCTTGTTCTGTTAACAATTATCCTAAGCAAGAATAAAAATTTTCTAATTCTGAAAAAGTATTTTCTACTGTACTGCTGAGAAAGCAGTTCATCAAGAATCCTGTAAGTGAGGAAATTATAATAATTCTTTCTATTTGTATAGAAAATGTTGAAAAAGGTAATTATAAAAGGAAAAAAAAAATTAATACCATCTACCTCAGATTTACTCACAGAATGCTTAATTTAGTTCAGTTAATTGTTGTATAATGTTGACTACAAATAATAAAAAAAAAATTTAAATGGTTGAAAAATTTTGGCATATGAGTATCAATGAGAATTTAGAGCCTAATCCCAGTGCTACCATTAAGAGTATTAGCAAGCAAGCCAGTACTGTAAATTACTGCTGGTTGTTTTGAGATACAAATGTCAAAAGAAATGGCTTGGTTTCAATAGTAGTTGTATCAATCCATTACACAGGAGATTTATTAAAACACAAGACAACTTCTAAACTTCTGCTTTCTTTTTAAAAGAAAATAATGCCAGAGTTTTCAATTTTTTTTTTTTTTTTTTTTTTTTAAGGAAAGTGGTGTTGGATCTATGATTGGGCCAAATAATGCAGGTCCAGCTTGTTCCAGAGGATGCAAAACTTAAATTTTATGTCTCAATGGGGAAAAAAATATTATGACCACAGCCTTATAGCTTCTATTACTCTCCTGACTATGTTTGCTTGACAGATTTTCTTGACAAAACAGTCAATAATTTTTTCTAGAATTATTTTCCAGTGTACATTGTGTTTCTTGTTTGAATCATTATTTTTCACCATCATTTAAAATTTCGATATTTAAAAAATGATTAAAAGCAATCATTTTTAAAAAAACTGAGAACTTCAAACTCCTTTGCTACTTCTCCTTCGCTCAATGACAAAGATCAAAAAAGAAATTTGTCATGATTCTGTTGAACAACTGCCCTGTTTCTGTAATCTAATATTCATTATGCACTGAAACAATTACTTTTTTCCCATTAAATGTACAAAGAATATAACCGAACTTCTGCATAGTTGCTCTGTGTCTTTTTGTCTCTTCAGATACTTCCTTACCAGTGAGCTAACTGACTGACTATCAATGAATGGGGATGTACGTGCTCTCTATGACGCAACTCCTGGAATGTATCAGGCTCTATCTTGGGATGGATGAAGAGCGAGTTGAGAGTTCACAGGTTAGAAGGAAAGGGCAGACTACTAAATGTAACACTGTTGTGCATGTTTGCTACAGGCTGCCTGATCATGAGGAGGAAGTGAACGGGACCTCCTACAGGCAGCTGAAGCAGCCTCAAACTCACAGGCACTGTCTAAAGTTCAGCAAAGGCAAAGGCAGGGTCCTGCATCTGCAGAAGAATATGCATCAATACAGAGTGGGAGCTGACCTCAGGGAAAGCAACTCTGCAAAAAAGGATCTGGAGGTCCTGTTGGAGAAAAAGCTCTTCAGGAGCCAGCATTATGTTCTTGTAGGCAAGAAGGAAAATGGTATCCTGGGGTTCATTAGGAAAAGCATTGTCAGCAGGTCAAGGGAGGTGATCCTGCCCCTCTGCTCTGCACTAGTGAGGACATATCTGGAGTGCTGTGTGCAGTTTTGGACTCCTAAGTACAGGAGAGGCAGGGAGCACCTGGAGCAGGTCCACTGGAGAACAACAAAGGTGATTAAGGGGCTGGAGCATCAATCTGATGAGGAAAGGCTAAGGGACCAGGCTGTTCAGCCTCAAGAAGAAACAACTCAAGAGAAGGCCTCACCAGTATATGTAAGTATCTGTAAGACACAGTTCTCTTACTCGCTATTATGTTTTTACATTGATCAGAGCAGTAATTAGTTTCTCTCGCAAAAGTGCCAGAAGTGTTAAAAGATCAATTTAAAAAGTTACTTTGAAGCTGCGTAGCACCGAGCAACATGGGGGCCACCGCCCTGGGCTGTTGGCAGGGCTGCCTTCACCAGCCTGTGAGGCGTTCTGGTGGCTGACAGCAGACATCTTTGGAGGCCCTCAGGCCATGACAGACAGCGAGAGCAGGGGAGAATGGTTACATCTCTCCCTGCCTGGAGACTGGCTGCTGGCCAATTGGCACCCTGCAGGAGTCTGCCTGGAGCCGAGCTGGCCACTGCTCGCCCAGAGGAGGGTATATAAGACTGTGCCCAGGAGTGTCTGCCGGCCGGCCATTCCATCTCAGGTTCACCCAGGGTTTGAGCCTGACTGCCAGTCCCGCTCCTCGTCCTGCCTGCCTCTCCTCACCATCGCGTCTTCACCCAGCCTGCCTCTCCTCATCCTTCCTGCCTGCTTTGGTTCCTCTCAGGTCCTTCCCACTGGTGGTGGTAATTCTCTCCCCTTGCTTTAGCCTGTCCCTTTCCGTATCTTCCCTTCCTCCTTCATTCTCTCCTTTTAATTACTGTTTCAATGAAAGCAGTATTTGTCTGAGACTCAACATAAGGAGTTGCATGCCTGAATCTCACCCTCTGAGCCATCCAATAAAAGAACCTACTTACAATTTCAAACTGGATTGTAACAGTATCTGAAGGGAGGGTTGTCAAGGGGATGAAGCCAGGGTCTTGGTGGTGCCAAACAGTAGGCAATGGGTAGAAACTGCTGCACAGGAAGTTCCACCTGAATATGAGGAAGAACTTTACTACGCAGGTGACCGCTCACTGGAGCAGATTGTCCAGAGTGGAGTCTCCCTCAGTGGAGATATTCAAGAACCATCCAGATACAATCCTGTGCAATGTGCTCTCGAATGACCCTGCTTGAACAGGGAGGTTGGACTACATGACTCACTGTGGTCCTTTCCAACCTTACCCATTCTGTGATTCTGCAAATTTGAGAAGATCTTCCATAAGGGTTCATTTTCACAACTATTTTTAAGGTTCCAATATCAATTATATTTAATGACATCTAATATCAGACAAGCATCACCAGGCTCTTAACCAATCTGTGTTACATGTCCACAATGTACTGAATCATCCCAAGAAGTCTGACAGCTCGTTGCCACACACACTGGAGTTAATTCTAATTTTCAGTGACCTGTTGCTAAACAAAGTTTTCAAGAACCTAGTCCATACTATAATTTTATGAATAGGCATACTCTTTCCCAAAAAGATGTACTTAAGTCAGAGTATAAGGTAGCTCCACATCAGTGTCTAGGTACAAATGCGCAGACAGATTCCGCTGATTTTGTGTGTGGACGGTGGACAGGTTCTGAGAGAAAATCACAGAAATTCTTTGTAGAGTTGGGAAAAGTTATCACTTAAGTTCAAATAAGGGCAATAGAATCAAGTAGCATTAGAGCCATTTGGATCAAGTGGGCCTCTCAGTGGTATCAGATTCCATACATGGATATGCTTTTCCACATTATTATTCCTTTCAGTTTGAAATAATCCTAGTCACCACATTACTGTTTTGTAGACAACTGCCTCAGAAATACATGGGGATATATTTTACCATGCAGTAGTGTCCATGTATTTTACCATGCAGTAGTAGTAAAAAAGGAGAACTCTACATTTTTATAGTATCTCTGTTCTATTGAAAACCCATTCTGTTTTGGACTATTTGAATTAAAATGGACAAACAATGACAAAATTCGCTAAGGAATGACCCACTGGAGTTGAGGGCTAGAGTTAATTCAGAATATCTTTTCTATATTTAGATTCTTTCATTAATACTTGAGGATACTATAAGTTTGAAGGAATAGTTCTTCGTTAATTTAGATTAAGGTACATAATGCAGAAAAGACACTGAAAGTTAAACCCACATCTTTTCATTTGTTTGCAGTGTGGACTCCCTCTCAGGCAGGGTGAAATAGTCCAAAAGAAGATTAAGTACTTCCTGTCTCTGAATATGCTATAAACTGTTAAAGTGAGAGGCATTATTCTGAGAGGACACATGAAAAACAAACAAGTGAAAAAGGTCTTGCAGAGACTACAGGGTTTTTTTGGGGTTTTTCTTTTTTTATTTTGTTGTTGTTGTTGTTGTTGTTTTGTTTTGGTTTGGGTTTTTTTTTTTTTTTAGTAATAAGGAAACTGCATTGATTTGTATTCCTTCTGGATTTGTTCTGTTTGAAGAATAAATTGGATCTTGAAACAAAGGCTCTGAAGATTCTAGAATAAAACTGTTTCTGTCCTGTGGTGCTGAAATAGCCCAACAGCATGCATGCAGTCTTCTACACTCTTTGGGTTACTAATAGAAAAGTGATATTGTTTCTTCTTCATTTACAAACTTTGACTTAGTTTACAGAACAAACCTCATTTAAGAGCCTTGTTCTCAAATAAAACCCTGCATGTGAATGTGTGCCATTTGACTGAGCTTAATTTTGATACACAGGACTTTTTCTAATATTCCCTGTTAGGGTTTTAATTCCCTTGTTATAAATGTACTTTCACAGAATCACTTTCAATTTGGAAATGAAAAATTAAAAACCCTTCAATGTTATTCTCCTTATAATTTGGGGGAGTTTTTTAACATGAAAAAATTCCATGGTTTTAAGGTATGGAGGGGAATGTTTTATGCATTTATTTTCCAAGTCCTAATTAAACATTTAGTGAACAACGGTCAGATGCCAGGAAGTTCAAATTGCTATATGACTGACATCAGGTAGTATCACAAAGTGTCATGTTCTCTATTTGTATTCTTTTCTTCTCTTCAGCTTTTCTTACTGACACTTAGAGTCTTACTATTGCATTGTGCTTACATTGACTCAACGTTTCATAAAACTGGCAAATCGAGTTTGTTGCTTTTCATGATCTGTGATGAACTACTTCACAAAGGGCATCAACTTCCATTGTTTTCATGTGTGTGTGCTTCTTCAAACAACCTCAGCTACATCACATGTGGGATCTTTAAGCTTCTTTTACACTTTCTTCAGGATTTATAAAATCATGAGCATTTTTAAAGTTGGAGGGACAATTAGAATATCTAATTTGATATCCTCTGTAATAGAGGCAATAGCCTATTTCTTGTAATATTCTTTATCACAATATCTGTAACTAGTTTTTCTTATTTATCATTATTTAGTTTGATTGTGAAGTTTTAAAAGAGTAACCATCTTTTAACATAACTAAAAAAAATCTTCCAGAAAAAAAAGTAAATATTTAAAATAGAATTTAATTCAATTTGATGAAAATATTTATTCCGCAGTACTTTTACACCATAATGCTTCCTTTTGGGTACAAATTCATATTAGAACATGAATAGTTTGTCTTTCTTGCCTAGCTATTGACATTTTAACAAGATGATATTTACTGAAACTTGCTTATCACATTAATTTCTAATGTCATCACAATATTTCTTTTGAAAGCTTTAACACTTTGGAAAACCAATGACATTTGCTCTATTTGAGTGAAGTGAGATATTTCTGAATACAAAATAAACTGTAAACTGGCAGTGGTTTCATCTGTGATTTTTTTTCTGGGGTTCAGTTATCATAATGTATTCAGTTACTGATCGTATTATTCCTGCCGATGCAAAAGTAACATTACTGAGTTCAATGAACTCTTAATGAACATTTGTTGCCACCTGCTTATCAAAGGATGCTTCTTTTCTCATACATGCAGTCCATCTCATACATTTGCTAAGCAATATCCCCGACAATTTTAACAGGATAACTCCTGAATTCTAATCCTGAGAAACTTCTCTTGTGAAATTTCTATTTGCTGTTCTTTAGTGACTTTGACACATCAGGGACATATTCTACTTATGAATAAATCAGTGAAAAAAACCCTCTAGCCTCTCTATTTGAAGAAAAACTTTTGCTTGCTTAGTACAAGTGTTTTAAAGAGACAATAGCCTAAAACTTAAAATTTTTCTTATAACTATCTTGTTTTCTTTTTTCTTGGACTTAGAACACCATCAGGCATCTGTGTGATCCTTACAGAATTTATCTATGTTTCACATCAATATGGAGGAGTATTTTAAGCTTTTCATATTCAAGTCAGCCCTCATGAGTTGGCTATAAAGTTGTGATGTGTTGATCCTAGTTGGCAGCTAAGACACAACAAAGCTGTCCATGCAACTCAGCCCCAGCAGGATGGGGAACGAAACCAGAAAAGCAAAAGAGAAGAAAATTGTGTGTATTAAGATAAAGACAGTTTAATAGGGAAAGCAAAAGCTGCATGTGCAAGCAAAGCAAAATAAAGAATTTATTCAATAGTTGCCATGGGCAGGCAGGTGTTCAGCCATCTCTAGGAAAGCAGGGTTTCATCACACATAACAGTTACTCAGGAAGACAAATACCATCACTCCAAAAAACACTCTCTTCCTCCTTTTTTCAGATTTTATTGCTAAGCATGATGTCATATGGTATGGGATATACCTTTGGTCAGTTGGGGTCAGCTGTCCTGTCTGTGTTCCACTCCCAAACTCCTAGTCCCACTTCCTCAGTCCACTAGCTCAGGAAGCAGAGGGGGGAAAAGGAAGAAAAAAGATAAATGGTATGAGCTGATTATTATGATTATTAGAGAGAGATGCCTCTACTTGAATGAACATGCAAACGAGACCATATGCCAAAGTCAATAGTATTGATTTTATTTAACAGTAAATGTGAGGTAGAGAGAGAGAGAAAGAAATGGGAGCTGGGAACGGAGCTGGGGAGCAGGGAGATGGGAAGAGAAAGAGAGTGAGAGAGAGATTAAATAGAAAGCTGTCAACCACCCTCTGGGTCCAGATGACATCCTGTTGGTCTTCTTCTTCCGGTCTCACTAGTGGGGAGTTCCATGAAACATAGAGTTCAATGGGTTAACATACATTCAGGTATAGGTGGGAACACACAAGCATCCTCCTGCAGGGGGATGTTTTACACTGTCTTTTGCAACTCTGTGGATCTGTTGCAACATTGTGGATAAAGTGCAGTGCTCTGATGGAAAGTGTCAGAACTGAGTCTGTGGATTATGGCCCTCTGCCAGAACCAGCCATAGGTGATTTTCAGCACAACTGCTGAGTTGGTTTTCCTTATGGATACATTCTTCTCCCCCAGCCTTGTTTACTTCTTCTTAGACCTAAGAAAATTAGACAATAGTACCACCTTTGTCTTATCCCAAGTTCCTGTCAGGTGGCTTAATTTAGTGTCCAAATTTCCAGGAATTCATGGGAGTATATCTGGGTTCAGGGGGCATTGGCAGGGGCATGTTCAATTGCTGCTTCATACTGTTTGTCATAGTGGGCAACATCCTTCTCTGGCCTTGACAGTGTTTAAGGCAATTGTGACCTTTAAGTCTCTTACAATAACCTCAATGGGTTTTCTTAGGCAGGTGAGGGCAGAGTGAGAAGCAAAAACAGTCTTGATGCTGTGCAGCTGCTCAGCAGTAGTCAAAACACCGGTGTGTTAACACCTTTTTGGTCACAGATCCAAACCATGGCACCATAAGGGCTTCTGTGAAGGAAATTAACTCCATCCCCAGTGCAGTACAAAAGTCAATTTCCCTCAATTTTTATTTTTTTTTCCTCATTATTAGACACTTTGACCTATAGCATGACATCTCCAGTAGCAAAAGTAGAAGGTAGCTACAAATAACAGCTGAGACAGTGTTTAAGCAATTATTGCACTTAGCTTCATCAGCCCAAGATGATTCTAGATTTCAGGTCTCACACTTCTCAGGCAAATATTGTACCAGGTGAATGGTGGTCTCCTTCTCCCCTTGAGGAGCATCTCAGAGGCAGATCAGCATGTTCATGTTTTTGGACTTTATTCTTGTTTTCCTCTCTCATCACACCTAGACTGCACATCTGGGATGTGCATTGCTCTGGCAATTGGAAACATTGAGGAAACTGACTTGATTTTATGTGGGTTTTAGGCTGTGGATTCATAAATAGACTTGAGTGTTTCAAAACTGACCATTACAAGGTTTTAGCAGTGTCTCAGTGATTAGGATATGTGTCCAAGATTTGATTTCTGTGTTTTTCCCCAGGCACTACCTTTCCAGGCTCAGCAGCCTTGCCTTTTTAAGCCATGAGCTATGCTGTAGTTGATGAGACTTATGCTCCTTCTCTTGAACCAGTATGAAACTGCACAGCAGGAGAAATGTGTTGCACATTGCAGGATATTGTGCATCAGGCAAGGCAGAGAAAAGAAAGAATGATTAGGTGGTGAAAATAAGCTTGTGTTGAAGTGAAGAGGCAATATTTCAAACTACAGCAACTATATTATTTAGAAATTATATTCACGAAATCTTGCTCTGAAATTCCCTAATTTGATTGCCCTTGTGTACCGGAAAAAAAAAAAAAAAAAAAGAGAGAGAAAGATAAGAAAAAAGTAATGGACCTCCCAAACTTGCTAATACCACTGAAAAAACGAGCTATGACCCAGGAAGCTCATAAATTACTGTCTGTTTTGCATCAAACTCAGATTAATTTTGCTAGGACAAATAATCTCTTATGCTGGAATTGGGAGAGGATTTTTTTTCTGTAACTGCATATTTTTCTTTAAATAATTACTCCTGAAATATAATTTTCAGCTAGACTTTCTAAGGTTCCAGTGATTTCAGTGGATTTTTCACAGACTTAAGGGTATAATCAGATTGATTGGTTACCCTACAGGTCTGAAAGAACTTTCTCATATTGACTTTTTTTTTTTTTTTTGGTATTTTATTATTAAGTAGCAAGGCAGAAAAAGGCTGTGAGATAGAAGCCATCCTGTTCTGTACCTTCATTAGCACGAATAAATCATGTTGCATGTAAATTATCTGAAAAACTCAGAGCAATTAGCTTTCCATTTTAACTTGAGTGTTTTAGTGCAGATTGGTAGCTAATCAAGCTGAGAAATTTTAATAGACTGTGTAAAAAATTTGTTTATGAGTAATACTGTAAACAAGCATTGCAGATAGTTCTGTACCTGCTTTAGTGCTATAATAAAATAAGTGGTGAAATCAGCATTGCATCCATTTAGGTGTAATTGTACAAATTGCTAGCTAATCAGAGTGAGAAAATTGAGCCACAACTTGGGAGAATAATGCTATTTGCTATTAACTTGCTGTTTAACTATGTATTTAATGCATTTGGAGATGAAGACTTTTTAAAAAAATAAACTTTTTTTTTTTTTAAATAAAAATATGCCTGATTCTGAGTTGATTTCATTAGTGTAGTCCAGAAGAAATTCCACTGACACTTGTGAAGTTAATTCAAACACAAACTGATGTAAGCAGTATGAGAATCAGCACCATTTACTTTATTGTTTTCTCCTGTGTTAAGCCATAGGCATTTCACTACAAATGCAAAACTGGTCAAATGCATAAAATTTCCAGAAATAAACCGCTCATTTTGTCAAGCCAGTTGCAGTAAGCAGTTCAATGGATTCTGACATGCTCAACACAGTAGGGACTTAACTGGAGCCATGTAAGCCTGGCTCAAAGACTTGTGGAGTTCAAGCTTGAGAATTCATAAGATAGGGCAGGATTGACTTGGTGCTTCTCTCCTGTATTTTGTTTAAAGTTTTACATGTTCTAGTGCTGCTGTGTATCAATCTGTAAACTATCCAGCCTTCTGGATGCAACCTGAAGTTTTTGATTTTCAGGAGGTATGATACAAAGTAAATCTCACACATCTGGATCTGGCAAAAATATTTAAGTACTGCTGTCATTTACCTGTCCCACAGCAGCAATTTTTAAAGCCTTTGCTGTTCTACTAAAAACTTCTCTGCAAGTAATATCTACTATATTAACAGAAATAACATAATCAATGTGTAAAAAGAAAAGTAATAATCTTGCAGTCACATACTCATAGTGCTGGAAGGAACTTCAGTAGGTCACCCAATACTTTAAATATCCCAGACAGGAGCAACTTTCCCTCAGTTATTTCTAACAGATGTTAGTTTAACTCACAAGAAAAAAAAGAAAAAAAGGGGGAGGGGGATGAGATGCCACAGTCTCGCAAGAAAATTCACTCATATTACCATGAAACATTTTTTCCTAAATGTAATTTATCCTTTTTTGAGACTGAAGTCTATTATTATTTATTTTATCCACTGTGGTCATAAATAGAGTATTATTTTCTTTCCAACAGCAGCCTTTTATTCTTTTTGAAGACTATCTCAATCCACCTCAGTCTTCCTCAGGCTAAACAATTTCAACTTTTTCTCATAGGTCATGTTTTCTAGACCTCTAATAATTTTCATTGCACTTTTCTATACCCTCTGGACCTAATGTTTTAGCCTCAAGGCCCTACATGTAACAAGTAAATGAAAAAAATTACAAAATGTGTCTTACAGGCAATGGCGCTCTCTCTGTATCTCATGATAATCTCTGGGATTTATTTTTGTTGTGGTTTGTTTTGGTTGGAGTTTCTTTGGCAACATTTTGACTCATATTCTGTTCATGATCTGTTACAATCTCTGAATAGTTTTATACAGAGCTATTAGCTACCCAGATGCCTTTGAAACAAGTTTATGCAGATGATTAAGCACTTGGAAGTTGCTTGTGTTCAATGTTATGTAATTATTTCTTCAAATTCTCAAAATTGTTTCAAATCTTCTTTCAATCCAGTAGCATATTGGCTACCCCTGTTGGCTTAAACTCTGTAAAGGGGTTAGTAAAAGCAGCCTGCACTTGAATAACCACCTTACTGATGAGAATACTGAATGATACCTGACTCAAGACAAGAGGAATTAAACTTGAAAGAGGAAACAGAAGTATATTTTGGAGCACAGACATTTCCTTAGCAATAAGGTAGATATATATACACAAATAAAGATGTATAAGTGTGTATGTACATTTAAGTTCTTTTTAAGTTTTATGGTATGAAAATGTTAATATTCAATACAAGTATAATTAAGGAAGAACATAAATACAAGCTGAGTTGTGCCTAAGTTTCTTTGCTATTTGGATATTTAGTTAAGATTTAGTAAGTCTGACCTTAGGTTACTCACTTACCTCTTCATAATTGCCCCTTCCATTTTGTTACTTCCTTAGTCTAAATTACTTCAACACCCATTTCAATCTACGAAATCTGCAGGGAGAAATGCAGTAATAAGGATTGTGTAACATTTGACATCATAATGGGCAAAAAGTTGTTAATAAGAACTAGCTAATGATTGGCAATGGAATAATAGATCAGTAATTGTACAGCCTTGGGGTAAGTCAGAGAGAACAAAGGAGAAAAGGAAGAAAGAGAAGGCAGCTGTCAGTAACCAGACACCATCACAATTATTTAACTATGTTGTGGGTACCATCAGAAAGTCAGACTATAGACATGTACCTGATCAGCTTTGCTTTGTAGTAGCCCATCTGTATAATACTAGTCTGTCACCCAAAAAGTCACTCTTTAAATCAAAACTGAGTCCCTATAATGTTTCCCTTGAACATTCAGTAGCACTGCTAACACCACAATATACTGGAGCATCTAATTTTTTATTGCACTGTTTATTTGCTCCTGCTGTACATAGAGAATTATATTTTTATTGAGAAAATGAAAGATTATATTGCACAACCAAGGAAGAAATTGGTTTGCACAAATACAGTAATGACACTTCTCTCTTAAAACTGAATGGCAAGTTAGCAGAAATATAATTCAGTCAGTGGATTCCTGTGAATGACTTAAAAGAGGTAAGAAATAAGAAATTCGGTTGCAGCTTAAAGATTGGAGTACATTATTCACTACTGAAATACTTAGCATAATAAGTCTGTGATATTTTAAGCAGAAGATTGTCATTTACAGATCTCCCATAGGACTTGCTTTTTAGGACATTATTTTCCTGCCTTTAGTAGAGAAATTGTCTTTGTACAGTGAACTAAAATAAAGCTCAAATCAAATTAAACCAGAATCTTTTGAGGGAATATGGGAACAACTGGGAAAGAGTAAGATACAGGGGAAAGGACATAAATAAAAACCTTTTAAGGTAAAAAAAATTAGAAGCAGAATTTCTGTGGGATCAGATATGACAAGCAGAAGAGGTTTAAGATGAAGATTATTCCCTTCAAACTATGACAGCTCAAAATGATGAAAGTCCAAATATTCATAAGATGAATAAAAACTATAAAAAATGAGGCTATAAAACAGGAATCTGTTCTACAAGTAGAGTGATTTAATGAAGAATCATTACAATAGTAACATAAAAAAAATATAAGGAAGCAATCTCTGCAGGAGGATATCACTCTCTTGTTTGCAAAGAAAAGGAAAAAAGGAAACTGCTTCAAACATATGAGTTCATGATCCACTACATACTTGCACTGATATTTTGAAATTATTTTTAAAACCAGGAAATAGCCCCAGAAAGCAAAACATTCCCCTGTTCTTCCCTCAGCAGTTCCAGACAGAGCTGGTACTGCAGTATGAAAATAGAGTATAATCTGTAGCAAATATGGCTAAAAATTAGCTTGAAATGCCTATCCATTTGATTCCTGATCCTGTATTATTTGATCGTAAGAAGATTATTCTATGAGAGACATAAGTCACCAATAGGTTGGAGAATCTGAGCTCAGCATATATAGAGAGATTACTTGTAGGTTCCTTTCTCTCAAGTTTCAAATTAATGAAGCATTTGAAATTGGGAGAGTTAGGAAAGGGCAGTATTTATTTACTGTTCTCTCATTTGGATTACAAGGCACTTCCACAGTGTTTCATTGATTAACAGGTATTCTGTGTAGAGATATTAAGAGTATACTGCTGACTATTTTAGTGATTCACCTGTATCTAGCACCACGTAAAAGAAGTATCTTAAACATCTGGAAGAAGGGCTTCAAGAGAGAAGACACTGTATGAAATTTATGCTGATATAAAGAGGAACAAAAATAATATCTGTATGTTATGCTATAAAAAGCAAGTCTGAGGTATGCTAGGCAGTTTACAATAAAAGGCCATTAGTAAATAGAAATATGTGGAAAATTTATTCTTGACTTTTCTGTATTTAATACAATTATTAGTCAAATTGAAGGTGGTCTGGAGAAAATAATAGACTCACCAGGCAATGAAGACAATCATCTGTGAATGCAGGGCTTCAGAACCCAGATTTTGTGGCTGTGTGCATAGTTCAACTCAAATACAACAAGTAATGTCTAGACCATCCAAGGCCACTTGACATGACAGGCAGCTTATGACCTGAGTCTGAGACTCTAGATATTTCCATTCTGCCTTTTTCTTAACCACTTTCTATCAATCAACCTCAGTCTCCCTTAACAGTGACACTGTGCAAGACCAACAGAATATGACCAGCAATGCAAATGGAAAGTCATCTTCCCATTTAGTGCCCATTAACACTTGGTCTTACCTCAGCTATTGTAAAAGATAATTGAATTGTTTAATTTGCAGCTGGATTGTTTTAGCTGTTTTTTCCCTTACTGTCATTATTGAGTGATACTTAAGTCACATAAGGGTAATTTAAAAAGAAAGTGTGGCTTCACTTTGCGTAAAACTGAGCCCAGTTGATTTATAATGAGTAAAGCAAAATTGTAGTGGTTTAATCATTGATGTTTTACACCTGAAACTGCTACATAAACTACAGAGACACCTCTATGCTCTGCTACATATGTCACTTTTAAGTTCAACATGAAGTGTTTAGATTGTCATCCAAGAAGTTAACCCAAATCCGTTTATTTTTATTTGGTGTTAACTAAATATTGACATTAGATTTCTGTGAATACTAAAAAGCCTGCATGATTAAGATGAGTCATTGTTATGGGTTTAAGGTTAGAGAATTTTCCCTTTCCCTCACCTGCCTGGACTGGGAGTGAAACCTGGAGCGGAGGGGAGAACTTCCAGGGGAGGGAGGAAGGGAGGGAACGTTTTTACTTTTGGTTTTGGATCGGTTTTACACACACACGCAGTTTGGTCGGTGCTGTGTTCGGAGCCAAGGTCTACAGCCTCCCGAGGTGCCCCAGCTGCATCGGAGTGGCTCTCTGCAGTTTTCATGTAGATCTGGAGGCACCGAGACAAGCCGGTCAGTCCTCTCCTTCTTACTGCCTGGTCGCCGCCGAGGCGCTCTGTCCTGGGAGCCAAGCCCCGTTCCTGGCCCGCCACTGCGGTCGGACATTCACCTCCCCCTCCCTGTGCATGGATGCCAGCTCCTAGCCTGTCACCACCGGCCACCCGTGCCCCACTGCCGGAGCAGGCGCGGCCCCCGCACGCACCAGCCCAGTCCATCGGAGCCACTGCCGACCAGGCGGGGTCCCATCTGCCTCCACTCCCTGCCAGCTGTCCCGCCTGCTGATAGCCGGTGCCCCTGCTACTTCATCCACGCGGCCCAGGAAAGAACAGCGTGGCTGCACCGCAGTGCAACAGTGCCACTCACTGTCTGTGACTAGTATCACAGAACATTCCAAACAGGTTTTTGGTGGTTTTTTTTTTTTTTTTTTTCCCATGTTCTTTTGTTCTGTTGTTTCCTTGGTCCCCAGTTTGTGGGTGTGTGTATATATATATATAGATA
>JAWWEU010000111.1:88157603-88169504 GCA_035583155.1 Acropternis orthonyx
TCACTTCTTTTAACTGAAACTCTGTAGCATTGGGAGGTGGTTGGCATTTTGCCAAGAGTCAAACCAAAACAATAACATCAACACTGAAAATACATCAATATGTGCAAGGGATTCCCTGCTGGTAAACTCAGCCTGAGAAGCTGCTCCTTTTACCAAGGGAATTTATCTAGCAATAAATTTAACAAAACTGCCTGGCCCTGTGTAGTTTTCATTCCCTGATGCTACAGTTATACTAGTTAATAAAACAATTGTAGCTAAAGCCCATGCATATCACACCTATAAATGCAGAAGCACACAGAACAGACTTTAATTATAGCTTCCTTTGAACCCAAACAGGAACAGATTAATAGAATACCTGCATAAATATTTTTTTGCCCAATAATCCAGTAAAAATAGTATTGCTGTTTCTTGCCATGGGTCTTATGCTTATTGTATGAAGTTCCAGTTCTGGCCTGTTAGGCTGGTTATCAAATTATGAGAAACTGTGACTTAAACTCAGCTCTATGCCAGGTGTTTCTTGTTATGATGCACAGTTTAAGTGTGGGTTAAGACCGTGAAAATATGAACACTAGTTGAGGGCAGCATCCCGAGCTATTGAAAAACCACACCAATGGGCAGTTCATGATCATTGAAAAAATGCATCCTAGTGAACTAGGAAAATACTTCTTTTGCTTTAGGAAAAGCAGCAGCAGATGAGCAGCAGGATAAGGCACCTGCCACAGCCTGTGAAAGTAATATTCCCCTTAGGATCAGACAGGATATAGCCTGGAGTTGAGTCAGGGGTGGGAATTGACTAGCCTTACAAAATTTGGTGGCTAGCTTTACTGGATGTACACTTTAATTTTAGACTTCAAGAGATTTTGCCCACACGAACTCTTGCAAAATCTCTGGTTCTTTGCTATCTTGAGTTTGCATCTGGCGAGAAACTACATACTTTTCTACGAGATTTCTTTTAATTTGGTGAGAAAATAGGTGTTTTTCCAAAAAGGGTTTTACAGAAATAACATGCAACTTCACAAAACGTTGCAATAGGCTGCTGAGACTAGCAAGCATTGCTATAGCGAACTTTTGTTACACCCAGCAAACACAAAATTTTATACAACTTAAGTGAGGTACCCACAACTTACAGAAAATAGGTGTTTAAGTTACTCACAAGAGGAAGCAAACAATAAGGGAAGAGATATTAAGAGAAGAAACTATAAAGAGAGAAAAAGAGAAGAGAACAGAGTTATCACCACGAAACTCCCACATTGACAGGTCAGGAGAACACAGCAGTACCCAAACGTGACCTTGTGCTGCCCCCTTATAGACTCCGTCTATTATGGCTGCTCCCCCAGGTGGGACCTTTGGCTCACTGTCCACTCACCGTCCCCTTGGCCAGAATGACAGGTGCCACAGCCAAGCAGAGGCTCTGGGGGGGGTGTGGTGTGGGCGGGTTCCCAGGAAGACCTTGCTGAACGACAGGTTCTCTGTGTGGCTCTGTGTCATGTGGCTGCAAAGTCAGATACCCATCCTGGCTGACAGTGTGGATGCTGTGCTGGGGGCCTGGTGCACTCCTCTGACTCAGACACAAGGTGGTTCTGACTCCATAATCACTGATCTTGTGTCTAACAGGTGGGGACAAGACATTCACTGAAGATCCATCTTACTTTTGCCGTGGAGACTAAGAACATCCAGGACCCCAGCCATCAGTGCTAATCAGGTGGCATTAAGTCCTTGGTATTGCATTTTGGCAGCTAGTGTCATCTGTAATTGCTAAGGACTGACTACTTTTTATACATAGTGATAATTATAATGACTGATAATAAGAATTAACCATTAGCAGGAAGGGTGTTACTAATGATTTCTAGTCCAGGAAAGTTTAAAACTGGACTAATTTATCAATCTTCTAAAAACTCACTGTCTTTAATTGTCCCTTCTGTGTATGTTCAGCTGTTAAATGGTCTCTGTGACTGTTCTGTTGTATTAATTGTCACTAGTGATATGGTGTGTGAAAGATTGTTCTCAATAGTCAGATTGAATCTACCTTCTCTGTGGAGGTAGATAACAGAGATCACCATGTGGAGAGGCAAAGCATTTGGTTTTAGGATTACAAGCTATTTCGAGGCTGAGAAAAAAACCCCAAAAAACAGAAAAGAGTTTCTTAGACGTCATCTAAGAGTTCCTCATGGAAACTGCTTGTTCCATACTTTACGTAGTTATTCATGTACCTAACACTGGGACTAAAATTTCTCAAAATTTTTGTCATTATGCAGCAATTCTGTTAAGTCAAAAGACTAACCCAAAGTAAAAGACATGAAGTAAAAGACCCTCAGAGATGTGACTATGTTCCTGTAGAACTGTGTGCATGCACCAAATTTGCTGAGAGTAAAGCATGAGCAAAAACTGTTTTCATGTCCATCACCTCCTGTAAAGTTTCCTACATGTCTATGTTTATGCAGAGAGTCTGTGTATAGCCCCTGTGGAGGTACTGGATCAGGGTACTTTAGGAATCTGCTACAGTTGGAAGCTAAATGCTTCAAGCAGATGGAATGGAGAAATAATTCTGAACATCCTTATTTCTAGTTCTGATTGAGAAGTAGTTATAATCCAGTTTATAAACCAACTTAAAATATATGAGGTACTGCAAGTCTATTTTATGAGGTATTGCAAATATGACAAACACTATGGAATTTAAGAAAAAAAGATAAAATACAGTTTATGTGTTATAGTGGCTGCATAACTGGCTGTCAGAATACCTGTTACACATCCAGTTAATTTGGATTGTTAATTCCTTGGAGAGTGAGAAATTTCCCCAGCCATTCCTCTGCAGAGATAACACATTGAATATGAAGCAGGTTGATTGACTGATATCCCACATCCTTCACAACAAAGTATTTGAGCAATTGTTGCAGAAAGTTTCATGGTGTCTTCAAGGTTTTCAGAGTATTTCCCCCTGGCAGATTCTGCTCTGGCTGTACTAATTTCATCTGCTCAAACATGTTAATTATAATACCAAGTGAAGGATCTGGCCCTTCCAGACATTCCATTGGGTGTTTCCTGCTGCAGAAGTATCAAAATTGTACCTAGATAAGGCACTTGTAAATGGTCAATAGAGACTGTTTCAGCAGATGTAGAAATAGTTGTGTAGGTCAGCCTTTTGTACATAGGGAAGACACTTAAGGGAGGTTGCTATGTGTAGTTAAGATGGGCAATAACTGGAGTGGTCGTGTAGGACCACAGACCAGCTGGAATTTACAAACTGAGCAGAATAGGAATTTTCGAAGACTTATGTGATTCAGCTGAATACACTATTGCAAGGATGCACACAACAGAGATTCCTGTTTCCATCTGTAGAACAACTGACTGTCCTGTTTGTGACTCTCATTCTCCATGAAAAAGTTGCCCAGTGCCAAGATCACAAAAATTATTAAAAAAAAAAAAAAAATACTCTGTCTCTGTATGTCTGCACCACATAGTCCGGATCATCCAATGGCTAATTTCCACATTAAATCTGCCACACAAATAACTAAATGTTTCCTAGCAAAAAATAAGCCAAGCCTTCCAGCTGCAAAAGAGCAATTATGGCTGGCTGAGCCTATCCAGCATCAAGGTCACTTGGACTCCAGCACTTTGTTGTGTCACTCTGCAGGTACAGCCTGGGGAGAGCTGCAAAAGGCTAAAGTGTTCATTACAGAGAGGTCTTTGGCTGTGTGGATGTTTTCACCTTAGCTGCCAGACAATTAACAATGTGATACAGAGTTAGTGACCATTTTTTAAAGGGAAAGAGTATTGAATCTGAAGGTTTGATTAGCTCCCCTAGGTAATGGTACACTATTTTGTTCTGACTGAAAACTACCTGCAACTGCCTGTCTCCACAAGTTGGAGGTATTTCCCTGAGAAAACATGGGCTCAAAGTACTTTAATCAATTTATTGTTAATCAATTTATTGTTAATAAGTGTTTTGAGATTTCTATTGTTATAAAAGACACTAAGTTCACCTAAAAAAATTCAGACTTCCTTTGTAATGTACCATACAAAATATTGCTCCATAATATGAGACATCCATCTGGGGAAAATTGTGACAATCCTTACTATATTGTTTAAATAGATAGAAGTATAGACAATCCAAGGAGTATTCTCATATACTCCAGTGGCACTTTCAATATAGACGTTAGCTCACATTGGTGGGAAAAGTATATTACTTTTGTCTAGGATCTGAGACAGTTGAAATATTTTTCTATATTGTGTCTCTAATTAATGCCATAAAGCATAATGGAGACTTGTCAGAAGAACAAAATACTTCTAGGGAGAGTAGGATGGCCCAGTTGTACTTAAAATATTTCTTCATCTCTGATGACAGGTCAACATTATACTTTATGGTTGTAATAAAAAAAATGGCCTGTAATGATCCATTTCTAGAATTAATCAGCAAATACAAGAACTTTCCAATTAGCCCAGGTATCTAAGGGATGCACACCATTCCCTGACTTCATCTTCTCAATCACGTTTATGACTTGGCTGATGGGATGAAGGACCTTGATAAATCAGGTGTCCATTGAGTTATTCACAGGAAACATGCATGGTTTCATGTGATTTCTTTGCTGACTGTAATTGATATAATATTTTTTATGGTAGTCAAAATGTAAACAATTGTTATGGAGCAGCTTTATATCTAGATTTAGGTGCTTAAGTCCTGCTTGATTTCAGTGAGATTGCTGGCAGATCCACTGGTGGCAGGGACACATCTAAAGCTGATTCTTATTAAGTCAGATACTATTGAAAAAAAAAAAAAAAACCAAACCACTTTATATTAGAGGAAACTGAGCAAGTTTATGAGGACTGTGTTTGATACAAGTTCCCTGGTGCTGGACACAGCTGGCAGCTCCAACCTACCCACTGCAAGAGACAGCTGAACTCACAGCCAAGGCAGGGGCATCTCAGTGGAAAGATAGTGTAGAAAGAGCCAAAAAATGCTGTGCTGAAGGTTGTAAGAGAGAGGAGTGAGACTATATGAGAGCAACAACTTTGCTGACATTGAGGTCACTGAAGAAGGTGACCAGAGTGGTGCTCCAGACACCAGAGCAGAGATTCCCCTGCAGCCCGGAAAGAAGAGCACAGGCAACAGACTTCCACACTGCTGCCTGTGAAGGACCCCATGCTGCAGCACATGGAGATCTCCTGAAGGAGCTGTGGCCCATGGAGAGCCCACATCAGAGCTGGGGGAAAGGGTGAGAAGGAAGGAGCAGCAGAGGGGAGCTGTTACAGACTGACCACAACCCCTATTCCCCATCTGCCTGCACTGCTCAGGGGTGGAGAGAAGATATAAAGTGAGTGAAGCCAAGGCTGGGAAAAGGAAAGTGAGATTAAGGTGTCATAGTTTTTGTCTTGTTTCTCACCACTACATATGCATAAGCAGCATAAGTAACAAAACCTGAACAATCCCAAAGCTAATGGAGAAGTTTGTAGTAACTAAGTTATTTTAGTATTTATTTTACATTTAATAATATGTATTCTACTAGAAAATTAACATCGCAATTCAAATTTGTAGTTTTGCTGTTTGTTTGGCATCAGCTGCATTCTCAAAACCATTTTAAAACCTCGAGGGGGCAGGTCCCTATGGAGCAGGTGGCTGTTTTTCAATTATTCAAGGCCTTTTACTCTCTTCTGATAACTTTCTTCTTTCCAATTTTGAAATAAGCTTCAATATTCCTGTTAGATTTTAATTTCATTTTATATCACTAAAAGTGGGCAACTGAAAAATTACATCTCTTTTAGGATAAAACCCCCTGTCTGGCACTTTTCTAAAGAAAACTCCAAAGGTTAGTCTTTGTACATATCATATTCCATGTAATATTTGGGATATTTTTAGCGTGTCAAGACTCCTTACTTCTAAGCTCTGCGCTACTCTCAAAGCGAGTCAGGAGTATGAGTTCAACTGGACCACTCGAGCTTCCTCTCCTGGAGAAACCACAAAAGCTTTCCATCTCTAAATGTAGGCTGCACATTCTGCCTGTGTCCTGGTTTTGCACAGGAAGAGATGTAAAAGCATCTGCAGAGTGTCACTAAGCAAAACACTGTTCTTTGTGCCATCACGGTATGTGCAGCAAAAATCTAATAAAGCAAGAGGAGTTAAACTAAATATATGCTGGAGAAACGGAAAATGTTGCCTAATAATTGTATATTAATGAAGATGTATTTAATAACGACCATAAATTTAATAGGGCACACCATGGCACATAAATTAATTTCTTTTTTTTATTGTAAACACTAAAATAATACAGAAAGAAAACTCAGTCCTTATATATCCAGTAAAACAGTTTTATGTAGGTCTTCATAATGAGCTCAACGATTAAATATATCTAAGATAAATGCAATAACTAGACTTAGAACTTGGCTAGTAGAAGCACCATTAATTCTTGGTTCTCATGATGTGAGTTTTATCAGACGTCACTGCTCGCCCAAAAAAAAAAAAAAAAAAAAAAAAAGGGTTCAGAATCAGTCTGTACACCATTAGGAAAGCTAAAAAAATCATTTCAGTCTGAAATGAAGATAATTTTTTTTTTTTTTTAAAGTTAGTACCTTTCAAATGCTATAACATTCTGAATACAGTTAGAATTGGAGTATAGATACCAAACTGGAGTATAAATGCTAAATATTTGACAGAATAGTTTATAGTTAAGTGGTTAGGGTTGGCAAGACAAATGAATCATTAAGAACTCCTTTCTTCCATAGCAGAGATGAAATATATCCAGGTTCTCTGTACACTGTGCACAAAAATAATAGTTACATTGTGCAAAAAGTGGAACCATCAAAGAAATTATGTGAAGCAGAAATCCCATAAAACCTCTGCCCCTGTTTTTTATTTTCAGTGAGAAATCTGCAGTTGTCTAGCTTTTCAAATCTAGCATTCACTTTCGTTAGTCAAACTGCTACAAAAGTAAACAAAGGTGGCAAATATTTACCTGCAGGAATGGTGGAATAGGCTTATTTGTGTAATGATGCCTATAACCTGTAAAGATACATTTCAGGCAACTGCATAGAAATTTTTCAAATTTGAAAATGCATAATGGAATTTATAGCAGAGGAGCTTTTCCAGGCATTGCACACGTCTTGTGCATAAATCAGATGTACACATGGGGATGTTCAATGCCTAGGGCAGCTCAGGTCATTTCTAGCAGCCACTCTTAGAAAGGTATGGGTAATCCACAGTTCTGTATTTTGTCTGTTATTTTATCAATATGGATACTTTGCACATCTAGGGGCTTCCTTTTAGCTTTAGGCATCTATCTTTTACAAATAAATCCTGTCTTGTAGCTTGTATATTTGTCACAATGGAGTCCAGGGGATTTTAACATTTTCAGTACAGCTGTGGGGCTGTAACAGACACAAAGTATAGCACTCTCAGATAAAATGATCTCTCCCCATAGAAGTTTTTCATTAAGAATTTCCATACTTTCTATTAAATTCATTAGCATTATGTGATGTACAATGGCAAACAAGTGAGGATGTGTTTGCTCTCCTTGGTTTACATGCTCATTCAACAGCAACAGTAGAAATTATTTAGGTATGTATATTCCTGAACAATATATTGGGATTATATATAAAAGAACTGAGTTATATGGTGTGAGTCCTATTCAGATGTAGTAAATAATGAGAACACAAGAAATTCAGAAGTGTCTTCATTTGAAGACAATATAATTGGGAGGTGGAAATTCCAGTAGGATGAACCTCCTTCCCTTTTACTCCCCTCCCCCAATACAGGAAAGACAAAAAATTCGAGGTGTAAGTGAAAAAAAATAAGTATTTACCAGCAGAAAATAGCAATAACTACAAAATAACTAGAAAAATGCAAGGGAAAAAAAGCACAACCACCAGTTTAATCACAAAGATCCCCCACCACTCAGGAACAAAAAGGGGAAATAAGAGCAAAACAACCCTGGAAGGCTATTTTGTCAGAAAAAGTTTTATGTTGCCGAGGTGCTGGTGTGGGTGCAGAAGGATGGGCTCGGCAACAGGAGTCCTGCTCAGGGGGGTACAGCTGCTGCAGACACGGCCTGGCTGTGCCACGGTTTGAGCTCCTCGTGGCCCCGCTTGGGGCAGGCAGCAGCGAGGTGGGATGTGCGGCTCTGGGGTCAAGTTGCCCAGTTTTGCTTGCACTTTTGGGGACGGTTGTAACTTAACTTTAACAAGAAGAGATGATGCGGTCAAGCTGACAGTTCTGAAGTTTTCTTCCTTTTTCCTGATCCAGGTAGTGCAAGGTGGCATTATGCATAGCATAAACAAATACAGAATTATGATGTTGTTGCTCTGCCAGTATTTAGTGTCAATGTGGCTGGTGGAGGTCCAGAAATCTCTTTATTTAGACATTTTAATGAGGAAAAGGTGTTTTAACTTAGAGGGGAGGAGAGATAAAGATGGGGCAATTTAGTGCTCATCAGTGAAAGACCCAGCAATGCTGCCCTGAAACATACGGTAACATGTACTTTCTCATTACTGCTGGAAATGCACAACTGCCAAACTGAAGAACTGATATCCTGCTGGCTGTAGTTAGCCATTCTCCATAAAGAATGAACAAGAAAAGAAATTCTGCAGTTGTTTTGGTGTTTTACATCAATGCATAAACCTTTACTGTGACTTTATAATCACACATGGATTTGTATCATTGACATATTTATTTTTTACAGAGAAATACAAATTGTGTTTTGAAACCATCACCTACATACCTCTGTAAAAATCACTTTGCATCACTCTTCACATCATTCACATATCAGTTCAGACATATCTGTGGCATTGTGAATAGACAAATTTTACCACTGCTACTAGTAAAGACCTAACAAATTTGGAAAACACTCCAGGACATGTAATTCTCAGACTGGTTAGATATGCCAGATTGGATTCCACCATATGTTAATGAGCAAAAGAAGTACCTATTTTTGTTTCAGTTGCTGACACAGTGTCTGAAGTCTTATGTTGCATCCCTATATGATCTCCTTGTAATAGTTTGGAAACAATACAGTATACTTACAGGTTTTATACAATTATATTGTAAGACAATCATCATTTATATATTCATTTCAGTGACCATTATTGTATTATTAACAAGACCGAAACAATCTTTACAAAAAATGGAAGTTTAATATGAACATACCCCTTTCTGAAGGGCAATTAGAGAAGAATTCAAGCCATAAAGTGACATTTGGAGACAATTTTTCAGCTAATAAATTAGCAGAGATGCTACTTGAAATTTGAGTTTGCAAATTACAGAGATGGAGAATAGCTTGATGTTACAGAATGAAAGACTAAAATATATGCCTTGTAGGTTTAGAATTGTTTTCGGGTGTGGAATCACGAGATCTACCATCTATTCCCTTCTCAACATGTGTCTGAAGAAGACCACAGAAGAGCATAAGTTTAAAATCAAAGACAACATGAAAGTTATGTGTAAACATGCAAATTTTATGACAGCTAAGTATACAAAGCACTGGTTATATAATACATAGTGATTGTAGTATTACAATGCACTGTTGTATGACCTATCCAATAGTTTTATGACAAAACTCTTTAATCATTCATTTCTATAAGAAGACATTCTCTTGATAGTAGTCAGTACAGTCCATTAACATAATTTTGCACATCAGCTGTAAAAGAATAGTGCTCTGCATAAAGCGATGCAGAGAAAAGTAGGACTTTGTTGAAAGGTTTTGACAGCAAAAAATTCAAGCTAAAATTTCAGTGGTACAGTTGCATTAAAAGTAAATGCAGAACTAGCACTGCATATTCTGAATTTATAGTAGGTCTAAATCCATAAAAAGATCTCAAGGTCTGGTGAATTTGCTTTTACAGCAACAGAATTTCTTGATGCCACTGCTGAGGTAAAACTCGCTTAGACTAACAAATTTGGTCAAGGAAGAATCAGAGACTGGCTGTTATTTGAAAAGTCTGTACTGCTCTTGTTGCCGTAAATCCAGGAAGTAAACTTCCAAGACAGGGAGAAGTCAAAAATCTCCCTTACTAAAGTTACACAAAAAGCTTTTAGCAATCAGGATACAACAACACGGACATGTGGCATACAGAAATCTACAAATTTATAACTCTACTTAATTATCCTATCTAGGAAATATACCCAATGTCTTAATTTGCCCATCCTACAAACCATCCCAAACCACCCTCCCTGATACACCCCTTCCAAGATTGAGTCAGAGGTCTTAAGACCACCTTTTCCTCATCCACCCTCATCTTCATCGCATTATGTCTTCTATTTGAAGGTTTTCCAATACCCCTTACCCTTCTTCATACTATGACTAAACAATATCGTATTTTGACTATAACATGTTCTAATATCTATCTGAATACAACATAATATCTCTCCCTTAGCACAAAAACAAGCTTCAAAATGTGACACAGAGGTTATCTTAAATCTAAGTGTTTGGTACAGGGGTTACAAACTGTTTTTCAAATGCAAAAAGACTATAAAACTATATTAAACTATATTAAAATCTACAACTATATTAAGGCTTGCGGCAACACTATATTATTCCTATGGTCTTTCTACTGCTGCAGGATGAGAAAGACCATGAGGCTGTGATGTGCATGTGCATGTGTGTGCTGTTTCTGTCCAGAGTGGCAATAGATGGTTATTGTTGTGTCCCACAGATTTGCTTCAGCACCTCTTACACATGACTCCTATAATGGGTTCGGGACAATAAAATTGTTACTTTGACTTTTACAGCTATGTTATTTGTAATCTAAAGGTAGATAATTATAATTTACACTGATAAAAGATCAATATTGTATTATTTTGTATAGTTTACTGGAGTACTTGTGAAAGCCTTTGCACCATGAAATGTAGTGGTACAATTTCAATTGGTTTTGGATTTGAAAAGCATGATTCGACACAGAACATCTACAATCTGTTACCAGAGTTTACTGAAGAGGGGTAAAAGGTATTGCATACATCAGGGAGTAGGAAGCTAAATGCTGATTTGAGAAGCAAGATGAAAAGGATTAGCAAGAGAAGTATGCAATCCTTCGAAAAGATGGTAGCAATTCTGTCTCACCATAAACCAGCACAGGTAAGAAAGAACCAGCTAAACTTCAGAGGTGTCAGTTCTGTTATGTTCTAAAGCTAATTGCCAACTCTTTGAGCAGTTCCATATGTTGCCCATTTCAATATTCGCCTGCATTTACATGCTGCATTTTGAAAGGCGATGTTCCACCATAAAATTTAGATATAAAAATACACTAAACATTGATACTTCAATAAAAGTTGATCCTATCTTAATGAAAAAACCTTTTAGAAGTATAAATTCCCCAGAGTGTTTTCACTAGATATATTGTATAGTGTTGGTCCTTTTCCCACATTTTAATAGGTTTTGCTTAGAGCCATGTAATAATTCTGGCCAGAAAAAATTATCTAGTGCTTCATGTCTAAAGGTTTTCACTATTGCTGCTATCCTCTTTGTCCTGTTAGAGCTTCCTGACTCATTAGCAGATGCACTGATCCTACTGATTGTGTATGTCTTTGTAAACAGATTGTTCCTGAAGTCAGTCTGTGTATATTCATGTATGATCTACAGCAACACTGGGGCTTTTCTGTGTTCTTATATTACCTAAGAGATTTATGGGTCTAGAAAGGAGCGGGACACCTTTAAAAGGACCATATGATGGCTGCAAAGCCTTTCTAGGAGCCCATAGGGGTCTCTGTGGGACAATCCAAATGGCTGAGAGTTCTGTGTTGCAGCAGGAATAAAACAGCATCCCTGCTCTTTGAAACAGACAGAGCTATTGATATGAAATGACAGAGATGGAAATACTGCTGGGAAAAAACAGTGAGAAATAATGTGTCTAGAGGCTGAGTTAACTATAACTACACACGTTACTATCTTTGAAAAGGGTTAATTTTGTTGTTTTGGGTTTTTT
>JAWWEU010000111.1:88169604-88190695 GCA_035583155.1 Acropternis orthonyx
TTTCCTTTTAATTAGGTTTTTTTCACAATTTAGAATACTGGAGCGTGTAAACTCTATTTTTAAATACTTCTTTAGTTTCAAGAAGATGACTAATGATGATTATTCACGTGCTTTAGAATACAATGTAAATTCTCTGGAACAAAGCTTCTATTCTAGGTCTTTTCTGTGATAGGTAGAATATCAGTGAAAATAAGATTAAGTTTTTGCACAGGAAATTTAGTTGAAATTGAATTTAAATTACCTTGAAATTGAATTTAAATTAACTCCTTGTTGCAAAAATAAAATATCATGGATTTGTCATAATCTTATTGTCCAGTAGTCTGTTCTACAGTGCTGTTCTGTTCTATAGCAGTGCGATTTCAATCTCAGCCTGAGTACCTGCTCTACAGCATTGCACTAAGACCAGAGGTTTCACTGACAGATCTTATGTCACGATCACAGTCTATTTTAAGTCTGGTTTTTCACAGATTACACATGACAATTTGTATGCATGCAATGTAAAAGGAGCCAAAGCAGTATTACAGGCAATGAATGCTTCATCTTCCTGAAGTCCCATGCAGAAAAGCTGCAGCAACTGCCTCTGGGTGTTCTTGATTCTGTTTCACCACTTTGCCATCTGGGGAAACATAAGAGAATCAGTACATCAGATTCTGGAGGTTATGCTTTAGAGATTATTTCTTGTTAACAAATTGTTTTCCTCCTTTTCCTCATAAATATAATCGGGGGGAAATATTGTTACTAGGTACAACTGAGGTAACTAAATTCTGTAGCTTTGCTTAGATACAGATAAAAAGGTTGTAAACCTTGCTTGACAGTGTCCAGTCACAGCATGAAGGACAGATTTTTCATGGACTTTGCATTAGTGTGATGTATGGTTCTCTTTGCCCACTCCCCCCCAGTAAATTAACTTCATCCAGGATAAATGTAAATACAAGATCAAGCAGTAACATTACTCAATAATTTAATTCTTCTTCCCTGTGCCCTTGAAACTTCTCAAAAAGGATTGCAATCTTTTAGAGTGAGTTAATGCATAAGGTAATAAAGTACCGAGAGATTTCAATGGTTTTACAAAATTAGACAGGCATTGATTTTAAACTGGGTGGAGTTTTTGTCTATCTTTATCAATATCTTTCTTTGTATACTAAAGGAAATTTTATTAAATACATCTGTCTCTGGTCTTTAAAATTACAATGCCAATTGAGATGTTTATTATTAAATAGTTGGCATTATTACCTGTTGTAAATTTTGAGATTACAGAGTTATTACATTCTGCCAAAAAAATTAAGAATGCATGTACAGATTCATTTTCAGTTAATCATGAATAGAAATGGTTTTAACTTCTTGATCCTGTGAGAATATGCTACCCAATGGCCTTCATCTGTAGAAGTGTTTCAAATAAACATGTCTGAACATGACTGGGATTTTTTATTTTTCTGAATGAATGTGTAATGCTGAGTAATTCTTACTTGTATCATTTATGTCTTACCCCACAGCCTTCATTGCAGAGATAAAGCTCTTTTGATTTTTAGAGGTCTGGATACAAAGTAAATTTGCCCAATTTGGTATAATATTCATGCTAAGTCTTATCTTTCAATATCCACAACAGTCTATTTGTTCTCATAACTGGAGCCTTCATCGTTCAGCTGAAGGAGTTAATTCACAGGATGAGTCACTGCTCCTCTGTGCCTTTTCTGCATCCTGCCCTATGCTCTCTGCATATATGGCCACCTGATGACCTAACTTAAGGTAGTTGCAACCACTTCTTTTTAAGAGATCCTTTATGATGCTGACTTCTTCCTTCTGTCAAGGTATGGGTTCTGCTATCTCGGCTCCATTGATACGGAAAAGTTAGGTCTTTTTTCTTCAGCTAATCACAGGAAACACAGGAGTTTCATCCTCATCACTTTTGGAGGGTTGTGTTTAACTTCAGACACCAAGGAAATTGCAAGGCTAACAACAAAAACTCCTTAAGTTTGTAAGTATTGGTAAACTGTGGGGCATGATGACTACACTGTCTAGTTCACAGTTTGGATGTTACTGGGTTGAAGTCTGTGTACCCAATAGGTGGCATCGCTGTGACTTTTGATTTTTATGATTTATAATAGGGCGCAAGAAGCTATAATATATATGAGGAAAGAAGAGGAAAGCTGAAAACTTGGTGTGTACAGACACAATACTTTTCAGAGACCACTAATATTGAATTGATTTTTTTCTAATTAATGGAGGAAAAGTCTCGCTAGCCCTTTTGCTTCCCCGTTGGATATAATAACATTTCCCTTTGCTCTTCTTTTTGTCAATACCACTATTACTGTAATTGCCATGAACAATTGAAAAGGTATTTAAAGCATAGTTACCCCAAATTCTGCTTGCAGGAAAAAAGTGCTGCATGAAGGGAATATACATTCTTAATTCACAGTTGGTAATCACCTTAGAAATATCATTGTACATAAGACTAGGTCTTATCTGATATAAACAGATGTAGTTCCATGGATATATTTTTTTATTTTGTTATGCTCTTTTCCATAATTTCCGTAGGTTCATATTATTTAGCAGTATATGTTGCTTTTATCTAGGCAATGTGTCTGAACTGTAATTATCAACATGTGATATGCAGATGTGAAAGACCTGGTGAAAACAAAAGCCCATTAACCAATATTTGGAGGAACAGACAGTTCTGTTTAATGTTGGCTGAAAGCTAAGGACTCCTGATGATAAATGTAGGAGCTCTGTTTTCTCTTGTAATAAGCGACTGTGATTCATCCTTAGGCATAACTAAGAGGTTTCCAAACTTTCATCAGATTAATTTTTTTTTTTTGTTATATTGATTTCAATGGTCCTAGACCAAAAATTATTTTGACCCAACAAGTTTAATATCTTCATTAAAAAAAAGTTTGTAACTAGAGGAAAAAAGAGCATGCATATACACTGTATGTATTTTTCTACTCTGCTTATGTACACTTTTTCCATGAAGAAACTATTGTGGAGTCCACTACGATCTGAGAATTGTCTGCCATCTGAGATAGTCATAATGATAGTTTTGGCTTAGTTTTCAGGGTATTCTCTGATCTTGCCAGGATGGAATTTGAGCCAGATCTTTAAAATTTAAGATTGTGGGCAGATTTTGAAGTAATCATATCTAGCTGTTAGCAGAACTAGTGGGAGAACAATCAAATTAGCATTGTCTGTGACATATCTGGGAATGTTGGAATAGCGTTTGTACTATCCTTTAGGAAAAACTTCTTGGACTATTCTGTTCTCCCATGATACATTCATATGTTGCTACTTCCATTCTTTGAAACTTGGTGTCCTTGGTACATTTAGTATCTTTGTGAATTAAACCCTCTCAGGTAAAAAAGCATTACCTATTAGATACTGTGATGCAGATTCTGTTTCATATAGGCAGTTCTTAAATTAGTGTACCCTGCCTTGAATTTAAAAAAACCCAACCAACAAACAAACCAAAAACCCAAAAAACCAAACCAAACAAACAAATCCCAAACCCCTAAAAAATTACCTGATAGAGGAGTACAGTGAAAAAGAAAATTATTAAAGCAGTAGGTATTGCTAAGGTTCTGGTGAGACATAGAAGAACTCTGAAAGTACCAGCCATATCAGGATATGATTTATTGTAACCATAGTTTATTGTAGAGTGGCCATGAGTATATTAGACCTATCAAAAGCAGTAATCTGAATTCATCTTCTTTCTTCTATGGTGCTTGGGTAATGCTCTGTAACAGTGTGTGTTGAAGAGAGAGATAACACCACAATATGTGTGTTACATAGCTTAAGTTATTATAAAGTGCTAGAACAAATTTTGACTGTCTTTCTTCATTGTCTCTAGATATAAATTTTTATGAAACTTTTCAATTCAATGATGTCAATTATATGTCAATGCCCATGGTAGAATACGAGTTTGACAGTGAAGATTTTTCTTATAAAATTATATCTGACCATTTTCTTAAAATATGAAGGGTCAGTGACAATATGCTGATTTTGAAGGTAAATCAGTTTATACCATGTAATAATTTCTGTCCCGTTTGGCTATTAAAGCTATATTTTCTATTACATCATCAATAAGATAAATAGTGACTATGCAACAGGCTTAAGTATACCATAAAGCCTGAAAAAGAACATCTAAGACCTCCAAAATATGTGCTAGAAAACTAGATAGATCTAAAGAGCTCAACCACACGTTTCCATATCAATAACTTAGTCTTCAGATTTTAATAGCTTTAGTGATCTAGTGAAATAGACTATATTCAAGAAAATGCAAGTTTATAGCTCAGTGGATGGAGATTCAGGCTTCCATTATAAATAAATGGCATTGCATTAAATTGCCCTAACCCCTTACTGCACAACACTCTCTGACTGCAGTAAAATATTACTACATTACCTTGCCCTTTGTGCCAACAGCAGCAGCACATATTGCAAACAACAACTAATTTGCCCCAGGGAGCACTGGGTTCTTTCTGAACCGCAGTACACATGAATAGAGGTGGGTTGATCATCTGTTTCCACCATTAATTTCCAATGCAAGAAATACTAGCTTTTGTGGCAGAAGGACAGTAGTGCAAATGCCTGAAACCTCACCTTATCCAAACATTTTTTCTTCTTTGAGCTAATCATTCCTGTATGTGTATAAGGTAGATGTTGATTTACAATATGCAACTTGTCCTGAGCACATCATGTTTTATATTATTTTTTAATAAAATCTGAAAAATTAGCACTCAAGACTTTAATTTTTAAAGTAAATAGACTTAAACATTGACAAAACAAAGAGGTGGTCCCTAAGTTAATAAATATTTTACAGAATCTTGTGACATAAGATAGAGCTTTTATCTTCACTTGTGAATTACAGATGGGTAGACAAACATGTTACTTTACACAAGTATTCAATGCTTTGCACTTTTAATATTGTAAAGTACCTATTGGTACATTTGGTAAAATTAGAAAGAATCAACGTAAAGTACTCACAGGCACATGCAGATCAAGGTTTTAGCATCAGTGTTTGTATGAAGTATAACTAACACAGAAAAATTCCCCATTCCTATTATTGACATACAATAAATATGCTTCTTTGACTTGTTTGGTTTATTTAGCTGTCAAATTAAAGAAAAAAAACCAACAAACCTGTGTACGTGTATGAGGAAAAGTACTGTTCTGCATCACTTCGATCTCTTATAACTTCAAAATACACCACATAAATATTGCAAAATTTGTCCTACCTTCCAAAATTCTTGATGACATCAGAGGCAATGTGCTTTCAAAAGCAATGCCTAGCAACAATTTCCTCTGTGAGGTGCTCTGTCCTACTGGTGTGTGTTTGATATGATCTAAGACTATGTATCAAATTGCCATTGAGATTTTGGTGCTTTGTGTGTCCCACAATGTTATATCTGAACTATAATGGAAGTTAGACAAGCAATAGATAACTAGATGACTAGTTCTACAAATTAATGTTGTTACATACGCAGGCTAGGAGCTCAGAGAGCTTTGCAGTTCAAAATTTAATTAGTTAATGGCATTTCTAACCACAGGCCTTTATGATTTCCATATTGGAGTTGTGACTGACAGCTTAAAATTGAGAGAGTTTTCTGGGAAACTAATATGTTTACACTTGTGCTGTATCATTTTTCTTCCCCCTGGCGTCTGTTACTGGTCACTCTCAGAGAGAAGACTTTTGATAAACATACTTTTCTTAAGCATTGATGAAGTGTTTAAATTGCCATTAATCCCATTTAAGATAACTATTGGATTACATTTATAACTTTTTAAATAACCTCATAGTTACTGCTCAAAAATTACACAATTTGTCTAGACTTCCCCTGCTCTGACACTTTTTCCTCACCATCACTTCATCCTTCAGAATCTCTGCTGTTGTTGGACAGCCCTGCACTAGAAATACTCTGTAAGACACTAGTGTGTGATACAAGCAAAGGACTCTCTTAATATAAATAGATAAATAAAACTCTACCAGGAAATCTGCACTTTGCGCTGTAATTTTTAATTCTACCACTTGAAATAAAACAAGCTCTCTTTCTCAAATGCAATTTGGTGATACTACTTTGTCTTTGCTAAAAGTTTCTGTCAGCTTAGCTGTGTCACACAGAGATCACCCCTCATCCTTCTTTAGATCAGTATTGTTTTTATGGTTGTGAAAAATCAAACAAAATACTGCAATTCTAAATTTTCAGTAAAATACTCAGAAGGGTCTAAAATGATCTGGCTGATACTTTCTCAGTATGTTTTTTGCTCAGTCACCTAATGATGTTTACCGTATAGTTTGAACCCAGTAACTAAACTACCAGGAAAAAAAAAAAAAAGGGATGTTTATATTACAAAAATGGTCATGCACACCCATACTATGGTCATAGCAATAAAATCAGTGTAACACCAACTTAAGAGTGCTGAACTGAAATTGTGTATCTTGGTGATCTCTAAAAATATGCATACGGCATTAGGGGACTGGGCATGATTTGCTTACTATTCAGTCGGGTTTTGAAACCTATACTGTTCTCAGTTCAGTTACAGCTGTAGTAACCCTGATATCTGGGCTAGGTAGTCTACTGGCTTTCTGCTTTGAACAGCAGTGCAGGAAAATCTGCTGTCTGGAAATGCCACCTCCAGTTCCTAGCGTTTGTTGTTCAAGGGAGACTTTTATTCTCTTTGCTGCAATTAGTTTGGTTTCCTGCTTTATGAGATTCTCTCAGTTGGTGCTCTAAATCTTAGACAAAACTCTTCATAAACATGATCTAAACTGTTTTATTTGTAACTACAGTTCATTTGATGGGATTTATTGATCATATTTCCCCTTGTTTAGAAACAAACAGGACTACACTCCCAAAAATGCTTCTCTCTTCCCTTCTCTTCAGAAGTAATCAAATCTATCAACCACTTTATTTATTCACTGAGAAACCTCATCCCTTGCTGTTAGGAACTGTAAATTGAATTAAAACACAGAATATGAAATATAAAGTTTCAGATAGCAAAACCTGGCTGTGAATATACTCACAAACACAAAAAAACCCCACAGAGGGAGACTTTTAAAGTTGAGTGCCAGAAAAGCACTGCTAAATGAAAACCAAACCCAAGGTAATCCAGTTATGAATGAAGCACTCCATATGTCTTCTAACTCGTGTCATTAAATACATTATGAAATATGTTAACGTGGAAGTCTGCTGTGCTTAGATACTGGTTGCAGCAGGGAAAATGTTTGTAACTTTTATAAGTTTATCTTTCAATTATAAGAAATTTGGGTGGCATGGGATAATATGGACTTGGTGAAGCATAAAGCAGTCTTGAGTCCCCATTCTGCACCTGATAC
The DNA here is from genome assembly GCA_035583155.1 of Acropternis orthonyx. Classification (NCBI taxonomy): domain Eukaryota; kingdom Metazoa; phylum Chordata; class Aves; order Passeriformes; family Rhinocryptidae; genus Acropternis; species Acropternis orthonyx. Next base: position 88,176,929 of record JAWWEU010000111.1, read on the forward strand.
CTACTTGTGTATATTGCAAGGAATTTTTTTTGTGCCACAATTTACCTGTGTATCAGGTGGGAATTATACATGTGTTTTGTGGATTAATTCAATGAAAATTCTGAGGTACTTTTTAAACATGTGGAGTGCTGTGTAACTATTAAGACAAGATCCATGTAAGTGTTTAAGGGCACATTTTGCAGTTCCAAGATTTTATGCTTGTTGTCTGAAACTTTTGTATTTCCTTTAATCAAGCAGTTGTTGTTTGTAGAATATGTTGGTGAACAAGTTCACATGGTGGCAAGTATTCTTCAAATGTCGCAATTTATTATAAATATACTTTCAGTTTTTTACAATGCATTTTCCATCTTAAAGCTTTATGTACATTACTGTAAACTTAAGCAAAAATTACTAAGAGGAATAAGGAAATCTTTATTCCCAAAGTTGAGTTCTTCTTTTGGTATATGTGTCATTGCAATTGCTCTAGGGAGCACTGTGTTTGCAAAGGTTTATTTTTTGCTTTGGTTGTGATTTTTACCCTTAAAAAAAGAATGAAATGCATATGTTTTTAATCTACAGAAGTAATTACTTGTGCCAAAGGACGGAGGCCCATTGTGAGTGCAAAGAATAGAAGAGATTGCATCTTAACAGCATAAAAGGCAAAAATATGAGACACACAGGCATGGCAAGAGAATGGCATGATGAATTCATAACAAGGAGGCTCACTTTTTCAGCCTTCTGCAGACTGTTCAGTTTGCAACAACACCCTGGAGCTTCCAGCTGCACAGGCCGTTATGCCCATTGTCCAGTCACAAGCATGAACTGTTGCTACATACAGCAAATGTGTATGTAATATACAGTTATGATCGAGGGAATTAGCCATTAAGTAAAAATGAATTCCCAGATTAGTTCAGAACAGCATGCTGAAGGCATTAATGAAGTATTTGATACCTCTGACACAGAAATTAACCTCCAGTAACAGCACCATGTCAAATTACAAGCAAAATTTAAAGAACTTACTTGCTATTCATCAATTAGATTGCAACCAGCAAAAATACAGTCTGATTCTCACAAGTCACAGGAAACAAATACACAATAAAAAGGCATGAAATGGAAGAATAGACAAGAAAAAAATCACATAGATAAAATCATTGTTGGGCTACTGGATCTTCATTACTTCCGTCAACTAAATTTAAGCAAATAAAAGCCCTATTACAATCCTTGGGGGGGGGGGGGGTAATATTCTGCAAAATAAATGAACTAAATAAACAAATTTATGCAGAGTGCAAGCTTACAGTCCTGGATTGTTTCTTAAAGATGCATATTTGTGTTTAACAATCTTTTAGCACTCTTGACAATAGGGTTGAGGATTATACACAATGAAAACTTAATAAGTATATGTTTAATGCTTTTAGTGGCTACGCTGCTGTTTTTAAGAGAAACTGATTTGTCTATTTAACTTTTGTTTGACTTAATTTGGGTCTAGTCCAACAGATAAGTAACAAAAGAGAGTGGTAATTTTCTCACCAAATTTCCAAAGATTTTGTTTGGTTATTTTTTGTTGTCAAACTTCTGTAATTGTTAAGTGGAAAAGAATAATTTAAAAGGCCTTGGATTAAGACGGCACAAAAACACCAGGGAAATTCATGGATACTAGAAAAGCCTCTTGATCCATATAGTACAGTCAATAAGACTGAGACTCCCAAGGGGGGTCTTAAGGTCCTTGTTTTTAGCTTTGTGGCTGTGATGCCTTTTGGACTAGTAGCATGTGTTTCAGAAGCTCCCGAAATCATGAGGGACTTGCCATCGCTGAAGAGGATCCTTCATAAAAGATCAGTGGAGGCTCATTCGATTCCAGGCTATAAAGCTGATAATATCTGAGGGTTCCTGATGTCACATATATTTTTAATAGGGACTAAAGACGAGCTGTTTGCAAAACTCTCTTACTGTAACTGTTCCGTAGGACTTTTAAAAATCCAAAAGAGGATGAAATGAAAAATTATTTTATAAGTCTGAAACTTGAGACTTATACTCTGTAACATACCTTTGATTTTTACTTTTTTTTTATAAAACAGACACCAAAAAGCAGTATTTATTCTTAAAGGATGTTTCAGTTTCAAATTATTACATAAATATATTGGAACCATCATCCTTTTTTACTTGCTCAAACTTGCTGCATTGCCGTGTTGTGCACATTTGTAATTTAATATTGATAAATCTCTTTAAATGTTAACTTTGGTATTTCAGCAGAGATACGTATTTGAGTTTGAAAATGCAATGATCACAAAAACCAGGAGGATCTGATTTAGATGAAAGAGCAGAGTAGGAGACAGGCACAATTATTTTCAGAATCAAGTATAATTCATTGGTTTTGTGTGTGTTTACCCACTGAACAGTTCTGACAATATAGCAACCATGTATAGATATGTGATTTGAGCATGGAAGTCTACTTATGGATCTACCCTTTTCAGCCCTACTGGTGAAGCTTCTGCAGAGTGTAACAGAAATATTGCTGCACATTCAAAGTCATGCAGTGAGGAAACAAAAACAAGGCAGTTAAAGCACGTAGTTATGCTCTGTGAAAGAGGTTTCTCTTTTAGACATGTTTTCAAACTTACTCTTCTGACAAAATACAGTCCATGATGTATCACAAAATGTATTGAGGATGACTCAAACATATGTCCGCATGCATAGAAGCGGTTAGTATCTCCTCCTGAAATAATTCCCGAAGTGCTGGGCACAGGATGTTCTCTGAGTGCTTCCAAGTCCAGATTATCTGTGCCACCAATTGTTTCTCTTCAATTTCTGCCTGTCTTAGTGCTAGAAAAGGGGGTCTTTGGTTCTAGATCTGTATTTTTCACTCCAGGGCAGCCAGTCAAGGTTGCAGTTAAATGAAACTTGAAAGGTATTTAAAATGTAGACCTTGAAGTTTCATTAGATGTCTCACTCCCAGCATTCTCCATTTTCAAAGTAATTTCTCTGAATCAAGGGTCTTCCCCAAAACATAGGATGGCTATAGAATTTATCCTGAAGAATCCTCACCTGGGGAGCATTTTAGAAGCGTCACAACTAGTTTCTTTTGTTTAATCTGTATTGTCATTGTTTCTTCACATAAACAATATCTGTTTCCATTTGAAAAGTATTGTTTAGAGCTCCTTTTGATTTGTTTCAGTGCACCAACAAGAACATCTGTACAAAATATTCTTTCATTGTGGTTTATGCTTAGTACCTTACAATGTCTGTAGGCAGAAGTTTTGTCTTTGTTCCTTTTCAGTAATATTTTGAGATTTTTTTTCACTGAATAGAGCCAACTTGTTAGGAAGATGACTTCTTTTTACCAAAAAGGAAGTGTTTTCTGTATTATCTGCATGTGCTTTAATTAGTGAAATGCAGTCTGTTCATATAGAGCTTTCTCTCTTACCAATGAAATAGATAAATACTTAACATTTTAATGTAGCCTAAAAGTGTCTTTATATTTGTGCTAATTCTTGTAAGAATAATGTTCTTGTACAAAATTAGCATTATGAAATTTAGATCCGTATGTAACTGTTCAACATTCTCTTATGTCCTCTTAACTGTTAGAGAACACTAAGTCTGCATTTGACAAGTAGACAAGACATGGTAATTAAACTTTTCTTTAGTAAAAGAAAACAGGACATTATTAAAGATTAAACTAATAGCTTTAAGTACAAATCGTTTATCAAAGCAATGTAAGTAGGAGAGGTCTTTTGTTTCTACTCCATCCTGTTTCTGGTCTCTGTACTCCCTTTTTATGGGGTGATTTACATTTTTCCAGGTGTCGAGAAAACACAAATGTAGATCAGTAATAAGAAAAGGCAGTCAAAATAGATCAGCTTAGGTAGAGGATGATATGCTGGAAATAATTTTTGGGGGGCACAGTGATTGAATCTTTACAGTTTAAGAATCTGATTTCTGCAAAAGACCTTGATCTTCCTACAGCAGTTTAACTCATCATACTGTAGTTACATAGAGAGAGGAGCAAGGTGCAGAATGGAGACTGCAGCACAATCCTTAATTCATTAACATTAGTTATTTTACATGGAAATAATGAAATTACATTTTATTACTTCATGTAACAATCTTGAACTTCCGTGCCAAGACCACCTTGAATGTTCAGCACTGCTTATTTTCTCACAACTTGACAAAGAGTCCTACTTCATGCTGTGTATCCTTATGGGAAGTGTTGTTGCTTGATGCTTCAGTGTAGTTTGCACGAGGTTAAATTTACCCACGTGTTTTTATCTACAATTTTAAATTACTTCCCTTCACTTTGAATTTTGATCACCTCAAAGTAAGAAATGTTTGAATACAGAAGTCTGCAATGCTTTATGCAAAACTGAAAATAGAAACCTAGCTGTCACAGTATTAGCTTCTGAATGCTTGTCAGGAGATAATTTTACAGGAAGGATGTAGAAAGTGTCCTAGATAGCAAATCTAAGTGACCAATTATAAGTAAAGTGCAGATTGAGAACTTTGTAAATGCAAGTAAATTACAGATAGTAGTTGTAACTTTGTTACCTTCCTGGCTGCCATATCTCTAATATTATCTTAAATTATATTATTTTCAGCATGGTAATTTAAATACAAAGCATTAATTATTTTTCACTGGATTATCTCTATGTGTCCAGGTATTAATATAATCAGTTTCTAATCCATTGGTTTTTTTGTGGATATTTTCCTCTGTTAACCTAGCCTTTAATATCAGCAGACTGACAGTCTTGTCCACAATGAATTACATTGTTCAGAGGTGTTGATCATTCTAGGAAAGTGTAAGAGGAATTTTTCTGCCTTATTGATGATGGTTTCCCCATTAACCTCTATTTGAATTAACGAGTTGAGGCAGCTTTCTGACAAAAGATTTCAGACGTGTAGAGTAGCTATGAACCAGATATACCTCGTTTCTGATCCTTTATTTGTATTTTGTATAATATACAATTTCATAAGGTATTTAGGGAATATATTGGAATAGTTAATAAATTCAAAGAAGCTGTGATCTGAAAATATATTACATAGATAGAAAAATGTCTATATGCATCAAGCTAAATATTTGATTTATTTCTTCAGCTGAAGTCTACATATTAACACTTTTCTGTTTTTGAAAGTAGTGCTGCTGACTTACAATTCCTAATGAGCACATTGAACTGTCAAACAAGTTTTATGGTTATAGATTGCATATATAAACTTGTGTGCCTACTTTGAATTTTAGAGAGTTTAAGTTAAAATTTTTTTGAGTAATTAAAACAAAAGAATTGTTCCTCATAGCCAGAGTGATTTTTAAGAATTCCTATACATCCTCAGAGGTCTGAAAGACTTTTATTTATTAGTCAAGATATGATAGAATTAGTTACTTTATACTTCAAACTTCAGAAACTCAGTCCTATTTACTGATGTTCTGCAAATCGCTACTAAACTGGTCTTTTGTGCAATGTCCTGCAAAGGCACTTGGCTGAAGTTGTAGTCTACAGGTTTTGGCTGCGAAAGGGTTAATTTTCTTCACAGTGGTTTGCTGGTTGCAATGTTTTTGATTTGTGACCAAAGCGGTGTTGATAACACACTGATGTTTTACCAAGTGTCAAAGTATTTTCTGCTTCTCATGCTGCCCTGCCAGGGAGCAGACTGGGGATATATAAGAATTTGGAAGGACAGATAGGACAGCTGAACCCAACTGACCAAAAGGATATCTCACACCATATGGAGTCATGCTTAGAAGAGGGAGGAAGGGGGGAACACCTGGAACAATAGAAGCATTTGGCTTCCCAATTCACCACTGCATGTGATGGAGCCCTGCTTTCATGGAGATGGCTGAACACCCATGTGCCCATGGGAAGTGGGGAATGAATTCCTTATTTTGCTTTGCTTGGGCATACAGTTTTTACTTTCCCTGTTAAACTTTCTTTATCTCAACCCACAGGTTTTCTCACTTTTACCCTTCTGATTTTTACCTCCTGAATAGTGTAAATTTATTGCTCTTAGAAGCCCAACAAATTCCTGTTATTCCAAATTTCTCCTTGATTATGTTACAACCTATTACTGATGAAGAATTTACCTGTTAAATTTCTGCTATGGGAAGGATTTTTAGTAAATAACCTTGAGGCCACTTTGTGAAACAAAAAAATTAACTATAATAAATGTTAACTTTTTTCTGAGGCACAACTTGAAACAGACAGTTTTTAATACTGTCTATTAGTTACACAAGATATTGCTGTATTTTTATTTGGATAAATTATTCTGTATACATGTGTTTCTAATATCTAATTGTAGAGAAACTTTCTCAGTAGTTTTATAAACTTGAAATAGTTGAATGTATTGAGAAACGGCATCACCTGAGAATCTCCTTGCATTAAACACAGTTACTCATAAAAGTTTGTGTTTAATATTTTCTACATGGCAATTAGGGTTTTTTTCTATTGCAATCATGGTGATTCTGTGAGATGCCACAGTACACAGATCTTGACATTTCCCTTTATTCTAAAGAAAAGATCTCATCTTTGGGAAGCTCCTTTTCTCTTTAGCCCATTGCAGCAAATCTGTGTTTACTGGTTCCCCAGATGAAGCAGGATGAATTACAAATAGGAGAGCAAAGAGAACAGTTTATAAATACACTGAATTCCTTTGGGTACCCCAGTCCAGTCTCTTCAGCTTAGCACATTGTCTGCAAATATCAAAGAGGTGGTATACATTTCCAAGTCTGCTGGATGATTAGGGAATTGTAGCTTTATAGTTTTGCTTGCATGTTGGCCTTCAGTATTCTTGAATGAAAAAGCTACTGTAGATTTTGAGAAGTTTTCTCCTATAAATGTTGGATGCAAACATCCTCTAGATCTAAAACTTTTGGAATGTGATAGAAGTCTGATACAAGATATTTCACACAAACTGTGAGTATCATGGTGGTGGGCCGCAAACTGTAAAGAGGGAGGACAGGACCAGGTCAGCACTGGGGTTTTTTCACCTAGACACCTTTATCTACCATTGTTCCTGTTGGTTTTCCTTTTAGAGCTGAGAAAACAATGAGTACAAGAGGACAGATGATCTACCTTCCCCCCACCAAGAAAAGGTAACATATGTGGGACTAGGCAGAGCACTCTTCACAGTCTGACTCCAAATGGCCAGGGTACTTACTCAGGCTAATCAGCAATACACAACAGATCATCTCACCAAATAAAGAACACAGAAAGAGACTTGGAGAAAACAAATAATCTTGAGTGACAGTAACTGAAAAAAAAAAGGGAAGAGAGTGAGTGTTGCACTGCTGAAGATAGCAAATATAGGAAAACCAAAGTGTGGCACCAAACAGACCCTTTCTAGTGTGGCCATTTGTATCAGGCAGTGCATAAGGCAGTGTATTTGTTCTGACACAGTATGACTGTCCTTAGTCAGTGTCCCTTTGGATAGTGAAACTTGACTTTGGAACTTAAACATTTTGCTGCAACAAGACACCATCCTCTGAAATTCTTTGTTAGAACTAGATATGCTCAGTGTGAAACAAAGTTTGAAAATAGGTCAATTGAGGCAGGAATTTTCACCATCTGCAGGAGATAAATTGCATCTTGGTAGCAGAACTGCTTCTCTTTTCTTATCCAAACCAAAACTCCAAATTGAATCTAGAATGGAAGAAAAAGAAAATTATATAGAATACTGAGGCTTCTGCACATTTTGAAATGTGGAAAATTGGAAAATCCTTCATATTTTCATCTTCGTCTTGCCAGCAGAAATTATACCATCACCAATTTATATTTGTTACATTTTCTGTTTGAATTATAACTCTTTCACTGTATTTAAAACTTCAAATGTAAACTTAAAATAAACCACTTGTAAATGCAGTAATTTCTTCTCAGATATTTTACTCTACCATACCGTGCTTCTTCTGAAAGCCCTTGTGCTAACGCTAGAGTACTGAATAAGCTATTCATTTATATATTCAAGGATGACCCAGGAACTGAAAATTCACCTGACTTTTTCACCCTTTTTGGTCTTCCACTGAAACAGCTCTCACTAGAGCTGTTGATTTCAATTTTGCTACCTTCATTCCATCTTTACCTATTTCTCCTTATCACAAATCATCAGCATCAGATTAAAATATTCCATTCTGTCTTCAAACCCATTTTACATTTAGTAATTAACATTATTCTAGTTTGTTGTGTTTCAGAGGAGATCTCAAGAGTTACATACTTCTTACCATTTTGGAAAACTACTACAATACTCAGATACAATTAAGATATTGGCTTTGAGGCAGGACAACTTACTCACTGCAAACCAATGTCCCACAAACATTTTACCTAGTTCCTGTTTTAAAAAATAATGTTAGGACATTAATTTGCAAGATATTTTTTCTAATGCTTATTATGGTGTAGTTAGTAAAAAAAGAATTCCAGATCAATTATTAACTCATCCACTACCTTTGATATGTAGGACTTTTGCTTTAACTTCAGAGATTGAATTTTAAAACATAAATCTTTCTTCCTCTCCCTCCTACCACCCTCCATGGTAACCACTTCTTCCTCTTTCTTTTGCTCCCAAATAAGCTGTTCATATTTACTAATATTTTTAACTTGCCTTGACAAATATCAGCTCGAATTCATGCCCAGTATTCATGGATGTTATCATGCACTTTGCTGTAGATGTACTTTGAAGCACAACACTAGCATATTGTGTGTAGGTTCTTTGGTAAAATGGGTTCTATCTATTTGTACAGTGTTAAATTACTTCTTTTCATCATACATTGGTTAAACAAGAGGGTTTTTTTGTCAAACTGTACTGGTTCTGTGCCTCTGTGCTTGTTGGAGAGTGCAACTGATACAGACTGAGGTCAGCAGAGAAATTCATATTATTTTAATGGACAGAGATCAATTCCATATGGTGTTAAACATAAAACATCAATTTTAATTGAGACGTATTACTCATTACTTTAAGCTTTGGAACTGTTTTTAAAGCACAAACAGATTTGTTTGGTTGGTTGGTTGGTTGGTTGGTTTATTTTTTTGGGGTTTTTTTGTTGCATTATTTTCCAATGTCTTCCTATCAAGGACTTCAAGTTTAAACTTTCTGTTTTATTTGTTTTCTTTTTATTTTTTTTTATTCTGTTGTCTTTGTTAGACTTATTTTTTTTATCATTTGTCTCATTCTCCTTTTTTATTTTCCTTCTCCTTTCCAGTTGGATTTTCTCAGATGTTTAAAAGCACAGTACTTGAGTTTCTGAAAATTATAGTTGGTGTCAGCTCTCTTTTTCTTCTTGTGCTGAACCAGCTTTTAAAAGCCACACCAGCTTTCTCAGCAGGTGACTGCTGACTTGTACTGCTAGAAAATCATGTCTTTCCAGACAGTCAATGCCAGAGGAGGAAAGCTGCCTTGTGGCAGTTTTAATGACCTAAATTGAACTGGTACAATTGGGTGAGGAAGGCTTGTGCATTACATAGCTGATTAAGAATTGCATAATCTATAATTCTATTACACCAGAGAGTGCCAAGGGACTCTTCATGTCAGTAAATGAGGACAATATATTTAGCAGCATGGAAATTCACACTTGAGGCTCTTTCTCAGTGTTTTACAGTTTTACTGTATTTTTCACCAAAACCTGTTATGTCTGAGTAAATAAAAGGATACAAGAAGTGTATATATTAAAGTCAGGAGAGTACCAAGTTGGTATTTATTTTCTGACAATAAATCATTGACATTTTATTTCCATGGTACTAGTTAAGAGTATTCTAAAGAAGTGGCTCAAATATTATGACTTAGTGGCTCTCAAAGTAGTCTGCTAGGGAATATCCCCAGACTTTAAAATATATTTTAGATTATTTTTTTTAACTTTTCTGTTAAGAAAAATTTTAAACAATGGGGTACATTACCAGAGTACTTAGATTACATAAGGTCATGTTGTTAGTGAACTTAGGTTCTTTGCTTCTCCTTTGACCATGATAGGAATGTTGTTTAGATGGTAAAAAAACCCTCACCTGTACAAAAGAGGGTGTGACACTGGGAAAGAGATGTACAGGGGCAGGGATGAGGGATTATGGCTGAGTTGCCATGCATGGGCTACTATATGAGATGTGTTTATGCTTAGAGAGAAAAGAACATATTCTACAAAAAAAATTTAAATAGTTTTATTTCAATTCCACAGAAAAGGGATACAGAGAGTATTTTTTAACTGAGATAAACTGTTTGTTCTTCCTTTGTTAGTCCTTTCCTGCCATGTAGGGCAGATTGTTAAGTTACACACTCAAAGTACTGAAATCCCTATCCAGCCCTTCTTATTCAAGCAAAGCTGTCACTGATTTCAATGGCAGCTCTGCCTGATTAAAGAGAAATGAATAGAGCCCTGAAGCAATGGTGTTTTGTCCTTGTCTTTGCTCTTCTGGCCCATAACCATTACTTTTAAGGAGCCTGAAGCAATACTGGCACCAGCAGTGTTTCAGGTGAACAAGCAAAACAATAAAAAACAATACCATGAGTTGTTTTAAGTAAGCGCTACTACAAGAAAAGCCAGTGTGTATCATACTGAAAGAACCGAAAAAGGAAGAATGCACAGAAATATTTTTCAAATTTCTGTAGTGTTTTAGATACAAAAAAAATCAAATAAAATATGAAATCTTTGTTACTACTTCTATTTATATTTGTAAGAGTACATTAACTGGAATGGTATGCACATGCTTATTCCAAGGTTATAACCGCTGCATTGTTAACTCCATTCCAATACTGACAGACAGTAAAAATATTACTAATTATTCTTTTTTAATTATCAGACTCGAATTACTAAATAAAATCTGAATTACACTTTTATATAAAGAGCTGAGGCAGGGATTCTTAGAATTAAGAGCAAACTCTTCACAGTACTAGTTGAGAAACATGGTTGAATAAAGCTTTGAATTGAACTTTTCAGTGTCTGAACACAAAGGTCCGCAGCTGTGGGACTGATATGACTAAATATAAATACTTCTATTGGTGTCCATCACTTTATAGTCTTTTTGTAGTTGAGTAAAAGGTAACTGTGTTTAAGATTACATTAATACAACTTATATCTCTGCTTTCAGTTACAGTATCACCATATATACAGAAAGGAGACTATCCTGACTGTTTCAGAGATAAACCATGTACTTTCAATCAGATAGACATGTTTAAAATGCATATGTTATTATATATAAGTGCAGAATAACAACTACTGAAGGTGGTTTCATCTTGGACAGTAAGACTGATTATTTAAAAAAAAAAAATCTAATGTCCTTTTCCTCTTTTCTTACATTCCTCCAACAACTCAAGCTCAGTATCAGAAGTCCCTGGCACAGGAAAATCCTAGTCCCAGATCTTACCTTACACTGATCTTCCCCCAGGCTAGCTGATAATTATTGGTTAAAGTGCTGTTCTTGTCTCGTGCTAGGATTATAGGATTATACATTAAAAAATGTGTATCAGTATTTTCAAAAAAAAAAAAAACCCAAAAAACAACTGTGTCTATTATTTAACTCGAAAGATAGGCAACACATAAAGCAAAGGGCTAAATCAACAGAATACTGTGCACATTCTTCCTCTGCCTGGCTCTTGTTTTTTTCTTTTCCTTTTCCCCTCCCCTTCTGGCCCCCCTCTCCCCCCACCCTTTTTTTTTTTTTTTTTTTTTAAATATGTGTGTAAAAAGTCTCCTTGGTAATATATCTACTTGAGAACATCTACAAGACAAGTCTATTGCGCCTTCTTTTTTTTTACAATCCCAGACTTATTTCCTGTAATATTATAATTAATATAATGAACACATCCAGCTTTAGCTTGAGTCCTTTGTCCAATGCTCTCTTTCAGGTTAGGGCCTCTTAGACATACCTGTTCTGTTTAGACCAGAAGGATAGATCAAAGGTCCTGATTCTGGAAGGTGATAGAAAAAGCTATTTTGACAGGATGAAACCAAATAGGAAATAAATTTCCCACAAGGATACTTTATTCCCTCAACAGTTTCCCTTCTGTTTTAAAGATCTAAGGAGAAAAAACAGCACCTGAAGAAGCTAGGCATGCTCCATACTTTCAATCAGGAGACTATCAGACAAATAACTTGAAAATATTTCGTATCCCAATAAAACCTCCACTGAGATTTCCTCACTTCTTCTAACATTCAGAAGACTTTGCAAAATACTGAAATCTGGCCCTGTTCTCCCCCCATAACATTTTTGGTTGTTTTGATGATCCCATCAGATTAAGCCATCACAACTCATTTTATTTCCACCTTTATTTTTCATGCAGTGATTTTTTTAGCAAACCCATAAAAAGAAAAAAATAACTCACTCACTGCAACATGGATTCATATTTCCCAAATCATATAGCCATTCACAAAGGTGGCCACAATTTATAGACTGGTGTGTTGTGGGTAACATTATTTCTACTAGAAGTATGTTTTTATGTAGCACCCAGCAGAATACAGTTAATAATGCATTGCTTAGCATTTTGAATAATTTTAGCAAAGGAATAATTTTAGCACTATAAACTTACCTGAGACAACTGTTTCCCCTACAGACCTTCTTTATGGCTCTGCTCATAAACACATTACATATCTTGTTGACATACTTCTCTAGCTTTCTTTTCACAGTAAATATAAAGCAAAATGAAGTAAATTAAAAACGTGTTTTCCTCAGTGAAAAATTTTGAGGTGTTCACAGAATGCATTCTAAGAAAGCTCTTCCAACTGAATCTTATTTAATGCTCCTGATTCAACTGGAGTTCATTGTAGAGAATTGTCAAAAGCCTGTGTGTTTCTGCTCTACTACTTAATTCTCTACATAGTTAAATTATCTCTTCTGCTTGATTCTCTCTGACTTCTTTCTTCTCAAACCTTATTGGCCAATACTGTGCCCTGAGGAATATACTTAATAGAAGTAATATCTCCCTAATTATACTGAAAAAGGTGTCATCTGATGAGCCTTACACTTGCACTTCTCTTTCACAGATAGAAAATGCTGACAGTTCATAGACATCCTATATTCAAATTCTTGTCTTCTTCCTTCTCAATTTTCAGCTGACAATTCTGCTGAGAAAAACCTTTGTTTATCAATCACAAAGTGTGCGACTTTACGTCTGTACTATACATATTTAATTTCTATTACCATGATTCCCAAGATCATCAAGTTCTTTCTACATTATTCCTAAGTACTACTTGATGATGTTTCCAACATAGTGTCTTTGGCAAATTTCATTATTATGTTTCTAATATCCATGCCGAGATCACTAAAGAAATTATTAAATAACACTGATCTCTGGGGTGATACTTTTCCTTTTTAGTATTTTCTTATTTGTTTCCTGCCCTTTGCAAGCTGTTCATTCACCTTATACTTCCTCTATTAATCTCTGGCCTTTCCCCCCACGTAATATTTCTAATGTTGTGCCACATTAAACATTTTACTGAATCACAGAATTACAGAAGAGTTAGGATTGGAAGTTACCTCTAGGGATGCAGGATCTCCTAGAGCAGATTATACAGGAACCCCTCCAGATGGTTTTTCAATGTCTCCAGAGAGGGAGATTCCACCACCTCCCTGCTCAGCCTGTTCCAGTGCTCTGCCACCCTCAATGTAGAGAAGTTCTTCCTCATATTGAGGTGGAACTGCTTGTGTTTTAGTTTATGGCTCTTACTCCTTGTCCTGTTGCTTGGCACCACTGAAAAGAGTCTGGCCCCATCCTCTTGACAGCTACCTTTGAGATATATATATATATGCATCAATGACATCTCCTCTCCTCTCCTCTCCTCTCCTCTCCTCTCCTCTCCTCTCCTCTCCTCTCCTCTCCTCTCCTCTCCTCTCC
>JAWWEU010000111.1:88201468-88212741 GCA_035583155.1 Acropternis orthonyx
GAAAGAAAGAAAGAAAGAAAGAAAGAAAGAAAGAAAGAAAGAAAGAAAGAAAGAAAGAAAGAAAGAAAGAAAATAAATACCATAGAAAGACTTAAAAGATTGCTGGGACAAGGTATTAGAAAGATGAAATAAAGAATAGTAGTGGGCATTATTTGTCTTAGTTATCTCTAAAATGAAACAATTATCAGATTATGGGGTTTTTTTTAACTTTTAATGAATTTTTAGCTTGATTGAGAGTCTATGTACTTTTTTAACTATCTTTACTGAATGAGGAAATCTGAAAAAAAAATTGTACTATAAATCACATTTAAGTCATAAAACATAAAATTTGTTCCTTCATCATTTGTTTTGAAAAGACTGAAAGGATTATGTCTGAAGGAGGTCTTCAGACTTCTGCGATTTCAGCAGTTATTTAACAGTGTTGTGTACTTTATCCTGCCTCTGACTCCTGTTAAGAAGATGTACATTTGATTTCTTCCTATTAGACTCATGAACAGTATAGGAAAAATGTCAAATTTACAACTATAAGATTCATTTAGTTGGGTACACAATCATTCATCTTAATTATGTCTGACACCTTCACCATTATAAAATCAGTTTCCCAGAAGAAGAGAAACTCACATTCTCTCTCCTTTAGGAATCCTTCATTGAAGGAGACTAGTTATTTCAGTCCTCTCAGGAAGCTAATAGTGTAGTTGAAGGATCATGGGGGGAAAAAAAAGAGAATAATGGCTCACATTCATCAAGAACAAGGAAATACCACACTGTCACCTGATTACCATAACTCCTAATACTGCTTTTTTGGAGGGTAGTAGACTACAGTATGTAGGATTTTGAAGCAGGAATTGTATAAACTTCTAAAAAAAAGGCAATTCTTTTATATAATTTTTGTCTTCATTGAAATAAAAAATAGCTCGTCACTGAACTCAATGAGAAACTATATTAGGTAATTTATTTTTTTTTATTTTCCATGAGGAAAATTTTTTTTTTTTATTTTTTTTATTTATATTTTTTATTTTATTTTTTTTATTAAAATCTTTTCCAGATTTTATTTATATTATGCAAAGGTGAAGAGAGAATAAAACCAGTAAAAAAAGCCACTCTAAGCATCTTGATCATCTGCATATAATACCAGTTGTAACAAACTAAGACACCTTACCATGTGCATATGAAATAAAATACATTTTTACTTTGATAAACCAATAATGACATAAAAATAAAACCATTTTTTTTAGAACCATCAGTAATGTAGAATTGTCACATTGTAGTACCTACACAATGAATATTTCACTATTTACAGAAGATAAGTAAAACTGTTAAATCAGAAGCCATATCAGATGAGGCACTAAACTTGATCTCCATTTTTCAAATGGCCTTTTCCCCTTAAAGATAATAATACAGGAGGATGTAAGAAGTTAATTTTAAAATTCTACAATCTGTAGGGGTTAGAAGTTCAAATGAAAATTCGAATCTTAATAAATACTCTTATACAGCTATATACACAGGATTTGTAACCATTAGACTACAAAGTTTCTGTAATGTAGCATATCCCTCAAAACTGCTTCAACCAAAAACAGCATTCAGAAGATTACTAGGATTAGGGTATAAAAAGGTTACTTTTATATACTGTCCTCAGCTCAGAGGAGATCATTGCTGAATCTCTATCTTACACAGACCATCTCAAAGTGCAAATCAAACTACAAGAAAAATATCTCCTGCTTTTATCTTTCTCTGTTTAATATTTCTGTGGAATGAAGGTTTAACTAATTTATTCAGGAAGATAAGTGTAAATGAAAAGCAATACTTTTGATTATTAAGAGACAGAGTAATTGTGAAATGACTGAAAGTTGAAGCTGAATATGCCTCAGTACACCATGAGTAGATTTATCATTTTTCATTCTGCCCTTTATCTCAGTGCTTTTTGAGACAAGGACCTACTATTGACATGTAAACAAAGTAAAGTTTCATAACTTGATTTGAGGAAAAACCTTTGTTGTAGTATTGAGAATGACGGTGACGATGATGCATCTAAGACAGAGGCTCTGAACAAATTCAGTGCCCTAATACAGACAACTGTAATCAGAATACGGGACTACATTTCAGTAACAATGTTGGCATAGTAGTTGCCAGTGAGCTTGTAACTGCTTCATTATCCATGCTTGACCCCTTGTGATGAATATGCTGGGCCATTGTCAGATGACAGATTCAGATGGCAAGGGAACAAGCAAATTAATTACTTTCCTAAATTAAATTTTTCATCAGAATTGTAATGAAAAATATAAAATGCTACTAGGGGTTGAAAAAACCCAAACTAAGTGCCAGCTTCTGATCTACTGTCAATTGAATTGCTCTGGCTTCATAGTGAACTGAAATGTAAATTTTCCTCAGGCATATGGAAATATATTTGACTTTCTGCACATATGATCATTCTAGTCAATAGCTCTATTGTGATGTACAAAACATTAATTCTATGGATAGGCTTCCTTAACAAGCACTTACCTGGTTGTTTTGCCTTTTTTTTTTTTAAAGTCAAAATAGACCTTCATTCAAGAAATTCCAAAACCTTTAGAGAGCTTTGAATTAATTTTACATTTTCTTTTTTAAATTGCCTATCTTAGAAAACAGATATATTTTAAATACTTCCCAAATTAAATGTGACTTTTCCTGATTATTAAAAAGCTTACATTTAACTGAAATAATCTTTTAGTATTTTTCTTTCCATAAGTAACTTACTGTACTTATTTCAGTTTTACTATCAAACTTAAAATGTCTAGTATGGTACCTGTTTCTAGTGGTCAGTTGGTACTTTGAATGGCTGATAAGCAAACTAACAGGAAGTAAATCTTATCCTTAAACTGTTCAAGAAGATTTAAAAAAAACCAAAACAAACCCTCACAGCAACTTCCCAATAAACAAGGAAAACAATGACTTCAGTAGGTCTAAAGCTAAGGGGGTTGTATTATATGTAGATGCTCGGTTTGTAGCTAGCTCAAGACACAGGAAATTTATTCTCCTCTTCACTTATTTAAGCTTTCTTTCACAACTCTATACTGTCTTTCATCTTTATAATACCATCTATTCAAGACAAAGTTCATCTTATTGCATATTAACACGGAAGAATCAGATCTCAATCTTGATAAGGACCTTGGTGCACAATAGTTTAAAGACTGATTAACTAAAAGTAACCAAATGTTAACAATGCTTAGCTTTTGAATTACCAAACAGCCCAGCGAAAAGTGCATGTTCAAACCACAAGAAATTTAACAACACACCAGAGAGCTGAATTTTTGTTCTGTCATTTATGTAAAAAACTGAACCTGCTAAGATTTAGTTACATGTATAGTTTAACACCTCCTGGAGACACCGTATTTTTTTCTAATGAATCAAAGCACACTTAGCACATGCCACCCTGTGTGTCAAACCTGGTGTCTTTTTTGTTCTTATTCTGCCTTGTAGATTACAGATTAGCTTGGCTTTGCTCTTTAAAAGACTAAAGCAAAACTGATCCAGAGTCTGTGATTTACTTTGATATTACAGAGGAAAATATGCATTTGCAAATATGCTGGTGGCGATTCATTTACCTTTAGATAAATAAGACCTTACATATTGCAACCTATTAGAAATCTGAAACCCAATAAGGTATTTGTGAAACAATTCTCCACTAGAAAGTGTGATAAAATCTTAAATGTAACTTTGATTCTGTCTAGTCAGAGATTCAAATTATGTTTCTATGCTGAGGTTCCTGAAGTTTCCATTAAGCTTACACTTCACCTAATAATGCCGTGTTATGTATTAAACTTTAATTGTAGCTCTTTTGCAGCTTACTTGCCCCAGTTATGAAGTTAAGAATATTTCTTTTGTTATATGTAAGAAATGTACTATGCAAATACAAATGCAGCTCCTCTGAGAAAAGGTTTGATGAGACATGCAATGACATACAGGTCTGTAAAACTAATGCATACAAGCAATTTGGTAGATGAAGAACAGAAGGAATTGTTATTTGTGCAAATATAGAATAGTGGAAGAATTGGCTTTTGGAAAATTAAATCTTGCCTTACATACCTTGTCAAGCAGTCAACAAGTGTGTTAGTATGATCAACCCCACTGAAATATATAGTTAGATTACCAAAAAGCTTTTGACAGGGAAATAATCTTAGAAAAACTTTAGATGAGAATGAAAGTCCCTGCATGGATAAAAGATGATAGAAAATAGAATGCACAGGTAAATGATCAATTTTCATAGTGGAGAGAATTCACATGGGAGGTCCACAACAAGCTGTGCAAGATATACAGTTGTGACCTTTCACAACAGTGAAATGACAAATTTTCTGATATGACTGTGTTATTCATTATAGCAAGTACAAGGACAGTCTGTGAATAATCATCAAAAGTTCTTAAAATACTGGTGGACAATAAATTCATTAAAACAAAATACATAAATAAATAAGCATATCATGTTGCATAAAGAATTATGCATTCTGAACTGTGATTCAGTCTAAAATCTGGGGGTTAAGATAAATTGTTCCATATGAACATTTGTTCAGTATTTAGTATCAGTAGAAAACAAGCAAATTGTCATAATGTCAAGGATTATTTGAAAGTAATAGAGAACTATTATACTAGAGGATACATAATTATATCACTATACGAATGTATATGCTGGATTCCTAAATATCAGAAAAGTATATTACAATGGAGATCTGAAAAAGGGAAATAAAGGAAAAGCATGAAATCAATCTGTGTGAGGAATGACTAAGCCACAGCTAATTAAAATTGGACTCCTTATTATGAGCAAAATATGAGTAAAGGAGAACTTGACAGAAGTTTATAGGATCAAGAGGGGCATGAAAAATACGGGTAAGGGGGCAAGGAGGATAGGGATTGATTTTCCATTTTTTTCAGCACAAAATTGAAGAGTCATTCTATGAAGTCAGGAGGAGACAGGTTAAAACAGAGGAACATGCTGCTTCAAGCCATGGGTTCTCAAGCTGTTTTCACTGTAGGAAACTGTACCTGTTAAAAGTTTAGCAAGTTTGGAGGAGACTGACAATTAATAGAAGAAAAATCACAAAACCTCTGAGGCTGGAAGGAATCCCTGGATATTATTTAGTTTAACATTCTTGCTGAATCACAGTCATCTATCATAGGTTGCTCAGGACCATGTCTGATTTGGACAGTGACAGGAACTTGAGATAAGAAAAAGCTGGTAGTGTTGCCCAGTTATTTTAGGAGAAGACTATATCCACAAGGGTGAAAGTCTGGAATGCTGATGCCTCAGACAATCGAGGTGCAAGATTACATTGCACAAAGTAACACCTGGTGCTGAGGGCGCGCACACCCATCACTTCAGGCTACAAGCTGGGTGTTGAACAAGAGAAGGAAAGAGGCAAATCCTACAAGGCAGAGTAGATTTCTTTGTTCTTACACAACTTACTCAGCTGTGATAACTCCCCTCAGGACAACTGACACATAGCCTGAAGATATTCATGTCTGTTGATAGAACATAATGGACTCACCTGCCCTGACCTAATAGGCAGCTGTAACATCTTAGAAGGTGCCAAAGACTCCTGACATGTCACATCATCAAGTATTACATCATCCATTGTAAAACTCCCTGCCCCAGGGGAAGTACTGGAGGCATTTCTACCTAGCCTAAGTTCAGTAAAATACACAATGGACTTCACCCAACACACCTGGACTTCCCCCACCATAGGCTTCTTTCACACACACCGGCCTCTTACCTCACCACACAGGACTTCCTTCACCAACACAGGCTTCTTCCCTCACTTCACTGAGCTTCCCTCGACAGATCCAGACTGCAACTATCACTTTGACAAGACTGGGACTCTCACCACCAAGAAGACCACAAGATGAGGATCAATGGGATGCTGTCAGAATCCACGGACTGGTGATATATTTTCTATCTAATCTGTAACTCTCTTGCCGCCTTCTCTCTTTCTCTTATTTCTTTCTATCTCCCTCTACCTTACATTTAGTGTTAAATAAAAATCCATACTATTGACTTTGGCATATGGCCTGGTTTGCACCCTAACTTGGGCAGAGGCATATCTCTAATGATTTTTAAAAAGCTGATCTTAACACATCTGTCTTAGAACAAATGTGTATGTGAGAGAAGAGCCACCACAGCAATATGATACCAATGCAGGATAATCATATATTTAATAGGAAGTCAAAAGTTTACTTAACACTCTGCCCAAGAATTTTTGTACAGGCTACAGAACAAGCTTGATTCATTTACCCACATGTTGGTGTTAATTGCCATTTGGGATGTTATAGGATATTAGAGATATCAGGAAAGCTAACAAACATGACTTGGAATTAATGGGAGAACTGTTCTCTTGTGAAGCAGAAACTGAAGGCCAGGCTAAGTGTCTTAGGTATCTCAAAATTAATTAGACAACTCTGTGTGGGCTACTGAGTCATCCCAGATGAATTCATCCTAAATTTATGTGTTTTCTGGCATGAGTCCTTGTCCTTTTTATCTTACATAACGTTATAAAATATATGCAAAGTGGAAAACCTCCTCTCTTTATTGTAGTAGCTGTTGAAGTAACAGACTCATTGGTGACAGGAAACTGTGTACTTGAAAGGTTTCTAATTATTTTTTGAGAATATTTGCATCTATTTGGATAAAAATGTCCAGAAAAGTAATTTGTGTTATTGTTAATGTCTTTCTTCTAGTTTAGACTGGCACAGAAGTTTTAACATGTACCTGTATGAGTCCTAATTCAGAAGACATCAATCAACAGTTCTGCCACCCATGCAGACTTCAACAGTCATCAGTCAGGCTCATGGAATGACAAAGTAATTGTGTCCACTGTGATAGTTATAGATTAGCTTACAATTCTGTTTTTTATTTTTTTTTTAATGAGTGACTTCTTTTTTATTAGGATAAGGACTGCTGAATTTGGCATGTCATCACTAGTACTTTTCTTTGATTTTCTTTTATGTCCAAGTAGATGGTTTCAATCCAGACATAAAACATACCAATGCTCTACATATTTTTGTCTCATATTTTGCAAACGCAGCACATTAATTTGATAATATTGCATGTATTTCGTTTCATTATTAAGCTTATAAAAGCTGACTTGAGTGAAACATTTCTGACACACACTTTAAAGAAACCAGTAATAGCAGAAAGATGCTAGAAGATAATTAGAGGTACAGTACTTGGTTAGTTCCAGTCTTGATATATTTCAGACAAAAACGTTCCATCCTGAGTACAATAAAAAAGGACCTCAACTGCCTAGGTTGCCATGTCTGTAGCCACTATACCAATGCCAAACCATTTCCTGAGGAAAAATATCAGAAAGTCTTGATTTCAGTCATTCCACCACAATTCCCTATTTTAACCCTTTCCATAAATTTGGCTGCACTGAAGTCCATGTGGAAAAAAAGAAAGAAAAAAGTCCCCATGCTTGCACTTCTTCTCTGTTGATTTCAGTAATTTGACTTTTGATTTTAAAGTTAGCTAGCTGCCTATCACAGTTAAAATATATTTCTCATTACCATTTCAATCATGTTAAAACAATCCTGCTGACTGGATATTTTGATATTATTTAGTACAAGTCCCCTGGGTTAGAGTAGGTAGGAGTGGGAGTGTGAAGTCTATTTTTAGAGTGCATTTTCTATATGAGTTGTTTCACTTTGTGTCACAAAATTTAAAAAATATCTTTTATATTTTGGCTACTTTTGGGGAGGTCAAAGTATGAGAATTCTTCATTACCTACCATGTTACTTAAAAAGTGTTAGAGTTTTTAGATCATATGACAAAATTCTTCCTTTCTTTCACCTGAATAAAAGAAAAAGGAAAAAACAAATGAAATATTTATTTTAATAATTAAAAATACCATATTTGGATTAAGCTGCTTCTGCCTATTACAAACCAGACCTGAGTCAAAATTACAAGTAATAGGTGAATTACACCATTTAACAATTTAGTAAGAAGAGTATCAGTTATTTCCAAAAAAAAATGTTAATTTGGAGATTATCACTCTATCTTATTATCACACAGTCACATCTTTTTTTCAAACTACTTATTAGGCAAAAAATGTAAATATGTTCCTTGTTTAACTCAGTCTTTTCTCAGTCAGGATTGTGTAATCCAGTTCTGGATTTTGAAATCTGTGATCAAAACCAGGGTACTATCACTCAGTTTATAACTTTAAATACTTACAAATCATCACAATTTTCTTTGTGCATATAATCTAATTTACAGTAGAGAAGAAATTACAATAATTTTTCTAATTATATAGATCATAAAGAAGATAAATATAAAATCTATATATTTTAATTAAAAAAACTTTTAGAATAGAAATATAAAAATCACTATAGAGCCATATTTAATACAATCTCAAGATTGTTTTATGCAGTTTCAACTTTTCTTTAAATGTTTGATTGTATTCACAATCTACTTTCAAAGCAAATGGAAGTGTGTTATGAAATAGACTAGAGGAAACTAATTCTTAAGTGATGATCAGGGATTGTACTTATTGACCATTATGCCAACTTTAGATTGTTATTCTTGTTTTATAACACTGAAAATGCAAGAGCAAAGAAGAGGCCTTGCATATATAGTTTATTGAAATGACTATTTATTTATGTTAGGTGGATATCAAGCATTAAAACAAGTAACAATTCACTTCTAAAATGTAGTCACAGAACCACAGAATAGTTAGGGTTGGAAGGGACCCCTAGAAATCATCTAGTCCAACCTCCCTGCCAAGGCAAGGATGCGTAGAGTGGGTTACACAGAGACACCTACAGAGAGGGAGACTTCGTGACCTCCCTGAGAAGCCTGTACCAATGCTCTGGCACCATATTGAGGTGGAACTTCTTGTGTTTTAGTTTATGGCCATTACTCCTTATCCTGTTACTGGGCACCACTGAAAAGAGTCTGGCACCATCCTCTTGGCACCCGCCATTGAGATATTTATATGTATTGTTGTCAGCCCCTGTCAGTCTTTTTTTCTCCAGACTCAACAGAGTGATAGTAATAATAGTTTAGATTGTAAAGAATAATTTCCTGTGGGGACTGGAAACCTGTGAGACAGGTTTTAATGTAGGATTATTTTTGCTGTAAGAATAAGCCTTTGAAAGGAGGGCTTCTATGAAGAATGTTGATGTTACTCTTACCTATAAACTTCAGGAGAAGGAACACGATACACAAGGATGTATACCTAACTTAGGTCCAACACAGGTAAGATTAGAGATTTTATTTAAATGTCTAGAGCAATTAAATTTAGGCGAATTGAATTCAGTTCCCATATTTTTTAATTACGAGAAGATATAACTTTCACAATAGCATTATTCACCTAGAGAAAGGACAAGCAATTTTTAGTTTATTTCAAGCAACAAATTTTCTTTATTAATTCTATGGTAAGAATTGTGAGGCTATTTCATAGACAGTAGTCTTTTGGGTTTTTTTGTGGAAATTAATGGATTGGCCAAGTTTCTCCTCCCAAAACCATTTGTAGTAAGTGAGTCACTTTACTGTAATAAAGTGAGACTTCTCACTGCTAAAACTTTACCTATTGTTACTGTTCCAAAGTTTGAAAATGCAGCTTTTGAGATAAGAGTATTTTTCATGCTGTCATTTGGCAGTTGATAGGCTAGATTTGCCTCTCTTTGCAAAGCAGAATATTGTTGATTCATAAAATATATAATGAAACTGAAAAAAAGTATTTTCACTGTTGAGATAACCTTATTATTTCTTTCTACATATCTAAATGATTTTCAATTCCTAACGCCATTACACTTTCTCTGGATTAGTCTTTGAAGACAGTCTTTGTCTGTTTCTGTACCTTATTGAAGTTTGGAGTATGTTTTGTGTGTAACTATATGGTAACTAGTAGCTTTTCCTACTAAAAATAGTAAATAAAGGAATATTTAAAGTTTTTCTTACAGAGTTTTCTTTTGCAACTAGGAATATAGCACCAACACACATACAAGTCCTAATATTCTAGAGCATTGATTTGGCTTATAAAAAGGCTTTGAGAAACCAATGCAAACCAGTAAACTTTAGCCTTTTGCGGAGTTGCTTTAACGTATGTGAAAGGCTGGTCCAGTAAAATATGCTCCATCATCCAGGGGTTTCAACAGCAGTCCAGTCTGTTTTAAGCTTTGTTTACTCAATAAAAAAACCCCCAACATTGATTAAAAGAAGGATTCTGTATTTTGTACAGTCCAATGCATAATTGGATAATAACAGGTTCCTGCTGTAAGTTCTGAATGAGGGTATCAGTTTACCTTTAAACTGAATTTCCTTAGCATGATTGCTTTAAAGTCAGTGTAATTTTAAATCCTTTGTATAATTGCAACAATAAACTGTTGGATATAAATATGTATCTAAACACAATCATAGTAGATGTAAAATGTTTGCCATCAATGACCCATGGACAAATACCAATGAGCTCACTGAGCTGTAAGTCAATATTGGCTTTATATTCATTAGATAATAGCATTTTACAGACATTGTGGTGAGCACTAAACTGTGATACTTGCTGAATGACTTTAATGGCTTATACTTAAAGATTATATGACATAGCTCCCATTCAAAATTGAGTGTAATCATACTTTGTTACATCGTAGACAAAGTAAGTTTTGTGTTATTGAAACCCGGTAAAATGTGTACAATCATAATGCTGTATTGCACTATTTTAATGGTGATTGCTCAGTATTTCACTTACCCAGACAGAACTGTATTCTGTGTCTTAATCTTGATCAGGAAAAAAAGTATATATATGTGGATGGTGTGATGTCAGTAGGCTTTGGTGCAACAGAAACATGTATATGAGTTTCAAGACTGGACACAGATACTTCTTTTTTAGTGAACATACCTATTGTAAGACTGTGTATTACATATGTTATTCAGAAATAATGATGGATTGTCCTGAGTCTTTAATGGTCATGGAAATACCCTTTCAGTATTTACATGCATTGATAAGATCCCCTCTTTCTGTAGTGAGACATACATACACCTAATAAGACTTTGTAGAGATGATTTGTCACTTTTAAGAATTTGGGAGTTTTTGTCCTAAACAAGCAAAGATATTTTAATGTATCTTCTTAGAAGAAATAGTATATTCACTATATATTTCCAGAAGAATTTTTTCATTCATGTTCCATGATTCTAGGTTATCAAATGTTTGCAAAATATTTCTGATAAGAGCTGATTGATTGATGTGGTAAAAAGAAACATCTCAAAGAATAAAAACCTTGCCAAAGATGGAATATTAATTAGAATGAAGAGA
>JAWWEU010000111.1:88212841-88230958 GCA_035583155.1 Acropternis orthonyx
TTTCTTGCCCCTCTCCAGCGTGGTCTGTGTGGCCTTTCTTGGGTTCACGGGGGCCACGTGTTTGGGAGGGGGCCAGGAGAGAGCAGCCCCCAGGAAATCAAGTAAGCACCCACTCCTGGGGGGATCCAACCACCTGCCACAATTGATCACTTGATCTTTGAGTGCTTTTAATAATTATTTTTCTTGATTCAAAAGCATTGGTTATAAACTCCCTCTTAATATTTTTCCACTCCCTTCTCAAAAAGTAACCCATCCTAGTCTTCTCCACAGGTTGCTAGTCCTTCCACACAGTGACTGGAAGTTCTGTGGTTCACTATGTCCTCTGTTATAGAATCTTAAAACTGTCTATAAGGTAGATTAAATTACCCTTTACCTTACTCACAGAGAAGTGAACTGTTTCTTCCTCTTGTGCAGGTCAGTGTTATTTATACCGATTTGCAGCTTATGTCACTATCTCAGTAGGTCAGCAGTTAACATGCACATGCACTTCTAACCACTACAGAAACTTTAAACATACAGAAATTTTTATTTCTTTACTATTTAATCCTATATTTGAACAATGGTCCCTCTACTTGATATATCAAATCAAAATGTTAATAGATTGAAGAAATACCTACAGTTCATGTCTTTTAATGATGCAATTATTTCAGTAAGGATTTATGCATTACATTATGAAAATAACAAGAACAGGACAACTTTATTCTTATACTTCACTCCAGCTTATGGGTTGGAATGCCTCTTTGTTTTTTCAGACCAGAAAGTGAAAACCAAAGCTGAAAATTGTTTAAATTTTAAGTTTTATTTTATTGATGGTATAATAATATATTATTGATTCTAAGGCAAACAATTGGTACACTCTAATAAAGAGTAGTGTAACTTTAATAATAGGGGATTGTTTACCTGTGTACATAGAGGATTCGTGAAGGAATTAACACAAAAGAGGACAAAGTCAGAATGAGTAGTTGAATTGCAAACTCAAAGTAACTATCATATTGCAGCATTTTTCCAGAGTTTTTTCAGTTCTGTGCCAACTGCTGTCACTTGCTCCATTTTCCTCATACTGTATGTACTTTACAGAATCAGATTGTTGTTCCAGAATTCCTTATACAGTCTTCATTTCTGTTGTTAGGTAAGACCTGAATTGTTCAGGGGCCAAAACTAACTCATGTGGGCTGGATTATTTTTAACTCTGTTTCGTTTGTTTAGGTGCAGGTCTTGCTTTTAAAGGCAATATATTAAGTTGTAGTACTATGCAATGGCAAGTCAATGCATTATGTACCTCACTGTTTAGGATAATTTTTCTGATGTATCCTTAGAGATGAGAAGAAACATGATATATTTGATTTTTAGAACAATCACGTAGGGGGGTTTGAGGTTAATGGAAACACTAAACATTTGACTTTTCATCTGTGCTGTGGCTCATCTATTCTTTCTTAATCATATCTTCCTGCTTAAAATATTTCCCTTGATTAAAGTAAAGTTTTCAAAGTATCTCATTGTTGCATTGTTATTTTTGTTCCAACTCACTCTCTCTGGTGTTACATTTTAAAAAGGCAGTGTTATATTGATGAGAGGTAAGTAGGTGTTTCGTCTTCATCTTTATTAATTAAGCAGAGCAGAGATTTTGGACAGGGTTGCATCTTAATCATCTAACATCAGTTTTTAGGCTGGTTTCTTACGCAGTTTCAGCCTTGGGTGACTTGCACTCTCCTAAAGGATTCTGAGTATGGTTTGGGAGTAGTCTAGGTCCGTGAATCATTCTCAAAAGTTAATTTGCATATGGCCATCTCAATCTGGAGGGTAAAGAAATTTAACAGTAGGGGTGCAAGTTGTTTCTGGGCTTGTGAGTAAGAATATAGTCTTGGCACTGTTTATGAGTGTAGATTTTTATCCCATCTACCATAGCTTCCTTCAGACTACAGCATACACCTAAATGATGCTTCCTAAAAATCTGCACCTCTTGTTCCAGGGACATCTAAATTTCTCTGAAAGGTGTGTACACTTCGTTCTTCTATTTTACTCTGAAGTCTTGTCACAACCTACCCAATCACACACAATACAGGGGTACATAAATGTGGTTCTTTCTCTGTCCCACATCAAGTCTTTTCACTAACTTATCATGAGAACATTTGCCTGGATCACATATAAGATCATTCCATTTCCTAAGCAAGCAAATTCATGTGTGCAAAAAGTTCCACCTCAAATCCCATTAGTTGGTTATTAGCTCTCCCCAAAAGAAGAATGAATATCTTCTGGTTTTACTGGTATTATTAAGCATTCAATGCAGTAAGTACTGGAATACAGTGTTTCTCTCTTGAGACTGGCATTTTTAAAATGTGCTATGGAGTCATTATCTTTCTTTTCCTTGTTTACACAATAAATGATTAAATTAGAGCGCTTTATTCTTGAAACCAGAGATTCAACTTTCACATACCATGAACTGGATCTTCTTTCAGAAAAAAATACCTGTCCAGAACAAACGATCAGGAACCTTTTGTTTTGTTTTGTGTTTGTTTGTTTGTTTGTTTGTTTTTTCCAAAATAAGATTCTACTAATCCAAATGAAGAACTAGTCTCCATATAACTCCATATTTTCTATATAATTTTTAGGGTGCAGTAACTTTATGTAATCTTAGCACACCAAAGATTTGAAGCCAATAAAAAAATGACACTTCCGTGTAAGAATCTGATATTGAAAAACTGTTCCATTTTTACTGATAAGAATTTTAATTTTGATCTCTCCATAGAAAATCAACTCTGACATTACTGTTCTGCTCTCTTTTTATTTTTTTTACTTTTCATGTAATAATATGACACTTATTTTGTTAAAATGTATTTAATTTTACTAGATGACATATGAAAAGGTAGGAGACATGATACTATCCTCTACTGCCTGAGAATTGTTTTAGGATACAGGAAGCTACCAGAGTATCTTCTGAAAGGGGATTAGTCATGCAGGAAAATCATGTGCAAATTGCATGGAAAGGAATAAATTATGCATTAAGAGAACACATGTATGTGGAGACATGTTCCTGTACCTCTTATACAGGTATACTCTCATACAGGATAGGTGCTGCTCTAATTTATTCTTTCCAACAATACTTCAGTTCTAATTTTTTTATGGATGAGAGAGGAAAATGGATTTTTCAAGTAACAGTAGTCTCTCCATTTTCTTGTATTTCTTAAAATAATCCAAGATCTTAAATTATTCCTAGTATATCTGGAACTCTTTCAAACACTCTGTCCTTGACACTGTGCTATGATGATTATAATGGTTGTGTCTTGGTGACCCAGTCTCAAACAAACAAATTTTGTGCTATCTCTAAACCAACCATCATCTCTTTTCCAAAATATGGACTGTATACAGATATAATGGTAGGATAGAAACAGATAGAGGAGAAACTACGAAATAATGTTGTCTTGCTTTTAGGCTGTATGCTCATCATCTGCTGAAGAGAGCTAAGATTGTAAATATACATTTAACAACTATCCTGTTAGAGGACAACTGCAACAGATTTGAATGGCTCCACAACAGTGCACCTGCCAGTGTCTTTAGTGTTTGTACTCACAGTAAGGCCTAATGGCCATTTGTTATCTTTGGAAGGATGGACTGTTCTTTTGTATAGGACAATGAAGTTGGAACCAGTCTTCTTTTAGCAAGGACAATGAACCATGAAATTGGGCAGAGACAGCAGTGAATCAATGTAGCTCACACAGGAACAAAGAGCCCAGTATTGGACAGTAAAGCTGTTGATGATTTTTTTTTGATCTTCATCCTTTCTGTTGCCTGCTCTGCCTGTGGGCATTGTTGTCCTTCAAATGTTTTACATGTATTATATCAAAAACTTTAAGGATTTTTACATCTGAAAACTAGATTGATATCTGCATTATAATTGTTCTGTATCAGAGAAGAAACAATACACAAAGAAACATTTTGTTACTGCTCCTATGAGATCTTGTACCTCCTTCCTATTTGGATAGTCATTCGGTCTTTCATGTTTGGCCCCATCTCATCTTCTATATCTTTCTGCCCTTATGTTTTCTCCATGATTTTTTTTTTTAACAAATATAGATGCCATGACTTTCTAATTCTAGTGTTTCTGTTTTCTGCAGGAAAGTATAAGGTTAAGTGTTTTCCAGAATCTGGAAACAGAGAAGCCAGATGGCCATTTGAGCAGAGAGAGCATCTGATGGCTACCTGCCTATCTGCTAGCTGTAGAAAGTGACTCCAGTGTGCTATACTGGATATTCAGTGGAGCAGAGACAAGAACAGAGCTTTGACACCAGAATGGGGTACCAGATGAGAAGCTGACAAAACCAATAATGACATGCACTTGTCCAATATGTCCTATTTGCTCAAGTGAAAATAAAAATTCAAAAAAGGATGACCATTTGCTGAGACCCACAAGCAGTATGGATTTTGCTTTTGCTTTATTACTAGTTTTACTACTCAGATTCATCAGCTGACTTCTCATATGTCTCTGCTTTTACTCAGTTATGGTGCTCTTTAGGTTGATTTAGTTTACAAATGAACCAGAATAAGAAGAAACTATATTCCTAGCATTAATCACATTTTTGAGAAACTATAGGTTGACAGGATCAGAGATGAAGACAGGGGGCCTATCTCCAAAGAAAAAAGTAGGCTTTCCCATTAAAGATAGTAATTTATACCTAGAAGAAAAATCTAGGAAAAAATCACTATGGGACTTTACTCCTATGAGCAAATGCCCCCTCTTCAATGTGCAATTGATATCTAAGGTAAATGTGGTAGGTCTTCTCCATTTTTATTTTTTATTTGTGTTATACCTACTTTTGTACAAGTCTAAAAGTGTTGACTTTCTGACTTCTTCCAAGTTTTGTTGTTTTGTGTTTTGTTTTGCTTTTTCTTATATTATCTTTGAATTAATTTGTCAGTATCGCTGATAACACCTATTGGGAACAAATTTTATTTTGCTTACACTTCCTGGTGATTGAAGCCATTACTGAGAGTCCTGAGACCTGAGGAGGTAAAATTGTCTTGATTCAGTGTTTTCCACTTAAATACATCATTAAAAGTATCACTTTTATTCAATTATAAAATGTTCTTGGCATAATTCTTGAAACATGACCAAAACAGTTACACATAACAGAGGAGACAATATTTCTAGACATCTGATCACAAGCAAAAGTGGGAAAAGGGAGGACATTCTTTTTGAACCAGAAGAATAAAATTCTTCTAGCAATATCTTCAGAGATTCTTCATTAAGTATTCCTTCTGGTAGATCTTGAAGATAACATGAGATAAATTTTGGAAGAAAAACAAACAAAAGAAAACAATGCCATAGATTCATAGTGAGCAGCAAGAAGACAGTACTGAATTAAGCTAAATTTTTGATATGGTGTCTGATGTAAATACGGTTTACGTGTTTATCATTAGAGGGGACACCATCCGTTATAATAGAAGATGGTGTACTGAACACTGCTACATATATATTTGGGAGGAAGCAAATATGAATATGGAAAAAGGTTCCATATTAGTGTTATCTGTCAGAGTTTCTGTATATGATATTTAAGGAAACCTTCAATATGGTTAGTGAATTTTACATTTAATTGCAGAACAGCTGTATAAATGAGGTAACTTATGCAGACTGGTCTACATATATCTTTGCAATTCATCCTGCTAGTTGTACTTGGGAAGGCCTTTTATTAACACAGATTAACAACATTCTTTTGTTTTTATCTCTAGATCTGTAATTGGGAAATGTCTATGTTCCTTATGAAAACTAAGAGCTAGATAGATCCTTAGTGTGTGTGGTGGGTTGACATTGTCTGGCTGGGCCCCCCTCAACAGAACACAGCGGAAAACAATTATGGAAAAACTCATGAACTGGGATAAGGACAAGGAGATCATTTGCGAGTCACTGTCATGGGCAAAACAGACTCAGTGAAAAAAGTTTAATTTATTGATAGCTATTTGTAACAGAGTAAGACAGTGAGAAATAAAAACATCTCCCTCCTGCTCCCCACCTTTCCTCCTGTTTTTTTCCAAGTTCAACTCTACTTCTGACTATTCTACCTCTACCTGATCAAGCAGCCCAGGGGGATGGAAAATGGAATTGCAGTCAGTTCCTAAAACTTCCTCTCTGCAACTTCTCCCCACTCACACCCTTCCCCTATTCCAGCATCAGACTCCTCCCACAGGATGCTTTCCTTCATGAACTGCTCCAATGCACATCCTTCCCATGCAACACAGTTCCTGCCAGAAAATGTGCTCCTACATGGGCTCCTCTGCACGTGCTGCAAGTAGAGAAATAATGATTTCAGTAACCTGTCTTTGAAGAGGGCTGTGTTGACGCTTTTGAGGGTTTTTCAATTCTTCTTCTTCTTGAAGGGGAAGATTTTTGTGTCATAAATATTAGTTGCAGTAGATTGCTGAAAATATCCCATGCTGACAGAGATCGCTTAAAGAGAAGTAATGTTGAATCAAAAAATCTGTGTATTAAATGATACATAGTTTGTAAAAAATTCAGGTGAACCAAGCATTTCTTTTTAAATGAACTATTTAATTCAAGGAGTGTTGGAACCACAACAATAACAAAAGAAAACAAAACAACCTCCAAGAACCCCCAAAACTTTCACACTGAATGAATAGTTTCACTGACAGACGGTGTCCAAGAAAAGAATGTGTCCCAAAGATTAATTTCAATGCATTTTTTAGACTTCAGGCACACCAAAATAAGAGTATGTCTTATAAGAATTTAAACAAGATCTATAATAAAGTCTGATTTGATAATAATATGAAATATTGGGTGCCAATGTTTCCCCAGATATGTACATTATAAATGCTCTCAACCTAGTGTTCTGATTTTTAAAAAGAACACATCATAGAACATTTTTGTTTTGACTGAGATATTAGAAGACTTTATCACACAAGTTGTAAAATAAGCTCAGATGAGTGATTATCACTGCCTAGTGAGTACCAGTGCTTATCAGTCACTTCTAATTCAT
Organism: Acropternis orthonyx; assembly: GCA_035583155.1. Classification (NCBI taxonomy): domain Eukaryota; kingdom Metazoa; phylum Chordata; class Aves; order Passeriformes; family Rhinocryptidae; genus Acropternis; species Acropternis orthonyx. Next base: position 88,219,828 of record JAWWEU010000111.1, read on the forward strand.
GTAAATGTGACAAAAGTTAGCCTGATAAAATCTTTGTTTTAGAATTGGTTTTAAAGAGTTTGTCAAACAAAGTCTTTAGGGCTGGTTTAAGCTCTTTAAGTTAAATAGCTCCTTGTCTTTTTATTTTTTTTTTTCAGGATGACTTTGGCTGACATGATAGCATAGCACATTTACCTTTATAATCGCAGGCTTTCATATATCCAAGAACTACAGTATAATCTAATTTTGTTTGTCTCAAATAAATAAATAAATAAACCAAAACAACTTTTTAAAAATTGTTTTTATTTCCAAATATAACTATTAGGAATTAAAATAATCTCTTACCCAGAAGAAAGTCATTATTTTCTACATTTGGACTTTCAACACTATCTACATTTTTTGTAGAACAATTAAACTGTTTTTTATAAATCCATGGTTAATTATATGTTTACATAAAGAATTCAAAACTAATTCTTTATAGAAGAAATTCAATGATTTTTTTTTTAAATATATATATGGATGCCTTTGGGTATGAAGACTTTTGGCAAAAAAGGATCAGGTTAGAAAGCACTTGAAAAAAAATGGACATACAAAAATCAATGAGGCCTAATGGGGTGCACCCACAACCCATGAGAAAGTTGGCTGATGCTAACACGAGGCAACTCTTGGTCTTTGAAAGGTCCTGATGATTGGGAAAGGTTCCTGAAGATTGGAAGAAAAAATTTGAAGAGAGCCGGAACTGCTCAGCCTGGATAAGGTTTGATGGGATCTCATCAACGGGCACAAATTAATACACATGAATTCAGTCTGAACACAAGTGTCATGGTTTTGGAATGGCACTCCCCTATTAGTGGCCCCTATCCCTGCAAGAGTCTCCTAAACCAGACTCCACTCATACGCTCCCCCTTTTCCCCTCCCTCTTCCCACTCTGAGGATGGAGTTGAGAACTGGAGGTACAAGAAGTGAAAATTACAGGTTGAGTTAAGACTAATTTACTGGAAACAGCAGTGAGATAAGCAAACAAACAGTAACAGTAACAATATTAATGACAAATAAGAGAGTGTGGAAGCCTGAATTGATCGCAGCCACGACACTGAAACTACTCCCTCTCGTCAGGACAAGTGTTGCCACACTGCTCTGTCTGCCATGCTTGCTCCACCAGAAAGAAGTGCCTTCCTTCCAGGAAAAGAGGAGTCCCTTTCCCTTGCCCCCAGCCATGATGTAAGATGGTTTGCAATAACACAATGTGTTGGCCACGCCTCCTCTGGCTGATCTGGGGTAGAACCAGGACAACAAGAAAACATCTTTTTTACTATAGGAGTGGTCAAATTCTGGGAAGAATGACCAAGAGATATTGTGGAGTCTCTACACTTATGAGATCGAAACATCAGGACTGGACACAGCCCTGGGTAACCTGCTATACCTGACTCTGTTTAAGCAGAGTTTTTGATCTACAGAACTATCCAGCGTTTCCTTGGAATCTCAGAAATTCTGTGTTTCTGCAAGTGTGTGAAATAAATGTTATGCAATAGGATTTTTTTTTAAATGTAATAGTTATATCAAAACTTCAATCTAAGCAGCAGCAAAATATAAATACATACATTAAAATACTGGTTATTTGGGAAAAAATGATAGCATACAAATTATTTTTTTTACTCTTTTGATAATTGCTTATTTTTACATTTTTTTTTAAGTTAGGAATTTTAGGAAGTTATAAAAAGGATTATTCAGTTTTGGAAATATCAAATAACTCTGTGTAGTATAACGTACACTTTAATTTTCAGGTAGTTGTTCTGTCAAGTGCATAGGAATGATAGAATTGAAGTGATGCTCAGACAGTGATGTGTTTTGATCAGTAGAAAGGGAGTGAATAGACTCTCTTGTGACTCCAGATTTCTATTTTTTTATTATTTTTTTTTTTTTGCACTGGCTTCAGAAGAGCATGTTAAAGAATGTATTTAATGCTTAAAACAGATGTCCTGTGAGACATGACAAAATTGGTCCTTTATGATTTAACATCAACAAGCTATTCTCTATATTTAGCTATTAAAGTGGTTAAAATGTTACTTTTGAAATCCAGTGCATTATTTTTTGAACATATTGTGATACTTTGGCTCACAATGAATAATCCTGTATAATAAGAGTTGTCTGACTGAGTCAGCTCATTTGTAAAATGCTTTTCATCACAGTCTATTCCAGTCATTATAGTCCTCAGTCTTTCTTTATCGTCTCTATATCTTTAATTTTAGAACATGTCAAAATACGAGAAGAGATTCAGTAGATTTAAAATTCCTATTAATATTTGCTGTTTTTTAAAGAGTTTAGCATGTATTGGAAACCTCAGTGTCACAGACTTACATGGATTTTAGTTTGGTTTTTCTTTTTTTTCCATAGGTCATTGTGTTGGTATTATAAACAATATATTGTTAAAAGCGACTGGTGGCTACAAAATATTAGGAAAAAGGAAGAAAATCTGGATGAATCCGTTGCTGGACATAATTTATGTTAACAAGATTGCACTAGTCTTATTCAAGAAAATGGGAAAATGAGACTTTGAACTTTTGTTTCTGTGTTAGTCTAGAAGATAGCTTTTAGATAATTCAGAATGGATTGAACAATAAAAGATATTTCGCAAAGACCTGGTTCATAAAAATTCTCAGTACAAGTAAACCAGAAAGAACAGCACTGATGCAAAAAAAAAAAAAAAAAAAAAAAAAAAAAAAAAAAAAAAAAAAAAAAAAAAAAAAAATCAAGCTTTACTGAGGATGATGATGTGACTAGCTGTTTCCTTAATGAACAATGGAGTGACCAATAAATTGCCATAATCCAATATTCTTATTGTAAGATAAGTCAGGTTATAATGCAAAGTTGATCCCATGCAGAAAATTTTAAAGGGTACTGTCCAGAATGATTCATGCCCACTACCTTTTTTTTAAGACATGCTGTTACCTGCTACAGACCAGTGCGGAGGTTTTTACCTCTTTAGTGAGTCCTTTACCCTGTGCCTGGATGACCTTGCTTGTGTTTGCAGCTTCTGCTTTTCCTATTAAATTGTCTTTAGCTCAACCTGTGAGTTTTGTAGCTTTTACCCTTTGGATTCCCTCCCCCATCCCTCTGGTGGTGGAGTGAGCAAATGACTACATGGGGCCTGGTTGCCACCTAGAGTTAAACCATGACATGATTTTAGAATAAGAAATGGAAAAGAAATTAATATATCAGTGGAAATCTAGTTGCAGAACTCATTTTGGTGTAGAGTTCAGATGAAGACAGAAAATACTGAAAGGCAATTTGTAAAGCTATAATATAAATTTGCAAATCCTTGAGAACTGGAACACCAGAAAAGCAGACTGGTGTTAGACTTCAGGGGTCCAAGCAATGCTATGTGTAATGTATCAATGAGCTGAGTTATGGAACACACATTTTATACTGTGAATTTTTCATTTTCTTTTATTACTAAGTGATATTGTGATCCTGGTGGCTAAAAATTTTGTAAATTGAATCAGGCAGTATCATCTCAATCTGAAATAGACCCATAAGGATCATCAAGTCCAACTCCTTGCTCCTTGCAGAGCTACCTAAAACCAAACCATATGACTAAAAGCATCATCCAGATACCCCTTAACTATCACCAGTTCCCTGGGGATGCTGTTCCAGCTACTGACCACCCACTTAGTGAAGATCCTTTCCCTAATGTCCACTCCGAACTTCCCTTGAGGCAGCTTCAGTTCATTTCCACAAGTAGTATTGCTGATCACCAAAGAGAGGACATCAGCATCTCTCCCTCTGTTTCCCTTCTTGAGGAAGTTGTGGACTCCAATGAGGTGCCCTCTCAGTTTTCTCTGCTCCAAGCCAAAAAAATGCAAGTGAATTCATCCTTTCCTCGTAAGTCTTGCCTTTGAGACCTTTCATCATCTTTGTCTCCCTCCTCTGGACACACTCTAATAGTTTGATGTCCTTCCTATATTGAGGTACCCCAAAACTGCACTCAGTACTCGAGGTGAGGCTGCACCAGCTCAGAGTGGAGTGTGACAGTCACCTTCCTCAACTGGCTGGCAATGTTGTGCTTGATGCACTCCTGGATATGATTGGCCTTTTCGGCTAACAGGGCACACTGTTGACTTGTACTGAAGGTGTCATCCACTGAAAACTGTAGATCTTTTTCTACAGAGCTGCTCTTCAGCCTCTAATCCCCATATACGTATGCAAAATTTGTATCACCTTATCCCAGTCGGAAAATCCGGTACTTGCTTTGTAAATTTCAACTGGTTGGTGGTTGCCCAGCTCTGTAGTCTATCCAGACCTCCCTGTAAGACTTCTCTGTCCCTCAGGAATTCTACAGCTCCTCTCCAAACTTACATACTGTACGTTTGATTCCTGTGTCCAGGTCACTTACAAAAACTTTGAAGAGCGCTGGCCCTAAAATTGAGCCCTGTGGAACCTCTCTGGTGACTGGCTGCCAGCCTGATGTATTCTCACTTACTATAACACTTTGAGTCAGTCAGTTGCTCACCCAGCACATTACGGGCTTGTCTATTTGCATGCTGGACATTTTCCCTGGAAGTATACTGTGAGAGACAGTATCAAAAGCTTTTCTAAAATAAGAAAGAGAAGCAAAACATATTTACTGGCCTCCCTTGGTCAACTAAATGAGTGACTTTGTTCAAAAAGGAATTAAGTAGGTTAAGCAGTACTTTCTCCTCATGAACCCATGCCATCTGTGACTGTGTTGTTTCTCAAGTGATTTTCAAGAATTCTCAAAATAACCATCTCCATAATTTTACCAGCCCCTGAAGCAAAATTGATAGGCATGCAATTGTCATGGTCTTCCGTCATAAAACTGGGAAAACATTTCCTAGGTTCCAGTCAACTAGGACTTCTCCAGAGTCCCAAGACTATCGAAAAATAATGACAAGAGGTCCCATGATTACATCAGCCAGCTCCTTCAGTACATTGGAATTAATCCCGTCAGGCTTTTGGAGTTGACTGGGAGTTTATCATCCCTTCAGTCATAGTCTTCCAACACAGGGTTTCCAGGGTCCCAGGACTGGTGTTAAAATAGAGGTGAAGAAGGCACTAAACTTCTCTGCTTTGTCTATGTAGAGGTGAAGAAGGCATTAAATTTCTCTACTTTGTCTATGTCCTTATTTGTGAGGTAAGTGACCTCATCAAATAGTAGATCAATGTTATCTCTGATCTTTCGTTTGCTGTTAGCATACTTTTCAAAAGCCCTTTCTGTTGTCCTTCACAGTGCTGACCAGCTTGAACTCTAATTGAGCTCTGGCCACACGAATTTTCTCCCTGCAGTGGTGAAATCTGTTTAAAAAGTTTTGACAACTGATGAATGACATTTTTCTTATCAAATATGGAGATTTATTGTTTTATGCAGCAGGACTGTTTGGTATAAATCTGAAGATATTTTAATTTTCTCCCTTCTTGTAAAGTACATTCAATAAATGCCCATTTATGTAAAAGATTATCTACAGTTTCCTTGCTTAGTCATTTATTGCACCTAATAGACTTATTAAACCATAATGTAAAGAACTCCCTATTAGTCTTACCCCTCTCCTCCCCGTCCCATCCCAAATGAAAGACTTAAACAAATTGATTTAGCAACTTCAGTCCAGTCTAAAGAAGCTCCCTTATTGAAGTGAAAAACAGTTAAGTCAGAAAAAACAATTCTTAAAGAAGAACAGCTATTCTTAGTCTTGCAAACAATGCATCAACTTTCAGCAATTACCTTTGCTCTAATGGTTTTGTCTAATAATTATATTATAATGTATTTTTATGTAATTTTTTCACTGAGTCTCCAGAAATTATATATAAATAGATCCAAACTTATCTGTTTAAAAAAAAATTAACATGTTTTTAAAGGACTAAAAATCACCTTAATATTGCCTCGTGACGTGCACTTGAAAAATCTTGTGATTTCCCAAAAGAGGTTTTAATTTTGCTAGGATGCATTTTGAAGAGAACAACTGAAGATTCTGTCTACATGAAATGTATGTCATATTAATTATTTGAATGAATTTATTTTTTATTATTATTATTTCTCTGGTTTATACACAGACCAACAAAGATAATGACATATAATGACATAATATGTAAGCTAAGTGAATTTTCTGAATTTGTAATTTTGGCAGTAAAAATTCTAACTACAGAATTATAGCAACATGCTATTAAGAGTCAAATATGACATATTGTGTTGACAGGCTACTTCATAAGATGATACTTAATGGTTACCTATGGAAATGTGGAAGATTACAAGGCCAAAGAAACTGGGAAAGGCATTTATAATGAATATCATTAAAAGAAAATAGCTTTTTTTAAAGAAGTGAGAGACCTGTCTTATTTGAAACATATTATTGAAATATATACTTGGAAGCTGTATATTTAGTTACAAAAATGTTATAAATTACAATGTTAAGATATAAGAATATCTCTTGTATAAGACTATTATGTTTCATTGTATTGTGTCTATGACTGCAAAAAGGCAAAATAATCAGTCTTTAATCATTCCAAGGATGACCAGGTAAATGGGCAGCCACCAACTTTCCTTTGTCATCAGCTAGTCACGCTCTATTTTCTTTCGAGGGATAAAAAAGTAGCAATTGCAGGTGAGCAGTCAGACACCGCATAGCTTGATTTTTGCAATTGTTTTGATACTGCCTACAATATTTTCCCCATAGGATTCCTATAAAGTGAGCAAAAAGTTGATTGTAAAGCTGTACCAAAAAAAAAAAAAAAAAAAAAAAAAAGAGTTATTCAAGGTTTACTGTGAAACTTGAGGAATGAACTGAGCAGAATTCTAAGGGAGCCTGTGAGGGCTCCAGTAATGTTCAGTAGTTTTATTAACAGCCTGTATGATGGAATGGCAAGTATACTGATTAAATTTACAGATGACATCAACCTTCTGGAACCTGTAAGCACACTGAAGTTGAATTCAGCATAATTTTGAGAAAATGGACGAACCATCAGTAAAAGAGATACAATTCTACAAGGACATTTGCAAGGTGGGAATAATTAGATACAAGAAATGAGGACAGAGAATAATTGGCTAAGTTATTGAAGAAGTTGGGTTATTTTATCTAGACAAAAAGGAAAAGAGAGATAAAATAACAGCCTTTATATGTAGACTATACCTGTCAAGAGGAAGGTAATAAGTTGTTTTCTCCATGTCACCTGTAAATGGACTACGAAGGGAGCACAGTTTATGTCAGGATAATTTATTTATTTTTTTTTTAGCTATAAGAATAGTTAAGCATTAGAACACATTTCCTAGAGAAGCTGTATTACCTCTATCTCTTTGTGGTGTTGTGCACTTCTGTGCCCCACTCCTCGCTAAAGACATACCATACCACAAGTGCAACTTGTGATGCTGCCTCTAGGCTCCTCTGGGCTTTGGGAAATGAATGGCAAAGTGGTAGTCAAGAACCGTGTGGAATGGAGACCCAGACATCTTTCTGGTAGGCAAATATGAGTACAGGTCAATCACAGAATCATAGAATGGTTTGGGTTGTAAAGGGCCTTAAAAATCATATAGTTCCAAACCACTTGTCATGGGCAGACACCTCCCACTAGATGAGATTGCTCAATGCCCCATACAGCTGTACCTTGAACACTTCCAGGGATGGGCCACCCACAACTACTTTGGGCAAACTATTCCAGTGTCTATGAAAAGGCATCATCTTTCTTTATTAACAGTGGACAGCCTGGGGGCCCCTTGAGCTCTCCTGCAGGGCAGCAGGTTACATGCCAGGATCTCCCTCCCATGGACACCTCTCAAGGTGACTCCTCAAGGCTGAGAGATTTGTTGCTAAGATGTTAATAGCATGTTAAACTTTGATGTCTTAGGTGAGTGATGTGGGAGATTGATTGTGCATGTGTTCTTTTAGACATAAATGTTGACCAAGTCTGGGACTAATCTGCACATAGACTTTTCTCTGAGATGGAATTTAGAATGCAAAGGGATGTTTCTGAATCTCATGATTTAGGGTGCATGTGGTGTCTCGCTGACAGTTTTTCCTTACCCTGTCCTCTATGTGGTAAATAATCAAGTGTGCCTTGACATCAAGTCTTGTTAAACCACTATTTACTATTAACATTTCTTAAATCACTGCTTTGTATCACTAAACATATTGCTACTTGTCTCCTACAAAGGAAGTGAGTCACTTCATCCACTACAATGATTTTTGAAGAAAATAGGAATAGAGTAGCTAGTCTTTCCATGCTGTTGGGCTGAACTAGCTGATCTATTGACTTTTTTGGACACACATTGTTTTTGTGATTATATGCATTATATGTACACTTGAAGCCATATGCTTCATTGGAGTAAAATTTCACTTAAATTCATTTCTTATATTAGAATGAAGTAACATGGCTCATTTTTAATCATGAACCATTTTGCCAGTTAAAGTTGTCTACTTGCACCACTCTAACTTAAGGGTTGCTTGTCAGCTACACTACATTGTGTTCATGCTCTTAGCAAAGAGGATATTGCCAGTTGTCCTGATTCTTATTTCAATTTATGTTCCTCTCTGTCTTGACTTATGTTACTGCAGATTATATTGTTGGGGGTGAAAAAAATTGGAATCATGTCCAGAATATATAAACTCCTTACCAACCTCTTAAAACTGGTTAATTAGAAGGACATCCTTAGGTTTGCTGTAGAAATTCTTACAGTTTGCTGTCTACTGAGTACACAAAGAAAGAAAGAGACAGGTTGATGTATCATACAGAGTTGTATGGTATACAAAATCTTTTGTTTGGATTGTTTTGTCATTTACCCCTAACACCTATGGATCAAAGGGACTGCTTAGAAAGCACAACCAGTGAAAAGAGATAATCTTTGTCAGTGTCTGGAAATGTGATCCCTCCCATTGTTCAGAAAAATTTTGCAGCTAAAAAGTGATAATTCAGATAAATAGACTGTCTAGTAAAGATGACTAGATTCTATTTTTCATTCTTTTATCCTATTAAGGTTGTGGCACATAATCTCTTTGCAATGAATCGTAGATGACACATATGGACAAATTTCAGTTGTTAGTGCAATGGCATTCTGGAACATAATATGAGGTTATATATGCACATAATATGATACTGTATTGATATGATACATCAACAGGTCGTTTATAATGCTTTGATATCCATATCCATCCTGGTTACACTTTGGCCCTCTAAAAAGAACTCGGAGGACAGAAGAAAATGTGTTTTAGTTTACCTTGGTGTCTGCACGGAAAACAGACTGACAGCTCAGCACAAACAATGCAGTTGAAAGCAATTGCAAAATATTCTCATAGGATATTTGGAGCTGTATGAAAGTAGTCACTGGGAATGGATCAGCCAGCAAACAACTTATTCTGAACACTAATAAAAGGGATTGACACAAGATGAATGTGAGTCTATGTTGGGGACAGGACACAGTGCCTCTATCTCTCTGCATATATAGTCTGTGGATTGACATTTTACTAGGGAATGAAGAGATGACAGTTCCCAGAAGACTGAAACGTCATTATCAATACTTCACATAGGGGAAAATCTGATGTGATTTTTATAATCACTCATAACTTGTCAATAAAGACAGTCTAGATATTCTCTATAAATATCAGAAGAAATTTTGAAAATGTATAAGTAAAATGGTAAATAAATGAATAAGTTAATAAATAAATAGAATGGTAGAGTTTTTTCCTCTCAGTAAAAGAGTTTTCCACTAGCTCAGTATGTATTGTTTTGAGGCTTTTATTTAGTTTTCTGTACATAGTTGTAGTTACCCTGAAAGAATAAAGTAACTTCTTTTTTTTTTTTTTAAGCTGTCGAAATACATCCCCATGCTTTATTGTAACAATGTCAAAAGTAATATTGTAAGATGGATAGAAACCATTTTTTTCCAGATGGATTTTTAATTTTGTTTCAGTACCTTGAGCGCACCAAAACCTAGGATTCACATCTGCATCTTTATTGATTCTTTCCTTATGAAGGCGTCACCCAATTTTTTTCCTTAATCTGAAGCCAACAACCATGTATTCTACAACTTTTCTCCCTTTAATGCATGATCTTCTTGTGAAATGTCTACTGCCTGTAATTAGTGGCTTTTGCTTTATCTCCTGTAATTCTCATCTTTTCCAGGCTCCCAGCCAGAAGTTGCAGAATTTTGTAGGCCAGAAAATTCCAGGAAATCAATTTTTTGACACATCTGACATTGTTTGATGGGCTACAATTTTCTACCAATCACAATCTGGTCATGAAATACAATAATAACAACTGTGAGCTCAGAAGGTACCACTCATAAAATGAGTTGGGAAACAGTATAATAAAAAAAGTTTTTGCGATCAAGAATACCTCAGTGAATAGCAAGCATACACTTTGTTAGTACAGTTTCATATTCTAATGCAGGCTAGAATTTGCAGATAATAGAAGGAAATCTGTTACTTGGCTGTTGGCATGGTTAGCAGAAACACTATCTCTTGCTGTTTCAAGCCCCTGAAGAGTATATTTAGGATGTATTAACTACCTGACTTACTCTGACCATACCTATCTCCACAATTTTATGACACTGTGCTAATTATGCCTCACTAATCATGAATAAAAAGTGTCAGGAAACATGCTACTATGACCTATGCCATGTCTGTTTTTTTCATGGTTTGGTTAAGAATTTTACAAAGAAAAAGCGTTTATGATATCCAAAGGAAAATGAAACCCAGGACACAATATTTTACATTCTAAGAAACAGAAGGAAATCAGTAGTGTTTGAATCTGGATATGGAACACAGAATAATCTTATAACAAAGAGAAAACAGCAAAGGTATGAACTAGGTCACAGGCATATAAAGAGGAAAGTAAAACTGATTTGGGGTGAGGCTACAGAGCTCACTTATTTTGTGATGGCTATATGATTACATAAGTTAGCCCTATTCAGAGTCAAACAAGGTCAGATTTTGTAAAAAGAACTCTTTGTTCAACAGTAAAAAAATTCTCTATCTGGCCATTCTACAGAATACTACTGATGAAAGGCAGAATCAGAACTGGTGACAAGGAAGTAGACCAAAGGGAATTAATAAATAATATAAATAATGGCCAGCCTTCGTAAACGAAGATCTGGGGAAGGGCTCTCCCCACGTGGGTGTGCCCTTCCAGCCTGCGCAGTGGATTTTTTAGG
>JAWWEU010000111.1:88231058-88248514 GCA_035583155.1 Acropternis orthonyx
AGTGGATTTTTTAGGTGAGACACAGTGTGCGCAGAACTGGCCCCACCGTTTAAGTCCTAAGGTCCATTTTTGCCACGGCCAAGCGAGCTTGGACAGTGACAGTGAAATCCTCGGGACTGTCTACAGCACCCAGTACTAACACGGGGCTGGCCCTGCTGAGCGTCCGAGATCTGACGGGATCGGATGGCAGGGAGGCATTTAACTGCCCAGAGGACGGTCCCACTGAGGACTCGAACTCGGGGGCCCTTGGGATTCAGAGTCCAGAGTGCTAACCATTACGCCACGGGACCGCCCCACCAAAGGAAATTAAACAACCAGAAATTAACAATTTAAGGAACTTGAGCAATGAGTCTGAATTAATTAACTTGAATGTTTCACATACATATTACCAAATTGAAAACAAAAAATCTGAGTATCATATTTATGCATTTTAGAGAACACAATACAGAAAAAAAAAATAAAAATCCAGTTAATAATGTTAATGGATAGCAGAAAAGTGGAAGGCAGAAAGGGAAAACAAATTTGACCTCCAAATCAGTTAAGACAACCACATGAAAATTGTTACAGCTGGAAGTGATTCAAAGGATGATGATGCAGAAAAGGATGAATCACATTTGGAAATAAACCCTTAAAATTACAGATTTGAAAGGTTACACTTTTTAACCTTTGATGAGAGTTTTCTTTAGAACTATTAGATAGTAAATCAGTCAAAGGTTTCAAAGGCAAAGAAGTAGTCAACTACAAATTATGGTAGTAGTGTGAGTATGCCAAACATGCCAGTTATTTTTTTTTTTTAAGATAAGCCATCTGTCACAGCCTGAGAGCATTAATGTTTTTAAAGGTGATATATATGTACTCATTATATTTCAGAGTTAAAAGAACTAGTAAATACCATATTTAAATTATATAACAACAGATATTGCTAGTGAAGTTCTGATATAATAAAGAACATTTTTTCGAAATGCACTTCAGCCAAGACAAGTGACTTTGCATTGTGTTTGCCTCATAAATTTGGAAAAGGTAAAGCTGTAATGGGACACACAACAGTTTGTCATATTAAATTTTTCTCAGTTTATCTCAAACACTTGTTCAATCTCCCTTAAACTTACATACAGTTTCTTTTTCTAAACATCATTGTTTGTCAGAGAGTACTGCAGATCTCCTTGCAGTGATGTGGCACTTAATTAGTCTAAATCTGGATTCTAGTAGCTTCAAATGGAGGTCACAAACTTGAGCAGTGGAATAGAGAGTGAAAACCTGAACAGTTCCTCCATGCCCACTCACAGGTTTGTAGACTTTTATTATATCCCTTCTATATCATCTCCTTTTGGTTCTTTATACAGGTTGTTTAGTCTATTTCACAAGCTTCTAATGACAGGTATTTTCTGTTTACCACCAAAATCCAAGCTTACAGTAGACAAGAAGGAAAAATCCCCAAATAACAACCTGTTAGTGTTGATATAAAAAAGTCCAAGAATATACCATGTTTCATGTCCATTAATTTTCATGTTTGAAAAACATTAGAAGGGAGTTGATTACTTCCAATGTTTTAAAATGTAAGTTGAAACTTACATAAAACAATAAGGTAAATGTAATCAGGATTAGCTCCTGATTTTTGCATTTTAAGCCACCTTGAGCTAAAATCAACAAAGACAGTAGATAACCTATTAGGCAAATGACTGATGATAAGTTTTAATTTGAACTGATTTTGTCTATCTGACTCATAAGCACTGGAAAGAATTTTGGCTTAGGACAGTATCATGACACATGGGAAATGGCAGCACTAATGGATACCAAATTGATAAAGATAGCATTTTGTGGAGATGAATTCCTTAGAAGAAAACTTTAAAACCCTGTAATTAGCAAAGAGTGTAATGTATTCCAATATGCTCAATTTTACATTGGGAAGTACTATATAAAGCACATCTATTGATTAACATAAATCTTAACTAACAGTTTGATCTATGGATAATAATGATTTGTATTACACATTTACATTTTACATTGTTTCTGTCACTGCACCCCATAATTAATAGTAACTCTCTCACTGGGGTATTAAAAAGAATAGTAAGTGGGAGAACAGTTTGATTTCTCTACTGAAAAAAAAGAATAACTTTAAAGACCTTTTCTTCCACAAAGCTTGTCTTTAAAGATCACTTTAGTTGCTGGCAACAGGCCTGTTGCTGTAAATAGATGTAATGTAAAAATGCAATCAGACTAATTCTTAGTTTCAACAAATGGTAGATGGTAAATATTTAAAAAGGGAATAATTATTGGAGGGAAAGCACTGTGTGAAAATAATTCAGGCAGTGGAACATAAGGTCTTGGTTCTGTTAAAAAATGTATCCATCCATACACAGGGCTATGCATGATTTTAGCATTAGGGTGATACAGAAATGCTGGCAGGATCAGAGTCTAGGCATATGTTCCATATTTTCCTAACATTTGTATCTTGCTGGTCTGGTTTTTGGAAAACAGACAATGGAAATGATTTCTGCTTTGCAAATTAAAAATGCATGTTTTTTGACAATATCATCTGTGTGCTCTGCCTTTATCCTCAGAATCTCAATCTATGAAGGCTATCTTCCAATCATAAGTGGCTATATATGCTTGTAGCCCGGAGCAGTACTTCTCCTTTCAGGCTGTATCATGACACTGTGAACATAACCATTAATACAGGCAGTACACTAGTGAACATACAGCAAGTAGGAACAATACAGTGAGGGAAAGTGAGGATTTCCGGAGAGATTTCATAGTCATAAAATGGTTTGGGTTAGAAGGGACCTTTAAAGTTCATCTAGTCCTACTACACCTGCAATGAGCAGGGACATCTTCAACTAGATCAGGTTGCTCAGAGCCCCACCCAGTCTGACCTTGAATGTTTCCAGGGGTGGGGCATCTACCACCTCTCTAGGAAACCAGTTTCAGTGCTTCATCATCCACATTGTAAATAATTTCTTCCTTACATCTGGTGTAAATCTATTCTCTTTTAGTTTAAAGCCATTCCCCCTTGTGCTATCGTTACACACTAAAAAGTCTGTCCCAATCTTTCTTATATACCCCTTTTAAGTACTGAAAGGGCACAATAAGGTCTCCCCAGAGCTTTCTCTTCTCCAAGCTGAAAAACCCTAACTCTCTCAGACTTTCTCATAGGAGAGGTGCTCCATCACTCTGTTACTTTTTGTGGCTCTTCTGTGAACCCACTCCAATAGGTCCATGTCGTTCTTGTACTGAGGACCTCAGAACTGGACAAGAACTCCAGGTGGGATCTCAAAAGAGTAGAGTACAGAGAATCACCTCCATTTACCTGCTGATCATGCTTCTTGTAGTGTAGCCTAGGATATGGTTGGCTTCTGGACTGGGAGAACACATTACCAGCTCATTGGCAGCTTTTCAGCCCTCAATATTCCCAAGTCCTTCTCAGCAGGACTGCTCTCAATCCCTTTATCCACAAGCCTGTGTCAATACCACGGAGTGAATCAACCCAGGTGCAGCACATTCCACTTGGCCTTGTCGGAACTCATGAGGCCCAGGGACCCACTTCTCGAACTTGGCCAGGTTTCTCTAGATGGCATCCCATCCTTCAGATGTGTCAACTGCACCACTCAGCTTGGTGTCACCTGAATACTTGCTGAGGGTCCCTTTGTCTAGGTCATTAATGAAACTATTAAATAACAATAGTCCCAGTACAGACCCTTGAGGGATACCATTTGTCACTGATGTCCACCTGGAGCCACAGACCACTACTCTCCGATAAGACCAACTGGCCAATTCCATATCCACCAAATATTTCACCCATTAAATCCATATCTCTCCAATCTAGACAGAAGGGTATTCAGAGGGACCATGTCAAAGACCTTTCAGAAGTCCAGATAGATGAAGTAAAATCTTAGGAAAATGCCTGTGCCTTAGAACTGATTTGAGGATTTAGTTTCATTGATGTAATTATTTAATGCAATAAATTTTATGTTTTCACAACAGTTATTTTCGTTTTGTTTTTTTTTTAAATTTATAGCTAAAATAGAGTTATGAGGTACACATGACGTCATTGAGCAGCCTTAGGGGACATAATAGCTTTTTAGGGGAATGCTGTCAAGATAATTGACTATAAAAAGGAAAAGGGGTAGACTACTCAGTGAAGGTACAATGAGAATAAAAAACTACATGTTTAGCTTCAAAACTCAGCTATTCTAGTGCACTAACAAGAATCAAGAAGCTCAGCACTGAATACCTAAGGAAAATGCAAAATGTCAGCATCCTAAGGGAAGTGCTGTTCGCACTGATCTTGTGTTCTATTCTTTCAGTCTTTCTGATGACAATCTTTCCCCTTGTAGCTCGAGTCAGTCAGGTCCTCAGAGAGTGATACAATGTGGCAGACTTATTTATGACAAGAATTATTCATAAAAGATATGTGGACAATAATCTTCATAGTTAAATCTGGGTTTCTTTTATTTGAAGCAGTGAAGACTGACAGGAGGCTTAAGCTGAGCAGCAAAGTGCTGCACTTTCTCTGGGTCACTGGTATGTGTATGCGATGTTTATGCTGTGGTTGCTTATGGTAAGTTGTGTCTTCCAGGTGATCATAATTAAAGTAGTAATTAGTGATGTATTTGCAATGCTTTCTGTTCTCATTATTTCCTGTATCCCATTAGTATGTTACTGAACCTGAAGGCTTTCTCACAGTCTATCCAAAAAGCACTGTGGCTTCATAAATGTTTTTGGGCAGTCTAAAATCTGCTCATCAGAAGTTGTGTCTCAGTAGGTTTCATTTGTGTTTTGTATCACTTCTTCTCTATCATGTAAAGATTTTTTTTATTAGATTCATTCATTTTTTCCTATTCTTTATTGTAACAGTACTTTGATTTGTATAAGTAGCCAAGGAAAAATGTTTTCTCCTCAATCAGAGTCCCATTTGCTTTCTGTTTTATAGCTAAATTTGTTTCAGCAAGGATGAAAAAAGAAAGTTTTCCACAGCTGCTTTTTAAATAATAGATCCTCTAAAATAAAATTTTACTCTCTGGTGAGTTAATACTGACTGGCATCCGAGGGCCCATCCAGCTTCTCACTTACTTCCCTATAATGAAGACAGGGGTAGAAAACAGGAAGAATGGGAGCAAGATGAAAAAGAAGGGGAGATTGGGGAGATTAGTTACTGTTACAGGCAAACCAGATTTGACTTGTAGCAATTTAGTTAACTTATTGCCAATTAAAATAAATGTTAAACTACTGGTTCAAGTAGTGGGAAACAAAACAAAACGAAAAAGAAACCATAAGCAAACATTTACACATTTAGGGGAAGCAGCTTTTCCTCCTCCTTTCCCAGGCCCAGGTTCAGCCCAGACACCCCCTTTCGCTGTTACTTCCACAAGTTACATGCAGTGCTTTCTGTGAGAGAACAGGCAGTGTGGTAGGTGGTTGCAGCCAGGACACACAGATTTCCCACTGGTTCTCAATTCTTCATGCCCTATTATTCTCTAGTGTGGGTTCTTAATGGGCTGCAGGGCCTTCAAGGGGAAAGGACTGTGGCTGATCCACCATAGAATATTCCCTCTTCCTTTCCCCCAGCCTTCCATTTTCCAGACTCAACTTTGCTCCTTCCTTCATTCTTCTACTTCTTCCCACCTCCTGGAGCAGCACAGGGGGATGAGGAATGGGTGTTAGAGTCAGTCCAAGGAAACTGAAGTTCCATAGTTCTGCTAGACACTTTAACAGGATGCAAGAGGGCACAGAAGCTAAGGACTGTGAGTTAAGGGCTTTGACAGTCTCCCAGATAAAACCACATGTTGTAATGGAAAAAAACAAACTAATAAACAAATAGATAATTGAGAAAGTAGCTGCTCTCATTTCAAGACTTTTGAATAAAATAAATGGTCCTCCCTAAAGGTTTGGTATTTTTCAGGAACAAATGCAAACTGATTTTCTCTAGGAGAATTTTCACAAGTAAGGTTGTCCAGGTATATAGACTTTTTAATCAAATGCTTTCCAGGATTGGGAAGAAACTAGAATTTTCCTGAACTGTCATAAGTGACAACAAGCTGAATACATTTTCCTATTGTTCTTCTGAAAAACAAGCAGTATGAACCTGAGGTTTCTATTTGCTATTGTTATCAGCACACGCTAGCTGACCATCAGAAACTACAATTTATGTCATTAAAGTTTCTGAGATCAGTCTTCCTTAGTATGCCCTCATTGCTGTAGAGAGACTTAATGCTCTTTCATGTTTTTGAAACACTGTGAAAAATTAGAATGGCTTCTCACAATTTCCTACCTCCTAGGTATAAAAGTGGGTACTCTGAAATCAAGAGGATGTAAAGACTATGTTGGAAAGCAAACATATAGTTTAAGCAGCTATGACAGCATGGTTTTCTTTTTCTGTTATACCATATGGGAACTAAATGAATTGACACTTTGACTATTACCTGAATACGTTAGATATCAAGAATGTGTTTTTCATCTTTCTCTTTCCCAGAGAACTGTATAGAGTGATTCAAAGGAAGAGTATGCTCTCCTCCTAACATGCATTTGTTTGGGAGGTTTTGTTTGGGAAGTTTTGTTTTGGGTTGTGAGGGGGGTTTTGTTTGTTTTTGGTGTGATTTTTGTTTTGTTTTGTTTTTGGTTTTTTTTGTTTGTTTGGGTTTGTTTGTTTGCTTTTTAACTGCAGCTGTCCCTAGAGAATTAATCACACTGAAGAATTTATGTATGGAGTGACCATGCCCTTCATCACTGGAAATACTTATGATTTAATGTATCTTCAGATATCTCCTTCTTTCACCGCAAGAGTACTATAAACACTAGCAAAATAATATGTTATTTCAGAAGCAAATATCCATGCAGGCTTAAGTTATACCTGTTGATATTGAACTGAAGTGCATACTTGATGCATAAATATTTACAGATGCTGCTGGAGGTCTCTTTTATAAAAACTATTACGCTACAACAGCTAAATAAACTGCCTGCTATTATTAAAATAAGTGGTAAATTAGATTCATAATTACTGAACAAATTTTTAACACCTAGTTAATTTTTTTTGTTTTCTACATCTGCTGTGCAAAATAAGTAGAGACTGCTGCTATTCTGATCTAGCACCATCTATAATCCACATCCCATTCAGGTTTTATTGATGTAAATAGCTACAGTAGGTTCAGAATTATGAGGTCAATTTAAAACTGTTACTTAAAGGAAAAATAATTTAATGAAAAGCAATTTTCTTTATATACTTTATGACTATTTCTAAAAAATGTTTAGTATCAGATGCAAAAATTGCAGCATTTCTTTGAAAGATGAATGCATAAAAAATTAGAATTGGAATGTGGGAGTTACAGGTGCTTATACAGAAATAGCA
This sequence comes from Acropternis orthonyx, assembly GCA_035583155.1. NCBI lineage: Eukaryota > Metazoa > Chordata > Aves > Passeriformes > Rhinocryptidae > Acropternis > Acropternis orthonyx. Next base: position 88,238,401 of record JAWWEU010000111.1, read on the forward strand.
CAAAATCAGTAGTAAAAGCATCAGGACCTGCTGAATCCAGCAGTGTGATGGAACTGAGGCTGCCACTGCTCCATGTCCACAGGTCAAGCCACACGCAGGTCAAGTAGACACAGATGCATGTATAGGCACAGTACACATACACACAGCTGGGCACTCATATTAACAGACGTGACACACTCAGTACTCACACAGATACAAATAACACCTATGCTCTCATCCTGTTCCTCTCTCCAGCTGATGAGAAAGAAGGTCCCTTTGTGGGAAATACATATCTGCATTTGCAATGTGGATCCCTCCAGGCTGCCCAGTAAGTGACCTCTGGAGGCCAGGGCTCCCTAGTTCTGACACTCGAGTATCAGGAGGACACAAGGCCCAGAGTTCCTCTCCAGTTTCAGACTCCTGTCAACCACAGACATAAACAGCTATGGAGAGGAACATAATGGATCTTCCAGAGGAATTCTCCTAAGCTACCTGCAGTATGTAAGTTGTGTTAGATAATATTAAAGTGGAATTTCTGTTTCAGGAATAGGAAAATGAATATTGTAAAAAGCATGAGAAAAGCCCAGTTATACAAAGAAAAAACCTGGAGAAGTAAAGACAAGACAGTAAGCAGAGGGAGTTCCTCAGAGTAATTGAAAATGACGTATACCACTGAAGACTTAGCCTTTACCCTCATATAAATTCACTAAGTATAAGCATTTTCTTTGATTTTTGTGTTACTTATTGATACATATGTATTTCTACCTGGCAAAACAAGTACACAGCTCCTGCAAATCACTTATTAAAATATAACATATGTACATTCATGAAATAACTGCTTGGGTCAAATTCAAAAACAGTGATTCAATACAATATGAATATTCTGCTGCAAGATATATGCTGAAGCTTCTATTTGGCCCTTTTATTTTTTTCCCCCTGATTTAATTCTGTTGATTTCAATACAGTTACATAACCAGGTACGTGACTCACTGACTTCATCAGAGCTAATATTCATGAACATAAAATCAAAGTTTTGAGCTTAGAAACAGTTTGGGAAGGATTGAAAACATGTGACACTACCATATTTTGGATTCCCTCTCCTCTCCTTTGTATTCTCATTAGAAATGTGATATGTCAAAATATACTTACCTAATGTAAGGACCTGTCCTAGTTTTATTAAATTAAGCATATAGCTAAAAGGTGGTTGTGATGGAGGTGACAATAATTAAGCTGGCTGATAATTTCTGTAAGATAGTCTAGCACGTTAGGTGGTATTTTTCCCTCAGTAGTTGAATAAAGAATCTTAATATGAAACTGCCCTAAGTTCAGAGCTGCCTTGTAAATAAAGTTAGAATTTAGAACTTTGAGATATGATTATTATCTATAAAATATGAAAATATTTAGTGGTCTCAAATTATGTTCTCTATCAATGATTGCATAAAATACAATTAACATTTTTAGGTGATACATGTGTGTACCAAGGAGAGACTATATTCTTTAAATAGATATTGAGGTTTGCAGAAAGCTATTTTTAGATTTATCTCTGAATGATATTGTGTCAGCTATCAAAGTAACATGTAACAAGCACGGAGTTAGAACTGTTAAATGCCAAACCACAGTAAGAAAACAGTTTTTAAGTATTGCCCATAAAAAAGTCAGTTAACTGAAAGAGTTTATAAGCAGAGCTAACTGGCTTTAATGTGTTATTATTAATAACAGCATTTACTGTATTGACATTGCTTTAGTTCTAGCGTATTGTAATTTCCTTTATGTAGATACATTTTTTCCTCTGGATTTTTCCATGCAGCATAAATATGCAGACAATATTTAAACAGGATCTGGGATTGTGAAGAACTACATTTTTGCTTGCTAGTCAGCCCAACAGACATAGGTAGGGCAATGAAAATATAAATTATATGAAATTAGTATAGTCTGTATTTAAGACTGTCACCATTCCATAAGATGACAAAAAGCTGGAGAAGACTGAGTGATTACGTTTTGGAAACACATTCAAAATATTCCTGTTTTCAAAATGAAATTTTGAAAATTCCTTTCTCTATTTTTCTTGGAAAGATGTGGTGCTCTGTATGTCTTTCACAGCTGTGTATCATTGAATATATTTTTAAAAAATGGCTCCAGCTTGTCTGGGAATTTCTTGAATGAGCAGAGGGCTTTTTTACTTCATTGTTTTCCTCATAACTGAACATGGTGCATCGCATACATTTCCCTGCTTCAAATATACTTATTAGTGAAAGCAACAGCAAATCTCCAATCTTCTGGAAACTCTGAGATGGTCTAAGGTGACTTTTTAGGGTGATTATCAGTCCATTTAGTCTTCCAAAGAAACATGCAACTTGCTAATGATTAAAGATCTGAATTCTCAATAATGTTACCACTTCAACCAAAATATAAAATGTATGCAAAGGTTTAGCCTCTATGTGGATGATGGACAGGAGGCAGGAGATTGACAAGTTGTGCATGAACCCGTTTGCATTAATCTCATTAAAAAGAATCAAAGATGATGATGTACATCCCACAACAATGACTTCTTTTGTATATAAAAACTGCATCACAAAGGCAAAGAGGTGATGACTCTCCACAAACTCTCTGGAGTCTGTTAACATAATTCTTCTGGAGCGATACTCCACAGATTGCTAGAAAAGAATAATGCAAAGGGATGTTTCCTCTTTTTCTTATGCTTTATAAAAAAAGTATTCTTCTGAAAGGAAATGGAAGGACTGGCACCAGTGCTTTATGGATATTGGCTTCATGAGCAACTTTAATTCTCAGAAACAGATCTTTCAAAAATGAAATAACCTGAGCAGTGCAAAACACAGTTATCTGAAAAATTAAAATACTGCTTCAAACAATTGAAACCACTGACTTAAAGTATGATTGATTCAGTGGAAAGAGCACTCAAAATTCAACTATCAGGAGTGTAAATTTTTTTTAACTGCTTTAACTAAATCATCACACAAATAGCAACATTAAATCTTACTTCTCTGACTAAAACCAGCTTATACATCCAACAGGAGAGTTTGTTTAAAATATTCATATTCACAAGATAGATTTTTCTCTTTCTCCTTTGGTAAGAAAATTTAATGTCATCTGTCACTTTCATGAAAATGTTTGTTTGGGGTTTTTTTTAAGCAACTCTGTTTTTGACACTATATGAAAGATGTAACTTGGGTATTCTCATTTTCAATGAAGTTTCAAGATACCAATATTCCAATTCAGTTCCTAAGCATATTATTTCAATTTAAATGGCAAACTCTTTCAAGTTCTAGAAATCCATTAGCTTTTTCACTTTTTGATAACATGCAGTACATGGCCATAATCACAGCCAAAAATGACCTTGTTGTTGATTCTTGTCAGCTTTGGGTAACAAAGAAGTACTCAAGGGCACATAAAATTTAAAACACATGTTCTTACCTTCAAAACCTTAAACTAGATGTAGATACTGGTACCTGATCTGATAATCTGAGTGCCATTTATAACTAGTGAAGCAAAAGCAGAATTGCTAGGGTGCAATTCAACACATGAAAATCCAGGCATTAGATGTTTTGAGTCATAAAGTGCCCCTCTTTACTATATAGATGGAGCCCAGAATCAAATGTGATAACTGCACTGCTGATCTGAAATACAACGACTCCTATTAAAGAGGCAGAATTTTCAACAGAATTTGCCAAGAATTTCTGGAGTCTTGCCCAAACAACATCTTCTTAATTCAGCTAAAAAAAAGACCAAAAAACCAAAAAAACCCCAAACCCCAACAAAACTCTCTGAAGGTGATGTGTCTGATACATGATGTTTTCAATGAGCAAGACATCTTATTCAGAGCTACTGTCAGAAAACTTAGTGAACCAGGTTTGAGGCTGGGAGACATCATTCTATGTTTGAAAATCTTAAGCATTTTTTTGGAATACGTTTCAGAATTTTTTCCCTCTCTTTGGTTTTTTTTCTTTTTTGGCGTCTTGTATAAAGACTGTACTGAAAAATACACTCAGGAGTAATCAGCATAGACTCACCAAAGGGAAATCACACTTAACCAATCTCATTGCCTTCTATGATCGGACAACTAGCTAGATAGATGAGGGAAGAGCCGTGGGTATTGTCTACCTTGACTTCAGCAAGACTTTTGACGCTGTCTCCCATGATAACCTCATAGGCAAACTCAGGAAGTATGGACTGGATGAGTGGACAGTGAGGTGGATTGAGAACTGGCTGAATGGCAGATCCCAGAGGGTTGTGATCAGTGGCACAATGCTTAGTTGGACGCCTGACACTAGTGGTGTCCCCCAAGGTTCAGTACTGGGCTCAGTATTATTTATTTATCAATGACTTGGATGAAGGGGTAACTGCCCCCTGAGCAAGTTTGCTGATGACATAAAGCTGAGAGGGGTGACAGATACCCCAGAGAGTTGTGCAGCCTTCAGAAGGACCTCAACAGGTTAGAAACATGGGCAGAGAATTGTCTGAAATTCAACAAAGGCAAATTCAAGGTCCTGCACTTAGAGAATAAGAAATCCACGCACCAGCTGGGGGCTGACCTGCTGGAAAACAGCTCTGTGGAGAAGGCCCTGGTGGACAAGCTGTCCACGAGCCAGCAGTGTGTCCTTGTGGGCAAGAAGGCTAATGGCATCCTGGGGTGCATCAGGAAGAACATTGTCAGCAGGTCAGGGAAGGAGGTCCTGTCTCTCTGCACAGGCCTAGTGAGGCAAATGTGAAGTGATATGTCCAGTTCTGTCCTAATCTTGGTGGTTCCAAGCAATAGGATGAGAGGCAACTGGCAGAAACTGGAAGATCCAGCTGAACATCAGGAATGACTTTACTGTGTGAGTGACTGAGCATTGGAAGAGGTTGCCCAGAGAGGCTGTAGATTCTGCATCTCTGGAGATATTCAAGAACTGTCTGGATGCAATGCTGTGCAATGTGCTTTAGAATGATCCTGCTTAAGAGGGAAATTGGATGAGGCGAACTGTGGTCCCTTCCAACTTTACCCATTCTGTGATTCTGTGTAAGTTGGTTCAGTACTGCTCACTTATGGCAAGACCAAATGGAAAAACATTTGCAGCCAGTACTTCAAACAGGGCAGCTGCATCCAGTTTACCACTGGGCCTGTACTAACCACCACTCCATGTCTGTGTTAGCCTGGAGGAGTGGTAGTTGGTCTCAAGCCGTTTCCCAGCCTATTTTCTGCTTTGTAGCTGGAGGAAAATGTAACCCCCTGTTTTTATTTAACTGTGCAAACAGAAGAAAGTTGCACTGGCTCCCTTCTGCAGAACTAGAATAAGAATGGAGTGTGCTGGATAAAAATTGGTAGACAGGAAAGATGTAAAGGCCACTTATTTCTGTGCTTTTTTGAGTTCAGAATCAGAGTAAATGAACTAAGGGTAACGACAACCAGTGTATTCTCTATATCAGTATTGTAATTAAAAGTTATTATTGTGAACAGAAAATATTACAAGTATCTTAATTTTAAACGAATTCCAAACTCACAAAGAGAATGATTGTTTACAGAACATAAAAACAGCAAAAAGAGATGGCAAAATCTTTGGTTAGTCAACTTAATGTCTTCAAACAAACATGAGTTAAAATTGCTTTTTTAGACAAGTGCCTTACATTGTCTTAAGTTTTAATGTAAAATTAATTGTTGTATTTAAATGATGCAATATCAATAGTGTCTCTCCTACACTTTTGTATTTCAGGTTCTTATTATTGAGGGAGGATGATCTGACCTAAGAAGAGGACAGAAATATTAAGAAAATAGAATAGAATTTATTTTAAGAGTCTCACTGAACTCCCACTAGAGTTGATGGGTAAACGCCTAGCTCCTTCAGTGGGAGTAGTACAAGACCTATGATAAGTAGGTTGTATTTTCTAATATACACTACTTAGTTCTCCTATAAAGGGAAAGTCAGAAACTAACTGACCTTAAGGTTTCTTCATCTTGTAGAGAGCAAGGAGATTTTGTTTAAATATCTATAGGTTTTTCTAACCTTGGAGGGACTGGATCACATTTTTAAATAGAATTAACGGCTCACACATTTATGATCACTTATTTCACAAAACAATTGATATAGACATGAAAAAAAGAGACAAAAACTATGAGTTTGGTTAGGTGACTTTATTGCACGTATTTCTTAAAATATATTTTTAGACTGATAAGGTAGCACAAATGTCTAACCTGGATTTTTTAGAGTAGTACTGTAGAAAAATTGAAATGAAAAAAACCTATTGTTTATTTTCCTTTTTATTTTTTCTTCTCTTGTTTTTTCTTTTCCCCTTCTCCTCTTTTTTTTTTTTATTTTCCTTTTTTCCCCCCCCAAAGATGCTTCTTTTTATAGCACTAAAAGGTGAAGCTTTAAGTGTAATTAGCTTATCGCATAATTCTTGTTTCTTCAGCTTGAAATGAGCATAAGTATAATCATTTGAGAATGAAGAAACAGCAGCTTCTGGACATTAGTTGTTTGACATTACAAATGCCAGCCACTTCAGTATTCACTGTATAATGCTCACACTTATGGGATTATTATAAATTCTTTCACTGGTACTGTGAATTCAGTGTTTTAATAAAGGCTGTTGCTACTTGAAGAGATTCAAATAAATTTAAGTGAACAGCTTTGATGATTACCATTAATATCACTGTAATTAGATATCAATAAGTAGTTGAGAAAAGCCTACATCTGTATATGCAAATAAGTATAGGAATCCCTAATATATAGAATGAAACTTGAGTCAGACTCCGGAATAAGAATATATGAAAAAATGAATCATCTCAAGACTGTAGTGGAGGAGTCAGCATGTAAAATAGCAGAAGCATTGCCAGTACACAGGTACAGGATAGTGCCAGAGATCTCAGGACTATATATACAGGTGGTCAGTTATTGATGTAGAATGGTGTAGGAACCTACTGAAGCTGCCAATAGCTGACAGCATAGTTGAGAATATTTAAGAAAATAACATCAACAAGTAATTGTACAGGGGTAGCTGTTCCAGAATTGGTCATGTGAAATTGATGAACCTGATATCCTGCAATGTTCTGTATTTAACTATCATTAATGGAAAATAACTTAAATGTCTGTGTTTGGTTTAAAGTTCCACCCTTGAGGTTTGACTGCATTTAAAATGCAGCACAGAGTGTCATAAACATAATAAATAAATAAAATATAATATTTGGTAATGGTTTTGTATGTTAACGATACAAATTTAGGCAAACAAGGGTTATTAAGAATGAAGTGAACACTGACCTTTTACAAATAAAATTACAAGTTTGGGATTACTTTCAAGATGAGCAGCAAATCAAACCATTTGCCAAATAAAGTCCTATGAAGACCATTTACAGAAAATTTCAAAGTTTATTACTCAGAATTATGTCATACACACTGTTAATATATCATGATACTGAAGCTGCATAAACCAGAGCACACTGTGTTTTTTAAAAATGTCTCGCAGCTGTGCAATCTAGCACAAAGGAGAATAAAAGGTGTGTTCTTCAGAGGTATTTTTCTTTGATGCAGTTATTAGCAGCTAACAGGTAAATTCATATCAAACAGCATGGAAGAACCTCATATGATCTAGAAAAAAAAATCTTCAACACTCCTGTAAAATTCATGATGATGCCTAAATAAAACATTCCTTTTTGACTTGTAAAGTATATTACTGCCTAAATTCTTTATTCTCAAATAATTTTCTGTTGCTCTGAATATAAATTTGTTTTAGTATGGAATTTTAAAATATTCTGCAATCACACCATTCTTTTTTTTTCAGCATCACACTGTGTATGTTGTTTTGCCTTGGTATTTGGTGGTATTTTAGGCAAAATGCTGACAAATTAGAGAGGAATTGATTTTGAACTTTTACGGCTTTGAAACTACAGGTGTTTATGCAGGTGCTTGGCTTTCCAAATGAGTGGTTCCTCTGACGTCAGTGTGACCATCTCTGTTAAAGTTAGAAATTTTTTACAGGGTCAGGATTCAATTCTTCAGAAATCCAAATGCAAACAGAAGAGGACATGACTCTGCAGGTTTCTCTCATTGGTATTAATAAAGATTGAAATGCAAATAAACTAGATCTACAAGTACTTGGCAGATCCTAGGAACATTCAGTCTTTCTTTGCAAAAGAGGACTTAAAAGCAAAATCCCTCTCTTATTTTTAATTAAATTTTCTCTTACAGTCAATGCTTTTCTTTGCATGCACCAGTGGAATTTCTATATTTCCAAAGTACTTATAATTTATTATGAAATGCTTAATCATGTAACCTGACAATAAATCTGATAATTTAAAAGCTAGATTAATATTATACTTACATTAATTGCAAAGAATGTTAGTGTTTAATATTACCACTACCAATTGTAGAGGTAATTACTTATTCTAGTTCATTTAGTTTTAAACCACTTATAAACTTCTGAAACTTATTACGAAGTTGTGTATCTTAATGAACACAACTGACCATTAAATTCCATGACAATCTTTATTGTCTGTGATATAAAATTCTTATTATTGTAATTCTTCCAAAGAATTTGTTTACCTTTTTCTTATGGTTAAGTAAATCAATTTTTCTACCGATTTTCAAGCTATAGCAAAATAACTTGAAACAGAAAATTAATTAGTTAGAATTCAAAATATGTACACAAGCTGTGGGGATAAAAAGAAATCCCAAAAGTCTAAGGTCACTCATGTAAATTTCATCTTAAATAAAGGTCAGGATATTAGATTATGTTGAATAAAAAGTGTTTTTGCTACTCTCAATTGTGAAGTTGCATGTGGAATTATAATATGGAACATTATCATCAACTTTTGCACTCCATGAGGCAATATACTCTGATCCAAGTGATCATGGATAAAGCTATTCTTTAGGGAATAGGATGGCACCCATTTTCTTATCCTGAACATCAGCATATCAACGGGACTGAACAAAGACAGTTTTACAGCCTGCTTGGCACAGGTGTTGGGTATTAATCAATGTGACAAAGCAAACACTTTGGCTGGATGCCTTGCAAATGTACTTCTGGCCAGTTTGCTCGTATTATTTCAATTTGTATAGAACTTGATTTCTTTTTCTATTTACTTTGCATAAAAATAAGAAATATCAAACTTTCTTTTCATGAACATCTCATACACAAAGGATGAACTATGACATTTGATCTTTCCTGCAGATAATGTGATTTTCTCTCGTCATTTTAAGACACTGTTTTTTAATGTGCTGATTCTTTCTAGTATCAAATTAATATTACAGCAGTAGCACGCATGGACTACAGTGAGATCAAAGTGAATATGGTGGTTCTTATTAAAGAACACTGTTTGCTCTGTGGAAAAAACCCCAACTTATTTCTAGTGGTGAGTGATGTACATATTTCTTCAATGTCTTGTAGCTGCAGTTCATTAGGAATTATTTCCTTCACCATACAGTGAGTGTGTGTACTGGTTACTATGTCTGGAGTTTACAAGGGTAAGAAAGAGATCCGCCGACCGGGCACCATGACTCAGAGCGGCAACATTGTCTGACTTATGTCAGTGTGTTGGAGGAGAGAGCTACCAGCAATGGAAGGACAGCTTCAGCAACACAGACCTGTGTCTGCCTGAGCCCTGGATGCTGCACTCTGCATCTATATGGACTGTTGTTGTGCCAAAGGACTGTTTACAGTTTCAGAATTTTACACTGTTTTGAGGATTTTTTTATACTGTTATATGTTTTTTCTTTGTTCTCCTGCATGTCCTGATGGAATTTTCCATCTCTCGTGGCTTATAATTCAACCCTGATTGATCCTGCTGGCAGCAGGCTAGCATCTCCCAATATGACCTGCCCCCGCCCCTGCCTTCCCAGTTTTGGGGGTTTTTGCCTTTTTGGCAAGTCTCTCCTTGACCCTTCCATAAACTATTCCCAGGTCACATCCCGTTCCAGAACCTTCCCCCCCGATCCTATATAAGCTAAACACAAAGTTGGATAATGCACTTTTTTGAACTTTTCCTACCTCAATCCTCGAAGTGATTTATTCTGTTCCCCATGACCCTTCAGGACCGCATCAGTGGCTATCTGAATCAAACCTGCAGGCATCCTGTAGTAGTCAATGCACCATTGAAAGTATGGAAAGATTCTTGTCGTAAATGGAATGTGGATGCTAATGCAGAGAA
>JAWWEU010000111.1:88257765-88287769 GCA_035583155.1 Acropternis orthonyx
TTGGTTTGTCCTTTATATCTATACATATATATGCTGTAAATTTCTGTAAATATATGTGTATATACCAGTTTCAGTTTGAAGGTTTTTTTTTCCTCACTTCTTTTAACTGAAACTCTGGGGCATTGGGAGGTGGTTGGCATTTTGCCAAGAGTCAAACCAAAACAATAACAATCAAGTAGAGAGCAAAACACATCAGTGTGCCACCAAACCTGATAGCCAGTATTAACTAAAGTACCAAAAAGCATTGTAGTGGTATTTCTTACAGAGGTTCCAGTCTACAGGAAGATAGAAAGAGATCACAAGACTTTAGCAGCAGAAAATGTATCCAAAGTAGTACATGGATAGAATCTTTTCTCTCTTTTTTCTGTTACTGGGTATGAAAGTCACCAGTACAAAGATAACTGTGTGATTGCCATTTGTTAGTGGGGACAATCAACAAATACTGATATCAGTCCAACAGCAATAACTCTGGAACAATATAGTCCTGTTACAGTCCCTACACCAATGTGGTCTTCTCAGGGTGTTGAATAAATGTGGCTGGAGTATCTCAAATCTGAGCATACACCAAAATTTTTAAGTTTTGTGAGGTACTCAGATAAAATGGTGATGGATCACAGAAGTATCTAAAGCAAATAGGCAGCTCATTCATCTTCTCAGTAAGATTTTTGAGCATCCATTCTCTGGAAATGTATATAGTCAAGTGTCATCAACATGACTTTTTTCCATGGTTAGACTTAAACATTCTTAAATTTCCTTTGGGATACTGGTCTCTAGTGCCTACAACACTGAGAACAAAGCATTCATTTCTCAAAGAAACAAAATATCAGAAGCCATTAGGTTAGTTCATTAGTATAAAGTACTCATGTTATAGTGGAAATAAAATTTTGCATATTCTGCACTTATTAATGCAATTTTTACTTTATCCAAGCAGCTGCAAGTTTTTTGGTTTTGCTTTTTGGTTGGTTTTTAATATATAACTAAAAAATATAAGTGAACACATATTGCAACATTATTTCTATCTTCAAATAAATTACTTGCAAGTTTCTTGATATGTGGATCAAAACTATGCATTTCCTGTATTATTCCTTTGTATTGAAAGTTGTTATGCAAAATTAATCATTATTTCTTCATATGTAGAGTAATAATTTCTAATGCTTTCAAAGTCATGTATTAACATCTGTTAACTGAGAAATAAAGTACCCCTGTGAGTTGGATAAAGAATACTTAAGTTTCACTTCACTTTCAGTTGAAGTCTAGCCAAGTACAGGATAAATGTGGTAGATTTCTTCTGCTCAGCAGAATCAGAGGCCATATTATCAAGAATATATTTGGTGTTATTCTGATCAAGAACATTATTAGAACAGATGAGTAATATGTTATATCTTAGGCAAAACACCAAGGAATACCAAGCTTTTCTTTGTGGTTATTCCAAAATAAATTTTCTGAAAGGCAATAATCATCAAAACCACAATGCTGAGGTCTTGTACAAACCAGTATTGATTCATATAATAGCATAGGTACATATAATTCTTGTGTATTAACACTGCTTCCCAAAGTGCCTTTGCCCTCTTTAGCTACTGAACCACTCTGGGAGTTTGTTTTGAAAGGTATAACAAAATAATAGATGAGATTACTAACCCATGAGATTTTGCACTTGTGGGCTGAAATAACAAAGACATATTTCAGATCTATACTATAATACATTTTTAGTTTCAAATCAACAGTGGTTAACTCCTAATTAAACATGTGGCTTTGCATATACTTGGCTTAAAAGTACAGTACTCTTTTGTAAATATGGAGGTAGGTACTTTATGATAGAAATTAAGTGTGATTTTTAATTTCATACTGTGTACTCCACACTCTTGAACAACTCATAATTTACAAGCTTTTCTGGAAAAATTCTTAGCATATGACATGCATGCAAATGAACAGCTTTTAGCTCTGAATTAGGTTCGTTTGTATTCAGATTATATGTGTGTGTTTATAGTATTTTGTTTATGATTATGGGTTTATTTAGATATATATTTATATTTATATTCATTTATAAAAAACTCATCACTACATTTGTTGTTTAAATGGTCTAAGAATTAAAGGGAAAGATAGTAGAAATTAAATTTGATTTTTACCACAGATGTCTGATATAGATTATACACAATTAATTTAAGGTTTAAAGCTATTTCAAGAGCTTAGTTTACCTCAAATGGACATGATTACACTGCAGTTAAGATGGGCTGATTGACATTTTGAATAATCCACCATTTTCAGTATCATAGCTTCATGAGACTTAGAGCTAAATCATATGATTTGTAATGGAAGATGAATGAAAGAAAATAATCTCTTCTGAGATGAGGTGGCCTGTAACATTTTGAACTAAAAAAGTCCAGTCTTTTATGTCTAGCTGATCATACCCTATTTCTCCATCCACCCTTTTCCCTATATGTAGCATGACGACATTTGTCTACTTTGAAGGATTGACAGAAGAATTAATTACTTGGTATCTGAATACCTGAAGGTGGAGGGACTTGCACATGTTTTAAGTAATGCTTATTGCAATACTCTGACTGGCATAATTGATTGTCATCTTTGCCTTGGAAAAGGTATTCTTCATCTCTTAATCTGAGAAGTCTCATTTACAGGCTAGACAGAACTTCTATCATGATCTCAATTTCTTTGCTAACTGAAACAGCATGTATAACAGAACCAGCTTTTCTCAGCATAAACAAAATTTATTATCTTTGTGTATCATCTCAACCATTTGCTACCACTGTAGTCTTAGAATTTAGGATCCAGCTCTGCAGGTTGTGTGCAATAGGAGCAGGTAGACTTCACTTCCAAGACTGGTAAATAGAGGATGGGGCCAGACTCATGGGGTGGCTGGTAGCTGTTGACAGAATTAACTAAGTATGGAATATCACTTTCTGTAACTGTTTACAGGAATGATGGATTTATGCATAGTATCAGCTTCTACTGCACTGCTGTTTCAATTCTGCCTTGCTTAAATAAGTATAGGGCTACTTAGTGGGATCACACAGACTCAACTGACTTTGGAAGATGGAGTAAGATTTCCTTCAGTTAGGATTTTTTATAATGCTTTAGCTAGCTGTTCCTTTGCAAACAGCAGAGGTTTAAGATCTCAGCCATATGCACTTTTGGAGAATTATTTAGTACTGCCAGGAGAACAGTCATGGCAGTTCACTTAGTAATTCTACTGTACACCATTGACGGGATCCTTTTTGTCTTTTGCATGATCCTTGAAGACTCAGGTTCTGGGAGAAAGTCAGTCTAAGACAATCGTATGTCAACATTTAGAACAAACACACTGCCCAGCATGAAATGCATATAAAGAAGACAAAGGAATCAGCATAAATTTTTACAGGGTGAAGATTAAGATGTTGATTGGCTATTTCTTTCAGGATATCTGAGGAAATTGAAAATTTTTCCCTTTCATAAAGTGATTTCATAGGCAATATTTTAAAGACATCATTCAGTTATTAGTGACTGTGTCTCCAGATTTGATCAGAGCAAAAGACCCTTTTTATTATTATTGCTTATTATTACTTATTATTACTAGTAGCCACTACCCTACTAGTTTGAATTAGTATGTGTGTTGCTAAGAAGCCAATTAAAACTTGTAACAGTGCAAATAATTAATGAGTGGGCTTCTTTTTTTTTTTTTTTTTTTCTGATCATTCTACCAAATTCAATCCTGACATACCTGAAGTAAGCTTTTGCTTTGGAAGTACTTCAGGGTTTTTTGCATTAATGTGATATTTTGACTCTGCATACCAACAATTAAAAGTTGTGAAAGCTGACATAACTTGTTTCTTCAGTGATAGTTAACATTTAAGAGTACTTAAAGGTGATTGAGAACTGGAAGGCATTCAGTAAGAGCTCCCATTTTGAGGAGTAGATTTTTGATCAGATTCAGCAACATACTGTTTATAAAATATGTGTCAGTTAACAAAAGATTAATAAAAATAAAAATATTGCTTTCTTAAAAGTGGTGTGCTAAGCTGGATGAGAGACATTTTACTTATGGAACAGAGCAATTACCAGAGCACCAATCAATCTTATTCAAGATTGTGAAGTTTATTTATATGAAAATAGTATGAAATAAATTTTATATTAATGGATGTGAATATGCAATCCTTTGTTTTGGAAGCTAATTAGAATTAATTTTACACTATAAGTGACATTTTAAAAACACTATTTTAAAAGTGTTATGTAGCTTCCTCCATGTGATTTCTATCTCCTTTTTTGTTTTTGTTCATGTTCTTTACATTTTCTGTTCCTTTGGTAGTTTTCTTCTCCATTTTCTGATATGATCTTGCTTTTCTTAATTAGATTTTTATCATTCCCTTTTTTTCACTTTTATATTATTTATTTTTTAAATGGTTGTAGTTCCCTAGAACAAGAATTCTCAAACTCCAAGAGGCATGATTCCACTTAGGGTAGTGTGTATAACCATGTAAACAGAAATGTAGTTGCAAGTCTGGAAATTACCCCAGAAATGAGAGAGGAAAAGGGGATTGTAAGCCCTGAAGTGGAGCCAGAAGCAGAAAAGTTTTCAGAACATTAGCCAAAAGGTAAAGTAATATGTATCAAACCCTATTGTGCAAAGTGCTGTGGACTCTGCAGGGGAATAATTATCAGAACAAGACAGAACTGAGAGATGATACAACAGAGAGTAAAAAAGGAGGTAATCTGGAGAACAAAAATATAAAAAGTGAGAGATTCTTGGCCAAGGGAAGTAAAGCCTTTTTTTTTTTTTTTTTTTTTAACTTCCACTTTCTTCTTGAACTCTTGCTCCCTCTTAAAATTGTCACTGAGTAGTTCAAGCTTTCAAATGTTCTTCTCTCTCTGCCCTCTCAGGTTGCAGCTTTTCTCCATACCTTTGTGAAGAAAAACAACATTGGATGGTGTGGGAGGGAGCTTGCCTTTCAAACAATCCAGTGTCTTCTGCTGATACACTGGCAGCTATTAAACTGCCTACCCACTTCTCTACTAAGCCTTGTTTTCATAGGGCAATACAGGCCATCTCAGGTCAGGCACCATACTGCCCTGCAGTAACAAAACTCACTTCAAAGAAAGAGAAAAAGGATGCTGACAGTTGACACTGTGGGTCTTTTATGGCAAAAAGCAAGATACGGGGCCTTAGAGTTCTATAAGAAATAGCAGAAACTTTGGAACCATCCCTGAGTTAAATGTAAGAGGTTAGATTAATTTTGCCAGAGTATTTTTTTTTTTTTAACCAGGCATGACATAGAACATTTGTGATTGAATTTTCATTTATTTCCTAGCTGGAATTTACAGCACCACCTATCATGGAGTATATTGTTTACATTTCAGTGACTATTTCAAGCTAAAGTGTTGCTAATACGTTCTTTAAGGGCAAATCAGAAAACACATGAGGCAAGGTTTAGAGTTTTGATCATAAATTCTTTATCTGTTTTGCATTTGAAATGAGTGCCTCAAAGAATATCAGAGAATCATACAAAAATAAAATATTTCCAGTGGAGAGTAGTGGATGTATTTTTATGTATTATGTATAAGATTTCTCTATTTGTTTTTGTTAAATTTTGATTAGGTTAATATTATTGAAATCAGTAAAAGTGACACATCTAATGACAAAGTGAGATGAGAGAAATATTTGTCCTTGAAGGAAGCTCAGAGTGGTTTGCTCAGGATCTCATAGTTGTGCTGTTGATTTTTCTCTCTTCAGTTTCAATTGCTTTCCTTCGCATTATTTATTTATATAACTCAAAAAATAAAAGGTTAATTTGGGAGAAATCAGTACAAGCTTTAAAATCAATACACTAAGATGAAAGACACAGTAGCAAGCATGTTGGGTCGTTTACTTCCATTTGGTGTTGCTCTCTGGAATGAAATTAATTATTTCCCATTAAATGCAACATATTCGGTTTTAGAAATACACTGGGTCTAAGGTACTTACTGAAGTAAGTACTGTGGTGTGGAAAATTAATGGAGCACCAGACAAATTAAATTAGGTGGGTAAAAATAAAAAGTTTTGTAGACTACAGCTATGCCTCCCTTGCAGGAGGAGTGGAGGAGTACCCCCATCCTCAGTATATCCCACTGTCATCTTTGAAGTGAACTGTTACCATTAGAAAAGAAAAATACTCATGAGTAAACAAGAGGGAACAAGTATAAGGACTATTTTATTGGACCTTCTAGGACTTCTTCACACTTTGGTAACAAAGGCAGTTTGAGAGCATTTCAGCTGGGAGCTGTTCTAGTCCATTAACAAATTCCTTGCAAGGCTGTGAGAGATTCATTGTTGTATCCTGACATATGATATATGGCTTCACAAACTGTACTGGACACACAGGGTGATGATCTCTCACAGGGTGATGATCTCTCACCTCTTTGAGCAATGACATTGCTACAGTAGCATTTCTCTTCACAGAAAGCTCATACGTAAAATTCCCATTGGAGCAAGTAGTTACATTAATCACACATTTGCAAACAGAGTCACAGTGGTGGATCATCACAAACATGGTATTTCCAATCTCAGTCCCTTTTGGCCTTGACATCTAGCACTAGAATTACAGTCTGACTATCCATCTTTTATTTCTGTTTATTTCATGCCATATCGATGAGCCACTTCTGAGCTCTGGACATAGTAACCCTCCCAATATGATCAGAATTGCTGCTTTTCTACCTAATAAGTGTTATTTTGTTTAACAGCTATGTTCAGCTACAAAGTACAATTTGTAGACCTTCCCTGTTAGTCCCTAGCCCTGTTCTTTTTCTTGGTTTTTTTTGTTTGTTTGTTTGTGAGTTTTTTTGTTTGTTTGGTTTTTTTACCATTAACTAGGAATGATTGGATTGGCTCACTGGATCAGGCAGTCAAGAATTACCAGACTGAGGTCAAACCATTGAAGTCATCAATGGGAGGAAGGTGGCGGCTCCATATCCCTAGGAGCTGTGGCCATTTCTCTCCTCACTGATGCATGTCTGGCAGGTAAAACATCACTGAGCATCAAGCCAGAGTGGGGTGTCATAGCTTATGAGATCCTATTAATATTTTTGTGTGTTAACCAAGAACTCTAATTGCTTTTTAATTGTAGACTGTATATATCCTACTTTCAGAGTGTGTTCATACCTGCCTAAAGATGCCCAAACGAACCGTCCCAGTAGAAGGGTGGAAATGATGAGAAGAGACCAGTAGAAAACCTCAGACATCCAGTGCAACAACAAACAGCCGTAAGTTTCTAATGTTTCAATTTGCTAATTCCAAGATGCCAAAGATTTCAAACTATGTTAAAAGTATTTACATAGATGGCTAGAGGTAGGGTAGGTGTGTAAGTTCTTACGGTTTCACACTGAAGTTGCTTAGATTCCAGAAATACTGCTTCTACTTATATAAATACCTTGGTCTTGACACTAGAGAGCAACTTGCCTGTATCAAAAGTGAGTTCTGCCAGACTCTTTTAAACTAAGCATTTCTCTTTCTTTCATGAAGGATAAGCAAATATTTTTCCTTCTGATTGAAGTGTAAACCTGTCTTTTCAAAGGAAAGATACAGAGATCATCCTTTTTACTATGGCTGTGTGATCAGACAAGAAACATGAGCTCAATTTATGTCTGTGAATAGGAGTTCAAATCTTCATGTTCCACATCTCCAAATGTCTTATTCTAAGTCAACATTAAAAAAGCCTAAATATGTTCTCCTTTATATATGATAAAGAAGAATGCATTGAAAGCAGAGGCAATGCATATAAGTCTGACTGTCAAGTCTAATGGTTGTTCAGTATGTTCATCTGAGGACTTACGGGTTCCAGTTTATTACATAAAATTGGAATTTTATCGGTGCTTTTATAAGGTAAAATGTGTAAGCAACCCTTAAAGTCAGCACCAGAAAGTAAACCGCTCCTTGAAACTGATTTAGATAAATTCCAAAGGAAGTGTAATAAGTGCACCAGTCAAAGCTGGTGGCTAAAGTCCTTTTGAGTTACTGGGTTTGAATTCAATGAGATAAAGATAGATATTAAGTCAGTATTTCCATGGGCTAAAACAGATCATTACTCTTCAGTTGATTTGTGGGGAACATGTCAGTTTCACCCACCATTGTACTTCAACAGCAAATACTGTTTGGTTTTCATTTCAAAGAAATGTAAAAAGCACCTGCTTATGGGAGGTGGCTCTACTCTTTGAAATCCAAGTGGTGGAAAATGCTTAAACTCTGGAAACTAGCTAGAGGAACTATCTGATGTGTCTTCAACTCATTACTGTCTTCTGCTTTTTTTCAGCTTGCTAATGTAAATCTATGGTTTTGTGATTAGGTAATGAAATTCCAACTTGGGATTTTTGTTTTCTAAATTTTGTGAAAGCATTTTTGTTACAAACAAAAAATTATATATGTTCATGTTCCTCAGATGCACAAACTTGGAACTTTTCAATGAAAGTTGTCAAGTATTATTCTACATTGGGATCCTGCCAAGTGAGCAACCCACAGGCACTTAAAAGGATGATTGTTAGCCAAGGAGGTGATTTGTCAGCATCAGCAGTGCTGGCTGATTCATTAATTGCATCAACATCATGACTAGAAATGAATGAAAATCTCTCAAAGTAAATATTTTTTGCTGATTCAGTGTTTAGTAGTGCCCACATTTTTTTTAATGGTGAAAAGTAATTCCAAGTATTAAATTTTCCCAATATCATCTTCTAACACTCCTGTGTTTTCCTTACTAATTTTTCTCCCTTATAGACTAATTGAATAGCAAATCTTTCAGACCCTGTTACGTGAACATAATATCATTTATATTAGAGATAATAGAAGATGGAGTTCTTTCTCAATTAATTTTGCATGTGATTCTTATCAGCTAAATTTAAATGTCTACAGTCATGACATCTACATCTGATCTGATCACCTTTTACTCACAGTAAACAGCTGTATCACCTCAGGTACTTCACATATCTGTGAATCATAAGATGAAAATTACTTGAAAGTACTAATTTCTTTTCACTGACTACAAATAGTGTCTAACTACTTCAAACACAGGAATCTACTTTTGCTCACATTCTGTGGATTTTGTTGTTTGTATTTTAGATGTCATCTTAGGTTTTTTAGGTTTTTGCTTGAGATTATACTTACTTTCCTTTTATTGGAAACAATAAATACATATATCAGTAAAATTAACAGTAAGAAACTATATTCACTGAAAAACTGTAAACCAAGCAAATAATTAACAAGAGAAGTAATGAAAATTAAATACCATTTTCCCCCAGTGTATGTGTTTAATTTACAAAACCTAAACATTGTGCAATAAATTTTACAGTATATGAAAATTAACACTGGACAGGGAACGTGCACTCTTTCATGTGGGCATAACCTGAAGGGATACTTTTCTGTCAGAAAAAGCACTGTCAGAACATGCTGCTTGCAAAAAGATTTAATCATTAAATCATTAGACAAGGAACATAAGTGTTTAATTTTGGAAAGCATTTTGAAAGAATATGAAACACTAATATACATCCCATGCCTGATGTTGCTCCTCCAGAAGTGACTAGTAAGTCATCCATGTAGGTAAAGATCTGTAGATTAGGTTTCTTTTACCAGAGCTATTCCTTGCACCCAACAACAACCAAGAGATTTTACATCTCTTTTCACTAATTCTGCCTCTTTAGGGTGTCTTTTACCAAGAGTTCTAACTGCAGTCCTAAAAACTGACTCATAAATTGTATTTTGGACTCAGTTGCAGAATTTTGTCTTTGGAGGGCAGACTGTGACCCACAGCAGAAAGATATGTGTATATCTACTGGAGAAGACTAGAAATAGCCATCATGAAACTCTGACAGGAGGGTCTAGGGTTTAGGAATATTGTATAGCCCTAAACTGATCATGTGTCTTACAACTCACAACCCTTTTCATAGTCTCTTATTTAGCTAAAGTGATTTAACAAGTCAGTTTAGAACAACCATTGGGTACTAACACGGGCAGCTACCATAGTGTTACACATATGTTCTCAGGTAGTGAATAACCACCCTAAAGTTATTATATAGAAAAAAGCCCAAACATGCAAACTAGTTTCCTTGCTAGTTTCATTCATTTTCTTTGCTAATTCATTAATTTATTAGGAATGCCATGTTATTTGGGTTCATGTTAACCCTAAAGCTAAATATGCATTACTTGTCTGACCCATCCTCCTCCTGCATATCTTCCTGTTTACTGTCCAAGATGAAAAATGAATATTTCAATTTATTCTCTAGTACCTAATTATCACAACAGGGAGTTTAGGTACTTGACTCAAGGCTGTGGATTTCAGGGTAGTAGGAACAGAGATGAATATGCATGTCTGTACTGTAAACTGGGCTAATTGTATTTCCTTGCTCCAGAAACAGGGTAGGTAAATATTTTGTGAGGTTGAGTGAGACTCATGTACTGCTGTAGTGGAGACCATATAAGTACTTTAAGTAGAACAAATTTTCTATTTTCCTGTCAATAAAGAACTTTCATATCATATTACAAATACCTTGGGGGGCTGTCTAAGATAGTGACTCTAAACAGTCATAAATCACCTTTTGAAGAAAATTGTTATCTTTGCATCATGTGTCTGAGAAATAAGCATTTCTATTGCTATATTCTATTCTAAATAAGCATGTCTATTGCTGTTGATCATCCTTATTCAACATATGAACATCACTAATGTGGTCTGGAAGAAGTCACCTCTGGGTCTAGCTAAATTATCTTTGCTAGTTAGTACTTTGGTGAAAGATATTAGGCAGTAAAACGAAGAATGGAGGATTGTATCCGTCCTTAATGTGTTCAGAGGAACACTGAATACAACTTGGGAAAGCAATTTTCTTTGTATTAAGAAGAAATATTTTTTTTCTCTGGTTGCCCTGTGGTAAATCATTGATCCTTCAGGGACCACAACAGCAGCAGCAGCAGCAACAACAACAACAATATATAACAACAAAAACAACAACAACAACAACAGCAATACTACTAATAATAATTTAAAAAGGGTTAGGTTGCAATTTTCTGTTTGTTTAGTTTAGTTTGCCTTATGTTTTGCACCTCTTTGTTTGATCTTTTGCTTGGTGGGGTGGGAGGGGTTTTGTTTTCTTTTTTATTCTGGAGTGAACAAACACAATATGAGTTCCTGATTCCTGTACAGAGAATACCAGCATACTAACAGTTTACACACTGCGGAAAAGGAAAGATGGGAATTCAGATGCTGCTTTATGCTTCCAATAATCACTGGATTAAAAGTTACAAAGTCTGTTAGGAGCAAGAACAAGAATTCCTAAGTGGCCCCTAAGAGCTTTTTAATCTTTAGGCTATGGATGTATGTTATCTCATCTGATTTCCTCTCTGATTGAATGAATAATTTCTGGTAACCTGATTGTCCCACTCTGAAAATAATCCACTCAAAGTCTTCAGTTGCATATTCGTTAGGGTCATAGGTAAACATGCAGCTGAAGAGTTTTAGTACTTTAGTGCCAGTATAAGTGTGGAGGACACAGTTTCAAGTTGTTAATCAAATAATTTAACAGGTAGGCTAATATGCAAAGCAGAGACAGCATACCATCCATGTATAATTGTATATAGAAAACAGTAAGAAAGTTCCTCACAGACAAAAGTTGTGCTTAGCTTGTTGCATGTGGAAAAGCCACCAGATCCCTATTTAACACTTTGGACTGGCTGTGCTAAGTGCTGACTCAAGCCATTACATGTTGTCTTCAGATGCAATAATAAATGTGGTTTTAGAGTACCTACTATGAGATCAAAAGACTTCAGCCACATGACTGTTTTACCAAGCAGGTTTACAAGCCTTTGAAGGAATAATTTTTTCTTTTCTGGCCTTATGCTGTATGAAATATCATCTGTCTGTACCACTCTGTTTTTATGCTGCATCAGGTGTCATCTACCAACTTACAGCAAGCATAAACCTTGGTTAAAAGCATGAAGTCAGCATAAAATTCACATCATCTGCTCTGATTACCTGGACAGAAATACAGTCCTCTGCTCCAAGATGATCTGCAGTGCTTTTTGATCCAGCAATAGATGTAGTATGAAATTATTATGAAATGGCATAACACAGGTGACTACCAGGCCACACCTTCATAGACCTGCCTCTTTTAAATCATTCTCAGGCGTGGGTTCAGGAGCATATTTTCTCTGGCAGGTCAGAAAGTAAAAATACCATGCATCTTGACACTGTAGTTCACTGTCTTGTCAGAAGAGGTAAGCTTTGTGGGGCTATTTTATAAATGAAAATGCTGAAGTGATCTGGATTAGGGGGAAAAAATCCCCTTTACTGTTGTTGAGGTTGTTAAGCTCTTTTAAAAAAAAATAAAAATAAAAAAAAAGCAGTGAACCCATTTAAAATATTCCCTGCACAGCTGCATCAGAACAGACTAAGGAAACTGCATATTGCTGTATAGGCTAAGAATAAATAACTGGGAGAGAGGAGGAAGGAGAAAGTTCTTACAGGTTTTGCCACTAGAGGAAAGTATCAATGAACACCATCCCTAGGCTCTTAATTCAGGTTTATGGATTTCACTTCCTAAGCTGGATGTCTAACTTTCAGACTTTCCAACACTTAACATGATATATGTTCAAGTCCCTTAACTTCTTTATTGTCTCTAATCCTTGTTTCCTGTGTCTGTAACATAATTTTTAGTGGTTGATCTACATATGGTTAGCTGCCTATGGTATCTATGGAGAGACATAGATTAAAAGGAAATACCTTAGATACCCACTTATGACAACAAAGGTTTCAAAAGTGTCAGAACATGCTATATATTTTCACAGGAGTACATACAAAAGAAAGTAGAATTCTTCCTTTGTTTATTTGTTCTGTAAATGGATCTCTTTTAAAGACAATTTTAGTATAGGATGGAACTGCTAATTCATTCCTCTACTACCACTATTCATGTCCTGAAGTGAAAAATATACAAATGCATGATACTTTAGGCTTAAGTGTGGCATTTTTGAAGTTTTTTGGTTTTTTTTTTTTTTTTTTTTTTTGTGAGTTGATTAGGAATTCAGTGGACTTCAACTGTGCAAAAATGATTGAGAATTGCTTACACTTCAGACACTGACAGACTTTAGTTTACTGCATATTTTTTATTAACAAAGTCAGAACCTTAGGCAAGATAGCTAATACCCTGTTATTGCTATTTAGTATAATAAATCATGTGCTCATAATTTGTATTAAGAGATGAGAAAGATATAGGCAATTTTTCAATATCTACATCCTCCATTTTTTAATAGTATATGTATTGAAATGGCACTTGAAATGTTGCATCAGGTGGTAATTTCAGTCCCATTAAACAGTGATATTTTATGTGTATTTTTTGCATGGCAAAAAAGGTTTGTCAGTAAGTACTGAGATCGTCTCTTCATCACACTGGCCTAACAAATTTTATGACACTTTGCAGTATTTCTATTAGAGGCAAAGGGTAGTGGGTTTGAATTCCTTCAGACACAAGAGGGGCTTGAGCTCTTGTGCACTGAATCCTAAACAGGCACTCTAACCACTTGGAGATCAGGGGACTGTGGCCATTGTCATGTTAAAAGGATAGGCATAGATAGCTTTAGAAAAATTATAAACTCCATTTAGGGGATTAAAGACCTTTACCAAGGACAAGATTATTCCTGTCACTTAAATAGACTGAGGAACCTATCTGCTGAAAAGAAGTGATCTTTAAGCTTTTTCTGCTGGCAACCTCTAACAAGCTTTCTCCTCTTAGTGCCAGGTGGGTTGTAGTGCACCATGCCCTCCTTTTTCTGCTGTACTTGTTTTACAAATTTGCCAGAAGGGGAGTCTTTAAGGGAGTTATAATAGACCACAGATGTTAAGACAGAAGAGAGGGCAATCTCTTCTGGCATCCAGATGTTTCTAAATTAACTCTAGGGGGTTTCCCCCTTTTTTAGTGTTTTTAAGCTTATAGTTTCTGCCTTTTCAAGCAAATTGTTCTTTTTGGTTTTAGTTATAAATTGGGTTGGAGTATATATATGCTTGAAGAGAAGTGTATTATTCATATCTGGAGTTTGAGGGTTTGGTTAGATGTGTTTTTTTCCCCTATTTTTTACTAAGTTATATATTTAAGGGAATATTTGCATAGAGGCTTGGAGGCTCAGGATAACCTGTTCCCACCTTTCCTCCACAATTCAAAGAAAAAACTTGCTCACAACTAAAATGAAGCTTGATAAATTATTTTTAAAATCACCTAAAACTCCCTCTAATATCGTGCCTACCTACCCCTGCTGGTAGAACAGAACCAGAGACAGCAAGCTATGATTATTTCTTCTGTTTCATATTTATACTCCCCTTTTTTTTTTTTCCACCCATTAACTACCATAGTCTTGTCATTTCCTCTGTTTGTCCTCTACTCCTATCAGAAAAGTCAAATGAGCAAGAAAGAATTCAGTTACAAAAGCTCTTCTAATCATCACTGTTTTCATTTGCTCATAAGCTGTACCTCCATTGCCACACCTCAAACTCTTTGTGCTTTTCAGGTCCTAAACTCTGCTGGGTTTGTGATTTATCTCTGTTTGTACAGCATGTAGCACTATCGCCACCAGGGTCTTTGAGTGCTACCATCCTACAGTAATCATGTTCATTAGGAAGAACAAAGACAAGTTATGTTTGAAAAATTAAAGGAGTGCACACTGCAGGTCAGGCATGGCCCTCTGAGCTATTTCCTCTGTTGAAGGTAGTTTTTACTCTATAGATTTTTAATAGTGTTTATACTTTTTGGTGCTGAAGGGGCTCATTTCAATGATTTAAACACCTATACTTTTCAACATGGTTATGTTTGGTTTTTTTTTTAAACAGCAATTATTTATCAAAAAAGAAAATAAATATTTAACCATTTCTTTTTTTTACTGGAGCTTCCTACTATGATTTGGAGTGCAACGCTCAGGTAGTTTAAGGAATGCTGAAGGCTGACTTGGCCTCAGCTACATCAAGGTGTGATATAGTCAGTGAATAAATTCCTAAGCAAAACAGAAGCCTCAAGAGGGAATCATATCAAAACAGAGTCAGACTTAAAGGTTGTTCAGTAGGTGGCCTACCAATTACTTCAAGCAGGAGGGAAAAGTGTTTAGGCAGGAGGCCAAGAGGAAATGCTGTGTTTTCATGCTGAAAACACTCAGAAAGGTACCTCTAGTTCTGGTCTCTGTTTCCCAGAGTTATTTGTGCACATCATGTAACACATTTGTACTTTAAAAAAAAAGCAACAACAAAACTGGCAAGCAAAGCACATGCTCAGCACAAGTTTCCCACATTCTGAGGTACCGCTCTTCTTGTTGGAGTATTGAGCACACATGTATAACATTCTCCACAACCAAATAATGATTGTTTAAGTGGCCATGTTCAGGACAGGTTTTGGTGTTCTGAATATGAACTGGATGAAATACCATGAAGTTTGGCAAGATGTTGCCCAACACTTCTGTGTTTTCTGTTGATTTTGTTCCTCTCAGTATTGTGAAATGAACCTTTCACATCAGTACTGTTGTAACTAAGTCATGCAACATGCTACATATTCATATTGGTTCGTAAGGATAACATGTGAAGGCTTGTGTCAACTCCATGAAATCATATATAGAGTTGTAATATTTCTGCCCTTATGTTCTTTATAGAAAGAACAATCTATTGAGTGTTCTGATATGATGCATGAGACAGACTTCTTCACTGGCTTAAAAACTATGGGAAGCAGGCTGTGTGAATTGACTATACTCAGGTAACACCAAGATGGCTATGACTACCAGCAGAAGTGTGAAGAACAGATTTATTCCATTGTTTCAGGATCATACATACACTGCCAAGTCCAAACTTAGCAGGGGCAAAAAGGCCAGCCCAGTCTGGGCTTCACCTTACATATCAAAGGCCTGACATTCTCAAATTCATCCCAGGCTGTGTTTTTACAGTTCTAAACTCTCTTATCTCCCTTCCCCCCAAGCCTGTGGGAAAGAATGCTTTTAAGTCTTTAACAACATTCTGTTACCTTCTTTTAGGGAATTCCATTTCTTTCAACAGACAGAAAACAATCCAAAGGAAAACAGAATAGGTGAATTTTTCCCCACACTTTAACATTTCTCAGAGTCACTTTGGTCAAAACGACTAAAAATAACCCTATCTCCTCACTAATCTTCTGTTTTCAAACTCTTCCTCCCCACACGATCTGAATTGGGCCCTCAATTATAATTTTTAAAAAATGTTCAGTGATGGAAAATCTCCTGCTTCTGTTGGTTGTTTATTTCAGCTGTTAATTATTATCACTTTTATAACCTGTGTTTTCTCATGTATTTGAATTTGTCTGGCTTCAGTTTCTAACCCTTGGTTCTTGTTACATTTTTTTCTGTTTCATTAATATGAGATTTAGTGCTTTCTAACTATGAAAATACTTATGCACTACTTTGAAGAGAAATTGTTTTCTTATCTTATAAAAGTTTTTGTCATTTTGAAAAATTTTGGAGAATAATTTAATTAAAAAGTCTGAACTGTAGACCAAACCCAAATACAATTGCATTTCACAATGTAAGGAGCAATACTGAAATACTTTGTGTAGATTTTTGACAGCTGGATATTTTTGGATTTTATTCTTGATACTATCACAATACTTCTAAATCTTCTGTTCTTTAAACAAAACTAAACAAGCTCCTTTAGTTCTCTCAACCTTATTTTTCCCCCTCCACTTCCTGAAATGTATCTGTCGTTATTTTTGTTCATTGACTTGCTTAGTGGCAGCATAGGTTTTTCAAATTTTTGCTACTAATTTTTAAAGACACTTTAAAAGTTCTGTGCATGTACAAAAAGATTCACTTTCTAAACAGTTCTTTCTTATCAACAATGAAGGAGTTAATCCTGCCCCTCTACTCAGCCCTAGTGAGGCAGCATATGAAGTACTGAGTCTAGTTTTGGACTTTGCAGTACAAGATAGATATGGAGGTCCTGGAGTGAGTCCAGCAGAGGGCTACAAAGATGATCAAGGGACTGGAGCATCTCTCTTATGAGGAAAGGCTGAGAGAGTTGGGCCTGCTCAGTCCCAAGAAGAGACAGCTGAGAGGGGACCTTAGCAATGTGTATAAGTATATAAAGGGAGGATGTCAAAAACATGAATCCAGGCTCTTCTTGGTGGCGCCAAGCAATAAGACAAGAGGCAACAGGCAGAAACTGATGAAGAGGAATTTCCACCTGAATATGAGGAAGAACTTCTTTACAGTACAGTTGACCAGCACAGGAACAGATTGCCTAGAGTCATTGTCGAGTCTCCGTTGCTGGAGATATCCAGGAACTACCTGGGTGCAATCCAGTGCCATGTGCTCTAGGATGACCCTGCTTGAGAAGGAAGGCTGGACCAGATGACCCACTATGGACCCTTCCAACCTTATTCATCCTGTGATGCTGTGATTTTCCTTATAGCATTAATTTTGGAGCTTGTGCTAAGTGTTGCCTTTTAGTCTGTCCTTTGTTACCCATCTTTTTTTGCCTTATTAGATTTCCACATCCTTTTTACAATCTCTTCCTTGCACCAAGCAATCCTTCCATTTTGTAACAGGAATACACATTTTTAAACTTATGTTAGGACACCACAATCAAACAGTACTCCTTGGATGGATTTTTCCCAAGTAAGCCATATGTGACCTATAGTCAGAATCTCCTTATCCATTATATTAATTCCTCCACATAGCCTTTTATATCTACTATCCTTGTTATACCTCTTCACTTAGTCTCTAAGAGTTTATAAAATTTTCTTTTTTTTTTTTTTTTAATGTATTTTTTCTTTTACTATAATCCTGTGGACCAGCTGGCTAACCCCCCCCCTAATATGCTTCAGTGATTCTCCTAGGAACACCTTACCATTATTTGCCTTTCTCATGAGCTATAGTCTCAGACATTTCCCTTCAGCCAAATACTGATTTATATCAAAATACCAGAATTTACCACAGAATTTTCATTGACTAACCAGTTTGTCATTTGCAGTAAAATTTTATTTATGTATAACACACAAAACAGGAAGGACAGGCTTCACCAGAAGAACAGAAGTCTGTTTTACCTCTCCGTCTTTATTACAGTAGTTTGAGCAACAGGTTTAATAATTTCCATCTTTTTAACACAGTTTTCTGTCTTCTGAAAGATTTTGACTTCACAACTTGAACCCTTACCAAGGGATTTCTTGAAAGAAGAAAGAAGATGTAAAAGGGATGGTGAGCCTCTTATTTAGATTTTTTATCATTCTGCTCCTGTATTTGATTTAACTCTGGTTACCAAGTTTAACTGTAAATAACAATCTATTGAACCCACAAGCTAATGTAAGTTGCAATTAGATATATTTATTAAAGCAGAAGAGCAACATAATTTACATCTTTAAGAATAAAATCTGGAGAAGATAATGAAGATGACTGAAGCACATAAGTGATGGTAAGAAAAGAGCTACAGTGTTCCATGTTTCCCTTACGTTCCTTCCTTCTGTCATGTCCCTACTCCATAGATATGTACAATTTCCCTTATCTGATGCAGCCATACTAGGGAACTTACATTATGGACATCTTGTAGTATTATCTAAGTCCTTGCATCCAAGTGGTCATTCTAAATAATGTTGTTTTTTTTTTAAAATTCAGAGAACTTCAGAAGTACACCAAACTATTTATCCAGTCACAAATGTGAATTTTAATACACTACATATTTTAAAAATCTGAGCCTTTATTCACAGCAAAATGTGTTTTTCTTGCACAGTGTGTGACTACAGAGGCATTTCACTGTACAGTGGAAGACAGCATTCCTGACTCTAGAGAAAACTGGGTAAGCAAATGATCCTTTCACCTGTGTTTTGTTGCCATGAGACTGTTAAAAAGCTCAGATAAACACTTCACACACAGATCTTATGAGGGGTTATTTGCAAGGAAATCACCATCAAAAAAATGGAGGAGCACAAGTCTTAGTAAAACAAAAAATGATATCAACAAAAAAAAAAAAGAAAAAAAAAGAAAAAAAAAGAAAAAAAAAACATGACAGCAGAGTGAATACAGCAGCAAGAGGAACTAATCAGAAGCATATCTACATGACAATACAAGTGACAGCACCAAAGCTGCCAGCTCAGATGCTTGAGAATTCTTCCAGGGAGCCAAAACCATTTGCTGAGGTAAAAATATCTCCACAGTTTGACATCTCTGCTGCAAAAATAAGCAGGATGAGCACTATAATGAGCTGAGAATAGTATCTGGCTTTTCGCCAAAAAAAAGGCATATATTTTTTTCTTTTTTTTCCAATTGACAGAAAAGACCTCTGGGAAAACACTGGAAAAAAAGACACCTCCACCTACCACCTCCCACATTGAATAATACATTAACTACTTCAGAATTGTTTTTTTTTTTTTTCCTAGTAGTCAATCACCATGAGCTCAGGTATGTTTTGGGCAAGAAAGCATCACATACAAAGTAAGTGAAGAGTTTTATGCTGAGTGGTTTCCTTTCTTTTACTTTAAATCATACTCAACCATGCTTTACACAGTAACATTTAGTGTTTGAGTTCCTGTCTTAATGCTACTAAAGCATGAAACATGCAAGGAAGTAAAAAGACTGTCTCAGAACAAAGCTCTTGAAGTGATAGTGCTCACATGTCAATTCAAACACTACTTTCTCTTGCCGTTATCATAATGACCCCCCTTCAACAAAAAGTCACTGTGGTGTTACTTTATTGTCAGAATAATTGATGAGTCAGTGCAATTATATCTTGTACTTCTAGTTGTATAATGGCAATTTAAAGTGAAAACATACTTTTTCCATTGTGATTTAGAATGAGTTGGTGATTTTAGGATAATCAAATGTCAATGGAATTATTTCAGTTCCATTCTGATTTATTATAGCCATTAAAGCAGAAGTTAAAGTTTAATAAAGGTGTCTGCTTGGTATGCCCAGGAGCTATTTTTCAACAGTAAATAACAACCGTCTTAACTATTTTCACCTGTAAAAATTGGAGGTTCAGAAAAAATGATAGAAATTTTAAAATAATATTTTATTTGTAGACATTTTAAACCAATAGAAAATGGTTTTTTAGTATGTTCTGACTATGGAATTACTTCACTGATTATCCCCTAGTTTTGAAAGGAGCTGACACTATGAAACTAGGGGGAAAAAGCTAGGTCATAAAAAAGAGAAAGACTGTCATCATGGTGGGAACACGAAACTGACCTTTTATAACAGCATTAGTGAGAATCACTCTACTAATTACTGTAACTAGATCTATGAAAACAATTGTTCACTGACAATACACAGTTTAGAATATTTAGATGTATTTTACAGTGTGCATTAAAGTCAGACATAATTCAAAATTCTTAGTGTTTTATTGGGTTGATTAGGATTTTCAATATGCACATATTAATATACTGTGAAATGAAAGAACCAGTTAATGGAAGTTTGTAGTCTGAAAAGAAAATGAGACAATGGAGAACCAAACACTTGAATATTTGAATATTTTTCATACAGGAAAATTATGTGAAGTATTTTAGTTCTATGATTCAATAATACACACATCTTGATATTTTAAGAGTTGTGTAAGATTTCATCATATTGAATGGACATTTCAAGAAACACAAGGAGTGTTAAACTACCACTCTGTTTTTATTCTTTTTCTGCACAATAATGATTTCTTTTCTTGTACTTATTTAAAGTAAGACTGTTATTGTGGACACCATAGAATTCGAAAGAAGTTTCAACAGTTGCAAACAATTTGCAAATAAGACATCAAGCCTTGAGAAGGCCATTCGTTATGCTACAGAAGCTAACATTAAAGAAGTGATGACAAAGCAGATATAGAAGTAAGACCGAACTAGGTGCTTCCAGAACCATGCAAGAAAGCGAGTAGCAGAACCAGTAAGGCTTGGATTTGTGTTTTGCTTTGAGGATGCTGTGATGTCAAATAAGATTTGAAAGCACACAAAAGTATTTTCTTCAGAATTTAAATAGCAGGATCTTTCAGCCAACTACTTATTTTTTCCTACATTTTCAAGAATTTAATATGTATCTGTACTACTAAAATAACCTAAGCAGATTAAAATGTTACTAGGATGATATCTGAAAGACAGGTACAGGTATAAAGTAGGTTCTAATTCTGTGTTAAGGCTTACAGATGCATAGGAATCTAACATACTGCCACAGACAAGAGAGATCCAGTCAATAAACTTAGTGGAGTCCAAACAGTATTTCAGCTGAGCCTCAAGAACACAGGGATTCATTTGCCCATGTGTAGGTGTCAGTAATCGTTGTGGTTCTTTAGGCATGTTGTCTGGCTTTTGGTAGATCCTTAGAAGGGCATGAGTCTCTCACATGCCCTGTGTCATATCTGACTGTTCTATGTGATACCTCGGGTGGTCCCGTGGCATAATGGTTAGCACTCCGGACTGAATCCCAAGGGATCGAGCTCGAGTCCTCAGTAGGGACCGCCTCCATGGCAGTTAAATGCCTCCCTGCCATCCGATCCCGTCAGATCTCGGATGCTCAGCAGGGGCAGCCCCCCGGTTAGTACTGGGTGCTGTGGACAGTCCCGAGGATTTCACTGTCACTGTCCGAGCTCGCTCGGCCGTGGCGAATGGACGTCAGGACTTAAACGGTGGGGCCAGTTCTGCGCACGCTGTGCCTCACCTAAAAAATCCACTGCGCAGGCTGGAAGGGCACACCCACGTGGGGAGAGCCCCTCCCCAGATCTTCGTTCACGAAGTCTGGCCATTATTATTTATTATTATGTGATACCTCAGACAGTCGAGGACAGCTCAAATGACATTAGACATCACTGCATGAGCATTTGAACCAAGCATCTACAGGCTACATGGTAGAATAAATTTCCAGAGTTGTTGACTTGCTGACTGTGCTGACTAAGGCTCCTGTGCTGTATGAAGCTGTTCACCCTTGGGAGTGTAGTGACACTTCAGTTGCCACAAAACACCCAGCTTAGCTTCCAGCTGCAACTCTGGAACGGCACAGGTCTTTCATTGTATCTCACTATCCTATGTGTATGTCTTTGATAAAAAAATGCATCTGTAATTGCACTGAATATGCACATGCAGGTAACTCCCCTGAGACCCACTGACAGTAAGAGATGTCCCAATACACAACACAGAATTCCACAGAATATTCTGAGTTGGGAGGGACCCATATGGTTCATGGAGTCCAACTCTTAAGTGAATGGCCTGTAGAGGCATCAAACTCACAACCTGTGTGTTATTAGGACTGTGCTCTAACCAAGGGAGCAAATCTCAGGGTGTGTGCCTATGACATATATAGGCATTGATACCTAGACACTTTAATTTACCTGTATAAATCTAAAACCTGAGTTCTCACCGGAAATACATACACATGCAGATTTTGTAGTGAGGTGAAGCTTATCTATTTGGAATACAAAACAAACTTCATCAACACATATTCTAAGAATTTGCTAGCTTATAGCAATAATATTACAGGAAATTTTGCTGCAGAAAAATAAGAAAATAAACAAACAAAACTAACAACAAATTAACAAGTTATTTCACATATATGTTTAACTTATATGATTTTACTGTTTCTTACGTATAGAATACAGTGTGGACATTGTTTACTAGTTGTGCTTTTTCAGACAAGTTCTGAAACACATATGCCTTTAAAAAAAAAAGAGGCAAATAATAATAAAAATATCAGGAGGCCATGTTATTTTATATTTTCCCTTACAGACTTCTGGAGCAGAAGTCTGACCACCTCACAGGGAAATTTTTAGTAAAAAGACCCCCAGGATTTTTATCAATGAGTAGGATCAATCTTTTCTTTTTTTTTCCTTTCTTTTTTTTTTTTTTTTTTTTTAATGTCATCCTAAGTCTGAATGCATAAATTGTGCTGACCAGAGTACTACTATTGTCTGCTGTGAAATAAAGCTATGGTATTGGTTTCCAAATACTGCACTTTCTGACTGTAGACCTTACAGAGATCTAAAAGCAGAGGTAAGTAATAAAAGATGTGACCTACAAGGAACCAGGAACCCTAACTACTACAGGAATTTGAATGCTACTGAATTATCTAAGGATACTAGTTCACAAAATTCTTTTCTGGGCAGAATAGAAAGGCAGGAAGAAATAAAAATGTGGAAGACTGACACAGACCAAAATACAGAAATTAGTAAGTAAAGCAACACAAGTCATCAAATGTAAGAAAATCAATACAAACTCACAGTATCACATTTACTGGATCCCTGCCACTTCATAAAGATTCATCATCATTTCCATCAAAGCTGAAAAATTTTCTAGTTGCCATAAGTTTGATGGGAGAAAGTTAATCGAGCAACATTAATGAATCACCATCTCATTTTTAATACTGTTCTGATTCTCATAGTTAAAGATAGAGAATAGAAGTCCAAAAGACATCTATTGCTGATGGTGTACACACCATTCAAGTGTATTCTGGAAGTCCTGCACTGATTTAAAAGATAACAATGAGAATTACTCTTCTTGAGAAAGTGATCTGGATATTAATGGTGACAGTAATGGGACAAAACACCAGAACAATGACATTCAGTCCAATGAACAGAAA
Organism: Acropternis orthonyx; assembly: GCA_035583155.1. Lineage (NCBI taxonomy): Eukaryota > Metazoa > Chordata > Aves > Passeriformes > Rhinocryptidae > Acropternis > Acropternis orthonyx. The sequence goes on from JAWWEU010000111.1 coordinate 88,281,296, forward strand.
ACTGGGGAAAAATCTGATCAGAAGAATTAATACTATAGTGATCCCTTTATAAGTTTCCAGAGTACTTTGGATTCTGTATCACATTTTTTTTGCATATTAATCCAAATTATGACAGTTCAAAATGCTACCTTTTTGGTTTCTGTCTCTCATCATCGTATAGCTGCTGCTCAGTAACTTTGTCACTGTCCTCTTGGTAAAAGAATAAACACAGACATAGAATAGACAGTTTCGGCATTGCCTAACTTTTATTCAAGTGTATAAAGACTTGTGCAAGCCTAAAAGACAAGATTGACAATCACTGCATTCATTCTTATAATATCCTGTGTTATATTGAGAATTTAATATGTCTTACTGCACTTAGTAGATCTACTGCTTGTCTTTTTCTGTTAACACATTACTCAAGAAATATACATGTAAATGAATGTGAGAAGACGTGGTATAACTGTGATAGAGCAGATGATATTGGAAAGATATATTCAAGAATGACAGAATATAATGGGGGATAGATCGAAGGAGGGGACTACAGAACTTTAATATAACACTAAGACTTAAAGAGGAGGAATTTCAGCTAGTACAAGACATCTGATGACAATTTATCCTTCTTCTGCTTCAAGCAGTGTATGAAGGTGTTTGAGATAGGAAAAAAATACTCTTTTGTTCCTTAATGGTCCTTTATTTATTTTGAAATTACTCAGTTCAGTGCAAACAATTAAGCAGGATTAATCCAGGCCTTTAAATGCAATCAAACTAATCTAATGTTGAAATATTAAAACTTAAATTTTAGTAATGTGGTTTGGTGGAACTTTTTCTGATAGTTTTCCTGAAAAAATGTAACAGTGGATTTTAAAATACACATTGGAATGTATTTAAATTCAATATGTGTCTGAAATAAATGCTATGTGAACACTAGTTAATGAAGACACCTGCAGAATCTTGCATCTTATTGGAAAATGAAAATTCCACTCTCAAGAACATTAAAATTATTTCCTGTTGCAGTGAAAATTCATTTACTTGAATTTGGTAAATTGCTCTCTGAAAGAACTTTCTAGAAAAATATTCAAATTATTTCTGATAACATGATATGGTTGCCTGGTAGTGCTTACTTTCTTATTCTAAATATTTTTTATAATACATGAAGTATGGTTTGTTGGTTTTTTGGTGGTACTTTGTTTCTTTGTTTATTTTAATTTCTAGGGAGAAAACACATTTTTTTCTTGTGCATTGTCAAAATGAATATTTTGATATTTTCACTATCTTGATGGAAACCCAAGCTACTTGCTTTTGATCAGTTGTAAAGAAAAAAACCTGGTGAATCTTAACTACCTGTTAAATAGATACATGACATATGCAATGCCTAGTCTGGATCTTTAGAAATATCTTATTTTTGCATGGAATTGTTTTTACTGTGGGCCCATAACGCCCAAGTTTCTGTCATTTTAAATACTTTTCCTGAACTTTGTTTTATGGGTAGATCTAAACATCTGTTATATGAGTTGAGTTTCAGTTACACTTGAAAACATATGCATTTTATTAGAAAGCACATTTAATGCTTAACTTGATAAACCTACTTTGAGTTCTGACAATCACATCCACTGAAGAATTATGCATTTAGAGAAACCGTGGTCAATGAAGATCTTTATTTCAATCACCCAGCTTGACTGTAAATCACTGACATAGAGAATTAATTATACACATCAGTTGTAAATGATTAATATTTATGTGAGCAAACCCATTGTTTTTGGGATTTTGCATTTATGGCTTAAAGTCCTGTGTGCAGTTTTGGGCACTGCAATATAAGAAGGATATATAGCTGTTAGAAAGCAATGAAAGCTGTTAGAAAAGGCAATGAAGATAATGAAGGGCACTAGAGGGGAAGTTATACAAGGAGCAGCTGAGGTCACTTGGCTTGTTCAACCTAAAGAGGAGACCTTATCATGGTCTACAGCTTTCTTATGAAGGGCAGCAGAGTGGATCTCTTCTCTCTAGTGACCTATGGTAGGACCTGAGGGAACTGCATGAAGTCACAGCAGGGGAGGTTTAGTTTGGATATTAGAGAAAGGTTCTTCACCCAGAGGGTGGTTGGGCACTGGAACAGGCTCCCCAGGGCAACGGTCATAGCACCAAGTCTGACAGAGTTCAAGAAGCATTTGGATAATACTCTCAGGCACATGGTGTGACTCTTGGGGATGGTCCTGTGCAGGCACAGGAGATGGACTGGGTGATCCTTATGGGTTCCTTCCAACTCAGCATATTCTATGACTTTTTTTTTTTTCATTTAAAGTAAATTAATTTAAGATTTTGCTTTGATGTCATGGACAAAGTACAATGCAATACACTATCCATTAGTAGTTCCAGGTTTTTATTCTGCATTTAATTCTTCAGGCAGAGCAGGGATTAAGAGGAAAAGAAAACCAAAGCATCTAAATAGTCCTTATTCAGTAAACTCAATGTTAACTCTACAGTAATGTCATGAATGTGCCACCTGCCTTTGACATTCCGATATTAAGTCATTCTACAAGATTTATGAGTCAAAATACACTTTCTGACCCTTGTATTCCTATTTTCAAGAGTCATGACACAGAAATATAAATTCTGTCAATATGTTTGTAACTTTATCTAGTTTTCTGATATTTTGTTCAAAGCTCTATATAACCTCTTATCCAAAGATTCATTAAATTGTGGTTTAGATTTCTGTATTTTTGATTGGAAAGCAATCAATGCTCATTTTAGATGGACAAAGAACCACAATTTTTGCTTTAAATACCATCCTCTTCTAAGTTCATTTGACTGTAAAAGGAATTAAATTGGCCTTTGGTAATGCTGATCAGCTGGTTTCCATGACCTTTCAACATATCCTGTCTGGAGTTAAGATGGAAAAAGAAAAATTCAAGTGTGTAATGAGAACTGGCATATTATGATGTTTAATAACTGAATAGAGAACAATGTAAAAAGTTTGATGATAATTAAAGCCAAAGTTTTGTTCTTTTGCCTGAGTTCAATGTATTTTTAAGTCAATGATAAAAATTCTTTGCAAAACATATTTCCCATTAGACCAAGAGAATTCATATTAAACATAATCATATTTATATCTTTGAATAACATCACAGAATTAGACTTTGTAGTCAGAAATTTGTGCTTGTCATCTTCAGTTCTGGGAAATACCTGCTCCTTTCTTAATTACAAATATCAAAGAAACAAGACACTTTCATTTCCCACGACAGTAAAAAAAAAAATTGTTATTTATTTAAAATGTTTAATTAACAGTTATGTATCTGAAATTGGGCAAAACAAATACTTTATAATCAATGCACATGAAAGCATAAAGAATACATGGCATAATGCTGAACTGCAAATAGGCATCTCTTTCTGGTTTTAGGCAGGTTATCAGTAACTCTTTCCCCAGCAAAAATTAATTGATGAATAGACACTTATGTTTGCAGAAAGTGAAAACAAAGGGGAGTCAAGTGCAGCTGAAATTAATTTATTTGTTTTACTTGTATGAGTATTCAGAAACATTGATGGATAGCAACCAGTGCATTCTACTAATTAAAAAAAATTATATGCAGGATCCTTGAGGATCTTTTGTTCATAATACAGACCATCAGATGAGTTACTTCAAGATGATCCATAGGAATTTGAAGCTTGCAAGGCATAGAAACACTGAGTTATGGAATAGCCTGTGTTGAAAGCGATAATAAAAATCATCTACACCCCCTGCAGACTCTTTCACTAGAACTGGTTGCTCCAAGCCCCATTCAACATGGCCTTCAACTCTTCCATGGATGGGGCTGTGAGGCATTGGATTATTATATTAATTACTGGCTAGGACCAACTCAAGTTGTGGCAGAGGAAAGGGTTGAGGAAATAGTCAATTTTCAAGGAGGTGAGGTGAGGTAATGCCCTGTCCCACATGCAAGTCTCTGCAAGCCTCATTGGGCAACCCCAAGAAACTGTCAGTCAAAGGCAGCCCTGGAGCATGGCTTACACCACACCTTTCATTTGTCAAGATTAGGTCACCTTGAAGCCATCTATTCTCCAGGCTGAACAAACCCAGTTCTCCCAGCCTTTCCTCATAGGAGAGGTGCTCCACCCATCCCTCTGATCATCTTGGTGGCCCTCCTCTGGACTCACTTCAACAGTTCAATGTCCTTCCTGTGCTGGGAATCCCAGTGCTGGATCCAGTACTCCAGCTGGGGTCTCACCAGAGCAGAGCAGAGTGGCAGAATCACCTTTCTCCACCTGCTGGCCATTTGCTGCAGCCCAGGGTACAACTGGCTTTCTGGTCTGCAAGTCTGCCAGCACCTCCAAGTCCTTCTCAGCAGGGCTGTTCTTTATCTGTTCATCCCTCAGCCTGTATTGATACTGGGGCATCCTAGCCTAAAAATCTCTGATCACTAAGCTTATACAGTGTGATATGAGTGAAGTGTATTATCACTATGAGTGTCAATACCAAAGTCAGTTAAGAAATGGAGGCTCCAGAAATCATACACACCTGAGCACTAAAAACTAGAAAACAGAAAGGAGTAAACCAAATTAATCTGTTACAGGGATAGCTCTTCTCCTTTACATGACAAAATGTCATGGTTTAGGAATGGTACTTTCCAATTTAGTTGTCCCACCATGCTGGTTTTGGCCATGCCCTCTCAGTCACAATCCACTCTCAGGTACTGCAAAAAACTAACCCTCTCCTTGGCTGACATGAGGACACAATGTAATACTGAAATGAGACTATGAAACAGTCCAACAGGGAATCCACATGGTCCCAAGGTCTAAAGTGTAAAACATGGAGAATCACAGTATCAGTCATTTTTGGAAGACTTGATGGAATTGACTGAACATCTCTAAATATATTTGTTGAAAGAAACCACAACTGAAAGTATGAACTGTAAGTGCATACTGAAAGTATGTAAGAACTTTATAAGAAGCTAGGAAATGCTACATTGACTTAATATTTTTATAAAGACCAACAAATAATTCCAGTTCAAATAAAAAGGTTTGCTTGCCAGGCTCAGGTGTGTCTATAACCAGAGTACAGGTACTTTATTTTTACCTGTCTTCACAGATCTCTTTGAATATATGTTTTTATGACTAGTGTAGTAGTTATCCCTGCAGTTAAATGACAATGGATTTTTAATACCCCATAAAACTGTTTCCTAAAAATAAATTAATCATAATTTAAAAAAAAAAAAATCAATATTTCACATAGCTTTTGTAAAAAGTCTGATACTTTTCATTCTTGTTAATTCTAACCAATAAAAGTACGTGTGGACGATAGTAGTGGTTAGGATACCCTGTATATCTTCTTATTAAAGAAATGTGTTATAAGCAAGAAAAAAAATAGTTTAATATAGATATTTCAAGGTTTTTTTACCTGATATTTACTTGAAAATCCCAAATGGGAAGTAAATTTCCAAGCCTAGCACCACACTGCCCTGACAAGAACAATATGAACTTTACTAAGGATTATTAGACCCTTTCCTCAATCAAAATGGGCAAGAAAGGTGTCAGGCAAGAGATGCAACACCAGGAAACAAACAGAGGTCTGAGACAAAAGTTAACAGTAGCACACTGAAGCTACCATGCTTTTGAAGCCTGCCCTATTTCACTCCTTCAAGTTACAGCTATCAAGGTTTTCCCTGAGTCACTCACATTTAAGGGATAAATCTTAGGAAATTTCCAAAAATAAAAATACTTCTGGCCTGATTTTCTAATGTGCTGACATCCACAGCTGTGTGTGAAATTAGTGCAAGTTTTGAGTGTTCAAGATTTTTGAAAATCAGGCCACTTATTTTTAATTAAAAATCAGATAAAGAAACATGGGGAAAGAACACGTGTATAACTTTGTCTAGGCAGCTGGAATTTTCTGATCTCTGCTTCTTAAATGCCTCGTAATTGTCATGCTGTTTTCTTGTGCTCTCCTCATGTGTTTCTTGTATCCACCTAGTTTTACAGTTTTAGTTCATGACCTCTTGAGGCAAGGGATATATTTTAATGACAAAAGAAATACAGGGTGTAGAACAAACATGCTTTAATGTCTTGCTATATATTTTTATTCTTTCCATAACATTAGCTAACAGCAATAATAATCAGACAAAGACCTCATCACATCAAAATCTGAAGCATTTTCCACAGGTACTGAACAAAACAAAAAAGATAATCTCCACAGATTTAAAAGATCAAAAGGATATCTGTGACAATACATAAAAAAGACTATTATCCAGTGATGATTGTGTCCCAACGGTTCCATTGTGAGACTTGTTTAAAGTCGCTGTTGCTAGAATGGGCTTTTTATAAGCAGTAGACTTCATAAGTATGAGCCTATACTTTCTCTGTCCTTGCATTCATTCTCTTTATTATATACACAGCTTTTTTTATATGTATATATTGAGACCATCAGCAGCAAATTTGCTGATGACACCAAGTTGGGAGGGAGTGTCGACCTGCTGGAAGGCAGGAGGGCTCTGCAGAGGGATC
>JAWWEU010000111.1:88296133-88318943 GCA_035583155.1 Acropternis orthonyx
TGTCCTTCTCCTAGGATGGTTGCCAGGAGGCTAGCGAGCCCATCCTGCCCGTGGACACACTTTGTCTGACCCTTCAGCTGAGACCTGACTAGTATGGGACACCCTACCGGAGGCACAAACCACTGCCAGCATAGGTCACAACCTCATAAGGGCACGCAAGCTTCTCCCCCGCGACAAGGGGGTGTCCGTGGAGAAGTCTGACAGATATAATTCATCGTAAATGCAGCAAGAGGCTACTGCAGGCAGACTGGAAGGATTGCTTTATGTACAATGTCACTGTATCTTTGTAAGCATTTAACTTAATTATGAGGTTTTGGTAAATCATCCTTGAACAAGGTCTAAATTTTTACTTATTAAGCCCATATTGTGATCCCTTCATTTATCAGAGTGCACAAAATATTTGTCTTCAACACTCAGGGAAATCATGTATTCATTGCTCAGATTTAATGCTCAGTATTGGAAGACATCAAAAATGTATGAAGTTTTCTTTCCCACATGAAGTGTTGCATGTGTGTGGGAAAGAGGGGGAAGGAGAGATCTGACAAAAGTTAGTAACATAAGTTGCTGCAGCCTGAAGCTGAAATAACTAATCTCTTGGTGACTGATGTGGAGGTTTTATGTTCTGTCTTGCCTAGCAAGTCATGAAAAAATCATACCTTAACTATTCTAGCCAGCTGCCACATTTATGAGTAAGGTCTTATTCTACAAACTACAGATGGACAGGTACAGATATACCTATTTCTGTACAGCGGACAGTAAATATTTATTCACAGCTGGCAGGTCAACTCAAATTACCTACAGAAAAGTTCACTTCAGCCTTTTCTTTGTGTAGCAAAAACAAAACAAAACAAAACAAAGCAAAACAAACAACAAAACAAAAAAACAACCAAGAAACCATAGACAGGGAGAAAAAAAAAAAAGGAAAGAAAAACAAAAAAACCCCAAAGGAACAATATATGATCTTGAGGAAAAATTAAAAAGTAGGAAGACAAAAAGTATAGTGGATTATGCCCCAGTCAAGCCTTATTCTGAAAGATATTTGGTGAGTTAATTGACTGATATTTGGTTTAAAATTTACATTCCAATTAAATGAATTCAAGTACTGCACATATAGTTGCATATTCAGTTATAAATACAATAAATGAGTCTGGAATCCATATAGACAAAACAAAGAAAAATAAATAGAACATTCAGTCAGTATTGCATTTTCTAATACAATGAATTTAATCTTTAGTAATTATTAATTGTTTGCAAAGTACTCCAAAATATTGTATCATACATACATTAAATGCTAAAAATTACCCTCATGGTTAAGAATCGCACATTTGTTAACACTAGAGACCACTTAAATAGCAGTCAAGAGCAGGAAGTTGACAAAAATATGTATTTTTTTATATCTTGTATGTGATATTATTATGGAAACGGAAAATGAGGAGTACTAGAAATGTTAGACTGAGTACAGTGATCCTTGAATTGTTTCCTGGTTTTTGTTTCTATACACTACTGAGTGCAAAGATGCTGCTGCTATTGATGTCTTAAGACTTTATATGTATTTGTATATATATGTATATATTTTATATATATTTGTATATTTGTAAGTTTTTATACAGCTTCTTGTATTTAATGTAGCAACTAGTAGTTTCTACCTCTGTGCTACATTCCTGAATTTCTGTGTTAAGGGTAAGATAGCAACTAGAACATCTTGCTTGGAACTCATGTACCAGGACTAGAATAACAGTACATATTATAGTCAGAACAAGATGGAAGATCCGGGGACCTTGGAGAACTTCCAAGGAGGGAATGTGGCATGAAGATGATGATGGTGAAGAAGTAAGAGGTTTTGAGACCCCTGACTCAATTCCAGGGGGGCATGCCAAGGGACAGACCTGAGGGGAGTTTCTGAGGGTGGCACCAGGCCGGGTGGTCCTTGGGTTGGATGTAACCTTTATTGATGGTTGTTATTGTTTTGGTTTGACCTTGGCAAAATGCCAAGCCTCTCAGCTGTGCAGAGTTTCAACAAAGGAGTGAAGGAAAAAAACCACCTTAAAACTGAAACTGATATATATACACATATATTTACACAAATCTACAACACATATATGTACAAATATAAAAGACAAATTAACAATAACTTCACTCGAAACCTCCCTCCCAACAACACACAGATTCCACCACCCAGAACCCCAGAGAAACACCCCAAAAGAAGTTTCCCAGGGAAAACACCAGGCAAAGAGAGAGAAAGAGCACCCCCCAAACAAAACAAAATTATTTTACTTCCCAAAGATGAAAACTGTTGTGAATTTCTCAGCAAGGAGCAGCGGGGTCTATCTCTCCCAGAAGAAATGACAGGGTGTCTTCTTCCCTGTCACCACACAGGCAGAAGGAACCTGGAAGCAACTCCCCTCTGGATTTATAGTTAACCTGATGTCATATGATATGAAATACCTAACTGGTTGCTTAAGTCACATGATACCTCTCCCGCTGGATCTACCAAGAGCCCCATGGCTCAAAACTGAAACCTGCTGAATTTTGGCTTTGGGCCTAACTAAGCTAAGGTCTTAATCTAAGTTTTTTTGGGGGTTTATCAAACCCATCACAATGGTAATTAAGTAGTGTTATAAAATTATAAGCACCCCATGTGGGGCATGTGTCTATATACTCTGTACACACAAAAGCTTTCAGTAAAGGTGCTAGCTGGTCCATGTCTATAGACTGTCTGCATCTACATACACCACATGCCTATATACAACTGTGCACCAAAAAATTTTCATTGAAGAGCTGCTCTCTACTTTACCCATATTCATGTTGTCTCAAAAAGATTTTCCCTTCAATTTTAGGCAACACTACCCTTTCATTTTATCTTAAGACGTTAAGATGCAGAAATTCCCCTGCAGGTGGTGGTGAAAACCGTGGCAGGGCAGGTTGTACCCCCGCAGCCCATGGAGGTGCACAGTGGATCAAATATCTACCTGCAGCCCATGGAGGACCCTGCAGTGAAGCAGATGATTGCACCCTGAAGGAGGTGATCCCATGGAGAACCCACACTGGATCAGGCTCCTGGCGGGACCTGCGACCCCACAGAGGGCCCAAGTTGGAGCAGTCTGCTCCTGAAGGACTGTACTCCATGGAAGGAACCCATGCTGGAGCAGTTCATGAAGAATAGCAGCCTGTAGGAAGGGCTCTCATTGGGGATGTTCATGGAGGACTGGGGAGTGTGGAGCAGGGGAAGAGTGTGAGGAGAAAGGAACTGCAGAGACAATGTATGATGAGCTGACCATGACCCTCTTTGCACCATTCAAGGGAGGAGGCAGAGAAATTGGAAGGGTAGTTGAGCCTGGGAAGAAAGAAGTTGTAGGGGAACAGTGTTAGTACGATTTAGTTTGATGTCTTTTATCTTAGTCTGGTTAATTGACAATAAATTAATTTTCTCAAGTCAAGTCTGGGGGTTTTTTTGCCTGTGACAGTATTTGGTGAGTGCCTGCCTTTATCTTGAGCTATGAACCTTTCTTCATATTGTTTGTCCCCCTTTCCAGTCAAGGAGGGGATTGATAGGGCAGCTTGGTGGGCACCTGGTGGCCAACCAAGGTTAACCCACCACAGACAGAAAGAGGAAGCTGGATAAAGAAACTTAAATATTAGGGTTCCAGTTAAAAATTGTGAATGTTTTTGTGTGTGTGTGTGCCAAAGATTTTTCATATATTACAAGTTAGGCAAATATTAAATAAAACCAGATAGAATCCATAGCATGGGCATTAGATGCATTATCTCTTTCTCAAAAATGTGCTTATATAAAAAAATTGTACTGTTATTTACTGTGGCTTGCTCTCCTATTAAACCTATTTCAGAAATTTCTTCTGCTCACAAGACAGGAAGACCTATGCCATAAGGATGTGGCATATATAAAATGAGCTGTGACTTTAATTTTCTGCTGAACTTAGTGTTGTCAATGTATGTTAGCTTTGCTCAGAGCATGCCTAGTCAATGGGGCCCATGAGGGAACGTAGCACTGACAGTGTCTAAAACATGAAACTCTTAACAACTCTATGAAGAAGACAGTTGCATCAACTGGTGCAGAATTTTTTTGCTGATGCAGAGCTTTCACACCTAGCAATATTGCTTCTTAGGAACATGTGACATTCTTAGTGCCCTGAGAGATAGCAAGTAACTGTGTTCTGCCCAGGAAATTTAGTTGCTGAGCTTGCATCTTAATCTGTGCATTTGTCTCTTCCACAAAGAATCCTAATAAGGAACTAGTGGCATCTCTATACAGAATTTCATACTAGGTGAGGGATGAATTCTTACTATACCCCAAGGAGTTTCAGGCTGTGTTAGATGTCTCAAGCTTGTGATAATTTACTATCCACAAACATAAGCAGACACTACTCTATCCCTGAGCTCCTCCTAAAGTTACACATTTCAGTTTCATTAACTTTTCTTTGCAGCTCTTCTAAATATGTAGAAGAGGGTTAAATTCACTGGGTCAATTATTAATATCAAATTCTTTGTTCAGTCCTTTTGGATACCTGATGGAACAATTGTCAGTAATAGTTTTGTTATTTTCTTAGTTCCTGTCTGAGTTTCTGTTATTGTCTAAGTTTCAGGGGATGATGGCTCTAACATGGCTTTGTGCACAGCTTCTGAGTAGGGAAGGAAGTTGAAGAGAATTCTGCATGGCATACAAGTTATCCAGCTGGGTGATTTTTCAGTCTGCCTGATCTCATTACCTCTATTCCCACCTCCTCAGCAAGTAAAGAGTTCAGCTTGTCTTTTTGTGGATGTGAAAATGCAGGCATTTGATGGCTGTGCAGAATACCTTCATTTCAGGGTTTGAAATATTGGACTATGATTTTATTGGGACTCACGCAGACACCACAACCATCTGATTGCGGTTTTTGGAGTGATTAGTGTGGATTTGCCTTAACCTGCTTCTGATGAGAAAGATGTGGGTGTGTATTTACTTCTCTCTGTCTCTTTCACTGTCTCTGCCTCTGTGTAGAACAGGATTTTTTTCCCTTTTCCCCTGGTGCATCATATCTCTGCTTGGTGTATCTAATTGATTTTTCTATTTCAGAGGATTGGAACTTTGCCAGTCTTCTAGGGTCTGCTTGAAGCTTTTTATAGACTGCGCCTTCCTCCTCCCTTTACTTTCCTTGTGAGTCTTTTCCTGTTGTCGGATTTTCTGTATTTAATAGTTTTATATTTAATTTTTGTCTTGTTTAAGCAGGAGATGAAAGGAACTGCTTCCTTCAGGTTGCTGCTTTAGTAGGCTTTTCAGGATAGGAGGGTGGATCCCTAGTCTTTCTTAGAGCTACGGATAAAGACTAGATCAAGGGTCTACTCTGCAGATGTCACATGGAAGTCACAGGTAATCAAAGAGAAGTTGAAGGCATATTAATGTGTGACAGAAACAAATCGAAAAACATTTAAAGCAGTTTATAATAGTGTTACTGTGATGAGATTACAGGTTTTTACACAGAATCTGGCTTATGCCCTCAGTAAGAACTAGGAAATTTTGAAGACCTGCTAAGAAGTCTTAGCAAGAGGAAGGCTGCTGAGGTTACTAAGGGTGAGAAGGACATGGTTCTAAGAGTTTTTCTTCTTTAAAACCCTGCTGCATTATTCAGAAGGGCTCTGTTTCAACATGCATAATGTATCTTTTCCTAGTACAACCTCATGGTTTGATCACCATACAGAGAGAAAGTAAAGGTGAAAAAATGAAAGGGGAAAAAAAAAAAGAAATCAGAAACAAATTTTCCTTTTCTTCCAAAAATGTGTTTAAGTGCATCCGTATTCATCCAGGAGTTTCATAGCTTCATAATCTTAAATTTGTACTCAGATTTTAATGAGTGCAAATAAAATCAGATTAATCTGAGGTCACAGGACGAGTGAGGGAAGATTTTATCCAATTAAACTGCATTAAAACTTTATTTGACCTAGTGCATAGTTCAGCACTGATAAGTGAAAACTAAACTAAACTAAACTAAAATCTTATAGACATGCCTCTAATAATGTGGGTCTAAAGAAATTATACTGTAATAGTAAGATTATTTTACTTTAAAGCAGATAAGGAAAAAATAAATATGAAGCTAAACTATACGTGCATAAAACCTATACAGCATAAAATGTGATTTAACAGGTTAATGGAAATGAAATGGAGGCATTAACTGATTAGAAATTAATATTATAGGAAGCTGCAAAAATGAAGGGCTTTTGTATTATTTACAAAATAGGTCACTGTTCTATCTGCTGTTAAGTTAATTTTAAAATTTTTTCATGACACCAAGCTATTCGATCAGAGCACTGATGTAAAAGCAACATGGGCAAAAGTATTCTGTGAGTTGAAACTGATCTAAACTTTTTGAAGAGCTGACTTGTTCAGCACCCTTTTCATTATGCACTTATGTTGACTTGTAACTAGAACCCGGTATGCCACAGGCCTTTTGCCTCATAACTACTTCCTTGGTTTTCAAGAATCTAGTCCTATAATGACAACAAGGTGTTGCTGCCTTCATTTGGGAGAATGTATCTGTTCTGTACATTCATTCACTTAGGTCTCTTCTTTATTTCTGTTGCAGAAAGGTTTTTCTTCCCTAAGCTGTTGCTTCAGAACTCAACGGCCAGACATATATGGATCTATAACCTAAGGACATAATGCTAATTTTGATTTGCCCCTATGAACAGCCAGAATCATCCAAAACAGAAATTGCCCACTTAATAATTTGTACAACCTTTTAATTCCAACTAGAGTCAAGTATTAGATTTTCTCAAGTACAGGGAGAAAATCTCCTTAAAGAGAACAACTTCTGAAAGTGTGAGGAATGGGATAATATATTATGCTACATCTATACACTGTTATTATAATACAGATAGGATAAATCTGGACTGATACTATGAACAGGTTGAGAGCAGCCCCGCCAAGAAGTACTTGGGTGTGCTGGTGAATGAGAGACTGGACATGAGCTGGCAATGTGCACTTGTAGTCCAGAAATTCAACATTGTCCTGGGCTGCATCAAAAGGAACAGGGCCAGCAGATCAAGGGAAAGGATTTTGCTGCCCTACTCCTCTCTGCTGAGAATTCACCTGGAGTGCTCTGTCCAGCTTTGGGGACCAGAAGACTTCCACCAAGCTGATCCAGAGGAATGGAGCAACTCTCCTATGAAGAAAAACTGGGAGGGTTGGGATTGTTCAGCCTAGAAAAGAAAAGGCTTCAGAGTGACATAATTTCTGACTTCCAGCACCTGAAGAGAGCCTACAAGAAAGATGGAGAGGGATTTTTTCCAAGAACATGTAGTGACAGGACAAGGCAGAATGACTTTAAACTGAAAGAGAGTAGGTTTAGATTAGATATTAGGAATACATTCTGTATTGTGAGGGTGATGTGGCACTGGAACAGGTTTCCTAGTGGATGCCCCATCCCTGGAAGTATTCAAGGCCAGTTTTGATGGAACTTTGAGCAAACTGGTCTAGTGAAAGGTGTCCCTACTGATGGCAGGTGAGTTGGAACTAGATGATCTTTAAGGCCTCTTCCAACCCAGGCCATTCTGTAATTCTGATTCTATGTCATATTTGTATTGCAAGAAGAATGACATATTAACCCTGTTAGTATGCAGATTACTGACCCTCTAACCTGAGCCAGGAACAAAGAGTTTGATGAATTATTTACCAAACAAAAACAAACAAGCAAACAAACAAACAAAACCAAACCACCAAAACATTTTAGGAGAAGGAATTTTAAAATAACTTTATGGACCATATTTATACTGTAATTCATTTAGTGAATAACCAGACATATTGTATGAAATTCTCCAGTTTTTTAAATGTTTCATCTATGTAGTAACAGAGTGAACCTTGTAATTGAACTCTTCTAAATTCACACCTTCACAAAGTCATATCAAAACCTGCTTTTTGCCAGTAACTTTGATAGTGATTCTTTAAGTGGCCTAACCACTCACTTCCAACGGTCTCCAGGTGAAATACTCAGGGCATGTAGATGGCACCAGATAAGATTTGAAAAGCAACTGAATGGCACCTTGAAAACCCTGACCAGCCCCAAAAGCTGAATTCCTCTAAATTGTTTCCCATAGATTTGGCTTGCTCCAAATGAAACATGGGTGTTTTGTTTTCCAGTATACCTTTTTTTTTTTGGTTTGTTTTTTTTTTTTCCTGACAATACAAACAGTACTGTGCCATAGGTTTGCTGGTTATTCCAATCTATCCGGTGTATACACACAATCAAAGAATGAGCAGAGTAAGTCAAAGCAAATAGGAAAAAAGCAGAACTCCTCAGCTAGTGGAATTAATGCATTCTTGCATTCACCATAAGAAGGAAAACATACAAGAGCTACTGTAGATAACAGCAGGTGATGGGCAAACTCTACATGTTCTTATGGGGTTTTACTTCAAACACCCTGCTCCCCAGTCCTTTGGGATTTTTAATTCACTGCACATTTGTAAGTGTCTGCAAATATCTCTAGATAAAATACTTTTTTTCTTGGTACTTTTTTTTTTTTCTTTTTAGTAAAAGCTAGTACTTTTGTCCAGCAGATAAATTTCCTTTAGCATGTCTAAGTGAACAGAAGGTATATGGGGCTGAGCTGTTGTGCAGGAAAGAGCTCTATATGGGCAAGAAAGTATCAAATGCAGATCTGCAGAGCTAGTCTAAAAAAGACTTAGAAACAGTCATGCATATTCTTCCTCTTACAAGTCAGCAAATTATAGCAACACTTACGGATCTTGAATGGATTAGTCTGCCAGAGCCTTAAGTACCATGTGACCCTGATGGTTCTCCTAAGTGCAAGAACCTGAGACACCAGGCCCTGGTTGAGGCTGCTGTTTCAGAACAAGTTCCTGCTATCAGTTTTCTGCCATCTGCTGCGCTTTGTTCTGCAGAGAACAGCAAATGAGCAAGGACCAACCTTGAACCTGACAGAGAACAAACACCACTTTGTTTTCAAATGCTTGAAGACCATTTTCACTGGTGAAGCTGAAGAACATCTGAAGCAGTCATTGAAGAAGTTCTGGAGTCAATGCTCCCAGTGAATGACTTCATCTGCCATAGCATCTTGATCAGTGTGATCACTGCTGTCACAGTGTAGACAACAAAGTGCCTAAACTGATTTTCCATAGGATTCATGGAAAAGACAGGGCAGGTAATAGTTTTACTGCCAGCTTGGGGAAGAAAAGTGATAGTGAGATAAATTTGAAGAGGGCATGCATTTGCCTTTGTGTATTCTTTGGCCAGATAAGACTTGTGAAAATAAGAGCGTCAGAAACCTGGCACAAATATTAATGACAACAGTAAGATATCATGATGATCCCCAAAGGCTTGAAACATAAGAGGGAAATAACATTTCTTATTGTACAATCATAAGAGAATGATGAGAAGAAAAAGACAAAACTGAGATAGGCAAAAAAATATCTTTGAATTCCGTCTGTCTCTACCACAATAAATAGGTGTAGAGCGTTGTGGGTAACAATACCCAAATTATCTCACCAGTTATATTGGCAGGAGCTAACTGACTAGCAGTAAAGTTAGGTGAGATAAGAATTAAAGTGATTTGCTTTAAAAGAAGCACAGAAAATGATGTTTTTCATCATTTTCATGTTTGTCATGTTCTTACCAGTCAATATATACTTCCAAAAACATCACTTTTCCTATCAAAAAGGAAATAGAGTGAGGATATGTGACTAAAGACTGCTCTTCACAAACACTAAATGGCAAGAAGCACAATGGCAGGCAGGGGAACCCCAATAATCCAGTCAGAGATGCAATTCTCCTTACTGAGATCCTTCCAAGCAGATCTCTGAACAGGCCAAGGTCAATCTCCTTACATTTAAGGTTGTTATTCTTTTGTTTTGACATGTCCCCTCATCTCAGAATCTTCAGCTTCACTATCTCATGATCACTGCCATGTATACTGCCTCTCACCTTCACATCCCTGAACAGTTTTTTCTCATTTGTAAGCATGAAGTTCAGCAGCCAGTCCTCCCTTGTCATGTCCTCTGTCACTTATATTAGGAACTTGCCATCAACGTATACTAGAAACCTGTATTGCTTGTGCCCTGTTGTGGTGTTCTTTGAATAGATATTAGGGTGCTGTTACTTTCCCATGAGGATCACAGCTTACTGATGAGAGTCTTCTTCCAGTTGTCTGAAGAAGACCTCATCCCCTTCTTTCTGCCCAGGTAGTCCACAGAAGACACTCAGACCCTGGTTTGCTCTTTTTTTCCCACCCCTAAGCCTCAGGTGGTTCATCGTGTACCTCTGGGCAAAGGTCTGTGCATCCCCATTGGTCTGTCACATAGAGGTCAATTTCCTTCTTTGTCCTCCTGGCCTCTCCTTCCTGCAAAGCTCATACCCATCCAGGGTAACACTCAAACAATGTGAGCTGTACTGCTCTATCTCCATGGTCACAAGAAATGGTAGCTCTGCCACAGCACTCTGAACCCGGATTCCTCACATTTCATCCAAATGCTGCACGAGTCAGTGTATACGCACTCCAGAGAGGTACAGAGTCCTGTCTGTTTCCCAGAAAAGGTAAAAATCCAGATGACCCCACCCTGACAAAATAACCATAAAGGATTGTGTTTAGTCTTATGAATGTAATTTTAAAATGAGTTGCTGAACTATAGAACTGCCTATGGAGGCTGAATTCTGTCACTCTCTCTTTTAATTTTTTTTTTCTCAACTCAAAATTCATAGGCTAGCAGAATAATGTCCTTAAGGAAAATCTTGAGGAAATGCAGTGTATTCATGCAGCATGTTCATATACTAAAGAATAAATGTATTTTAATTTTTCCCAGACTAATTAAGAAATAGGTTTTGTATGCCAGACATAATTTAAACTGCAGATACTAGGAGGAAAATAAACAAACAAACCACTTGTCTAACTTTCCATTCATAGGCTGAAAGGAGCTGTGAAAAAAGTTTCAGTCAAGTCTACCTTCAATATTTTTAGATGTAAGAATAAGTGAATTTATTGAAATATTTTTATATACACATTTCTTCAGTAAGCTATGGTGTTGGTTTTTTCTTTTCTTTTCTTATGAAGGGTCATAGAAAATTCTCTGTAGGAAAAAAGAGGTTCAAGTATAAGTGGACAGATTCTTCTTGATGTGTTTAATTTCCTTTTCCTTTATCTGAATTCATAATTCTCAATAAAATTTAGTCATTTTTTGCCATCTATACTATTTATGAAATGGATTTTTTTTTTAAAAGAGGATACTTTAGAACTTCAATAAGTTAACTTCATTTTTCTTTTCTGGTCAAGAAATAAATCAGAGTTGGTAGACACCTGATTGCAATATGTCACTAAAATGTAAAAACTTTAAATTCATATAATTTCAAATAACTCTTTTACATTTAGTATATTAGCAATAACACATGAAAAAAAAAATTTATGTCAGGACCAAAATTCACAGCATATTAATCAAGAAAAAGTATGTATAATTTAGAATATGTCTACTATTGTAGATGAATAGTGAGTTTCACTGAGAGGTAGATTTGTCATAATTGACAGGATGCATTTCTCTGTGTAAAGTGAATCCTGGTTATTGGGATTTTTGAAGTCAGATGCAAATCTTATACAGAATTTCTACTTGTGTCACAAATGAGATTTATTTCTTGATACCTATATAACTTATTTAATTAGGGGGAAAAAAAGTGTTCTGGAGCTCTAAGCTTTTTGTCTTATTTACTAAATAGACAAAATAGCCCTACATGAACAAATTTTTAGTATCTTCTGAAGAGGCACTCCAGCAGACATTACTGCAGCTCCAGCTGTACTGAATTGCCAGGGCAGGTTTTAGAGGCATTGAGGAACTCTTCAAATTCTTTCTATAACACTCCTCTCCTGTTTTGGTTTGCCGTTTTTTTTTTTTTTTTCCTTTTTCTCCTTTCTAACATTCCCTGCATAGGTAAACTGGAGAAATGTATAATGAATTTTTTGGATAATTTATACAAAATCAATTCATGTCTAAATAGATTAAGAATGAAATGGATTAAAAAGACAAATTACTTAGTTTGATAGGAATATGGAAGTATTTTTCCCAGTTGAAATCTGACGATATGGTCATAATTTTCTATTCACGTCATCAAAATTGCCATGTTGCTCACCTGTGTTTAAATTTTAGCTTATTCTCACCTCATAAACTCATCAGAAGTCCCTATGCCTGTCAGTTTGAATGATACTCTCGTCTATTAAAACTTCTCTGCTAGTCTTTAATCTGTCATTATATAATAGTTAGCTCTCTATAACTCTCTATTCTTTACTTTCCCAGTAGTAACGTAATTTATTTCTTTATTCAGATCTGAATATATGTGAAAAGCAACAGTATTTTATGTTTTGGGTTTTTTTCCTGATGTAGCTCACTTGAGTTATTCCAACTTTATCAACAGCATCCACAGTGCGTAGTTAAGTTTTTCATAAAATATATATTTCTGGATCCTGCTAACAGTAAACTGAGAAAAGCATCACTTTCTTCCACAACCTCTTAATGCTTGTCTTTCCAGATACTGTTCCTTCTTTAATATGTGGAATTAATCTAGAGTACTCTAATTGCTATAGTCAATCTATATTACTTGATTTAATCATGAGAAGAGGCTAACTTGCATAATGATGTAGTTCTGTGCAACTCCATACAAATCAGCTGGTTTCAGAAGAAAATGTCTCTTACTATTTTCCCCTCTTATTTGTACTTTCAAGATTACCTTACAGACAGAGCTATAAAACAGTGGTATTGGATGTAATCCCAAAACGTGAAATGTTTACAGTGCAATAGTACAAGGGGAAAAAAACAAAGAAAAAATCTTGAATATTTAGACTTACTTTTCAAACAACAGAAGGCTGAGTTTAATGAACAGAACTTCAAGATGATGTTTCATAGTACAAGGGACTGCCAAAGTAATCAATTATTGCTTAGAAGTTTGCATGCAAACTTAGACACACACAGATTTGTCTTTGCAGTGTACAGCTATTTCTCAGGCACAATAAATTCAGCAGAATATAAGATAGAAACCTTATAGTTCCCAATACTTATAAATATTACTTTTCAAGGAAATGGAAAAGTTTTGTTCCTACTCTCTGAAATTGATAAATATTAAACTGGACTTAAATTATTTACAATTTACAACTATCGGAATTAATGCTACTATTTATTTATAGGAACATGATGGATATCAGGACACTGTTCATTCTGCTAAGCTGTGCTCATTTCTACTGGAATTGAGTTAATTTTTTCCATAGTGGCTAGTATGGGGCTGCGGTTTGGATTTGTGCTCGTAACAGTGTTGATAACACAGGGATGTCTTAGTTACTGCTGAATAGGGCTCACAAAGGATCAAGGTCTTTTTTTTACCTCGCCCCACCCCACTAGAAAGTAGCTGGGCATGCACAAGAATCTGGGAAGTGACACAGCCAGGACATCTGATACCAAGATATCACATAACATACGGCATCACATTCGGCACATAAAGGTGGGTGAAGAAGAAAGAAGAAGGGGACGTTCAGAGTGATGTTTTGTCTTCCCAAGACACTGTTAATACATGATAGAGCCCTGCTTTCCTGGAGATGGATGAACATCTGTGCTCGTTTTGTGCTCAGCTTTTGCTGTGCCTGTTAAACTGTCTTTATATCAAAACATGAGTTTTCCCACTTTTACCCTTCCAATTCTCTTCCCCATCCCACTGTGTGGTGGGAGGGTAGTGGGGAGTGAGAGGCTGTGTGGGAGTTAGTTGCAAGGTGGAGATACAGAACAACATAAGCCTTGAACAAGTTTATAACAAAGTCATTAAGGAGAACAGTGAGTCTAGCACTTACTTCACACATTATATGTGGGAAAAAATCTTCTGGGCTGATGGCTGCACAGAATATGATAAAGAAAATAAAGATAAAGAAAATAAGTTGGATCACTTTTTCCTGTTGTTATATTGTTATGATACCACATCCTGAATATTTTTTTTGCACTAGTCTATTATAGTATATTAAATTAAATTATGCATTCTATATTATATTATGTATCGCATTGTATTATGTCGTACTGTATTATATTGTATAATTGTATTATTATATTATAATATTTATTATAGTGGTTTTCATCCCTTTATTCTTAGCTTATTATGAATTGATTGATATTATATTGATATTGTGTAATAAAATCAATAACAGTTTATAGTGGACTTACCATGACTAGATGCCAAGTGGCCACCAAGCCATTCTATCACTGCCCTTCCCAGCTGGACAAGGGAGAGAAAATATGATGTAAAACAACTCAACCTCAAACAAGGTTGAGATAAGGCAGTTTACTAAAGCAAAAGAGAAAGTCTGTGCATGCATAAACAAAGGGTTAAAAAATAAAGAAAGTTATTCTCTACTTCCCATCCACAAGCAATGTTCAGCCACTTCCCAGGAAGCAGGGCTTCAGCACAGGTAGTGGAAGGCAAACATTGTAAATAACGAATGCTCTCTCTTCCTCCTCCTTTCCTTAGCTTTTATACCTGAGCTGATGACATATGGTATGGAATATACCTTTGGTTAATTTGGATCAGCTGGCCTAGTTGTGTCCCCTCCCAGAATTTTGTCTACTCCCCACCCCTAGATGCAGGGTGGGGAATGTTGAGAGACAGTATTGATGTTGTACCAGTCCTGCTCAACAGTACCCAAACTGGTGTGTTCTCAACACCTTTTTAGCTACACATGCAAAGCATAACATTATGAGGGCTGTTATGAGAAAATGAACTCCATCTCAGCCAGATCCAGTTCAGTCTCCATCCCTTATTCCATGCCATTTGCATCATACTCAGATCCCACAAAATTTATATATCTTATAACTATTCCATTGTATTTATTTTTCATTACTGAAACCCCTTCTTATGAAAACATACAACTTAAACTACATCCTTAAACCATCTCTATACTCAACATAGACATTTACACATTTTCAATAACTACTATCCCCCATCCTTTCACAGACAAATATTTTCCCATTTTCATAGGCTTCTTCTACCCCTGCAGATCTTGGGGTCCATTCCATCAGGATAAGTACTCAGGAAAGGAGAAGCAGCACAGTCTATCAACAGGCATCAACAGTGACCTGGCTTGGGTCATCATTGCACTCCCCTTGCTCCTTGCAAAATTCACTCTTCCTTGGTTCATGTAATTCCTGCTACTTCCTGCAACTCACACCTCAAATTATTTCCCCCCCAGGGCTAAATCTCCTTGAGCCATACAGTGGGACTCCCCATCCTTCAGCATTACCCACCAAGTAAACCCTGGTCCTTGAGCAAAGACAATCCCAAGAATGGGTTTGCCTTTTCCCATGGGGGGAGAAATCCACATTTATCACACAACCTTCATTCACATCAACAAAACCAACCAACTGAAACAAAACAAAAATTCCCCCCACAAAAATCAGAATAACATCATCACAACAAAAAATTAATGTGGGCAATTCACACAAAATCCACCTCTTGTTCCTCCACCACAATTACAACAAAAATTCACCATGACCATTCCACGCTTTTACATTTAGTGGTGTGCCCAGGTGGCCAAGAAAGACAGTGGCATCCTGGCTTGTATCAGGAATAGTGTGGCCAGCAGGACAAGGGAAGTGATTCTTCCCCTGTACTCAGCACTGGTGAGGCTGCACCTCAGGTACTGTGTCTAGTTCTGGGCTCCTGAGTTTAGGAAGGATATTGAGGTGCTGGGGCAGGTTCAGAGAAGGGCAACAAGGCTGGTGAAGGGTCTGGAGCACAGGTGCTATGAGGAGCGGCTGAGAGAGCTGGTGGTGTTTAACCTGGAGAAGAGAAGGCTCAGGGGAGACCTTATTGCTCCCTACAACTCACTGAAAGGAGGCTGTAGTGAGGTGGGGGTTGGTCTCTTCTCTCAGGCAACAAGCAGTCAAACAAGAGGTCACAGTCTTAAGCTGCACCAGGGGAGGTATAGGTTAGACGTTAGAAGGAAGTTCTTTACAGAAAGAGTGATAGGGCATTGGAATGGGCTGCCCAGGGAGGTCATCGAGTCACCATTCCTGGAGGTATTTAGGGAGAGACAGGATGTGGCACTTAGTGCCATGGTCTGGTAGGCAGGATGGTGTTGGGTCAAAGACTGAAGTCAGTGATCTTAGAAGTCTTTTCCAACCTTGTTGATCCTATGATTCTTTGATTGTTCAACAATTGTTTTTCCTGTTAACTCTCCCAGTTACTATGCTTATCTCATGATCTGAGTCATGGCACCAAAAAAAACTATAGTAGGTTGACCCTTGCTGGTTGCCAGGTACCCACCAGAACTACTCTATCATTCTCTGCAACTGAACAGGAGAGGGAAAATATAGCAAAAGATTATGAGTTAAGGACTGGGAGACACTTACAGAATACTGTCATGGGCAAAACAGACTCAAATTGGGAGTATTAATTGAATTTATTAATAACAACATCACAGCAGGATAATGAGAAGTAAAAACAGACCTTAAAAACACCTTTCCCCACTCCTTTCTCCTTCCCAGCAGTACCTTCTCCCTCTCAGTGGTGAAGTGAGATGGATAATGGGGATTACTGTCAGTTCATCACAGTTTGTTTCTGCTGCTGTTCAGACAGAGGAGTCCATTAACTGCTTCAGTGTGCAGTCCCTCCCATGGGAGACAGTTCTCCTCCAACTTCTCCAATGTGAGTCCATCCCATGGGCAACAGCTCTTCACAAACTGCTGCATCATGGGTCACTCCTCCACAGGGTGCAGCCCTTCAAGCACAGGCTGCTCCATCACGAGTCCCCCACAGGGTCATAAGTCTTACCAGGAAACCTGCTCTAACATGGGCTCCTCTCTCCATGGGTCTTCAGGTCCCTGCCAGGACCCTGCTTCAGCATGGGTTTCCCACAGGTTCACAGCCCTCTTGAAAAATGGCAAAACAGTGGAGTGAAACGTATTAAGACAAACAGAAGTTTGCACATATGGACAGTATTATAGTGATAAAAAGGAAGTTGGAAAATGATAATTTATTAAGTTAACATGCACGATTTAGGATAACTCCCTGTGTATGTAATAGTAAACAATAGAATTTTATTCATAAAAGAAACAATCAGAAACAAAACATAGCTGTATAAACTGGATTTCTGTATTAGAAAGAGATAATTTTTACTATACAATATTACAGAGAACAGGTAATCAAAGGCATCACACAATTAAAATATGTATTAAAAATATTATTAATTCCAGATGTATTTGGAGAGAATTTTTAAAAAATGAACAAGGGTAAATTGTCTTCAGTGCCTCATGGAAGTCAATGCATTAAGAAAGCAGAAGAATCAAAACTGCATGAGTAACAATCCCAGCGTGTGGTGTCAAATCATTACAAACCCCATTGAGATCCCTCTTGGTGGTATTGCTAAATCTAAAACTACATGAAATATATGAAATAATTGACTTTTGGTTGGTTACCTACTTATAGCATCAGTTTTCTTCTGAAAACCTTTTAAAGAAGTGAAGAATTCATTTGAATAATTGAAAACATCTGAATCCAAATCTATGCCACTTTAAAAAAAAAACAAACCTAGAAACAGTTCTAAAGGATAATGGCATTTAAATCTCTAAGGAAGGAAGTCTTAAAAAAACAAAACAAAACCCCCCCAAACAAACAAACAAACACACCAGAAAAAATATTCCTGGTGTTAACAGATACTAGTCTATTAAAATCAATTTGATTTGTTTTTATTTGTGTATGACAGAAAATTTCTGAACATATACAAAAAAGTTTCTAAAGATCTTCTGACCTGTTTAAGCCTTTTCTCTTTACATGGGTTGAATAAATGAAAATATATTTCTCTTAGAAATGGAAGCTGGGTATTTCAAATGCTACTTCAAAATAAATCACTTAAAATCTTCATTCTGCCTTTTTCACAAAGCAGACATTGTGGGTTAATTGTGAAATCTGAAATTGGAAAATGACATGGGTTAAAAGGGTAGGAGTGAAAGTTTCCCTTGCTGGAAAAACCTCCACATTTATCCTCATCCTACTCCTAAATGAGCTTTTTCTTCTTCTGAAGAATATAGAAACCATTTTTTAAAAATGTCAAAAGTTAATTTGAAAATACTGAATAGGCTTCATTATAGGGCTTGATATGTGTTTTCCCTTTTTCATTTCATAGAAGTACTTTGTAGTTGAGAAAAGCAGGTGTCACAGTGAGCCATATACATGAAATAACTTTCAAATTTTGAAGTTATGCTGTGTGAATGCCTGGACCCAACATCAGCTTTCACCCATAGTAGATTTTTTAAAGACAATAAGTGTAGATGGTGGTTTTAGGATGTGAAAGTGTTCAACTACACTTTCCATGAAGATACAAGAAAGAGGGTCTAACAGAAATTTAAGAGTTTGGTGAGATTTATGTATTACAGCTCTGTTGGTGAATTATTTGGTATTTTTCAGATTTTGTAGGATATTTATTTTAACACCGCATATAAGATAATGTGCTAGCATACCTGAAGAAACATACTGGAAATTGTATCAAACTTTATTTTGGAAAGATAAAACCAAAGTAAATCTAACTAAACTTTATTCAGAGTTCTCACAGGCAGACATTAACTTTCACCTAAGGATATAATTACTTTTTTCTTCTTTCTTTCTTAGTTCTGATATATAAAGTTATGGTTTGCTTGTCTGCATGAACTGAAGGAAGCAAAACAAATTTAAATTCATCCAAATAGAAACTCATAACCTAAGGAAAAGGATGTAGAACATAACTGGAGAATGTGCAATACCTGTGTATTTATACTATATTTATTATATGTATTATTATATATATTATATTTAAATACCTCTGTATTTATACTATAGCTTTACCAGTGAGTTGAAGATTCTGAAAAGAACTTGTCTTTGAAGCCAAGCAGCTAAGCATGAACTCATTATTCAGTATTATGGCCAAGAGCAGTAGTGTAATCCTTACAGGTGCTGTTGCAGTAGGAAATCAAAATTACTTCTGTACTTCTGTAAGTATCACAATTTTCTCTCCATAATATGTGTAGTATGATGACGAAATGGATCAGGTTCAGGCATAGGCAAGAGATCACTGTGAAATTAGAAAATATGCTTTGGTGATGAAAGGTCTTAAGGATCTTAAGCTATAAAAGAGAAAATATGTTGATCATCCTGTTAGGGTTTCTATTTGACACAATCTTCTTAATAAGGAAGATTTCCTATGTGTACAGTCTGCAGTCCAGACCCATAGAGGGAATTTTCGTGGACGTTATATTGAGACAAGTTATAATATGCATAAATATGTCTAAAAGACCAACATTATTTAAAAAAAAAATAAATCTGAATGTTCGATTTTTAAGTAGTGACAGATAAAAAAACATTCCATAAACAGCTCTTCTTCACGCTTCTAATCCTTTTTGCAGTCAAATAAAGACCCTTCCAGGTTTCTGAAAAATCTATGCAGCTCCCTCTGGTCCTGAGGAAGAAACATAGCTGGCTTCTAGCTGCATCTCAGAGTCTTTTGGGCTTCATGTAAGCTGCAGACTCTCAGCTTCTTGCTATGATTCTCTCTCTAATGACTTCAGAAACGTGGTGCAATCTGGAATCATTTCCCTGCTAAACAGGCTCATTCACTCCCTGCTGTTTGGGCACAACCTGGCACCTGTTCTGATTGCTACCAGTGTTAAAGAAGTGATACAACACTCAACTGAGAAACCATACAGCCCATTGCACCAAGGTCGAATATTTGCAAGTAGGAACTTCATAATCTCAGACTTGTTTGAGAGTCATATTTTAAACAATGAGTACAACAGAACAGTAAAATAGCTGGCCATAGAATGTTCTTCATATTTATAAATTTCTAAACCAAGGTCTGAGATTCTTTTACATAGTTCAAAGAAAATAATTATTTTATGTTCTTCAAACCGTATTATGCAGAACTGTAAAGTTGCATAATTGAAATATCAAATTATTTAAAATGTGAATTATGACAGATTTTTTATTTATCCTATATAATGTTTTGCTATTGTCATCAGTGCTTGTGAACACCGATAAAATCTTAACATTCCCCTGTAAAGGCTTCTGCATATTCTGTAACCATTTAGACAAGTTCATTCTGATAGGTATAGACTACTGTGCTTATTACTACTCTTAATGCTTACTCTGAAGTCATGAGGTGTTGTAGATGGAAACCAGTATAGAACTCATCCCATAGTTCTTATAGTATACTGTATCACATCATTACATTTTCTACATATAGTTACAAATCTGCTCTGTGTAAACCTCTCTAGGTACTTGTGTTTCTGACTAAAATCTACTCCCTAAAATATTTAACTGCAGGTCTGATTCCATCCAAGACAGAACTCTACCACATTTTTTTACACCAATGATGTTTCCTGATTACTAAAAGAATATGTTTTTTTCCCCCCATCTGAACATAATTTTCTCTATTTATTCATTGTCCTGTTAACAAAAATCACTGAACAATGATCCACAAAGTTTAATTTTGTGATCCTAAAATATAAGAGCATTTGTGTTATCTGCTAATTACTTCACAAACAGTGAAAACCTTATTTCTTATTTATTGTAGGAGTATAATTGCTTTGTTGAGTTCATAAGACCAAAGTATTGTCCTAATAGGCAATTTTAAAGAAACTCCTTGTCAATGAGAGTTGTGGCCAATACCTGCTGGTCAGAAAGAAAAGAAAAAGAGAAATAAGCAATGAGGTATGACATATAATTTTAGCACTCATACTGGAATTTTAAAGAAATTAAAAAAATACATTAATATAATTAGAAATCCCATTACTTTTTAAAATTACCTTAATTAAAAATGTCTAGTTCAGATTTCCCCCCTCCAAAATCTGTGTTATTCAATTTTTTTAATATTCTGCATTTTCTATATAATTTTGTGCTTTTAGTTAAAAATAATATCAAAATGCTTGAAATTGTCATATTTCATGGAACTTGGTGTTCACAAACAATAGTGTATTCAGTAACACAAAATGTTCATTTATGAAAAAATAAAAGACAGTGTCTGATTCAATTTACTCACATATGATATTATGATTTCTCAGATGAAGTGGCATCAGTTTTTTTAGGTGATGAAAACAAAATGAGGTAGATCTTTACAGCTACTGCTAATATGAACAAAATGTACAACAGTTTTTCTAGTACCAGCTTTCAAACATGTACACTTTGTTTCCTTGCTAGTGCTCACTGTCTCCTAGGAGATGGATCACATTGTCTTAAGGGTATGTGAAACTAAAAATCAAGACAAAATTTATTGGCTGGATGTTGCTGTTTTAAATATCTACCTTCCCCTCAAGCAAAGCAAAGAATCTGGATCATAACAGCAACATAGTCATGGAAGACAAAGAAAAATTAATCTAACCATCAGTTTTGCATCTAACTGAATGAAAGAATACCAAGATAGCAGGAAGTTCAAGAGGAAGAAGGGAAAAAAAAACAAACAAAAAAACCTGCTTTGTAACATAAAAGCAATTAATAATTAAAGACAGCATTTACCAAGCCATAATTAGTACTACGAGTTAAGGAAGTAACACCATGAGGTAGTACCACTGAAATAGCAGGAATCCTGAGACTGCAGAACAGTTCAGTTGCTGTAGGTCTGTTCCTCAGCATCAGACACCTGCATTTGTATCTCCCGCAATTGTGGCCCTTCTGTCCACTCACCTTGGGCTAGTAAATTCTCAGGATGGCTTTTCAAGTGACAGAGGACCTGGAAGGCACTTATAGAGAGGAGATGAAGAAACTATCGTTCTCAAGGCCTAACATCCCAAGAAAGCTGCTTGGAAAATGTTGAGGAAAGTAGAATATGTTATTTTATATTTTTTGCTTCTACAGAAGTTAATGGACTCTAGAGCATTCTCAGAATAAGTTTCTGTTTGCAAATCAGTATTTTCCGGTGAAAAATGTCTGCATTTGGGAAATTCCTGACTGGTTTCCAAGAAAAACAGACGCTTTAAATATTAGCTGTTCCACTCACTTTTTGATATAAAAATTTTTGAAATGTCCAATGAATAAAGAAAAGCAATTATCAGTTGTAGTGATGTATTATTGTTACATCTTTGAGAAGATTTTTACAAAGAACTATGATTTTTCTTCTTTTTGCACTGAAGTAATTATTTGCTAAATATACTTTTCCTCCTGAAGAATGACATTTTGTAAAATGTTGTGTGTTCCCTCTTGTGTTTGTGTTGTGCCCTCTTTTCCTCTCTGACTCATGCATACACAAAGCCATAAACACATATATGCGCATGTGCACTCCTGCACACTTTTCCAGAAGCTTAAATGACAGCCAGTCTTGTTCCAAAATTCACCATTTTATAAGAATGATACATTTTCTTTTCCCCCACAGCACTAAATTACTCAGAAAGGGCTTACTTCAACACAGCTATCATTGCATTTCTGCCCACTTGCCTTGTTTGCAAAGGGGAGAGTGATGAGGACTCAGGAAGGATGAGTGGGTGGTGGTAGTTGGTTTCTATTTGGAGGAAACTATTTGGAAAACTGTAGAGTTCTTTTATCTGTCAATGATATAACAGAGTCTGACATGCCTAGCAGTAGGCAGAAGCAGCTGTCAGTAGTAGTATAATTTATTAGTATCTCTTCTTGATTAAGTGGGCTGACAGACTAACATGGGAGCAAAGAGGAAATCTGCCAAGTCATCATCTTGCACCTCAGGCTCGGACTGCCGATAGCCCACTGTGGAGTGTACACAGCATTAAAAATGTATTGAATATCATGCCTTAAAGACTGAGGAGAAAAAAACTCCAGGCAAATTTAGTAGGAGATAAGATAAGGAGAGCAGAAGCTTTAAT
>JAWWEU010000111.1:88322073-88333427 GCA_035583155.1 Acropternis orthonyx
TGTGGGTCAAACGGGCTATTTCCTCTGTAACCTTGTACTTATTGTGATCTTTTTATTAAATTGTAGTTCTGACTTGCTGTCTTTTTGTGAGTTGGGTTCTTTTCTCCTAGCAGTTTACCTTAAACCAGCACACCTGGGCAGCAGCTGCAAACGGTCCATTATTAACAGTTCATCAGAAATTACATAGAGGGCGTAGAATGCACAGTTTTGGTTACACCCACACAGTGATAAGCTGGTCTTGGCTGCTGCAATAGGACACACATGTCCATTTTTGTCATCTGTGCTTTCTTCCTGGAAGGAGCACCCTTCGCAGAAGTGAGGCAATGATGTGAGGTTGTATGGAACAACCTCCTAGACATGTCCACAGCCATGTCCCTTCAACTGCTGCATAAAAAAAACCCCCCAAAACAAAACACCAAAACAAAGAATAAACCCCAACAACAAAAACAAAACCAACAAAACAAAAAAAAATCCCTCTGTCCTGGCTGAAAATAGGATGGGGTAAAAGGACTCTTGCCCATGAGTTGGCAGGGATGACTGAGAGGGCTTTAGACTAGGTTTGAAGTGGAAAGGGGATAACACCAGGCTTGCTAGAGATGAGCCTGGAGATGGCATGCTAGTGGTGGGGGTGAAATCCATAGTCCAGCTGAAGTGCATCTGCACCAATGCTTGCAGTATGGGTAACAAGCAGGAGGAGCTGGTAGCCACTGTGCAGCATGAAAGCTATGACATATCAACACAGAAACGGGAGTGCTGCAATGAATGAGACTAATCTCTTCAGATGGAACAGGTGAGGAAGGAGAGGTGGTGTAGTGGGTCTGTACATTATGGGGGGTTTTGACTGTACAGAGCTCAAGGACAATCACTATAAGGTTCAGTGCCTCTAGGTAAGAATCAGGTGGAAGGCTAACAAGGCTGACATGCTGGTGGAAGTCTGTTATAGACCTCCCAACCAGGATGAAGAGACAGACAAAGTATTCTATAAGCAGCTGTCTGACATTTCATGATTGCAAGCCCTTGTTCTTGTGGAAGACTTGAACTTGCCAGACATTTGCTGGAAACTCAACAGACTGCCTAATGGATGAGGGTGAAACTAGGGATGTAGTCTACCTGTACTTCAGTAAAACCTTTGATACAGTCTCCTGCACCATTCCCCTGGAGAAGCTTGGACAAGTGCACTGCTCACTGGTTTAAAAAACTGGCTGAATGGCTGAGCTCAGAGGGTGGTGGTGAATGGTGCTACATCCAGCTGGCAGCCAGTCACTAGTGGAGTTCCCCAAGGCTCAGTACTGGGAAGAGTCCAGTTTAATATATTTATCGATGATATGCATGAGGGGACCAAGTGCACTGTTAGTAAGTTTGCAAATGACACCAAGTTGGGTGGGAGTGTTGATCTGCTGGCGGGTAGGAAGGCTCTGCAGAGAGCTTTGGACAGACTGGATTGATGAGCTAAGGGCAAGGGTATGAGGTTCAACAAGGCCAAGTACTGTGTCCTACACTTCAGTCACAATAACTGTGTGCAGCACTGTAAGCAGGGGGAAGAGTGACTGGAAAGCAATCCAGAGGAAAATGACATGGGGGTGTTGGTCAGCAGCCAGCTGAACATGACCCAGCAGTGTACCCAGGTGGCCAAGAAGGCCAATGGCATCCTGATCTGTATCAAGAATAGTGTGGCCAGCAGTACTAGGGAAGTGATTATCTCTCTATACTCAGCACTGGTGAGGCCACACATTGAGTGCTGTGTCCAGTTATGTGTCCCTGACTGCAAGGAAGACATTGAGGTGCTGGAGCATGTCAAGAGAACAGAAATGAACCTCATGAAGGGTTTAGAGAGTAAGTCCTATGAGGAGGGGCTGACAGAGTGTGGGTTGTTTAGCCTGAAGGAAAAGACATTCAGGGGAGACCTTATCATTCTCTGCAACTACCTGAAAGGAGGTTGTAGCAAAGTAAGGGTCAGCCTCTTCTCCCAGGCAACTAGTGACAAGACAAGAGTAAATGGCCTCAAGATATGCCATGGGGAGGTTTAGTGTGGACATCAGGAAGAAATTGTTCACTGAAAGGGTGGTAAAGCAAAGGGAACAGGCTGTCAAGGGAAGCCGTGGAGTCATAATTCCTGGAAGAGTTCAAGAAACAACTGGATGTGGCACCTACTGCTATGGTCCAGTTGATGTGGTGGTTCTTGGTTGAAGTTGGACTCAACAATCTAGGAAGTTTTTTCAACCTTAATGATTCTATGATTCTATTCTATGACTCAACAGAATGTTTGTTGCTGAACCTTTGACCTGATCTATTCTCTCAGTTCCTGTGTTGATAGTGTTACATACGTTTCAGGTGAATGTTAATTATTTGTACTGAGAATGTTGCACAACTTTTCCCATACGCTACATATGGGAAGAAGGAGCTTTCTGTATCTGATACACAGGTGTCAAATGGTCTTTGTCAGTGTGTTGGAGTCTCCTGAGATAGTTAATGGCAGTGTTGTCTTCCAATGGGCAGATTATAGATCAACATATGGAAATGCTAAATAATCTCTAAAATATATACAACTTTATTCTTCATAAGTACAACATTCAGAAATTATAAATCAATATTTCTCTTTGGGACAGAAGTGAAGCCTTTAGTCTGGGATCATATAGTCTTTACAGAGACATAGCTGGTGCCATTATCAATCTCTCATCTGTATAGGCATTTCTGAAGCTGAAGTATATCTGCCACATTGGGAAGGAACAGACTATAAAATATAATTTTGCACAAAAATATTTTTATCCAGTTAATAAGAATATTCAGATTTGATGTCACCCTCCCAAGAGCTTTAAAAGATCCTTTGTTAGTTTCAGTTTTGTGATCTTAATTCTTCTTGAATTCTGGTCTGTGCTTTAGTCTCTAGAATGTTGAAAAACAAATGTAAGAAATAATACAATAAAAGCCCATAATAAAACCATAGAAATGCTGTTTTAGATTTACATTAGAAGGAATAAAGAACATTTGGTTCTAAAAAATTTCAAAAGTAAGTTTCTCAAGGATTTCAATATTAAAAAGAAATAAAATCTCTATTCCAGGACCCTGAAATCTTGTATGGAATCCAAAAAAATACTCAAAGATATAATGTTAATAAATTAAGCTAATTTATTATACTTTATAGGGAAAAAATATATAGCAGGCAAGAGAATGGTTATAATATGCCAGCTGATAATCTATCCTGAATCCAGAGTAAGTCCGGTACCATAAGAGTGAAAAGGGGTTTTTTTGGTTTTTTTTTTTTTTTTTTTAAATTAACCATCATATTTAGGGACCTTAAAAAAATGGGTCACTGCTCCCATCATCATTGTTAATGTTAGGTTATTTGATAAAAGACTTGTCTTCACACACATGAAGGAGAACATGATCCCAGTATTGGGCAGGGGCATCCCAGTGTCCCAGTCAGAGATATGAATGCCTGACCTGCAGGACTATCCTAGTTCTATCTTAGGGGAAGCTCAGCAACATCCCAAGTCAGCAGAGATTGTTTTCAAAGGCACCTCCTGGGTAGTGGGGACAGGGAGAGGGGTGCTGGTGTGGGTCTGTGCCTAGGCGTTCAGGCAACAGCAGTGAGGGATTGAACAAGACTCATCATGGGATTTTTAGGGGAGAAACTGCAGGTGGAGAAGGGGAGGGATCAAGGTCACTTGGGAAAGAACAGGCACAGTAACATAAAGGGATAGGAGGATAAAGTGAGACTTCTTAACAGTTTCTGGTACATGTGTCTGGCTGTGCCCTGAACCTGATCAGCATAGTCTGTCCCCTCTTATTATACTCCATTTCTAAATAATATTCTTTATGAGGGACTTTCTCTTCTGTGCCTCTGTGCGAGTGGGTGGGTCTGATGGCTGAATAAGAACTGAGGGTTGGAGGGGTTATGTGTCCAGGGGCCAGCAAATGGAAAGACCATGGTGCATGACACAGGTGCTTATGTCAGTGTGTGAACACCGGGAAACTGAGTAATAGCAGCAGAGAAACTGGGAGACTGGAGTACCCATCAACAGGATAAGAGACTTGATAGGTATCAGAAGTGCCTTAAATCTGTGCAGGGTGCTGAAGAGACCAGAAGGTATGCTTGCTGGCTACTTGAGGGACCAGGAGGTTCAATCCAGTGACTGCAGAGGCCATGGGGTCTGTGTTCAGCTTCTGGTGTGGTCATAGGTCTGAGCCAGGTACTGGAAGGACCTGTTTACATGTCTCCCTGCAACTGGGAGACCAGTGGATTCTGGGGTGAACTGCTGAGACTCTAAGGTCAGTTACTGAAGGCATCCACATTGTGCATATTTATATGTATGTATATATTCTGCTAATGGGCTCTTATGCTGAGAGAAGGGAACAGCACGAGCCTATTGGTAGTGTCTTCATTTGAGCAAATGCTGTGTTTTCTGTCTGTGTTGATCTCTGCAGTCGGAGGTGTATATGTACTGTGTGTGTGTGTACCTGTGCCTGTTGGAAACATACAGTCAGCTTTACTCCTAACTAGACCTAGGGACTTGGAGCTGTGGCAGCCTTGTCTTGTCAGAGTATCAGATTCAGCAACATCTAACAGTTAAGACCCATGGGACAAACGTACAATTTAATTGTTATTACCTTACAAGAAAAAAAAAAACAACAGAAGGATTTCTTGCAAATTGATTTTACATGGATGCTGAAAAATCTTTGCTTAACCAGAAAATCTCTTTTGTAAATAATGACTTCAGAGACCTTGAGACAATTTATAGCTGGCCAAAATGCACATACAAACAGGAAGAGAGGTTTTAGATTTAAAGCACAGTGTTAACTCTCCAGGGCCCCAGTCTATAAAGGTATTTAGCACTTAAGTTTTCCTTAGGGATGTCAGTGTAGACATCAGTTATTGGGAAAGACAGAGTGTATATGTCCTACTATTGATAAGACTGATTCCTTAGGGTGAGCAGGCATTTGTCTTGGGAAGACTCATATTTGAAGACAGCATTTAAACAGTCAGCTAAAATGAGGCCTCAGTGCAGCAATATATACTCACTACCCAATTTAATTTCTCGGAGCCTTGTATGGAGCTCAGGTTCAGCAGCTATTTGACCTCAGAGTTACAAGAACTTGCCTTTGTAAGAGTATGTTCACCTGTTTGATCCATCTTCTGTCATCTTCATGATAATGAACTCTCTCTGGGTGAATAGAGTATTCTTGGTAAGGTCTTCCTGTGCAGTTCAAGAATCCCTGTGTATACAAAGACTCCTTTCTCGTATATCTGTTCTGTTGTTTCCTTATCCAGTGTGAATAATTCATTCTCAAACTGCTCATTGCATATAAAGAAAATTTAAGAGAAAGCTCCAAGCTGTCAGAGATGTTTTGATGCTCAAGGGATTCCTTAATCACCATCTGATCCCCCTGAGATACAGGCAAATAACCTACATGCAAATACAATACACTATCATTCCCAAATGTATACATTATTTTATGAGCTTTCACCAAGTGTGACAATTTCAGTGCATATAAAAACAGTCATGATTGAATAGCCCTTGAGACCCACCCTACATTTTCCTTTCATGAAATTATTGCATTGAGAATACACAGTTATATTCACTTCAGACTTCCAAAAAAAAGAGGATTTTTTAAGGATGATTTCAATGACAGAAAGTCTCTGCACAGCACTGTTTTATTAGTTCTCTAGCACACTTTTATCAGCTTCCTCCTGAGAGTAACTCTATTACCATTTCTCTTTGGAGAAGTACAACCTTTCCTTGTAATCCTAAGGTCACACAGCTCAGCTGAGTGTTCAGCTTTTAGGTGGTAACTCTTTGAGCTGAGTTTGTACCTTGACTATGAAATAACCTTATCCTCAGTGATTAACTCATTTGAAAGGGCTTGCCAGTCAGTTCTGAGGATATCCCATAAATATAGAGAAGCTTGTAAACTTCTTCACACACTTATCTGCCATTAAGGGGCAATTTGTTTCAATTGGACAGGACCAGGGATTTCCAAAGCCAAAGGAAGAGTTAAGTATCTATAAGGTTGTGCATCTCTAAGTGACACCTCTTAAGTTCCCCCTCCCTGGCTGTCTGCCCACATTGCTGCCATCAGAGGTGGGATATATTTGCTACTTGGTATTCCTTTCATTCTTTTCCATGGATGTGGTTACACTACTGTTGGGTTTTATTGCCTGCGTTCATAGGTTGTTGCTGCCTTTTTTCAGTTCTAGTATTTATACAGTCTCTTGGCTGTCTATCACTTTTAGGTCAGGTACATTTCTCCCTTGTTGCTTTTCATGAGGTAACTTTTTCTGTTCTGTAGCTATTACTGTCAATGCATTAAACTGAAGATCTCATTCTGATGGGGACAGAGAAGGAAAGAGGGAATTTCTGAACTTTTAAACCCTGGGAGATGTGCTATAAAATTTGTGTTTAGGATTCAGAATATTTCTGATCTCCTACTATCTTTAGAGGTATTGAAAACAAGCCCAGTTCTTCTGCCATCTACACAATACTTACTTGTCAGTGAGAGTCTGGGACTTCAACAAATATTTTGATATCCACTTTTCTTCCTTCTTTATTTCTCAGAAATGAAAATATCTCATTTGAGATACACTATCTTCATCACCTGAGGATATTGTAATATTGATGAATGCTTCCAGGTTAAAATTAACATTTTCCCTACTTCTCTGTGCTTTTAGATTCAATGTAAATTTTAATATATTTGTTAGATAGTTCTTGATCTTTTTCAGAGTATATGGCTTCCTAAGTTCCTACTGTAAACATCAGAGGGAATAATTTCAACTCTTTTCTTTCCTTTTGCTCTTGTTTTAGAGGGTCTGAACAGAAGGAGTTTACAACTCTTGATGAAACAATTCAATATTTTCTTCACTTTTGCAATCCAGAAAGTGTATGTAAATTACAGTTTCGATAACTAACTTTAAATCCTGTATGTGTATTTTCTGTAATGAGTTATTCCAGATTTTGTATCTCACAACTTCATGAAGTGATACAGCTCTGTACCAATTCATATGCACCATTTCCCCTTCTTTTGCATTGTTCCCTGTGGAATAATATGTAGGTTTGCTTCAATAACCCCAAATCAATAATATGAACCCTCATTTAAACAGAGCTATCATTGATAATATATATATGAGCAGCTATTTTATGCAGCTCTATTTTCAGCCACTTGACTGCTTTGATGTTTTTTACATTTTTCAGATTGTTTGTAACAGTGCTAACAGAACACTTCAGACTCCAGATGAAGAGTAAGCCTGAGGGCCTAGTGGCAGCAAGCTTGTGAACTAAAATTAGCACACTGTGAAGTGCATGCTTGCCATCATTTAGAACTATGGTGAACCAACAGTTACCCATTAAAAGTCAATGTCAATACATAAGACATTTGTAAAGACATCTCTATATTTTGGATCAAACCCAGTTAAATTTTTCTGGCATAATTATACAGTCTAAATTTTAAAGAGTCAAAAGCTCATTTCAAAATAAATTCTTAGCAAATTCGAAACAGTCCTTGCTTAAATCTAGAGCAATTACCTTTTAATTTATGCTCTTTTTTTCCCCACTTATTGTTTCTGTCCTTTACTATTATACAAAATAAAATAAAATTAAATAGTATTTTAAACAATGTAATCAGACATTTTTCATTATTGCTTTGATAGCTTCTGCATATTTTTTCTATAAAAATATGCATTTTTATTTTTTCAATGCACAACATATATAATCATAGCACTAATGTTGAGTCTTCCATTAATTTATATTTTGAACATTGAAGCAGTATAATTTGTACATCAGACTGAGTCTAATTTTAAGCTGTGTGTTCATAGTTCATAAAACTTCATTAAGAAGCATTTTTAGATCAGCTAAACTGACATTCTATACATCAAAGTCCCAATGACCTCCTGTATACCAAGGTCTCTAGTGTGCTCACATTTGCCCAACCACTCTACTTTATATCCCTTTTAGAAAACAAAAATATCATCAGTATGATGTAGATCAATCAAAAGAAAAAACAAAGTTCCACCAATCCTTCAGAATCTTTCTATAGTAGGGTTTTATTTATAGGACATATGCCAAAATACACACTCTGTTGCAGATGACTTCTTAATCATGACTAAAATATCATTTCATAACCATAAACTAACTGACTAATGTCAGCCTTAGTATGTAAACAAGATCAAATTTCTGAGAAACAGGATAGTCTACATAACAGCATATGTTAGTTACCTCTGGCAAATATTCTCTCTGATAGTGACTAGTTTCTGATATGAAAGATGATGGAGAAAATAACATTAACTAGGATCTAGTTGACCAAGTTTTCATCAAGAGAAAAATTATTTCTCAAACTTACAGACAGACAGAGGAAGCCTTTAAACAAGAAATTTACTGACAGTAATTATATTTATGCAAATCAACGAATATCTGATTCATCAGTACAAACATACAAGACCAGGGAGTGATCACAACCAAGGACCCAAATCCTTTTAATATTTAAACATTTTATTTCCCAAACTGAAGGAAAACTTACTCTTCAATAAAAAAATTAATGTCTCCTAGGAAGATCTCAGCTGAAAGTTCTGAGCTCTGCATTTAATATATAATTGCCTCACAGCTAGGACATTACATCTTGTTTCAAGTTTGAGTTTGTCTAATTTTAGTTTTCAGCCTTGTAGCTTGTTGCATGTTTATCATCAGCTGTGAAGAACCTCTGTTCACTAATATTGTTTTGCTATTTGTCCCTTTGTTTAGTGATTGAGTCATGTCTTGAATTTTATTTGGTAAGGTCAAACATTTTAAGAAATATAAAGTTTAGTTTTCAGTTCAAGGACCTTTCCTTTCATAATATTTATAAATAATTCTGATATTCCATATTTCCTGTAAAGAATAGGCATAAAAATTAGACTCAGCATGTTATTTCCAATGGGCACAAAAACTTCACTACAAAATGACCATACTAGGAGCATTTCCATTTTACTCTTCCTAGATTTTATATCCAGGAATCTCATTAATCCTCATAGCATTAAAGTAGAAGCTTATTCTAAGATTGTTAGATGTCTTAGTCACTACCTTCCAAGACAGTCTTTCAAGTTGTCCTTACTTGATTCTCCTCAGTGGAACTGTTTGCATTTAGCTCTTGAATACGTATTTTGTTAGAATGTAACCAGTCCACTGCATCTGAACATTAGGATGGTTGGTCAGAAGGATGACAACAATCTGATAGAAAAGTATGAGTATCTAGAACTATCACAGCAAGTAGAAGATGGTAACTCATGGAAAACCAGATCTTCCTTTCATACTCTCTATCATGGTAAATATATATATATACAATGCATGAAAAGAGTTGAGTCCTTGCTATAGCAATATTGAATCCAGTAAATCTATCTGGGAGCCATATAGTCATAAAATCGCAGAACCACAGAATGGTTGAGGTTGGAAGGAACATCTGGAGGTCATCTGGTCCAACCTTCCTGCTCAAACAGGCTCACCTTCTGCTAGTTGTCCAGGATCATGGGCAGAGGGATTTTCAATATCTCCAAGGACAGACTCTCTACAACCTCCCTTGGCAACTTATTCCAGTGTTCAGTCACCTTCACAGTAATAAAATTGTTACTTGATGTTCAGACAGGACCTTCTATGTTTCAGTTTATGTCTATTGCCTCTATCATTGGGTGTTATTGTGAAGACTCTGCCTCTGTCTTCTTTGCAACCTTCCTTCGAGTATTTATATCCATGGATAAGATTCCCCCTGAGCCTTCTTTTTTTCCAAGTTAAACACTCCCAGCTCCCTCAACATTTTGTCATAGAGAGGTGCCCCAGTCCCTTCATCATCTTGGTGGTCCTTTGTTAGACTCTGTCCAACATGTCTGAGGAGTCCAAAACTGGACACTGTACTCCAGATGTGTCTCACCAGTTCTGAGTAGAAGTGAAGGGTCACATCCCTCAACCTGCCAGTGAAACTCCTACTAATGTACCCAGGATACCATAGGACTTTTTCTGCAGCAAGGCACATTGCTGGCTTGAAGATGATCCCTCAGTCCTTTTTCCTTCCAGAGTTGATTTGAGCTCTTTTACTCAGTCAAATAAGAAAATTTAAAAAAATTCTCTGATCCCTCTAAAGTATTTTTCATTAGTACATCTGAAAACAGATTTTCCAGATTGCAAAGATAAACCCTTGTGGAGTTCTTTCAATTCATGATGAAGCTCAAGATGAAATTCATCTAGTCCCACCTCCTCTGCAATGAGCAGGTGAGTTTGTTTATACTAATACCTCCTTAGCCAACCTGCTAGGCGAGCAAGAACAAGTAATCTAATACTATACCTTTGTTAAAATTACTGGAACATATTTAAAATAGTTTCTGCTATTTCCATAAATTTAAATTTATATTCTTAATAAATAAGTAAATCCAAACTATTTCATAAGAATCACTACTTACCCTACATTACTTATTTCTCAGTATTTTTTCCTCTTCTATTACCCTTTCTTTGTATTTCTCACTGTTCATCTCTCTGCCATACAGTTATGTTGATTGTACTCTGTAATAGTGCAAGTACTGAGAAATTTTCCTTTCATCCTTTTAAGACAGTGGAAAAATGTACATTCCTTCCCAACAGCATAACTGCATTTTTGGTTTTTTTTTCCTCACCTC
Organism: Acropternis orthonyx; assembly: GCA_035583155.1. Lineage (NCBI taxonomy): Eukaryota > Metazoa > Chordata > Aves > Passeriformes > Rhinocryptidae > Acropternis > Acropternis orthonyx. The sequence goes on from JAWWEU010000111.1 coordinate 88,332,701, forward strand.
AGTATGAGAAGTAAATCTCCTGCAGTTTGAGCAGTTGATAAAATAAAGATGAAAAGTCTATACATCTTCATTTTTCTTCACAAGTAATATTAGATGAGGAGATCATATAACGAGCCCTGTAACTGCAGAGTAAACTAGATCCCTCTTAAATAGCACATCCCAGTGGAAGCTGAATGTGCCAATTAAATGATCATCCCAATTACAAGAGGCTCATGGGGATACATTGTGCTGGTGTGCTTTATAATCGCTTTCATTTCATGGATTGATTAAAACAAGAACAGCATTAGCTCCCCATCTTGATTACCTAATAGAGATGATTTATTTTGTATCCATATAGGGATTCTTTCCTGTATCTGTGACAAAAATAATGAAACTGTACAGTATGTGCCAAAATAAAAAATAACATTTTTATTCCCATATGGCTTGGCTGAATTCTTTATGGTTTGATGATGAAAGCTCCATTGTCTGAGTAATGTATTTTACTATCAGTAAAATTTATTAGATATTGACCTTCCTCTTTATCCCAGAGGAATCAACTGGAAGTACTGACTCTTGAACTGAGAGCAAAGCTCAACACTAGTTTTAAACACAGATGGTGAAATCAATGTCCAAAATCATGATACTTCAGTGGAAACAGAATTTTATAAAAAACCAACCAACCAACCAACCAAACCAAAAAAACCCCAAAGAAACCCCAACAACAAAAAAAGAACCCACCCCCCCCCAA
>JAWWEU010000111.1:88337418-88368963 GCA_035583155.1 Acropternis orthonyx
AGCGTGCTTGCAGCAAGCATGGGTAGAGCCCTTCCCAAATCTTTGTTTGCGAAGCCTAGCCATGATGATGATGATGAATCTACTTGGATTGAGGTTTCATACAGTCCTGTATCACTATAATTGTGTCAGACTAAAGACACAGGCTCAGGTTTTGTCAGGCAAAAGCAAAAAGTAAAAGTACTTTATTAATTACAAGCTTATCTTTTATACTATTTTTCTACTCTCCACATGAATCTATGCTATATATCATTGGCTAGGTGTTCTTGTCCACGAGTCTTGGACCATCTTCTGATAGGTGGTTACCATCTCTCTTCATGCTGTTCAATCTCAAAACACACTCTTATTTTCCATGGTTGTTTTTCTCTTTCTTCTGTTTTCCCAGGCCTGGCCTAAGGACATAGGTGGTGTTTTTTGCTGCTTTCCCTGGCCTACAGCTGCATCCTCTCAAGGCTGAAGCTGTCCACAGCCCAATAGTCTCCCACATAGAGCATACACACACCAAGAACACTGGGGCTATTTATAGTGAATTCATCCAGAATGGGAAAACTCCATAGCTGATATAAATTCTCCTGCTGAGCTAGAAGAGAGAAAGAAAATGCATGGTAGAACATCTCACAACTAGGTGTTTAACAGTTAACAAGGGAGACCAAAGCAGATTCCATTGTTGTTGTATGTCAAAATGTTTAAAAAATTATTCCATGATGCTCTTTGTTTGTTGCCTGCTCACTGGAATGAACATTATTCAGTTTTATGATTGTGATAGTTCATGTGAAAAAAAAAAAGAAAAAAAAAAAAAAAGAAACCCAGAAAAACAACCTCTAATTTGCATATAGGAATATTTATAGGAATTAGTTTTAAAACTTTCATCAGATATAAAGCCATGAGGAGTGGTTGATAATACCAGAGTGTTGTGCTGCCATTCAGAGGGACCTGGATAGACTGGAAAAACATACTGATAGAAACCTTGCGGAGTTCAGCAGGTGAAAGTGACAAGTTCTGCACCTGGAGAAAAGTAACCCCACACCAGTACATGCTGGGGATCTACCACCTGGAAAGCAGTTTTTCAAAAAAAGAAACCTGGTAGTCCTGGTGGGCAGCAGATTAAACGTAAGCCAGAACCCTTGCAGTATCCTGGGCTGCATTAGGAAGAGCACTGCTAGCACTTCAAGAGAGATGATTTTTCCTCTCTGGGTCATCTCTTGTGAGACATATCTGGAGTGTCAGGTCCTAGTCATGGTTCTGCAGCATAGGAGAGAAGCAGATGTTCTGAGCAACCTGCTGTAGCTGGCCCTGCTTGAGTACAGGGGAGTTGGACTAGGTGATCTTCAGAGGCTGCTTCTGACCTCAACCTGGTTGTCATTCTGTTAGTCTATAGATAGGTAGTAATGGCTGAAGTGCTTCTGAAACAACTTGACCTATGGAAGTTGCAGTCTTACAGGATAAAAACAAGCAGTCAGAGCTGAAAAGTGATTATCCAGACAGGGGGGAAAAAAACCAAGTCAAAACCCCAAATATCCTACAAGTATAAGTTTCTACAAACAAATGTCTCTACAAAAAAATACTACATTTCAGCTCAAATAACCTCCATCTTTGGTATTCCAAATCAAGGAGAGATTGAATGTTGTTGGTAAATTATTGTTTGGATAACTTATTTATCAACAAAAGTGTGCTAATAATTTTCTGCTATTTTGAAGAACAATATTCACAAGAAGTTGCAGCTTCCTATATTGTTCTCCCACTTTTGGTTTTTTTTCAGACTCCTGTAGTGCCTATTGAATTGTGGTGAAGTTTGATTTTAAGTTCAAATAGCTGTGCTGGCAATCTATCTCACTATCACCTGTTCCTGACACACTGAGAGATGAAAGTTATTTATATGGATTTATAATACAACAAAAAATACAACTACCAGAGAAATTTTGCCATGAATTTTTTTATACTTCACCCACCTGCTCAGTTAGTGGGAGATAATGCTTTAAGAATTTGATAAATGAAACCCAGGTTCTCTTCTAGTCAGACAGTGCTTTTGGACACCAAATCTATGTCATTCCCAACTGTACACCGTCTGGATTACAGATAATGCCAAGCTACTGGGCACATTTTATTTCCCCAGTGTTACAAAACAGTGATGAGAAAATTAGGAAAATACACAGAGGTTCAGATTGCAGATTTTCCTTTGAGGACTACCCATGCACAAGGACATAGAGACAGCTGCCTCTTCACATTGCTAACTATCATTTCACAAGTACCAACAGATTTATCCCAGATGTTGTGCTGATGTCATCATGACTGCCATGTCTGCTCTCTGCCATTCTGTCTTGAGGTGCATTGGTACAGGACTTTATCACTTGTATATTGTTATGAAGATGGTACCAGGGCTTCTTTCATACCCAGTGATGTCTGTCAGAGGAAAAATGAATAATCTTCATAAATTCAGTTATTAAAATGCTTTAAAAATTATAAATCTGCTTACTTATACTTACCATCTATGTCTATTTTTCTGATTATTATTTTGTTGCTCTTCTTTATTTCAAGACTATGCGGCAATCAAACCCACACTACATTAAAATATTAGGTTAAAATATTTCCCAGGAAGCAAAAGGGATTGCAAAATGAAACCATGCATGTATTTCAAACTGTCAGGAATATTAGGTATGGTATAAGAACAAGGAAGTGTTATAAAGCCATTTAATACATTTCATTGTGTAGCTTAAATTTTCAAGTTGAGCTGAAACCACAATGTACAAGAACCTGTTGAAACGCACACACAAAAGATTTTTTTCTAAAAGAAAATTATAGTTTCAATGAGATAGAGAAAAAGAACATAATGAATCACAGAATCATTAAGGTTGGGAAAGACCTCCAAGATAATTGAGTCCAACCTTTGAGCAGACACCACCACATCAACCAAACCATAGCTCTAATTGCCACATCTGGTCGTTTCTTGTATGCTTCTAGGGATGGTGGCTTCAACACTTCCCTGGACAGCCCCCTTCAATGCTTAACCAACCTTTCAGTGAAGAAATTCTTCCTGGTGTCCAACCTGAACCTCCCCTGGTGCAGTTTGAGGCCATTTCCTCTTGTCCTGTCAGTAACTGCCTGAGAGAACAGACCAAACCCCACCTTGCTACAACCTCCTTTTAGGTAGTTGGTACATAGTGATAAGGCCACTCCTGAGCCTCCTCTTCTCCAAACAACTCCAATTCCCTCAACTGCTCCTCCTCATAGGACTTATTCTCTAAACCCTTCATGAGGTTCATTTCCCTTCTCTGAAAACTCTCCAGCACCTCAATATCTGTCCTGTAGCGAGGGGCCCAGAACTGGACACAATATTCCAGGTGCAGCCTCAGCAGTGCTGAGTATAAAGGGACAATCCCTTCCCTAGTCCTGCTGGCCACACTATTTCTGATACAGACCAGGATACCATTGGCTTTCTTGGCCACCTGGGCACACTACTGGCTCATGTTCAGCACCCCCAGGCCTTTTCTGCTGGGCCATTTTCCAGTCTGTAGTGCTGCTGTCTGAAGTACATAATACAACACTTGGCCTTGTTTAATCCCATACTGTTGGCCTTGGGCCATCGATCCAGCCTGTTGAGATCCCATCCTACCCTCCAGCAGATCAGCACTCCTGCCCAGCTCAGTGTCATCTGCAAACTGACTCAACTCAATCCTCATCCATATCATCAATAAAGATATTAAACAGAACTGGTCTCAGGACTGAGCCTTGGAGAATTCCACTAGTGACCACCTGCCCAGTGGAAGTAGCACCATTTACCACCACTCTTGGGCCCACCCAACCATTCAGTTTTTAACCCAGCAAAGATTGCACCCATCCAAGCCATGAGCTCACAACTTCTTCAGGAGAATGCCATGGGAGACAGTATCAAAGGCTTTATTGGAGCTCAGGTAAACTACATCTACAGCCTTTCCCACATCCACTAGATGAGTCACCTGGTTATAAAAGGAGATTAGGTTGGTCAAGCTAGACCTGCCTTTTCCTAAACTCTGCTGTCGGGGCCTGATCCCTTGTCTGTCTGGTATGGGCTGCATGACGGCACTCAAGATGATCTTCTCTGATTATCTCTGATCATCATGATCTGATCTTCTCTTCATAACCTTCTCTGGCACCAAGGCCAGGCTGACAGGTCTACAGTTCTCCAAATCCTCCTTCCAACCTTTCTTGTAGATAGGTGTCACTTCAGCTGACCTCCATTCATCTGGGAGCTCCCTGATTAGCCAGGACTGATGAAAAATGATGGAGAGTGGCTTGGTGAGCTCTTCTGCTAGATCTCTCAGTGCCCTCTGGTGAATCCCATGCAGCCCCATAGACTTGTATCTGAGTGGCAAGTCACTAACTACTTCCTCCTGGATTGCAGGATGATTCTGATCCCCATCACTGTCTACCAGCTCAGGGTCTGGTTGCCTTGAGGATAACCAGTCTTTCTGTTAAAGACTGAGGCAAAGAAGGCATTAAGTATCTCAGTCTTTTCCTCATCCTTGGTGAAAATGTTCCCTCTCACAGAATCCTTTACACTATACAGGATATAGAGGTGCAGGGAAAAGTACAGTACAACAATTTTGATATAGACTGCACTGAGGCACTCACACAGCTTTTTAAAGAGAATATTTGTGTGAGGAGTGTACCCATGTATTGGCTGACCATGCCGGGGAGTACGGGGCAAACCGCATTTATGCGGGGCAGATGGCCATCCTGGGCAGGTCGAGCGTGGGGCTTGTGATCCAGCAAATGTGGAATCAAGAGAAGGACCACCTGAAAAAGTTCAATGAGCTCATGGTTGCTTACAGAGTTCGACCTACTGTTTTATTGCCTTTCTGGAATGTAGCAGGTTTTGGTTTAGGGGCTGGAAGTGCTTTGCTTGGAAAGAAAGGTGCAATGGCTTGTACAGTGGCAGTGGAAGAGAGTATATCAGACCACTACAACAACCAGATCTGAACTCTGATGGAAAAAGATCCAGAAAAGTACAAAGAACTATTTAAGGTATTCACAACAATAAATTACTGAGGATCTGTGGAATCATTCCTGATTAATCAACAAGATCAGATAAGCTTTGAATATGAAGATGAATTTTGAATCAGGAGTATTTGCCTCTACAGTTTGGCATATCTTTTCTTTTTCAGTCTGAGAAATGCCAATGGGCATTTGTATGGTTTTGCTTTCATTTGTTGAAAGAATTTATCTATACTCATCTATTCAATGGCAAAACTGTGAGTCAACTCAAAATCTCTCACATTTTCTGATATAAATAAAGAATATAAGCTGAAGTCTGTATAAATATAGTTTCGCTCCACATTCATATATTGGATGCTATGCCATGACCTGTCTTTAGAATTTCTCACTTGAAACAGGAAACAGATTCTGCAGTGCCTTTTGGTCTAGATAAAATTTCTGAAGCATTTCTGCTGTTCTTTTAAGATCAACCTTATGAATCTGTGTCATCCACCTAAAGGTTAAGAAATATGTCTAAACAAACTTACTTTTGTTGCCTAAAACATTTAGATGAGTGGTTTATGTTACTTAAAATGAAATAAATAATATTTAGATAAGTATGACACTTCTAAAATTGAAGAAATGTTTTCTCACTGAAAACAATATCACAAAAAAAAAAAGTATTGGTCAGCTGCAAGACAGATGAGCAGGAAAGATGGGTTATGGCTAAAGTGTTGTGTATTGCTTGACAGGGTATAGAAGAGGAAGAGTTTCCTTCTCTGTATTCTTCCTCCATAAGCTGAAGTACATCCTGAAGTCCCTACATTTACGAAAGTGTAAAGACTTTCCAAGATTCCTTAAAATGTTAACAATGACAACCTTCTTCCTCCCTGCTTCCAAAGAACTACCAGAACAAATCACTTGTATTTGATGACAACAAGAAAGGCCAGTGTACAGTGTTAGTGATTTGCCTCTTTCCTTCCAATTACAAATGTATTAAGAGAGCTGAGCCTTGATAGGCTTGATTTTAGACTGAAAGAAAAATATAACACAAAAGAACTATATAACATTATTACTATTAAAAGTGCAAGATACTTGGAAGTCTGCTTATTCATCTTTACATGGATTTTTGATGCAGAAGAAAAATAAACACTGCCTTTTCTGTCAGTAATGACCTCATGTTTAACATCAGAAAAGATAACTTTTCCTGTAGGGTTTGAGACTTTCTCAGTGACTAACATTGTTACTGTGTATGTTAATGTTAGGTAACATGCATAATGTAACATGATTAGGTAACATGAATATTTAAAAATCCATAAAATGATGAAAAATACACTTAAAGTTACCTCAGTTGTACAGTTTTAAAGAAAAAAAAAATGTGTTCCACTGTTTTGGGAAAATGTGTGCATTATCTAAAAAAAAAAATAAAATAAGAAAAATAGGAGGATTGCTTTTGTGAATCTACAGCATTTCAAAAAATGACGTAGTGAGCATTTTTTAAATGAATGGTGATAAATAGTTTAATTAAATATAGTCTTATGAAAAAATTACATTTAAATTTGTCGGGTTGGTAATTAATCTTTTTAAGATACAAGTGTTAGGATACAATTTTTAAGATGCATTTGCTGTTTTGTTTTTTTTTTTTTTAGTTAAGAGTCTGATATATACTTAGATAAAGGTTTTGATACAGAAGCAAACTGGAACCAATGTTTTAAAATATACATTTTATTCCAACTTAAAAAAAACCCCACAAACCTGCTAAAACAAAAACAAAACCCAAAAAAACCACCTAATACCTTGCTAGACCATAAATACCCATCTGGCAGATAATTGGGAACAATTTTTTTCGTCATTGCTGATGGTAAACCATCTATGTTTTACTTCACAGTACTGTGGCTACTCTTAGATATGAGGGATTGATACCTTGAGGTTCCTGGCTCTGTATCTTAAAATGTGGCTAGCATTCTATAAGACACTCTGCAGGGCACTTGATCTAGATTTATACTAGAGTCTATGTGCTGTTCCTCAAAATGTAATTGCTATTCTGTATAGTGGTTTACCTGATAAATGTGGAAACAGATGACTGTTCAAAAGAGTAGTATTTCTGTAGCTTTATATGTTGTATCTGTTGTGCTGAAAAATTAGAGCACAGAGGGATAAAGTTGGCAGCATTATGTCCGTACTTTCATTGCGAGTGGTTAACTGTCCCAGTACCAGACAATATTTTCATTGTGTGAGGACCTAATTAAATCATTACAAAAGTTGTCCTTTTGTAAATGAAAAGACAGGCACTTCAGACAATCAGAGACCATGGGATGAACCAAGAAGTCAAGTTATTGGACATGCTTAAAGTAAAATTAACTGTTAGGTACTGGAAGCAAATATCACATAGTATGGGGCTTTCAGTTGACAAACTTATGATGCTGATATCAATCCAAATTGTACTGTTAATTTGAAGTGAATTATGTGACAGGCAAACTGGTGACAGGTATGTAACTGTTTAGATTAAGTACACCTTTTGACTAACTATAGATACATATGCTGTGTTCTTCCTTTGACAAATAGGAAGCACCTTTTGTTTTCAATATGCCGTTTTGAATGTGCATTAATGCTAAACAAATTGCTGGTAAAGTTTAGACCTCAAAGCATTTTTGTATTCCTCTAATGAGCTCAGTGAAATACAAACCTCAGCTAAGCAAGGAAGGGGAAAAATATTTTCAGTGATTCTCTTAGTCATTTCAGGAGATTAGCTTCAGAGCATTCTTTGAATTTTTGTCATATGTAGAGAAAGTTTCCCCTTCCCTCTTGTATTTTTCCTGTGCTACATTTATATTGTCATTTTAGATCTCCCTAGTCATGTACAGGAGCTGAAGATTATTCTACTCTTCCAGAGACCACTCTGCAACACGAGCGTAGCAAGCCCTATGTTTTCCTGGTCAGAGTAAGCAGTTTTACATGTCAGTTTAACAAGACTAAATGACGAGGCACTCCTTCTTGGACAACATATGGCTGTTGTTCTACTTGTAGATTAAACACCACCTGAAATACTCCTGGGTGCTGAAACAATCGTTTCTACTGCTAAACTGCTAAGGAGGTCTTATGTTCTCAATCTGTGCAAACTAGAGGTCTCAAAAATTATTTCTGGATGTAGTTTTGGAGCTACAAGACTCAATAGACCATTTTCAATGCATTTAGCATGCAGTCATGCTCTTCTGGAGGCTAAAACATTTTACTAACATAACATAACATAACATATAAAATAACAAACATAACATAAAATATAACATCATAACATAACAACATAGGCTGCTTTTTACCAGTTGCACTCAGTTCCTGGGGGCATAGCAAGAAACATGTAAGTTACGACTGTAAAGGTAGCCTGTGGCCCACTTGAGGAAAGGAAGTTTGGGTCAGGGAGTTCTTGTACTTTAAGAATTGAAAAAGTAGATGAAGAGAAAATTGATCTCAAGAGAGAGTTAGAGAAAGGAAAGTGAAAAAAATAGTCTCTCTCTATAGAACTGAACAGTGTGGGTTGAGGTTGGTTGATCGAAATTTGGCTTTAAGGACTGAGGTTCATATAAACATGGCGTGATTCAGAATTCAACCTGTCTGAGGTCTTTTGTACCTATATGGTTAATGAAGCCTTCCAGGACTTTGTTTTTTCTTCCTGCCCTCAGACTTTCTAGGTAGCAAGTGTGCTAGAGACCTTCAGATGATGTTGCAAAGGGTAAAATTCAGTTTCAGAGAAACAGTCCAAATGTAGATGGCTACATTTTTCCTCTTTTATAATCAGTGCAAAACTCTATCATACCAAAACAGTCAATGGGTAATTCAGCTGTCTTCTGTTAGAGATGAGGTTTCAGTCCTTAATTTAGATATCTTCACATTAGAAGTCCAGGTAAGTGAAAAGACCATGAAAAACTACTGCATTTGGCATAAGAAACTAGTGGGCATAGCAGGGTATGAAGCTCACAGAAGCTGCTGATAGTGCCATGAGGTATGGCAAATTTCACAGATAGTTCAGGGGGGTTATGAGGAATGACAAAACTTCACAGAATATTAGGGACATTTTGGAGATGGGAATCTGATAAGACCAGAATTATCTATTAGCAATACCATAAAAGGAGAATATTACCTAGGTAATCACAACAGGAATACCAAAGTCAGGTACTCTTGTACAAAAACTGAGACCAATGGCAAACAATAATTGGGGATGACTTCTATGTTTAGGAAAAGATGAAGGCAGAGAAAGGCAGGGATAAAAGTGCATGGGAGAAAGAATGGGAGGTGGGCTGGGGTTTAAAAAGGGCTAGTCAGGTATAACCAGGCTGCTGGCCAATTCACTTGTCTGACCTGTCTGACCACTGCAGTCTGTCCTGTGACAATCTGTTGAAGGAAGTTTCCAAATCTGATTTTGCAGACAAGGAATGTGAAAGTTGACTTGCAAAAGTTTGTAGCTGTGAATAGGTCTTTTTGTGTGAGTTATTTGTATCATATTTGGAAAACTTGATATTTCAAAAGAAGACAGGTTTTTTTTTTTTTTCAGCTTTTAATCCTTCATATGTACCTGGAGTACAATTCATGTCTTCTGTTCCCTTCTCTTCTTATAAATTCTTACAAGTTTCAGAATAGCAAATTTAAAGTCTCATCTATTTAAACAAATAGTTGGAGTACTAACCATTGTCTTGAAGTTTTTTTATCTCCAAAATTTATTTAAGGGCAGATGAAAACAAACAAACAAACAAAAAAATCCCCATTTTAACTTCCTGACTGAAGCTTTTTCACTTTGCAATTCAAATTTTGCTCTTTTGCTGTTATATTACTACTTTACTGGTTCACCAGTTGCCTAACAATGAAAGACATGATTTTCTAATTTAAAAGTCAAATAAAAGATAAGAAAATTCCTGTATTTTTCTGTTGTTGATCATAAAGAACCTAAAAAGGAACAAAACTAATAGTTTTCTATAGTGGTGATTGGTTTCCCCCTGGCACAGGTGCTGCGTTTCTTACCAGGGGGCACGCTCTCCATCCTTCCCCCCCTCCACGGGGTTCCCAGGGGACCAGGAGCTGCAGCACTGGACTCACGGAGAGATAGGAGGCAAAGAGGGTTTATTTCTGGTCCTACAGGCTTTTCAAGGAAAGGGGGTCATTTTACTATGAAAGGGGACCCAGGTTAGAACCAATGGGGTAAGGTTTAACAAGGGCCAATGGGAAAAGGGGTTTTACAACAGGGGTTTGGGGAAGGGGAAGGTACAAGTGAGGTGACAATACAAAATCCACCTGTAACAAATATTGATATCACAGTAAAGGTTTCATTTTCTGTGTTGGCATCCATATTCCATTTATGACAAGAATCTTTCCACACTTTCAATGGTATGTCGACCACTATAGTTTTCCTTCAGTTATCCCCTTTCCAAATACTTATTTACTGTGTTCAGGATCACTGTGCAAAGATGCACACTTTTGATTGTGGAACTAAACCACGTTGCTGACGCTTTTAAAATTTACCCATGACTACTTTTTTCTTCCAGTGACTGTAGCAAGGATGATGGAAACTTCTCTTGATTTTATGGTCAAAGTGTTCAGAGGCCAAAATAACTTGGTATCAGATTTAGCAATGCCAGAAAATAAGTACCTGTCCTAGTCAGATGACCTGATTTAGGTTCTCACATTTGTTTAGCAGTTTGTTGTATACTGAGTTTATTGCTGTGACCTTGGTAGATCAATTCAGGGTAAGCAAAAAACTAAACTCTCTCTAGGGACTGTCTCAGAAGCCTAAACTTCCAGTCACTTAAATCAGTCAACACAAAATACAAGGAACATGGGTATATTTGAATTTTGCAGATGGTCACTACATACATGGGATTTTAGAACATGCAGTCTTGTTGCAGGAAGTGCCTCCCAAACATGGTGAAATCCCTCTGAACAAAAGCTAGAGTGATAGGGGCATCTCCACTGGCAGAGTGTACCTTGACTTCCTCCCTGTTCCCTCTATACAAGCTGTTGTGTGTTTTGCATCAATGTCCTGACCTGATCTCCTACTGGATGAGAAAGGAAATAATTTCTGACTACAAATTCATGTTCATCTTCCGGAAGCAACAAAGGTCTTCCTGAAAGCATCTCTTGGGTGCACTCAAAATAAATACCACCACTTCAAGGAGTGGCTACTAAGGCCAACCAGGGACAGATTTCAGCAGTGCTTCCATGAGCTCCTGGAAGGTTGTTAGACGTCTCTGAGCAGAAGACCTTAGAAAAAAGGCAATGACAACTACAAATACTTCCAAACTGTTACAAATCCACAGTACAAAACTGTGCTCTACAGAAACATATTTGTCTCAACTTTCTTTTTCTAGTTTTTCCCCTCATGGAACTTGAGTCTCAATTTATTTTTTCCATTTGTTGTGCAATTTCCTCATTTCACAGTCAAGTACAAATTTCTTTTTTTTTTTTCTCTTCATTAGTCCAATAAAGCTTAGAAAAATAAGTCCTTGCTTTAGGATCAATCCAACCTTTTTCTCATTTTCTGTCAGTTAGGTTAGCCTAAAATGTGAACTTGTCTAGGGCTACATGACTTAGAATGAAAGTACCAAAATCCAGCATTTCATGCTTCCTCTCAGGAGGCACCTATTTGTCATCCTTTTTGTTGCTAATCATAGAATTTAAATGTCTGATTGCTTTCTGCATGTAGTTTTGCTGATTGCACTTTGAAACACTTTCCTAAAGAGAAAGTACTCACAAAAAGGTGTTCCTGCTCCCTCCCCATACACATATTCCTTAATATGTGCACAGTACTGGGAAAGACTTACAAATATAGTATGGGGAGGGGAAGAATAACACAAACAACTACAAAATTATGTTTCTAGATAATACATGGCTACATAATCATTTAGAAGTGGATTTTGGATAGTTTTGTTTTTTTCCCCCTCTGATTGTGATGAAAGGAGTTGCCATCTTGCATTCCAAGCACACAAGCCTAATATTTGCAGATTACACCTGCATTATCTCTAAAGATGACTCTGTGTTTTTGAGAACTGAGAGTTTCGGGTAAAAAAGCCTGAGGTTGGCAAAAAAGTCAGTCTGAAGAACTTTGGCTTTTTTCCCAGGTCTTCTGTATCTCTTTCATGCTTTATAGTGACATCAGCATTTTATACCTCAATATTATTCTAGGGAGGAGATAATTCTCAAAGCAAAATAAACAATGATATCATTAAATGGTGAAGTTTGCCTAAGAAGACAAATAAGAAGTCCCTATAAATGGTACAACCAGCATTGACCGAAAGAAATATCTATTGGTCAGAAAACTTTTTTTTCTTGCAGGAGGAGAGTAAGGAGCTTGTGAGAGATTTTATAATTTTTTAAAAATGCAGGGTTTCACACAGTGCTTACTGAATTCTGATAAGAAGTTCCAGAATATGTTGCAAGCTGGCAAAATGAAAAGCAGTGAGCTCTCATCTTGTTCAAAGGCTGTTATTTTCTGGCGATGCATGCATCAGATTTCCTGCTGGCATTCAATAACCTAACGAACAACAACATCAAAAAAAGAGATAAGACCAAAAAGAGTGTCACAAACTTCAATGTCTTTATATATGACTTACAGTACCTCATAAAAGTATTGACAATACAGTAGCTGGAAGATAATTTGGTTCAGTAGATATCTGACAAGTTTTGCCAGGGAGAACCATGAGCTACACAGACTGGTGTGACCCGTGTTTACACCAGAGTCCCCCAAGGAGCCTCTGGAAGCAGAATGCATGAGTCAGCAGTCCCAAATACTCCCCAAGGACTTCGCTAGTGCTGCAGCGTGATGCTGAATTATTTGATGTCCTGTCTAAGATAGGACAAAACCAAGTTCCTGATGATGTCTACTTCTCTGTGTTACTGTACTTGTACTGCAGCTGCTTCTTTTGGTGTTTTCTGTGTTTCTAAGGGGTTGAAAGAATCCTAATTTGGAGTTCAGTTTCTCCTCCTATCTTATCTCCAGCTCCTTATCAAATTTTAGTTCTAATTTATTTAATTTGCAGTAGCTGGTTAAGATAATTTTTCTTCAATTTTGTGTGTGTAGAGTTTTTGCTTCTGGTTTTATTTTGAAAAATATATGTAACTGCCTTCCTATTTAAGAGAGGCCTGTCCTGAAAGCAGAAACTATGGAAGGGCAACCCAGTTTCAGTTATTATAATAGTAATTTTATAGACTAGATCAGGGTAGATAGTTTGCTCCTATACAGAACAAAACTATGAGTATATAGGGGGAAAAATACTAAGGTAACATAACTTATGATTTATAAACCTACTCACAGTTCCAGTTCTTATTTCAACATATAAGTTTTCTTTTCACTTCAAATATATATTACTAGAGAAGTTAAATTGTTGCTGAACGGGAAGGTAGCAAATTTAGATTGTAAAGAAGATATAAGAAAAAAATAGTGTCTTCAGATAAAGGACTGCTTTGAAGTTGGCATATGTCCACAGAAGTATTTTCACAAACTTCCATATCCTTAAAAAGTCTTCATCCCAGATAAACTGTGTAGTCTCATAGACTGTTTAAGTGAAATCATGCTACAGAATTTTGCCAATACCTTTAATATGATTAGTCTACTCTGTATCTGAGACAGCCATATTTCTTTGACTGTAGAGGGAATACTTCAGTTCAGTAACTGAAATGTTAAGGTAAGGGTCCAATAGTTATTGCTTTACATAAGCATATGATTAAAACTGTTTGGTGATTATGTTACCTCCATGGATACTGTAAATTATGAAGCAATATAAAGCTCATTTAAATGTTTTATATTTATTTTTATATGATTTTGATAATATCAAAACAAACTTATTTTTCACTGTGTCCTGATCATTCTGTCTTGAAATTTACACCTGTGTCTAGATTATGATATTCCAGGCCGTTGAAACAACTCTTCTATATTCAAATACCATCACTTGCCTGGGTCCTTCAGCAGGGTTTTAGAATAAGGTATAGAAAACACATTTGTGCTTCGAAAAGGGGAATGAGACACTGATATTAAACTAGGGAGTAGTGTACATCCAGGAAGGAATCCAGAGTAAAATCTAAGGGATAGTATCCACAAAATGCATGAATTGTCTATGCTGGAATGAGAGAAGCCAATACAGGACAAACAAAGGAAATTGTGCCTAACCAATGAGATTGTTTCCTGTGATGAGCTGACTGGATATACGGTCAGAGAGAGGGCAGTATTTTGAAGGGTCTTTAATAAGGTACTTTTCTGGGATGAGAGTTTCTTGAACTACACTAATAAATTAAAAAGTCAATTATTCATAGGTTTGGTGATATCTATTTGGTTTGGCAGTCTTGCTATTTACTTTGATTAAAATATTTTCTTCAGTGTGTTCATGCAACTGAAGAGAAATCCCAGGCTATTTTGCAGGCATCACTGCAAAGTTATCTAGACCACAAAATTATCATGACAGCACAGAAATAGTCATTAAATTTGAAACTCAGCCAGACATAGAGAGATGTACCTTAGCAGACAGTGCTGAAATTATTACATAAACCAGAAATAATATGCAATATCAAAAAAGGAAAAAAGGAAGAAAAAAATGGAGACAGAACATGGTTACTTATTATTTCCATTCAATGACTTTGAATGCAAATACTCTACAGTGCAATTCTAAAAAGCTCCAGCTTTTTTTTTTGTTTTCCAAAATTTTAAAATTATATATATATATCATTCTAACACATTTTACCCTCAATTTACCAGAACCGTTTAATACAATATTATATAATGACTTATTATTTTATACATTCTTTAAAACTGAAGATAAATACTCCAACCTTAGAGGAAAAAAAAATCAGCCAAAAAGAAAAAAAAGGAAGGAAAAAAAGCACCCAAAGCATTCTCTTATTATGTATCTACATCTATTTTTTTTTTTTTTTTTTTTTTTGGAAGCTGTTTCAAATGTCTACTCCAGCTGCTTTATTTACAGAGGCTTGTCTTGATTTACAGAGAAGTTCTGATGCACAAAACTAGATTCTTTTGATTTGCATGAAATTTACCATAAGTTCTTGATGGAACAGTCTGAGAAAATGAACAGTTCATAGCAAAATGAAGTCTTTCATTGGGTACAAAACATGCATGTGAACTATTGTCTATGTGTTAGAGCTGCCTGCTATGATTTCAGGCAACAGCTACTGATCCATATATATGGAAGCCAGAACAAGATATAGAAGAATGTTGGCTCAGACCTGAAGGATCTGTCTTGTCCACTCAGTGACTGTTTTATGTTCTTGTTTCACAGAGATGCTGTGTAGGGTTCAACCCTGCTACAGAAGGGTCCCAAATCTTCGATGCTGGCAAGGACCTCTCCTAATCTGATGCAATCTTAGCAATCTAACTTTGAATCCTATATCCGGAATCCCTTTTTACCATCTGCAAAGCTGTCACAGAAGTAGAAATTTCCATAAAGTAATTACCTATTTTTATCCTCATGCAAAAGTCAGTTTAGGATGACCAGAATGAGTTCAACTAGGGTATTCTCCAAGAATCAACCGTTTCCCTAACAGTGGCTTCTTCAGATGGATGTTGACCAGCTCAGAATTAGGAGTAGGTTCAGGAAATAAATAGGGATACTGCTTGATCTTCTTACAGGAGAGATGCTGTATAATTGATGGTGGTAAAACAATAATGCACTATGGTCATCCAGACATCCTTTCCTATGGTGATCAGAGCCTTGCAGGTGAGGTATTAGATGTGCTGGACAACCTACATTCTGAAAGCTTTGGATCACATGCATGACAAAGAAATTTAATCCTCTTTTTTTCTGATTGCTTTTGTCCCCTTGTATGACTGAGAAAATAACACTGAAGAGTAAGGATACCTCAGTATTACATACTACCTTGCTTAGATGGAAACAAGCATGCAATGCATTAGAAAACAGTTGGGGGAAAGCATCAATCGATAGTTTTCTGATTGAAATGTATTATTGGGTCTTTTTGTAAGTTCTAATGCTGTCCTAATTGATTTAGCATAAACAACATAAATTTATTTTGCACTCACAGTCATATCATATACACATATTTCTTCAAATACTGATATTTAGGACATTTATGAGTAAGGTAAGTATAAAATCAATTATTCATGGGTGTTTTTGTGTGTTTCTCTATCTAAGAAACTATATCCTTAGGGTATGTCTTTCCAGTACTCCAGAAGCAGATAAACTGATTGTGAAACTCTGTTTTTGCTAAGCAGTTTGTGTAATCTAAATGTTCAACTGCAGTCACTTTAGTAGCAATGATTCTTGATTAAAAACTATTGTCAACCACAGACTTAAAATCTATAAGGAAGTCTCACTAAAAATGTTCTAGATTCTTTGTTTTTTTCTCAGTCAAAACTAAATTAGAATTTCCTTTTTAATGTATTTTATATTGCTAGAATTTCTCTCTTTCATGATTGGGAAAACTTATGAAGGCTAAATTCAACCAGACCATATAGGCTGCTGTTCTGTAAGATTCTGCACTGTAATAGTACATTCCAAGGTGTCATATATATATGTATGTGTGTGTATCTATATCTATATATCTATATCTATATCTATATCTATATCTATATCTATATCTATATCTATATATACTTTCATTCAGAGTAGCTGAAAAGTTGAGATTTTAAACAATCTATCACTTTGCTGAATAAATTATATTGTTTTAATATCTAGGGTTACATAATTTTGTTCTGGGAAATTAAACTGTGTCTGAAGCTTGAGTTCTAATTGTAATTCTTCTGCGTGGGTTGGGATTTGGACCAAAATGACATTTTACACTGATACCACAAACTCTCAGCTAATAGTGATGAGGTAAAGAAAAGTGTAATTCTCCTGAGGGGAAAATTTGCTTCACAAATCTTAGGGGAACTTTGGATTTGCAGTGTGTTGACAAGCTCCAGGCAGAATTTCAGCTGGAATTTGGACACCAAGGTAACAGGTTTACCTGTTGGGAAGTGGAACTGACAACTTCAGGTTCCTTTGGCAGTATTTCTTTATTTGTTTGCTTGGTCTGATGGCAAGAAAGTTCATTGTTATTTCTGCTGCTAAGAAGATGCTGAAAAAGCCAGTGCAACTTGTTCTCTCAGTAGAGGCTGTTGCTGACATTAAGAAATTTCCTAGTAGTCAAATGATCTTGAAACTGAAGTGTTAACCAGAAAAAATGCAAATTACATAAATTACTGTACAGCGTTTAGACACAGTCATAGAATCAAAATTGGGATGTATTCTGCCAAAGAAGAGGCACCAGAAAATATGGAGGGGGGAAAAATTCCAATAACTTAAACCTACAGGGAGGACATGGAACAAATTTGTTTAAACTATCAGAGAGATCAGTCTGATACCTTAACTACTGTGTAAGTAATCTTTTACAGGTGGCCAAGAGATGAGTACATCAGAGAAGAATTTCATCATATATTTGATTTACCTTTTGCCATTTACATCCTTATTAGCAAAAATATATCTTATATGTCAAGATGGATATTGAGTAAACTGGTACTTTGAAACTAAGAAGATTAAAAATAAGAGTGTACAAATTGTGAGTTCACTTATTAGTTACCTGTGGTATGGAAGAACAAGGCACAGTTTTATTTGTAAACTCAGAGGGAAGGCTCCTATGGTTTTTTTCCTTACAGGCAAAGTGTCTCACCCCATCTTTTTTTTTTTTTTTTTTTTTTTTAAATTTCACAGGGAGAGCAGCATGAAACTTCAGCACTCCTATCCTCCTATTTGATGTCAGGAGCTAAAGCCTGTTAAATAAGTATTAAATAGGCACATAATACAAAATGTATTGCAAAATACATATTAAAATAAAGATTGTGATACTCAGCTCTGGCATATCTATAAATAAGGCTTTCAGCTCCATCAGTAAAAATTGGTGCTGACTTTGACACCTAAATCTGAGAGCAACAGCACTTAGATGGGCTTTTCCAACAGGAATAAATTCATAGAATCATAGAAAGGTTTGTGTTGGAAAGGACTGTAAAAATCATCTAGCTCCCATCCTTCTACCATGGGCAGGGAACCTTCCACTAGACCAGATTGCTCAAAGCTTTATCCAGCCTGGCCTGGAACACTTCCAGGGGTGTGGCATCCACAACTTCTCATTCCTTCCCTCCCCCTCCCACTTCCCACTGCAGTGGGCTGGAGAGGAGACTTGAAGGTACAAAAGATAAAGATCATGGGCTTAGATAAGAACAGTTTACTGGAAGCATCAATGAAATAGGAAAATGAACAATAACTACAACAATACTAATAATAGGGTGTACAAGAAATGAATGCTTCAGATGCAAGTGCTCACCCCAACAATACTCCACTGCACCGCCATGCTACATGACCCAAAAGAGACCCCTTCTTCCATCCCCAGAAAATGACCTGAGGTGGTGTAGGATAACCTCCAGTTCCCACCCATTCCCCCTCCTGGCTACTGCAAAAATTAACCCTGTCCTGGCCAGAACCAGAATATTCATTAACAGTTGGACTATCATAATAAAACAGTGTACAGGAGATGGGAATGAATCAATACAGCTTCTGTGTTCTTAAACTTCATGTTGTAGTAACATAATTAAATGAGTGAATAAATAAATTTTTACATTTATCTAAACTTTTATCTAATGCTTACTGGGGCCTTAGCATGTTCAGCAGACAGGTTGTTCAGTATTCTCTGAAAAACTGTGACCCTAAGTAAGAAGGAGAAGTTAGTAATAAATGCAGGGATTTTGATTTACATGTTGGTTTTATTTTTATTTTTATTTTAAAATTTTATTTTATTCTTGTCTTTTTTCTTTCCAAAGTGATTGGAGGCTTTTCCAATCAATTACTTCCTAAAGATACAACTACAGCTGTAGATACATTTATTGTAGAGGATGCAAGCAAGGGAAAAACTACTGTATCTTCTTTAAAACTTTGGCCAGTTTCTTTTCCTTAATGTCGATAAGGGGACAGTTCATATTATGTTTCAAAAATGTGAAGAATTTACCCATTTTTTTCTAAGCCACAAGCTTTTAAAAAAGTCAGTAACACTCCACCTCCTCCAACACCTCTTGCAGAAAAAAATGCCATATCACATGTCTAGTTCTCTACCAAAGTTTAATGCTGTGTCATAGAAAATACATTCCGTAGAGACTGTGTTCAAATTTATATATATGTACTCTGACAGTTTGTTCCTCCAGAAAAGACAAAAGAAGTTAAGCAGTTACTAGTGATCCTGGTGATAACACTGTGGAAAGGGTAATTTCCTACTTCAGTACAACATAGGTCAATAGTGCTAATGGAATTTGTGCAAAGGGGATTTCATGTGATTACAATGAATATAGGATGTGCCTTTTGAGCAAATTTTGCCTTTTTCTTTCCAGATTCTTCTAGATGTCTTGGTAAGAAAGATTCTCTTGTGGGATGAATGTATATCTGTATCATCCAGGGACTGGAATTTGAAAATTGGAGTTATTCTTCTGCTAGCAAGCAGTTAAACTTAGATATTCATATTGTTAGTAGCTGATAGCTGCTTAAATATACACATGGGTCAATGTCTTATTTATATGCCCAGCCTTAACAGTAGAGCACCTGTCATTGCTGAGTTATAGAATCAATACTATCAGCTTGTACTGTTATCAATTTGGCCTAGACATTTCAACCAGGCCTGCTTGCACAGATTTTGGCACTTATGTGATGACCCACCGAGTTATGAATGAAGGATATAATCTATATTTTGCTATTGTCTTGACTGTCTATGTACTTAACACCCTAGAGAGTTGACTAAATGAATGTATATATATAAATTTTATCTACTGGGAAATGAAGACTTGTTGTATTTTAAAGATGCATAAACAAAAATTTCCCTATTTATTACCAACTTATTACAATAAGGATTGATTAATAATTGTGTACACAAAAAACGTTTCTGTGGAGTAGAAGATTGCATTGACAATTGTATCAGACATTCTTCATAGTACTGTGGTATTTCATTTTGTGTACAAAATGTTAGAAAACGATCCTTCCTCTTGTATCTTTGCATGTAGTGCAGTACAATGTTAAATGGCCTCATACTGTTTCAGTTGAAAACATTAATTTTTCAATGTCAGCTTTATCCTTAGGGGCTACCTTTAGTTTGTGTTTGCATTTTTCAGTCAGTGTAATTCAGAAGATTTACAGATTCACTTTCATATGCACACACACTTAATTTTAATGATCAGCTAAGTTATAGCAAGATATTCTGTAGAGGTGAGTGGAGGGAATAAAATTTTTTCATTGACTATGTTTGAAGTAATGTTCTTTTCAGTAAAATACTGGAAGCAAAAAAAAGGAACTTTTTTATAGTCTTTTGATTATAATTGACAAAAAACATATTTGCAGGTAAGTCATTTATATCATCAGATATGAAAGTAATTATAATCTCAAAAGAATGTAATTGGTGGCTGTAGGTTGGCAGTGGAAAAATATGCATTTCTTATAACTCTGATCAAGACCAGTGGGGTGGTGAAAAGACACTGGGGTGGTGTATTCTAGAGATACAAGAGACCGAGATCATGAATAGGACTACAAAAATAAATGCTTCAGGAGGAAATCTGGTGACAGCAAATGTGTCTTTGAGGAAGGAAGAAGGAATGACTTACACTGAAAAGGAACATGAGTGGTGCTGTGGTGGTCCTACAAGTCAGTCTGAAACCATTGAGCTCATAGGCTCTGATGATAAAATTTTGGATGAAGATCACAAAGGGATAAAATATACAAGATGATACAAGATGACACCTGCCGTCATGAAAAGAAAGGACAGAATCCAATGTTGGAGAGGCAGAAGAGTATGAAATGCAAACTGACCCTGACGATGAAACTCCAGAAATCAGGAACTTCCTAGAAAAGCTCTTTTACAAAATGTTTCAGGAAAGTTTGACTTCAATGAGTTCTTTTACTTATACAAAGGTGTTCCTGGCCTGGCTTCAATGATAAAGGTTTCTTAAAAAAAAACAAAAAAAAACAAACAAAAAACCCCACAATTAAAAAATAAACCAAAATAAAACATTTTCACTTCTGTGCCTGGGAAGATCCTGGAACAGACCCTCATAGAAGCAATATTAAGGAACATACAAGACAAAGAGTTTATCCAAGAGAGCCAGCATGACTTTGCTCAGGGCAGATTGTGCCTGACCAACCTGATGATCTTTTATGATGGAGTGACTGCAACAGTTGACAAGGCGACACTGACTGATGTCATCTGCTTAGTCTTCTGTAAGATCTTTGACGTGGTCCCACATGACACCACCTCCAGATTGAAGAGACCTGGATTTGAAGGCTGTACTCTTCAGTGGATGAGGAATTGGCTGGATGAATGCAGAGAGGCAGACAGAATTGTGTTCAATGGCTCTATGTCCAGGCAGAGACTGTGATGAATGATGTGGTTCAGGGCTCTGGCTTGGGACTGGTGCTCTTCAATATCTTCATCAATGACATAAACAGTGAGATTGAGTGCACCTTCAGCAAGTTTGCAAATGACACCAAGTTGTGTGATGCAGTTGACACACCTGGGGGATGGGATGCCATCCAGGGCAACCTGGACAAACTTGAGAAGTGGGACCAGAGGAACCTAATGAGGTTCAACAAGGTCAAATGCAAGGTCCTGCACCTGCAATTTCAGACATAAGTACAGACTGGGAGAAGAACACATTGAGGAAAGTCCTAAGGAGAAGAACTTGGGGGTTCTGAGGGATAAGTATCCAGACGAAAGCCAACAATGTACACTTGCAGCCCAGAAATCCAATTGCATCCTGGATTGCACCAAAAGAGGGATGGCCAGCAGGTCAAGGGAGATGTTTATTCCTCTTCTACTCTGTCCCTGTAAAACCCCACCTGGGGTACTGCATCCAGCTCTGGAGTCCTCAGCACAAGAAAAAGTGAGTTGGAGTGAGTCCAGAGAAGGACCACAAAGATGATCAAAGGGCTCCTCTGAGAGGAGATCCTCTGAAATCAGAGAGCACCTCTCCTACAAACACAGGCTGAGAGAGCTGGAGTCATTCGGGCTGGGGAAGAGAGGATTCCAAGGATACCCCATTGCAGTATTTCAGTTTTTAAGGGGAGCTCAAAAAGAGCAAGAATTGTTTTTTACACCAACAGATAGTAATAGGACCAGCAGGAACATTTTTAAGTGAAAGAAGAGAAATTTAGATTAGATGTTAGGAAGAAATATGAGGGTGGTGAGGAACTGCAACAAGTTGCCCAGAGAAATTGTGGATGCCTTGTCCCGTGAGGTGTTCAAGGCCAGGTTGAATGGGAACTGTGAGTAACCTAGTGGGTCGTATCTCTGCCCATGGCAAGGGGATTGGAACTAGATGATTTTTATGGTTGCTTCCAACATAAACCATTGTGTGATTCTATAAAAAAGTATTCCTGCATTTTTAAGAGACTTATTTCAAAATGTACTAGCAGTAATGTAATTTATTCATGCTCTATATGCTGTGTGCATACAATAGATACATTGCAAGAATCAGATCTCATTAAATTAAACCTTCAAACCTAGCAACCAAAAAATGTAAAGAAGCATTGAAGCTAAATTATTCAAAATGTTTTATCAGAAAAGTATTCTGACTGTAGCTCTTTGTGATTTTAAGAAATACTACACTTTTATGAAAAATCTTGCTATGATGGTTAAGTGCAGAGCTTACTGTGTCACTGTATTGCACACAGGGCTACAAAAGCAGGTTCTTCCACATTAACAAATCATGACAAAATACTTAAACTTCCATATGCATTCTTTACTCAACACTGAAAAATTATAATAATTTCATCAGGATCATAAATTTAAGAGTATGGTGCATTATGACATGAGGAGGAAGCAATTCTTGTAGAAGTAAACCAGCAGTGGATATTGTTTAGCTTCCATTTTGCTGTAGGTACTTGAAACAAATTGAGAAACAGATGACTGCAAAAGTTGAATAAAAAGTCCAATATGTTTATTTCCTAAAATATCTTAAGTTATATGAGCAAGAATTTGCAGGAAGCAGCTACAACCGTGGAGATTGGATGCCACATTGCAGAAAGGTGCAAGAAAAGTTTCCTGGTTAGTTGGCAACTCCTGTCTATTTAGTCTTTATATAGTGGATAAAATACCAGTTTGGTTTTTTTTTTTTTAAATTCACCCTGGGCTTGTCTTCTTGGTGACATACCAGAGAAAAGCAGGTATGAAAAATTGTTTTCTTTTTCAGCCTTTCCAGTAACCTAGATAAAGGATACTGCTTGGTCATCAAGTTAAATATTATATCTGAAGAACAATACAAAGAGGTATTGTAACATGGTTTTTTGTGAACAAGGTTTGAGTGACTTCATACTTAACATGTCCTATGTGTAACTCACATTGTCAGAAAGTCCGCTATTTACTCACTTGTTTTTTTCTGTAAATATCATAGCTTCTAATATGTCCGCGAAGGGACATGAGAAACCCAATCCTGTGGCCAGCATTGAAATTCTGTTAATGGACTGTGAAATAAAAGGAATTACTTTGGTATGAACAGGACCAGTAAACCTTGCATCAGTTTGAGTTTAACTGGTTTCTCCAAGAGAAACATAGTGAACAAAAACAAGAAAACAAACCCAAAACCCAACAACAATCTGAAAAGCATTATCTTCAGTCTCAACAAGGGATAGTTCTTATACAACCTTTATTTTGAATAGTATTCTAGTCTCCTAGATTACACAGTTACTTCTTACAAACATTGTGCAATACAGTAGTTGGAAACAGGCATAAATCAACAGGAATCACTCAATATTTGTCTAGAATATTCCAAAGCCAGTTTTTAAGTTTATGAATTACTTGTGTTGATGTGTTTGAACACCATCCTTACAATCTGCCAAAGTCATAGCTTGCATTTTAACCTTTCCAAATTATGTGAAATAAAAAATAGAATCCAAATTTGAATTTTTAGGCCTGACTACTTCTCTGAAATAGATGATGCTTTCACTAAAATGTTGAAATCTGACAAAAGTTAAGAAACACGTACTGATATCTGAAACAGGTTCTGTAACTCAGATTCCAGTGTTTACTAACATACAGTAAATTTTCAAGTTTTAGAGGTGATTAATGTAAAAATATTTGATGGGAATTCAACAAAAAATCATATCCTGATTCATTAGAAGATCTTTAACAGAAAACTAATGTAGGTAGCTTTTATGTTGTTAATCTTTAATTTTATTTTTTTTCTTTATCTGACTTATCTCTAGGTGAAATATGGGGGCAGGGTGAAAATTAAAAGCACAGGAACATAATAAAAAGTATTGGTAGAAATGCCTTCACTGTACTTAAAATGTATTTAAATATCATTGGGATAAATCTAAGATTAAAGACGCTATGAAAAAATAAACTAAGTATTGACAGCAGACATAGGAGGGGAAGCAAGAAGAGACTTAAGAAATAGTTTTAATTTTCATCTCTTTGGCACTTCTTTGATATCTAGCCTTCAAATGTCCAGTTGGGTTGGGCTAGATATCTGTTTTTTATCTTTGTATACTGTTTCTAACACTGACACCACCATGTGCTTTCTCCAGGAACATTACGTGGGTGTGGATGATTTATGCAGTCCTTTGCCCATGTATTCCTCTAATACTCACAGTTGTTTTTGGAGGATATTTCTGCTACTTATCCTTAGTAGCTGCGTATGAATCTGCTATCCAATAACCTGTTGGATTTATTTTCAATTGGGTTTTTTTAATCCTATTGGTATTATTTACTTCCACAATCTCTTGTGGTACCACATTTCAGAAATTCACCAGGAAAAGAAGTATTTTCTTTTCTCTGTTTTGAATTAATTATTTATTTTCTACTAGTTTCAGTAAATTCCTTTAGTTTGAATATGGGGGGATTTAGAGATCAACAGTTTTGTTTTAATCCTATCCACCATTTCACAGTTTTCTAAAACTCTGTTTCTCAGTCTTCTATAAAAATTTTAAAGTTCCAACCATTTTAGTCTTTCCTCATAAGGCAGAAGTTGTGTCTCTCTAATTATTGTAGTGGTACCTCTTCTAAGTCTACCTTCTCTTTCTTGAGGTCCTAAGACCTGCATAGAGTGCTCATTATTCGGAGTATTTATATGCAGTAAAATTATACCCTACTTCAATTCTCATAAGTTTTTCAATGAAATACAATTTTTTTCTTGACTTTTTGGTGGTGTTGTTCTGAAGGAATTTTTTCAAAGACCTGTCAAGAGTTCCTAAGATCTTTTTCTTGAGTTTCAACCACTAGTTTCAACTTCAGCATAATGAAGGTATGGTTTAGATTATTTTCTCCTCTTACATTTGAAATTCATAAAAGTAAATTTGTTGCTATTGTTTTCATTTTTTCATTCCCTTTTTATCAGGTCCTGTGTATTTACCTCATCATCAATATAAAATGTGTAAAATTCTGAAAATCCCCATAGTATCAAACAGGTATAGAAATGGGTGTGATGTTTCCCTTTTTCCAGTCACTGGTGACTTTGCCTGACTGCTGTGATTTTTGAATATCATAGAATCATAGAATTGATTGGAGTGAAAAACACCTCTGAGATCATCGAGTCCAACCCTTTGTCCAGCTCCAGTCTGTTTACTAGATCATGGCACTCAGTGCCACGTTCAATCTCAGTTTAAAAACCTCCAGGGATGGTGAATCCACCACCATTCTGGGCAGGCCATTCCAACGCCTGATTACTCTCTCTGCAAAGAATTTTTTTCTAATCTCCAACTTGAATTTCCCCTGGCAGAGCTTAAGCCTGTGTACCCTTAATATGATGAAGAGCAGCCTGGCAACTACATCAGCCAGTTCCCTCAAGACCTTGGGATACATCTCATCAGGTCTTGTGGACTTGTGTACGTACTGGTTCCTCAGAAATACTGATAAAATAAATTAAATATGGATTTAAAAATGCATAAATGAAATACAGATGAGACACTGATAAAATAAATATACTTACTAAAAATAAATAAGCCATGTAAAATTATTTTTAATGTCTGTAGTATGTAAACATACTGATTTAAAAATAAGGTCAGTATTCTTGCAAATATCTATTTCACTCCCTAAAATACTTATGCCATGAAATAACCTTACTTTTGATACTCTTTGAGCACATAGAAATTCTAGTGGTTGACAGTTATATGAGAAACTGAAAACAAATTCAGTGAAACTTGTAGAATCGTGAATTTCTTTGAAAAGTTTCTAGGGTAATTTAGATGCTTGTTTATGGATTTAATTTTGTTCAGAAACTCTGCCTTCTGACCTTAGTGCCATGTTTGAGACCCCACTGAGAATTAGTGGCATAGAGAAGAGTAGCATTCTTGACCTGATCAGTCCATGACATTCTGCTACTGTCTATGTGTCAAATTTAATGGCTTGTGACAGGTCAATTACAGCTAGGAACTCAAGGTTTGTATGACAGGTTGGTTGTTTATGAAGTGAATTTATACATGTACATAATGTAATAATTTGCATAGTTAATTTATTATTGTTGCGAGCATGATGTTTGCTTGTGTAAATTATACCAATTTGCTGTTCAGATAAAAATGGATATTGATGGATTTGTTTTGACTATGCACAGGTTGGCCCTGAGTAGAAATTCATCTGGTGGCAATTCTTTGCTGTCTGGCATCAGATGGCAGAGTACATCTGCCTGTCAGATCTGAGGACCAAAGTCAGTGAGCACAGGAAAACTGCTTAGGTCTTGGTACTAGTTGTGTTCTAGGAAAGTTCTGTTCACTGCTTGGAAAGAGGAATGAGTAAGAGAGAGGATTGACTGACTACCTGCATAACTCAGTGCTCAGGCTTGTTACCAATAGATATTGGGCAATTAACCAAGTTCATATATTCAAGTTTTATAAATACATGTTTCAGGTAAAGCAGTTTCCTCAGAAAAGATTGACAGCAATGTAGGTTCAAAACATTGATGTGCATGCAATATCCTAGAATGTGGGAGACTTAAATTTATGTGTGTTCTACAAAGGGTGATTTTATAATAATTGTCTATTTTTATTCTGTGTACAATCAGAGTGTATCTTGTTCATTTGAGACCCAGTTTAATGTTTTCATGTCTTTTTTATTCCTTTATTATACAGGTGTAATGAAATATACATTGGTCACCACCTTGAGGCTACTCAGAGAATCAAGCGATATAATGTGTGGGTCATGCTTGTTAGCTCCAGTTTCATGTTGTGACTACATCACACCACTTTCTGAAAAGTAATGGCTTTCAAAAAGCTTCTGCAGGCTATGCAGGGTCTTTGTATTAACCTATAATATATGTATTATGTCTCAGCTCCTCTGTTTTGCTCACTCTCTTATGAACATAATCTTGCAGACAATGCCAGTGGCAACTTCTGAGCCGATGTTTCTTTTTTTTTTTTAAGTGGGAGGTAATTACTGACAGGATGTAATCTGTTGGATTTCATTCCTTACTGTGACTCATTAAAGCCTACTTTACCTTCTGTGAATACTAGAAAGGTTAACCCTTCCCCCACATGCCCTCTAAAAAAAAAAAAAAAAAAAAAAAATCAAAAATATTTGCTAGTGACTACCTGGTGAGTAATGCAGGGTAAACAGCCATTTCTAGCACACCTTGCTGTACATTTTAATTCATGAGATTGTGCCAGACAGATGAGTGTCTGGAAAAAATTAACACTTGCAGGAAATATATATAGTGTATTTGCTTTAAGATAAAGGAACAACAATTAGATGTTCCTCACATTTTTCTGTAATAAACAGGATATTGTATCTGCTTAAATATAAGCCTGTTTGTTTTCCATCTCCTAGAGTGCCTTCTGCTCTTATTCATACAAACACAAACAGACAGTAAATTTATTGGAAGGAGGGTGATAGGTAAGAATCTACTTATGTATATAGTAAACTTGCATACACTTCCTAATACATTTAAATGAATCCATCATGCATGTCAACCGCAGCAGACTATTGCACTTCAGACAAATGAAATGCTAAGTATTGCAAAATGAAATACTCCTTCAAAAGGCTACAGTCAATTTCATACATTCTTTAACTTTCCTAAGCACAAAAGTTAATTAGATAAATTTATTAGAGCCTGTGGATTCTAATAGGCTGTCAGTCATCTTCCTTATACTGTTCCTTATACAGTTGATCTGTTTAATGGAAATAATTTAATACTAAAATTCTTTCAAAATTAATGAAAAAGCGTGGTGGTTTAAAAACAGAATGTGAGGTTTTCAGCATTATATGGCAGAGGCATTCCAAAGAAATTGCACTTTCATTTAATATTTATATATTGTTAATATTATAACAAATATTTTAGCAATTAAAAATAAATAAGTATGTATAAATATATAGTAAGTATATAAATAGAGCTTCAATGAAGCATCATAGTTTATAGGATTTAATCCTGTGACCAGTATAATCTTCTCGTGGCACTTGCTATATATTCTAAACACTACCTGAGCTCAACAGGAGAGAGTTGTTTAAATAAATCATGTGATATTTCTATAAAATAACAACAAAATAGCATGTGAAAACACCAAGAAAAAAGGTTCCTAAATGTCATTTGAGGTGGGGCAGGGATTTAGAGAAGCATGGAGAAATGTGTATAAATACTGATTGGAGGGCAAAAAAAATGCAGATATTCTCATCAGTGTTATTCAGTGACAGGACAAGAGGCAGCAGGCCCAAACTGAAACACAAGAAAGTCCATTTAAATTAAGGGGGGACTCTTTTTCTGTGAGGTTAGTTGAGCATGGGAACAGGTTGCCCAGGAACATGTCGTTGAATCCTCATTCTTAGAGATACTCAAAACCCAACTAAACAGCTATAACTGACTCTCCTTTCAGCATGAGGGGTTGAACTAGAGAGTCTCCATAAACTTCTTAGAGTTTCTACTATTCTGTGATGCTGTGATTTTTTGCTCTCTGTCTCTATAAAGCGAAATTCAAGACAGACAAGATTTCACTGAAAGATTCAGGGAGAGATTTTCTGAAGCATTCTTTGGTTGTGCTTTAAACATTTACATCACCAATGTACAAATAACCTACATGAAGGAAATGCAAGTGATTAGAGTTACAAACCCATTCACTGATGACAGCAGCTTTTCACTGTAACTTTCTCATGTTCATTAATGTAATACTAATATAATTGTTTTTATATACCGTCGAATCTCTTTTCCCCCACTTTATGTATTGTTTCACTAGCTTTTCTCTATTATGAGTTAATTAAAGGAAAAAAAGGACTATCAACTGTGCTGCCCATAGCGAGCAACATAAAATGTCACAGCATGTTTTAACAGAGATACTCCACTGCAATAACATCAGATATTTTAAAATCACATTTCTTATTTCATTTGTTTTGTTATGTATTAAAGAAACACCACCAGCAACAAAAAAAAGTCCCTAAAAATGGCAGGCAATTTCAGGGAATTCCAGGGACTGCTGGATAAATAAACAGAAAAAAAAAAAATTAGCATTTTCATTTTGAAAAAGAAGATGCTCTTGATGTTCATGAAGTGGGAAAGGCATGAAAACTTTCTGGTGAAATATCATCACATTTCTGTCTTTTATAGAATTCTCCAAGTAAGATCAGTGGTCACTGTCAGAGATTTTATATTTGTCCCTATGGACATAATACATGACCTGCAACAGTCTTATGCGTTGTATAACTGATATATAATTTTAAGCCAAATAGCTTATGTCTTGCTTTGACTATATCTTATATCTTAAATATCTACTCTATCTTTACAGTACTATGCTCAGCTACTTTCCAAACATTTAGCTTTCAGTTCCTGGTTTGACCTTTGTGCTCTTTGAATACAAATTCTTGATATGTTAGCTTAATTAAATTAGTAGTATGTTTTTTTTTAAGACCTCTGCCAGCTATGTTTTCCAATTCTAAAGATTAAAAGGATAGTTGAGTTATGTACAGAGACTCTGAAAATCTATATTCTAGCATCACATCTTATTGATGGCAGAATGAACTTAGGCAGGTCCCCAGCTGCAGTATGGAGATTGCTCATGTATGAAATTATTTGAAATGGGATATGTATAAACAGGCTGTGAATGAGTTAAGACAAGTACTTATCACTATCTGTTCACTTTATGTTCACCCTTGTACTGTAAAAGTGAACCTAAAAATTTTCCCAGGGAGTGACACAGCATAGCAAAGGAATAGAACTTTGAATTGGCATTATTTTGCAACTTACAAGATGAATTAGTGCTCCTATTTATCCAGATAAATTAAGGTATGGAAAAAATTAGTTACTCATGATTATGTAATTTATAAAACAGGAAATGCTAAGGTCAAAAATCCTGATCTTATTGCAAAAATAAATCCAGAGTTTTTTAAGCACACAAAACTGCTTGAATTCTTTTTATCCTTGGGACAATTTTAATTTGTGACTGAGTTAAATTTCATTTCTTGAGGTCAGTCATGAGAATGTAATTATGTATAATTGTAGGAGAAAAACTTTTACTTTAAGTGATATAGGATTCTTTTAAACTGATGTGGAGATTAGATTTCATATGGTCTATAATTTGTCAAGAGTATAAAGAAGACTAATTACAATCATATCACTGAAACTCTGATGGTAAAAGGAAGAGATAGAAAATAAAGTGTAATTAAGTTCTAAAGGACTACCCCTTAGATACCAGCATAAAACTTCTATCTTCCCCAATAAATTTTCTGTGCACAGAATAAGATAGACTATTATCCCTAATGATTGATTTCTTACTGTAGTCCACAGATTAAAAGACATGGAAGATGAGATGGGATGGATAAATCATTCTGTCTGGTTAGTAAAAATTTCATGTGTATTTGCATATCTAAAAATATGATCCCATCAATGTAAGACTATGACAAAAGCTTAAGATTTAGTTCACACAGGTATCTGTTACCAGAAACCTGAAGATTCAAGGACAGCTGGGAGGAAGGTCAAGTTTGATAAGACAAACTTTCAGTTCAAAATACATCATATGGCTTTAATTTACCAAATCAACTCAAATAATGCTACAAACAAGGCTACTTCAAAGATCTGTGAGTCTTCTGCACTATCTGTATTAAAAAGTATCCCACAAAATTCTCCCAGCAATTCTCTGTGGACGAGGACTATCTAGTACTGCATTTTATTTTTCCAATTATGCTTACAGATGAACAAAAAAGGGAATATTAAAAGATTAAATAATATTTGAAATTGTAGCCCAAAAGATATATTATTGCTGTGACTAATAAAAGATACTGGTTTTTGTCACCACTGAAGCCTGAAGAATTGCGTTGACTTGTCTTGGCCTGAGCCAAGTTTAGATTGTTTAAACTGTCATAATAATGGTTTAATGGCCAAGTAACGATTGAGTAGCTTGGGGGTTCAGTTTTACTCTTGAATACCATATATGAAAGATATTTAACAAATCTGTGTAGGGCATCAGAAAACAAAGAGCAAGTCAGCAAGCCTGCATTAGCAAACATGCAAGTCACACTAAACAGATCAAAAACAGAGAAAGGAAGAAAACTCTCTATGTCAAACTTGTTTTCTCCCAGTGAAGAACATCTGTGTTTGCCAACTATCCTTCCTTCCTTCCTTCCTTCCTTCCTTCCTTCCTTCCTTCCTTCCTTCCTTCCTTCCTTCCTTCCTTCCTTCCT
>JAWWEU010000111.1:88371672-88387939 GCA_035583155.1 Acropternis orthonyx
TCCGTCCTTACGTCCTTCCTTCCTTCCTTCCTTCCTTCCTTCCTTCCTTCCTTCCTTCCTTCCTTCCTTCCTTCCTTCTTCTCTCTGTACTTCTTCTTCTTATTTCCTTTTCTTGATATTCGAGTAACTCAGACTTGAATGGGTTGGAATTTTCTAAGTCAGTGCTTTGTGAAATGCTTTATGTTGATTGAATGTTTGCTTTAAAGGTTTGCCACATTCCCTCATTTTCCAAAGTTTGCTAGTAAAAGTCTGTTATTACAACCTCCTGGAAAGCATTGTAGCATTTTTCCCATCCACATCCTCAAGATATAAAAGAACCAAAGACTCTTTTAATAAATCCATCAGGCAGGTTAGTGGGGCCTTACATCCTTTTGGCATGAAACCCCTTTAATGAGCTTGGAAGGCGTGCCTGGAGGTCTTAGAAACCTGATATGTAGGAAATGCAAGTACTATGTCAGTGCTGACCATTTTCATTTGGCACATCAGATTACCTCAGCTAAGACCTTTACCTGATAAAATTGTACATATGATACTGTTGGCATTCTTTGTTCTTCTGACCCAGAGCTATGTTAAAAGATTAATTATTACTAGCACTCAGTCAAAAGCATATTTCTCTAAAACTACAATAACAATAATGCCCCCAGGTCCCACACCCCCTCCAAAAGTATATTTTGTGTACAAATGTCTTTGTCTTGTTAGTCTTCTCTTTGTATTATAAGAATCAACTTTTTGGATACCTCATCTTTATAATCCTAATTCAAACTTTGTCTTGGTGTATATCATTAAAACATGTTACACAAAAGTAAACCTGGATATATTCCTGAATTTGTATGCACTTTTGAAACAATCATACATTTGGAAATATGAACAGAAATGAGTTTTAATCAATATTAACCCCAGTGATTTTTCTTGATGTTCCATATAAACCAGGACTTTTCTTTCAGCACTGAGTTTAATGTAAGGACTATGCTACTTAGCAAGGATTACTCCAATTATTTAAATACATTTATGATAGATCTGTGGTTTCACTGTCCCTGAGTATTATATGTACTTTTATTGCATGGGTTTGATTTTAATCCAATTTTGGAATGCTTTTCATAAGACTATAGGGTCACAGAAGTGGAAAGATAAAATGATAGAAGCCCTCCAGCTTATTTTTCTACCTCCTCAAGTTTAGTAAAAAGCATTATTCAGATTGATTTGGTTTAGAGCTCTTTGTGAATACTCAGTTTACTGATCCTTTTGCACTCTCCAAGGGTGTTTTATGCTTACTTTTGTAATTGACAAGGTAATTCTTTTTAATTAACATGGTTCTTTGACTGTTAGTCTTACAATTTGTGGTTAGAAATATGTTTGCTTCTCTCTGGAGACTCAACATTTAGTGTTAAATTAACGAATACTAAAGACTTCTACTGATGAAAATAATTATTGCTTATTTAAGAACATGTGCAAGTAAGTAATCTTTAACTTCTTGTCCTAGTTTCAGCCAAAGAAGTGAGGGTGCAGAGTCTGGAGCCATGTGGACATGTCTAGAATGTTATTCTGTATCACCTATGTTATAGCTGGAGGGTGGAAGTGAGGGATTCTCACTTCTGAGAAGAAAGGGGCATGGCTTCAGGTGGAGGATAAAGGTGGTCAGTGAAGGGTACATGGCCATTTTGTCCTTTTCCAGGGGACCAAGCAGCAAATGAAGTGCTGGGGTAATGCTGGTCCAGACCAGAGGTTTTTTCTGCCATTGTTTTTCTTTGTCTCGGGCTTGGGGGAAAAATGTGTGTACAAAGAGTTGGGGGCCATTTTGTTCTTGTCTTGTGGTGGCTGTGGTAGTGTTATGCTGGGTCGGACTGCATGAGCATTTTGCTTGTAATCCCTCTCCTTTTACACTGTTGTTATTAGTATTGTTGCTCTTACTTTTCGTTTTCTTATTTCATTGCTTTTTCCAGTAAATTCTTATCTCAACCCCTTATCTATGCCTTTTGTCTGTCTCACTTGAGTGGGTGGGGGAGAGGTGCAATTGTGACTTGATTGAGATATTCTGCAAGCTTCTCTGAATTTCTGCAAAGTCAGTGTTTCATTTGTAGATTTTTAAAAGGGCAACAAAAAAAAAAAAAAAAAATAAAACCAAAATTCAATTTTTTGAAGTTTGAGTTTTACATGTTTTAAGAACATTATTTTCTTCAGCCTAGCATAAATGCTAGTTTCTACCCTAATATCTTCTTAATACTACAAATTTAATCTTATTTTCACCCCTATTGCTAATGGTATTAATTGTAATATTTGGAAATTTAATTTCTGGTCTGCAAATGTGGGAGTCAGACAGCTACAGGGGTGTAAAAGTAAAGCAGTAAAATGCAAGCGAAAATTCTACCCTTCCCAAAGGGAAATGATGCTGACATTTACTTTGTAATGTATATTTGAACACCAAAAGAAGTTATTGACTTTGCTGGTCACTTTTCATTGAGCTAATGCTACTGTAAATGCATTGATTCCAGGAAAGCCAATTCTGATAAGCATCATTTTACAAAAGATACTAAACCAGCAATTTTACAAAATCAATGAACTAATACTGTGAAAAGACTTCTTTATAGCTTCATTTTCATTCTACAATTTCATTAATTTCTTTTTCTTGCATTTGTTTTATTTTTCAGAGGACCAGTTTTAATATGCTTTGTCCTTATGTCAACTTTATTATGACTCACTAATGCAAAAAAATTGGGATAATTTTTTCTACCCTGTAGTCCTGACTTTGATCTTCCAAGTCAGAAGACAGAAGTTAACAAAAGTTATCTTCAAGTTAGAAGCCTTTCAAATAATAATTAGAGACAGTGTTAACAACCTTTTACTCATGCTAGGGGGAATGACTGCTCAGAGGAGTGAACAGCTTAATTATATAACTCATTGCTCACAAATGCTCAAACAGTGATTTGCAACCTAGTTTTCCTGTATGTACATTAGGGAAGATATACTATAATGTTAATATTTTTCATTTCCACTTGATCTATTTTCAGTTTCCTTGAATTATTCTTTTGTTTTGCTTTTCCAGTGCCACTGAATGCTGTTTTTCCAATCTAGAAGAATTATTTCTACCAGATTTCTCAGTATTTGCTCTGGAGCTGGTAAATGTGGGTTAAAAACTGTAATACATAATTAGCTCTTTCATGTTTGGTATTTAACCTTTGTACACAAACAACTTTTTGTCTTTCTAATGATTCTTCTTCCCCCTGAAGTTCTATTATTTTCTGGTAGGAAAGACATATCCCTCATTCTTTGTGATCCTGGTGAAGGAGAAATGGTTCTGTATACTACCACAACTACCTACAAAATATCCAGTGTTTTATTCCCTCTTTTTGGAGGGCTCTTCAGATAGAACATAATTTACTCCATCTTCCT
Source organism: Acropternis orthonyx (assembly GCA_035583155.1). NCBI lineage: Eukaryota > Metazoa > Chordata > Aves > Passeriformes > Rhinocryptidae > Acropternis > Acropternis orthonyx. Next base: position 88,375,060 of record JAWWEU010000111.1, read on the forward strand.
TGGTTTTCCTCTGTGAAAGCTGCCTTGCTGTGTGCAGTCAGGGCTCAGCAGGTGCCAAGAGCAGACTGGGGTGGTTTTCATAAATAAAAGATATTACTACTGATAGAAATTTCTTCATGCCGTCCTCCTTATGGAACATATAGACATGGGTCCATTTGGTCACCAAAATGAGGAATCAAGATGATTGAAATTTTTTACTTAAATGAATATTTGGTTCAATCTAAAAAATTCAATACACCTAGTTCTTATAAACACTTTTTTGAAGTTGTTTTCAAAGGTCAATAACTTCTAGGGGGGGCTTGGGGGAGGGGGTGGGTTGTGTTTGTTTTTTTATTTTATTTTATTTTATTTTATTTGAGGAAAGTAACCCTGAATCCAATAGTCACATCCCTCACATTTGGCCATATAATCTTTACTGTTCTCCACTCCTACAAAGCGACAGGTTCTACTGGAGGGCTGTTCATCCATGTCCATTAGTTGTAGGTGGAACTTGATTGATAAACTTCACCTAGGTGCTATATTATTAGTTTTATAAAATGATTTCCACAAAAACTGACAGAAAAACACTAGTGGATGTGCAGACCGTATTGATCCTTTCGGCCATTTCCATGAGCTCACTGAACTATTTCAATTATAAGTAAATAAGGGAAAAAAGTTTTCAAACTAAATTATCCAACGTTTACACTTAAAAAAATTGTAAATGTGTTTTTGATAATCAGTTTTAATATCATAAAGCTTGGATTATGTCATTGGCTGCATTTTTCATCGATAACATTATACTGAGTTTTCCAGAGTATCTGTTTTTAGGACAGCACAGGAAACCACTGGATTTCTTGATATGGAAACAACTATGAAATTGCATTAATGACAGTTAAAGTTGCTTCTTCTAATTTTATAGCTCGAACAGAGCTGTGCCTGTGTTCCAGAGGAACTTGCAAATCCTTAAACAGAAGAAAAGTGCTGAAATACATTCAGTAAGCAAGGTAACTTTCCCATAAATTGTATTTACAAAAGCTCCTTTAAAATACACTGTTTCTTTAAGAATTGGGGTTTTTTTTTGTTAAAATACACTGTTTCTTTAAGAATTGGGGTTTTTTTTGTTGCTGGACTTCTACCAAACTGTATCATCTGACTCGTTCATGCCTGAAAATTATCAGAATAATAGAATTAACATTCAGATGAAAGATAAAGTCTGCCTGACAAAGTGAGGCCCAGTAGACGAGCAGGTGAATCACTACCTTTTTTCTATTCTGTGGGCTATAGCATTATGTCAATGACCAGTATCTAACATGAGATCTTTAAATTTTAAAAAATAAATGTAAAAGAACTAGGCTCCTAAAGTTAACCGAGACTTTGAGCACAGCCAGTTCAAACAGTCCTTCATATAAGTATGTAGGTATGAAACAAGGTTTATGATGCAAATTATACAATACAGTAGGAAAATTGTGCTTTGTAAGTGTCGTAATCAGCATTTCCTGAATGCAAACAATATAAGCTATTCTCAAATGTATAACCAGTAAATCTTTATAACCAATTAGCAGAAGCTGTAAGAACATTAATAAACATTCAGTATATGTATCTCCTAAACTAGGATGATTCTGCATCAGAATTATTAAAAGAGATTTCACAAAGCCCAAATAGCAAAATTCATTAGAAAACTTTACTAAAATATTGCACAATCTACATTAACCAATTGCCAGTTACTGTTTCATTTTGTCATGCCATTGATGATATGAGCTTCTATACCAAATTTTTACTCCTTAAGTAATTTGGTAATGATAGTACTATTCTGATCATGAACATTAATAAGAGAATCATTCTGAAAATAGAGGCATCATTTTAAACTTAATTGTTAATAACATACAATAAAAGATATATGAAGTTTAATAAAAAAATTTTTGAACATTGCACACAACTTTTCCCATATTTTTCTAGAACTTTCATTACAAAACTGCATAATCTAACAGTGACATACAAGGAGACTGAAAGGACTGTGTTTGTTCAACCTGGAAAACAGAAGTCTAAGACAAACACCAGTTGAAACACAGACAATCACAAATAGATATTAGGAAAACGTTTTGCACAGTGAGAGTGGTCAAATGTTGAGACAGGTTGCCGGCGTCTCCATCCTTAAGTTGGCTCTTAGCAGTATGCTTTAATTAGGTAAGCTTTGAGCAAGGGTTTGGATAAAATGACCTCTGAAAATCTACTCTAACCTTAAATATTATATGACTAAAATTTTCAGAGTTTTATTATTTTTAGTTTGATATCAGTTAAAAAAGAAAATTATATAAAACGGAATCTGTTTAGCCATTGTAATGTCCACTAGTGTTCTGGGATTTTTAGAATAGGGAGGACTTATAAAAGAGTATAGTCACGTTTTAGGAATCCAAATAATTTTCAGAACTGAGGTGGTTCTTATTCCGTTCATAGGTAGAAATTAAATACCAGTGCCTGCCCAGACATGTTTCTAAATCTATATTTAGATACAAGAAGAAAGCCTCTTTTCAACTTTAAAGTTAATTTTTAAAAGCTTCAAGGAACTAAGAACCTTCATTATGGTCAAATTTATCAGTATTGGGGTAAGATTAGACATAACATTGAAAATTTAATAGATATGTCACTCTTCACACATAAACTCTAAGAAGTGTCTTGCAATTCACTCTAGTAACCTCTACTTTAGAGATACAATGAAATCACATTTTGTCTTATACTTTCTAAGTTAAATATTACAGCTATTATATTATATTGCAAGGAGGAAGTACATTAGGCTGTTACTAAATGTTGGTTTGCACATGAAAAGAATGTTACAAAGACCAGCTAGGAATTGTTGTTCCTTAAAAATATTAGTGATACCAAAATGTTACATTGAAGTAATCACTAAAAAGTGTAGTGAAATGAAAATGGGGACATTTATTATTGATTAATTTAAATTTTTTAAACAATAGCTCTAAAATAATAATAAAAAATCACTATATGCATTCCATAAATACTGTATATTATTTATTTATCTATTTATTTATTTCACAAAATAAACAATATTTAATTGAGAATCATTGTCCAAATATTTTATTAGGGAAAATATATATTCTAGAGATTCATATACACAGTTTGCTCATTCTTATGTATATAATAGGGTGTGTCTATTATATATATATGGTTAAAAAAAGGATGCTAAAATATGGCTACTCTTAAGGCTCTAACAAAAAAAAAGCTACGAAATATGAGATAACAGCAAAATTATACCTTGGTACCACTTTTTCTTGAGTATTTTTACAAGTTCAGGGTAATTTTATAATACTTTAGAAATACCACAGTGGAATGAAATATTTAATTCAAATAAACAAAAAAACAGTAAGTAAAATTCACATTTATTTCAAATTACATCAGATTTATTTGGTTAATTATTTCTCTGCTGAAGCTCATAAATAATTGTTTGCTGTGATATATTTCTAACATCTGTGTAGCTATAATCTGTATCATTGCAGGAGCTAATTGCAAGGAAAACAATTTTAGTTTTGGATTGAACTGGTTTTAACAAATTCATAGTGTACTTAAATATAAAACATATCCATTATACTGGTTGTGGCTTTTTTTTCCTCTCATTTTCAATTATTTCTGAAAATCAACATATAAAGATACAATAAGCAAAGACTAACAGTTCAAAACAGGAGAGTGGGAAGCCGAAAGGAGAAGGAAGTGAGATTCTTATTTCCTGCCCAGTTTTTAACTTTCAAATAGGTAGAATCATGCTGAAGATTTTTTTTAGCAACATTCCATGAAAATTCAGCCAGTTCCAGGATGGACATACTTATGGGCGAAGCTGATCCAATCAATGATGCTGTTTGCACTTCTTTGATAACTTATTCAAAAAAGAGTAAAAATTTCTGTGCAATAGCAGCTGTGAGAGAGGAGTGAGAAGACATGAGAGAAACAACTCTAAAGACACCAAGGTCAGTGAAAAAAGAGGGGAGAAGGTGCTCCAGGCATCCTAGTCTGTGAAGAGGACCACAACGATGCAGGTTGTCCCCTTTGTGATGGAACAGATATCCATCCTATGGCCCGTGTAGGAGCCTGTGCTAGAGTAGGTGGATGTGCCCTGAAGGGAGCTTCAGCCCATGCAGAAGCAGATGTTCTGTCAGGACCTGTGACTCCATAAGGGAATGACACTCTATTCCTGAAAGACTGTAGCACATGGAAAGGACCTTTGCCAGAGCAGTTCTTGAGGAACTGCAGCCTCACATGAAGGACCCACACTGGTGAATTTCATGAAGGACTACATCTTATGGGAGCAGCAAAAAAGTAGAAGAGAAAGAGGAGACCCTTCGTTATTGACTGACTGAAATCCACCTTCCCCATGCATCATTTAATTGGAAGAGGCAGACAAGTTGGGAATGAAGATAAGCTTAGGAAGAAGGGAAGGGTGGGAGGAAAGGTCTTTGGCAATTTGTTATTTCTCATCATCCTACTCTGTTTAATTGTCAATAAGTTAAGTTAATTTTCAGAAGTTGAATCTCTTTAAACTGTGATGTTAATTTTGGAGTGATTGCCCTGTACTTGTCTCAACACAGAAATCTTTTGTCATCTTTTGTGTCTGTAGCATCTTGGGGAGGGTGAGTGATGAAGTACTTAGTTTGGTGGGCACCTGGTGGCTAGTCAAGGCCAACTCACTACAGCTATGAACCAGTTCTAATTTTTAGGCTTACCAGTTAAGAAGCTCATGTTTATTAAAAAAAAAAAAAAAAAAAAAAAAAAAAAAAAAAAAAAAAAAAGAAGCAACTCCTCATTTACTGATAGCTAGAAAAAGAGTGGTAACCTTTTTTCTGGCAACTGCTAGGCTGTACAGACTTCACCCTTATGCTTAAATTGAACACATTCTATACAATAAATTTTATACAAATAAAACAGCAGAAGACTTCTTGCTATCATTAAGAAGGACACTTAGTGAATAATTTAAGAGTCATTAAAGGAACAAACAAATCTTAACTTGTTATCTGTCAGGTGAGTGAAACATAATTCATAGCCTCTCTGAAATTTTTATCATTGTTGAAAGAACAAAGCATGACAGTTCACAGTATGGTTAAATATCATGGCAATGTCTGCAATGATAGCAATGTGGAAAATGGTGTGGAAGTTAAGATGAAAAATTTGAAGTTCTGAATTACAAAGATCACAATAAAAAGTGGAGCAATTCTAAATGTAGCACAAAATCCTAAAAACAGTTTTAGCAGAACTGGTTTATGATCCACTCTCCTTGGAGCACTGTGTTCCTAGTCACTGTCACCATCTTACTTTACGCTGCTGACTTAATCCATTATTTATGGATATCTTTAGTTTTGATCTTTCAATTGATTACAAGTTGTGTTACAAATCATAGCTGCTTGATTTTTATGCCTTGTTTCCCATCTTTTGAAATTATTTTCAATCTCTTTTCACTACTAAGTGGGGAATACCTCAGTTGGAAGTGTCTACACTTTCAGTCAAATATTTCACAAGATAATAAAGTTTAATTTCTCCCTGAAGACATAATTTCACTTATGCCCTCAAAACATCTGGAGAATTCCTAATTTTTTTTCCATGTACTTTTGTTTATATAACTCAGATAACTTCAGTCAAAAGCAGCCAATCAGGAATTTCAGCAAAGAAACAGCCTACAGATAAAAGACTGAAGTCCAAGTAAGGAAAATTTAGATGGGTAGTTTCATAAAGAATTTGAATAAATGTCACACATACCAAGTACTTTAAAGAATATATGTGCTGGGAAATGAAATCACTGAAAAGAAATAACTGAGTTAAAATTTTCGGTCCTTTGGGAAGCCAATAGAACAATGACTTGTTCATGAGCAAAAGTGCACAAAAATAAACAGTGTGTTTTCTGTCTTAAAGGACTGTTTTTGTACACCTGGGAATAATGTGATTATATATATTGAGTTGGTGTGGCAAAGTTTTGGTAGCAGCGGGATGCAGGGGTGGCCTCTGTGAAAAGCTTCTGGAAGCTCCATGCTGGACCAGGTGTCTGGCAGGACCTGTGGACCTATGGAAAGAGCAGCCTACACTGGAGCAGGTTTGCTGGCAGGACCTGCAACTCTTTGGGGGTCCCACACTGGAGCAGGTTGTGAAGAACTGAAGTCCATGACAAGGACTCACTTGAAGAAGGTCATGGAGAACTGCCTCCCATGGGAGAGATCCCACACTGTAGCAAGAAAAGAGTATAAGGAGCCCTTGCCCTGAGGAGAAAAAAGTGGCAGAGACAATGTGTGCTGAACGGCCCACAACCCACATTCCCTGTCTCTCTGTGCAGCCAGGGGCAAGGAGGTAGAGAATTAGGGAGTGAAGTTAAGCCCATGAAGAAGGTGTGAAGGAGAAGAAGAAATGTTTAAACATTTGATTTTATTTCTCATTATTCTACTTTGATTTGCTTGATAATAAATTTACTTCCCCAAGTCAAATCTGCTTTGCCCCTGATGGTAACTGGTGAGTGATCTCTCTCTGCCCTTATCTCAACCCATGAGCCTTTAATTTTGCTTTCTCTACCCTGACCAGCTGAAGAGGGGAGCAACAGTCTGGCTTTGATGGTTACCAGGTGTCCAGTCAGAGGCAAATCACCACATCATACAACATACCTAATTTAAGATGGTCATACTGACAGAACTTTGTCTGGTAAGTTTTAAGGTTCAATAAATGAACGCTTTTGAGGTTGAAACCCATTAGGTGTATTATCATATTTTGATTCCTCACAGGCTCTTCAGTATGCATGTTTCCACATCTATAGCTACCTGATGCACATTTCTTGTCATTTACATAGAAATTAAAGCTGAACAACATATAAGTAGAAATGTTATGAGGTATTTCTTGTTTTATTTCTATCACAGCTGTTTAATGACCTGTATTTCTTATTTTACATAGACTATGTAGTTCTGCTTCCTTTGTCTCCACCAGACCTGCAGCAGTCGCCAGAAGTTTTTCTTCTAAGCTTATAGCTTAGATTCACTGAGAATTATAAGAAGATAAAAGTTACTGTCTTTTAACTTTTCAAGAACTAGTCATGTATATGCTTTACTCAGCAATAAGGTGCAAATGAGTGTCTGGAAAAAAAGGTATATTAACAAAAGTAAACAGATATTTATTTTTATTTTGTCAAAGAATACATCTCCTTCCATTTATACAATGGATAAATTCATAACTTTGGCATCTCCACTAGTTCTAACATTTCTTTTTACATGTACTACAAGTGTAGAGAAAATATTAAGGTGATGCCTTTTAAAATTGTAATTTTAACTTCTATAGCCATATTTAATGATATATGCTCCCACCTTATGTTTCTATGTTTAGTACTATTTGTTAACTAACATGGATTAATTGCAATTTGAAAAAAAAAAAAAGATTTTGCATTTTATCATATACTCTCATATCAAAACTTGTTACTATTTTAAGATGTAAAGTATATTTATTTAAATGAAATATTACCCAAATGACTTGATGGTGTTAACATGTTAAACCCACTTTGTTAAAACCTGGTTTTCATTATCTGGTTTCTGAATCTTTTGTTATTTTAATTATATTTGGCAACTCTACATTTTCATTCCTCTATTTCGTTCCTATGTTGAAAAACATTCCTCACAGATTTTACATAAAAATATTTTAATTCTATGAGGGTGGAATGACTAACAAACCTAATTAGCTTAAACTTGCTATATATCATCATCTTAGCATACACTAAACCAGCAAATAAAAAATATACATGGCTTTTCCACTATCAGATAATTATTAAACATTCTAGAATTTCATATATTATCACAGAAAGGACTTAAAGAAGAGTTGAAGATTCTTCTTATTGAAAATTTCCTTGTTTATGATTATAAAAATCCCCAGTGAAGAGTTGAGAAAATGTCTGTATTAAATTTTAATTAATATTATCTGTGACCTTTTTTTGCTCAGTTTTATATTTCTGCCTGTCTGAAAGCATATAATTAAGTTAAAGGAAACCCAATATGTGTTTAAGACAAGAAAAAAAAAAAAAACTATTAACAAAGTAAAAGAAAAGTGTGAAGTGATGTGTTGTGGAGCTTCTGGCTATGATAAGAATCCTTCTAGCTTCTATCGTCTAAGAGCATTGTTCTGCAAATGCTGAGATGTGAGATCAATAATTATCAGTCTCTTGAAAGCCTGAGGTGCTAGAGAAAAACAGAACATGCTGCAAATCAGACTGGGCTGTTTTCCCAGCAAAAAGTCTAGGACCTGAAAGAGTTATATATAAAAAATTAAGTCTAGCTCAAGAAATAGTCTTAGAAGAAATTTTTATTTCAAGCAATGGTTATTTCTATTTTTTCTCTGGACATTACCGTTTTAAGTAGTTATATTACAGGGTGAGATAGAAGCCTTAAACAAGAAAAGAAGATAGAAAAGAGAAAAAGTAGAATGGAAGAGAGAAAGCAGTAATTTAATAACCTTCTACTATAGTGCCACCCAAAGATATAAGCCCTCTTTTAGCCTGATCTCATTTGAGCCTCATGAGATATTTATATCAATACTAAAAAAATGGTGGGCAGATATATAACTTCAATTTTAAGAAAACTTGACTAATGACCCATTTACTACTACATAGTTGAGAGATTATTAGTGAAAGAACAACCTTGGATATTATGATAAAATTCCAAGTCAGAGAGGACTTTAGGGGTAGTATGTAAAAAAACCCCAAGACAGCACCACTAAAAAATCCCCAAAAAACCAAAACCAACCAACCAAAAAAAAAAAAAACAAAAAAAAAAAAACAAAAAAAAAAAAACAAAAACCCCAACAACAAAAAAACCCAGTCATAGTTTGATAAACACATGCAATTTGATCTAAATTTAATTTTCATTTTCCATGTAAATAGAATTATAACTCTGTTCTGTTTTTTTGATATAAATTTTTGTTTATTTTAGTCAAGTTTGTAGATCAGAGGAGTGGTTCCTTTAAAGGCACAACTACTCTCCGCAATCCACCCAGGGCTTCCTGTTTTGCTCCCATCATCCATACAAGGAAAATTTTTTTATAGGTCATGACTGCAGTCTTTATTACATTATCTGGTTGCAAAACCAGGTGAAATTCCTTCTTTAAAGCTGGTAATTTTGTGAGAATACTGTAAAAGGCAAATTCTAAAAAAAACCCCAAACCCAACCAAACAGACTTAAAAGAGGCTTTTCATGGGACTTACATGGCATTGCTGCTCAAAAGAAGCTACCAGCTCATGGGTATTTAGAGTTAGTTAAATGCATAGCTAATCTTTTACCCCTTAAGCATATTTAAAGAGCAGTATTGAAATGAAGCCATACAATTTTATTTGCATTTAATTAGCTTTGTGACAATATGTCAGTGTGATCCACTAGATATTGGCTACTAATATTCGATTAAGAAAAGGATTTTCATCAGCTTTATTTGATGTACCTATGACTTGATTTAACAGTTTCTCAAATTGACTAAATGTCTGTGGCTAGTTTGAATTACTTTTCTTATCTTTTGTGGCACAACCACAGTTCTGTATAGGTACTAGTACCCAGAAGTTTTCCTAAGTACAATGAGATATCTTGAGAAGTGGGCCCATGGGAATCTCAGGAGATTTAAAAAAACCAAGTGCAAGGTGCTGCACCTGGGCCAGGGCAACCCCCCGTGTCAATACAGGATGGGGGATGAACAGACTGAGAGCAGCCCTGCCAAAAAGGACTTGGGGGTGATGGTGGAGGAGAGACTGGACCTGAGCCAGTAATGTGCCAATTCTATCCTGGGCTGCTTAAAAAAATAAATGTGGCCAGCAAGTCAAGGGAAGGGATTATGTCCCTTTATTCTTCTCTGGTGAAACCCCACCTAGAGTGCTGCATCCAGCTCTGGGGTTCTCAGCACAGGAAGGACATCGACCTGTTGGGAGTGAGTCCAGAGGAGGGCCACCAGGATGATTAGAGGGATGAAGCACCACTCCCACAATAAAAGGCTGAGAGAATTGGGTTTGCTCAATCCTGGAGAAGAGAAGACGTAGGGGTGACCTAATTACAGTCTTCCAATACCTGAAGAGAACCTATAAGAAAGATGGAGAGGGATTTTTTATGAGGTCATTTAGCGATAGAACAAGAGAAAATGGCTTCAAACTGAAAGTGAGTAGGTTTAGGTTAGATATTAGGAATAAATTCTTTACTGTGAGGGTGGTGAGGCACTGGAACAGGTTTTCCAGAGAAGCTGTGGATGTCCTGTCCCTGGAAGTGTTCAAGGCCAGGTTGGATGGGGCTTTGAGCAACCAGTTCTGGTGAAAGGTGTCCCTGTCTAAGGCAGGGGGGTTGGAACTGAATGATTTGTAAGGTCCCTTCCAACCCAGGCCATTCCATAACTCTATGATTCATGACTCTAATGCAGTGATATAGAGTACAGAAATACAGGCCTGGTATAATCATGATTCTATGAAATAATGATAGAATTTTACTTAAATATATATAAATGTTGGACCTTGAGATTAGTTTGCTTGGTTATAGCTTGGTGTTAATAATGTGGGTTCGATCCGTCTATGGGCCATTCCTTTGAGATTTGGACTCAGTGACCCTTGTGGGTCCCTTCCAACTCAGAATATTGTATGACTCTGTTCCTCAAAGGATTAAGTCTTACATTTTAACTAGATATTGTATATATTTCAAAGAAATATTATGGTTGATACATCAGAATAACACTGCTATTAATAGTATGCTGACTAGAAAGAAAAGAAAAATAAAACTCCTCCTGTCCATGAATATCTGTCATAACTTTAAAAAAAATACGTAATAATTGCTTAAACAATGTTTTGAGGAATTATCTGAATTACCTGAACCTCAAAAAATGCAGCCATACTTGATACTAGTGAAGATACAGAAACGAGTCTCAGTATTGCTTGGTTGCCTGGAGCTGCTGAGGGAGAAATGATTCTTTAAATGTCTGTCTTTGGTTAATGCATAACAGCATTTGGGAATTTTGATATGCTATCTTTGAACATTTTTTCACACTCTACTAAAATAAGCTTATTTTTGTGTTTGGGAACAGACTGGTAGAAATGAAGCAAGTATTTGTATAGAGAACAAATAATGGAGGGGGATGGGAACAAGAAGCAACATAGGATGGGCCATAGAAAGCAGAAAAAGAGAACATCTTGGACATACAGTATCACTGACCTAAAGAAAGGAGAAGTGCACACACTTGATGAGAAACCAATCTTTATTTATCTAACCATCCATTTTTGGTTTTCAATATTTTTTTTCCCAGTAGAAAATTTAAGTGGAATATAGAAGCAGAATTGTCAGTTTTAAAAGTAAAAAATCACATCCCTTAGTGATAAGTACACACTGTCAGTTACAAAACAAACATTTTCCACCTGCTGAGATTTCTACTCTCTGCAAAACATCTATGGTGACTCCATTATATCCTCTGAAAACTTCTGACTTTAATTGGGGAATACTTTTCTCTAATGCTTTGCAGAAAATGTTAACAGATGCTTTTCTCCCAAAGATTAAATATCGATCTATTTTATGAATGTACAAAAGGATTCAGAGCAGATGATTTCTGGAGAAACCAATAATTATTTGGGGGAAACTTTAGAAAACAAACCAGCAGAAAATTCTCATCCCACAAGAGTCAGTGAAAATTCTATCACTTCAGTTGTTACAAGGATAATTTTAGTCTTACTCGTCCTCTTCCATGTTGGCCACTACATATCTAGGTATTCCTTCACCACCTAAAATGGTTGTGACTCTTCATTAAGGATAAAGTCAAACGGGATTTTATCATTAAAAATACTGTTGTATCTTAGTTTTTTTTCTGTGTCTGTGTTCAGTTTCATTTTGTTTCTCTTGTTAATCACACAGATCTTCCAGATATGCAAAAGGAATGAAGACTTGTCACTCGAGTTTATTTTGACTCTAAAGTATGGAACCTGTTTTTTAAGTAAATTTGGTGGGTTGACCTTGACTGGCTGCTGCCAGGCTGCTTTTTCACTCCTCTGTCTCAGCAGGGCAGAGGGAGAAAAGAAGACAAAAAACTTGTGGTCTGAGATAAACACAGTTTAAGCAAAGAAAGCAAAAGTTGTGCACAGAAGTGAAACAAAAGAAAACACAATTTATTCTCTACTTCCCATTTGCAGATGATGTCCATACTCTTCCTGTGAAGTACAGCCTGAGTAGATGTAGCAACAAGAGAAGCAACATGTTTGATTGTTGGGTGCCAACATCAGTTTGATTTGGGTCATCACTGCACTCACCCAGTTCCTTGTGAAGCTCACTCTTTATCAGTTCAGGGAGTTTCTGCTACATTCCTTCCTACAATACGCAACTCACATCAATGGTTATTTCCTTCCAAGCAAGGAAAGTCTCTGGAAAGTAAACACTGGATCTCCTCCTCCTTCTGCATTACACACCAAGTACACTCAGGTACTTCAGTGAAGACAATCCCACAAATGTTCTTGCTTTTTCACAAGGAACAACTCACAGTGCCTTTCCCAGCCTCTTCTTCGTATACATGACAGGAGCCTTATCTCCTCCCACAGTATGTAGGGCTCTGTTTGGGCAGGACCAGGAGAGTTAAGAATTTCTCTGGTGTTAATGAACCAGGTATCAAAGGAAAGAGTACCTCAGGGACCCAAAAGTATTCAAAAGGAATTTTGGTGTAGCCGCCATGAATACAGAGATTAATGCAATTGTTTACTTTGCGTGTCCCCTCTATATGAAACATCCACCATTCGCATGGTGAATGTTTCAAGTAATGACTTTTTCATACACCATAAATGTATGGTCTTCTCCACGGACACCCCTTGTCGTGGGGGAGAAGCTTGCGTGCCCTTATGAGGTTGCGAGCTATGCTGGCGGTGGTTTGTGCCTCCGGTAGGGTCTCCCAT